>JALMGJ010000004.1:88535797-89735797 GCA_023362775.1 Charina bottae | reverse complement strand
CTGGACTCACGGCTCCTGCTCGAAGAGCAGGTGGTAGCCGTGGCCAGGAGGGCTTTTGCACAACTTCGTGTTGTGCGTCAGTTACGCCCTTTCCTGGATTGGGAAGCCCTCCGTACAGTCACTCATGCCCTGGTCATCTCCTATATAGACTATTGCAACGCGCTCTTCATGGGGCTACCCTTGAGGAGTATCCGGAAGCTTCAATTGGTCCAGAATGCGGCTGCTCGCGCAGTTATTGGTGCGCCTAGATCAGCGCATGTGACACCTCTGTTGCGACAGCTGCACTGGGTGCCTGTGTGCTTCCGGGTCCAATTCAAGGTGTTGGTTATCACCTTTAAAGCCCTACATGGCATGGGGCCAGGTTACCTGAGGGACCGTCTCATCCCCATAACGTCGAACCGTCCCACTCGGTCATTCAGAGAGGGCATGCTATGGATCCCGTCCGTAAAGGAATGTCACCTGACGGGGTCTAGGAGGCGTGCCTTCTTGGTAACGGCGCCCACCCTTTGGAATATGCTACCCCCGGAGGTGAGGCAGGCCTCATCGCTCCCGGCCTTCAGAAAGAACTTAAAGACCTGGTTCTGCCGCCTTGCGTGGGGGGAGGGGGGGAACAGTTCCTCTTGGGGATGGCTGGTGCCATAGGGCCCTTTTAAACATCCAAACATCATACCACCGCATCTTGGATTTTTATACTTAATTTTAATATATTAGAGTGTTTTATTGGGTTGTTTTAATTGTCGGATTTTAATTTTTGTGTTTTCTAAACCGCCCAGAGTTCCCTTGTGGGGAGATGGAGCGGTATATAAATTGAAACATAAATAAATAAATAAATAAAACTAAAGGGCCTTGGATTTCAGTCAACTTATTAACATTCTCCTTCCTTGATATTACAATAGCCTTCCAGTGGTCAACTTTCTTTACAAGATAAAGTAAGGTACAAGGATTTTGACATTCTCCAGGAGTTTCAAAATAAACTATACAATAACTATACAATAATTGCTAATGTTATAGTTATCTTTCACTCAACAATTGGACTAGTAATCTTTCTTTTGTGCTTAGTAGTTTTCTATTGTTAGTCAACTTGTATCATTTCACAAAATTTATAGCACCTTATTCTCAAATTTAAATAATGCCTTTATTACTAGGCTGACCATACATCCCATTTTGAACGGGACAGTCCCGTTTTTTTAGCATTTTTCAACTGTCCTGTCGTTTTGATAAAAATCTCAATTTTGTCCCATTTTTTAAACTCTGTGGGAATGGTGCGGAAGGAGGATCCGAGCTGGAGCTGCCAATTGGAGGCAGCCTGGAAGAGGAAGCCCTCCCACCTATCAGTGCGTGGCAAAGGAGGGCAGGGTTTGCAGGCGGGAGCCAATCGTGTGGACTGGGGAGGGTGTTTGCAGGCAGGAGCCAATCATGCAGACCAGGGGCAGGGTTTGCAGGCAGGAGCCAATTGTGCATACCGGGAGGCAGGGACCCCTGTCTTTTTCATGAATACGGAATATTACATAAGACCCCGTCCCGTTTTGCCATCCCAATGTCCCGTTTTTGTCTCAAGGAAATATGGTCAGCCTATTTATTACACATCATATTTTCTAGTAGTTTGTCAGTCCCATGCCTAGTCCCAAGATACAGCATTTCTGTAAGATTAAAAAAAGATTTATTGTTTGAGTGGCAACACTTAAAGACTTTGTAGCTAACTCTGAAAGCTATCTGACAGGTTCCATGTATCTGAACTTCAGCATTTTAAAAGTAGCTACTGTATATTGTTTAGCCATGAGGTTACGTTAACTTTTTTTATAGGCTAGGTAATGACACAAGAAAAAAAATCTAAAATTAAAAAAAATCTATTTTAAAGCATACATACAGTATACTTATTTTTTTCATTGGTGGCTTTAGTGATTCTGTAAGTGTGTAATGTTAAACTACATAATATACAAAGGGACTTTTTTTCTCTTTAACTGTTTTAGTAAAAACTGATTTTAGTAAAAACTGATTTCATTATATTGATGACCAAAGGGATTTCTGACACCATTCATTCTAAAATTGCAGTTTCTTATCTGATGGGGGGAAAAATGAGAATGATTCTCTACTGTGGACAAATTATTTATTACTACTACAGAGTGCTTATTTGTACAGTGAAGAAAATAACATGATGTATTTGCAGAGCCCAGATCCCTTAGGTGTACTAGAATATAATTACAAGAACACATACATATATTTATACTATGCCACTAGGCCTTTGGCATCACAAATCTGACTTTTTTCCCCAGGTTGGGAGAGTGAATGTTTTAGATTGGAAATAAATCATTTATTTCAACTATTAATTCTGCAATGGAAACCATGTATGCTGTTTTGTGCAAAAGAATTATTTAGGCATAGTGGTTGGCATCACAACAGAGTAATATCTATCCAAACATTGTCCTACCTGATATATTTCCACTAGAGAGATTGACTAGGTGATGATGGGACTTTGACAGCTTGATGTGATGGGTGAAATGTTTTTCTAATAAAGCTATTGTTGTCAATCCAATTCATTTTTTTAAAAAAAGGCTTGGATGCATATCTCTAACTTTGCAAACAAGCAGTTCCAGAATGTTTTTATTCAAGAACAAAACTATGGTTCCTTTTTTCCTAGTATGGAAATGAAGGTACAAGTTTGTAAAAAACCAGCAATGGTACCCTAAAGTAATATTTTCATGGATTAAAAACAGACTTTCTTTTTATATAAAAATACAGAGTTTTTCATATGCTTATGGAGATTCAATTTATTCAGACTCCTCCCCCAATTCCTTGTTTTGTTTTGTTTTGTTTTGTTTTTTAATAGTAGATAAATGAAAAGTTGGAAACCAATATAATATTACTGGTTGGGGCACTGTGTAAACAAAATGTTAAATCAGATAGGCCTTCGGTCTGATCAAGATGGGCTTTCCTTGATTTTTAGAAGTTACCATCACCATTTTGATTAATTTGCACACAACACATCTTTTAACTTCCAAAGTGACTTAGAGTGTTGCGTATTAAGCCTGGTATTAAATGTGCATTTTCCCATCAAATCTTTCATCACTAGGCAATTCCAATTCAACTGACATTAAACAACTCTGCCATGGTAGACATTCTATGCAACATTTTGATTTTAAGCATTGAAACTTATATTTTTTCAAACTGTGATGGTTATACATCTTGTAACTTTGGCAAAGAACTATGAATTAGGGCATTAATCCTACTCAGGTATTAGATTTTTTTTTAAAAAAAATAAAAAGTTGAATGCTAATAATATCATATATAACAATATAACTTAAATTTTCCATATTTCAACATTTGATCTGTATATTTTGTGGTTTACCTGCCTTCTCATAGTATCCAGAACAAAATAAAATAAAAATTAATTAAAATTAAAATAATTTATTATAGTTTTACTATAAAGGTAAAGGTTCCCCTGGCACAGTTGTGCAGTCGTGTCCGACTCTAGGGACTGGTGCTCATCTCCGTTTGTTAGCCGAAGAGCCAGCATTGTCCAAAGACGCTTCCGCAGTCATGTGGCTGGCATGATGCACGGGGAACGCTGTTACCTTCCCACTGAAGTGGTACCTATTCATCTACTTGCATTTGCATGCTTTCGAATTGCTAGGTTGGCAAGAGCTGGGGCTAGTGCGGGAGCTCACTCCGTCACGCGGGGCTAGGGATTCAAACCTCCAAACTTGCGATCTTCCGATCGATAAGCCTGGCGTCTTACCCGCTGACCCACCACACCCCCAGTTTTACTATATTATATTGTTTATAATACAATATAAACAAAAATAAATAAAATAGGAATAATATAGTATGATATAGACTAAAATAATAAATAAAATAAAAATATATAAAATCTGATAAACAGAATCATGGGAGCATTAAAACTCTTGCTTGTTCATGTTTGCTAAAATAAGTCTTTTACAGGAAGGAAATACTTGGGTGGACTTCTGTTATTTTCCTCCTGAGAACCTCCTTTAAATACAACTATATCATGGTGTGATGTTTCATTGATAAAAAAATGCTCTCAGCCCCAATATAATGATGGTAAAAGAGAATTGGAAGTTGCTATTGTGTGACCAGCAGTAGAGATAAAATAAGATGACAGAGCAACAACCTTGCATTTTTCACAATATCACTTTTTATTGAAGCATCTTCATGTCTATATGGAAAAGAGACAGTGTTACTGCCACCCTTTCCCAGTGTTTCTTAGTTTAAAAATGCTGATGTTCATGGGGCCTCTAAGAGAGGTACTAAGTGAGTCACGATTCAGACTAGTTAAGGGAGCTGCAAATGAAGACCATTCTAGGTAATGTATTGTCGAAGGCTTTCACGGCCGGAGTTCGATGGCTGTTGTGGGTCTTCCGGGCTGTGTGGCCGTGTTCTGGAAGTTGTGGTTCCTAATGCTGGCGAAACGTTAGGAACCACAACTTCCAGAACACGGCCACACAGCCCAGAAGACCCACAAGAGCCATCATTCTAGGTAAATTTATAGACAGTTACAGATACTTAGGTATAGCTGGTTATCTTGGATTTGTTTTTGGCTTTTTTAATTTTAAAGTATTGTAATTTTTAAAGTACCCATGAAGAATGTCATTTGAATGTATTTCAGAACATACATATAGTCCACTAAGGTTCAGAAAGTAAATGTTCACTCCTTCCATACAAAGTGACACTTTTCTTTACCTACTCAGAAGATGCGTTCATAGCATATTTACAATTGCAAGATTTATTTTATGGAGTGGGGGGCAGGATTTGCATAGAAGGATGCCTAATTTGCTCCAATTATTTCCTTAGTACAACTACAGAACAAAACTTTCTGACTACATTAAAAGACCAGCACATCACACAGTTCAATACTCTCCATCTATCTGAGAATCTCCAAAATAAAGTTAAGACTAATTAATGTCTGGTCATGATGGTTACAAAATTACAATATCTGTCAGACTTAGTGAAAATTGGTCAGTTTTGTTTTTTTATATCCAAGAAATGTAATGGTAGCACATAATAAGATTCCAAAGGCAGGACAAGTAGACTATCTGCATATACTTGTACAATGAATGCACAAAAGTTGGCAAAGTTTCACTTTTATCATATGCAGCTCTAATACATTGTAGCTCTGAACACTCCTCTGAACCAACTGTAGCAAGAGTTAAGTTACCTGTATGAACGTGATTCAGTAGGTAACGGACTGTATCAGTTCAACTTAACCATTGGGATTTTACCACATTCTGTAACTGTGTGGCAGGTGTTCATTAGTGCACCGGAAGACATTTGCACAGAAATGATAGTTTCTTTTTAACCTATATTATATTTAAATGTGTGCAAATAAGCTCTGCCATTTGCCAAATCAATTAGCCAAAAAGGCAATAACATTCTACTCTGATGAATATACACTGGATTTTCCACTGGAGAAACAATGCTATATGTATGAAAAACTTCATTTTCCCCCCAATCTGTTTGCAGCTTAAAAATGCAACATATGTTCTCTTTCTTTTGGAAGAGAAAAACAAGAATGCTTTTAAATTGCATAGGAGTACAATGACTTAAGGGGTGCAATGGCTCAGTGGTTAAGATGCCAGGCTTGTTGATTGGAAGGTTGGCGGTTCGAGACCCAAGCGCTGCATGATGGAGTGAGCTCCTGCACTTGCCCCAGCTCTTGCCAACCTAGCAATTTGAAAGCATGCAAATGCAAGTAGATAAATAGGTACCACTTTGGTGGGATGGTAACAGCATTCCGTGCGTGTCACACCAGCCACATGACTGCGGAAGCGTCTTCGGACAGCGCTGGCTCTTCAGCTAAGAAACAGAGATGAATACCGCCCCCTAGAGTCGGACACGACTGTGCAGTGGAAAACCTTTACCTTTACCTTTTACAATGACTTAAGAAACACAGGCTTTCTCTGAGAGTTACTAAAAAGAAGTGATGAAATCTCACTAATATCTCTGTTGATATGGTTTGTGTGGGCACACTTCAGAGAAAACATCCAATTCTCGGAAGCCAAAAGAATTTCAAAAGTCATTATTATAATACAAATTCCAATATATGTAAATATTTGGAAAATATACTGAGGTTCATATTAGAGGTGTGTGAAATTTCTGAACCTTCAGTTCTTTGAAGCTTTGATTGGACCTTCCCTTTGAAGCAAATCTGTGAACCAATTCAGGTAGCTCCAAAGTGTTTCAGAGATCTGTTAGCTACTCTGCTGTGTTGCCGTTTCAATTCCACCTTCTCAGTGGCAGCTCCTGCCCTACAGAACAGCAGCCTCCTGGAAATCTGGATGGCCCCAATCCTGTTTGCCTTCTGTTCTGAAGACCTGGCTGTTTCTGCTAGGAAGTTTGGGCCAGGAGATTAGGGGACCTTTGTTGCTGCTGTTGTTGTTGTGTTTTCTTTGTGATTGGAGTTTACTGTTTTAATCTTGGGCATCATGGGTTTTATGTTGTGGTTTTTATGTTAATCTCTGTATGCCACCCAAAGTCACTTTTGTGATCTACCTACTTACCTACCTACCTACACCACCTGGGGGGGGGGCTGTTGGAGTGGTGCGATGGTTTTATTACTTTTATCATGGCTGGCCAGTTAGTTTTATTGCTTCAATGAACTCTACCTATCAGAGCTTTTTTTGATAGTAAATGGAAAAAAAATTATACTGTTGCTTTTATTAAACTTGTTAAACTAGAAGGAAGGCGGGCAAAGGAAGGATGGGGGAAGGAAAAAACAAAGGAACAACCACTGTCCTTCTCGGTTATCTTTTCAAATAAGCGAGGTGCCTGCAAAATTGGCCAAGGGAATTCAAAAGGTAAAAAACAACCTTATACAATAGAAGGAAGTCCAATTTTTTGCAATTGGACTAGTTCTTTATTATCAGGCTTGCTTATCTTCAGACTGGGAAATGTTAAAAAGGAATAAGATTAGCTACTGTCTTTGTCCTGTAATCTATTTTCTGATAACAGGTTCTAATCTAATTATTTTTAATGAATAAAAACAGAACTCTGCTCCCAATATTAAGTGAAGTATTTAATTGTACTTTTTAATTTTTTTTAAAGAAAAAACATCCTCTTCGACAAATTTACTGCAATTTGGTTTGGTAGGTAGCACTCCTCAGCATGGACTGCTACCCCACCTTATATACCTGGGGTGGAAAATCCAGGGAGTACCAGTTGTTTCCTATGACCAAAACACCAGAAACATTTTAATTTTCACTCTAATGGAATACAAACACTCAGACTATTTTGAGTTTTGGTTCACTGGAACACAACTTGAAAAGTTCTAACAACTTTTGAGTATGGCTGTTTTATTCCAAGCAAAACATATTTTTAATTTCATGCACAACTCTACCTGTTGTTCTACAACATTGTTTTTTGTAGTCTGGAAGAGGCTAGATAACAAAACCTCCATTCAGAAGTAGATGCTATTACATTCCTTTTTAAAAATTTAGGCTAAGATTCAAATTAATTTAGATTTAGGTTAAGATTGCAATTATTAATCTTTAGCTGGAACTCAGAAACAGCACTAATCTCCATTCAGTTCCATGGGTGGAACTGATTCCCAGGTGAGAATGCACAGGACTACAGACTAGGAACTAACCCCCCCTTTTTTTTAAAAAAAATGCATTTACTCTCTTTTTTTACTCTGCTTCTTTTTAATTGTATATAATGCAAAATGCATTTGTTGTTTCAGTAGAATATTGTGTTAACAATAGCTAGAGAAAGTTGCAAATATTATGAAGTCTATCCCCAAAGCTATTATTCCATAATTCAAATGAGTTACTGCAGCAATCACATCAGGTTTTTTAGGCAGCCTGCTTAATGAAATGTATGAACACAGAGAATAATTATTCACATCCAGTGATGCCAAATTACAGAAAGTAAATTATTTGTCATAAATGTATAAAACTGAATAGAAGTTAATGAATCCAGAATGGAGCATGGTACATTTTTAAAAAGGTGAATAGAATAGAATAGAATAGAATAGAATAGAATAGAATAGAATAGAATAATAGAATAATAACTTTATTGTCATCCCACTATACACTGTACACCAAGTGCACAATAATATGAAATTTCGTTGCAGTTGGCTCAGAATTTCAATCAAACAGTAAAATACTAATAATAATAATAATAAAAAAAACTATAGTTACTATAAAATATACGTTCTTTAGCTCACAATTTCAGTCAAACACTAAAATACTAATAAAAAAATCCATAGTTACTATAAAATATACATTCTTTACACATCCAACATTTCACCTAAAAGAACTTATTTAAGCATTCAAGAATCCAATAGCCTGGGGGACAAAGCTGTTTCCCGATCTGGCTGTTCTACATCGGATACAGCGGAACCTCTTCCCAGAGGGTAACAGAGAAAACCAACCATGATGAGGATGGGAGGCGATGATGATGATCTTTTGAGCTCTGGACAAACAGCGTGCATGTGCTAAATCTTGGATGAGAGGCAGAGATATCCCAATTATCTTTTCTGCTGCCCTTACCACTCTCTGCACAGACTTTCTATCTGAGCCACTACAGCCTCCAAATCAGATGGAAATACAATTAGTAAGTACAATCTCTATAGTGCCTCTATAGAAAGTAAGGAGAATGGAAGATGGGAGATGTACTTTCTTCATCCAACGCAAAAAGTGCAAACGTTGCTGTGCTCGCTTTACCAAAAATGTGGTATTAAGGGACCAGATCAGACTATTTGTTAACTGCAGCCCCAGGAATCTGATGCTACTGACTGACTCCACAGCTATGTTATTGATAAAAAGTAGAGTGTGACTACACCGGTTCTTCCTGAAGTCTATAATAATTTCCTTAGTTTTTTCCACATTTAGAACCAAGCTGTTTTTATTGCACCACTCCAACGAACCCTTCACCTCCTCCCTATAAGTCCACTCATCCTCACCCCTGATAAGACCCACTACCGTTGTATCGTCCGCATATTTCACAATGGAAATAGTGAAAATAGCTAAGATTGGCTGCAGAAAACCCATTTTTAAAATTAAAGACTGGCTTTAAACCTTAAAGAAAGACGCCTTCTGTATTTTTTAGTTTTCTTGCATATTATTGGCAATGAATGAGGACACAGTTACTATTTAACATGATACATACATAGAGGTAACAATAAGCTCAATAGAATTTATCCTGAATGGCAATCTTAGTAGTCTGAACATCACAAAGCTGTGGAGGCTTGCAAGTGAATACAGCTGATGAGGGGAAAAATCCTCTGCAGAGAAAACTATCAAGAAAAATGTGTAATTTATCCTTTTCCTAGACATGCTAATTTTCTATTTGCAGGGAATTATAAGATAGTATTGAAATATGAATGTGATTGGGTGCAGTATGAAATAAGGCTATCTCATTGTATCTTGCTTTAGCTGGTTGAGTTGAAAAAAAGAATCAGTGTCTCAACTGGTTATAACTTAGATAAGAGACCACAACCCCACTGCGCCCAACAAGGCTATAGACTAGACTGAGAAGTTAACACATATCTTGGAAGAAAGCAGTGACAAACCACTTCTATTTTACTGGTCATAACATTACCTGGATGAGTTCATTTAGTAACCATGGACAGAACCTGACTCAAGAGCACCACCTTTACTTTAGATAATCTGGGCCAGATTTACAGTATATAATCTATATTTCCATGTATATGCTATCCTTCAAAGTAATTTTTTCTCAGGTAGTTTACAAACATCCTTTTTTAACAAACACACAAACAAAAACAAATCAACAAAAAGTAGCTTAAAATAGAAAATATACCAAACAACAATAGTAGCAGCAATATAAAAAGAGCCACTAGGCAGCAGAAATTAAAACTATGGAAATAAAGCTAGTTAAAAGGCTCTATTGCAGTGTTTCTCAACCTTGGCAACTTTAAGATGTGTGGACTTCAACTCCCAGAATTCCCCAGACTGCATGCTAGCTGGGGAATTTTAGGAGTTGAAGTCCGTACATCTTATAGTTGCCAGGGTTGAAACATACTGCTCTATTGCACCATATCATACGAAGTTAATCCTGCCACATAGAGAATATACTGTCTTTTGCAAGATGCTCCCCGTGTTCACATTATTTCCAACTACAAAGCAGTGGTAATCTTTTTAAAAATATTTCTTCCTCTTCCTCTTCCTCTTCCTCTTCCTCTTCCTCTTCCTCTTCCTCTTCCTCTTCCTCTTCTCTTTTGAATCCCAGTTTGTGTTTTTCTCAGCCAAGCTGGAAGGCCGGGACTGATGAAAACTAGCAACATTGCAACACACCAAGTTGCTGGGTGGAAAAGTTAGAAAATACCAGCAGTGCTGATCTGCCACTCTGAAAAGAAAAATCTGTATCTAAAGCAAACCACTTGTTGCACCTATTCCCTTAGCAGACTATTTTGGTGAATTCTTTGCAAACCAACAGAAAATACACCAGAACAACCTGGGGACAAATGAATGAACTGTGTGTATTTAGGTGAGTGTTGCTGAAGGCACCCTAGTGAGCCATGGGTTTGATAGGTTTGGGACTTGCATGGGGGTGAGAATAACAACAGGAAAAAGCACACTTGGGATGCTTTTCACATGGAACATATTTTGGTGTGACAGAGCTGAATATAAACCTCTCCCCAAAATGAAACAATCATAAAATAGCAACCAAATGAACCTCACTGAAGAAGAAATTCTAGACCTTGGACACCACTGCTGAGAAAGCATATTCTTGGGTAACCACCTATTGTAACTCAGCATGAGAAACACCTGGAGTAGATTCCTTTGAGTTACTTGAGAAATATATAGGAAGAAACATTCCTTCAGAGTTATAAAGAATATCTCAAACTCTCATGGAATTGTACTACAGCACTTTTGGAGAGAACTAGATGAAAAAGAATGAGACATACACCTGAGTAATTATATATCGGATTCTGCAATAACTTCCCCACTGAAGTTTTTTTTTTAATCTATGGTCTTCCTCCCGTTGCTTTTGAATTATTATTGCATCTAATAATGCCAGCCTCAACTAGTTTTCATCTAGCAGAAACAGCTTCTGAGTTATATCTTACTTTTTTTTCTGACAAAATTATGGGTAAATAAAAAGGCAGTTATAGTCATGTATAGCATTTAGACCTTGCGCCCTGCATAGTACCGGAAAAATATATTTCAATTTGCTCATCACTTCCACATGATCACTCTTAATACCATACCCATTCACTGAATGACTTCAAATATTTAAGGAGTCCATGGGTGATTTCCTCTTCTATGACTTCCACTGGAGATTAATGCTTATTAAATGTTACATTTTTCACAGTCTGACCATGACTTCTTTTTCTGTTTATCCTGTTTCAAAAGAAATATGGGCAGAAAAAGAAATGGATACTTGGCAAAAGGGTTTTTCCTTTCTCTTTTTTGCTTTGTTGTACTTACCCCATAGAGTTTTTTTCCACTCAGAATTATAATTTGATCTTTCATGAAGAGAAAACCTATTACAATAATAATGCCTTCCTTGAGTCCAGCTCAACTTTCTGTGACTATATAGACATAACCAGGCTTTTTACTGGCAGTGTAGAAGTGTTTTTCTATTCTTTCTTCTAGTTTTTTTTAACCTTTCTGATTTATTCTACAACTCTGGAATTTACTGGGACCTTCCATCCTAATACTAATGAGATTTGACTCTGAATAACGTTTTTCAAGCTGAGTCAAGGTGCTGCCACATGTAAAGTATTTAATGTAAATAACTATGTGTGGCTTATAAGAAGTGATCAGATAAGAAAGGGGTTTTTGCAAGCTGTAAAGTATGAAAACTCTGGGTATTTTGGGATGCTTATTGGTTGTTTGCTCATTTGTTAGTTACACTGATGGACAAACTTCACTGAAAGGCAACTAGATGGACTTGGCTGTCTTTATCAATCTGCACATAATGTGCAGCCACATTATGGGATCAAATAGGATGCATGTCAGGCACGTTATGAAATCAAATAGGACTAAAAATGTGTATAGTTTCAGCAAACCGATTCCTCTACTATTCAGAGCTGGCAAGAAAAATACATTGATGTGGAAATGATTACCTGAAAGGAAATGTTAAACCTTCTAGTATAATAAGCCATGAAATAATAAAGGGTTCGTTGGCTTCTTTCTCTGTTCACTTTATCTTCTTTCTAAATGCATATTCTTTGCAGCTTGAGTATTATATAGCTATTTTTATGGCAAAGTCATTTCTTCCTGTGAGAAGAAAAGCAGCTGGGAAGGGCACTTGGATGCCCTGCAGCTGACATGGTTAAGCAGTGCTTTTCACCTGCTTTATCTTTGATATACTTAACTGGCTGCCCTCCCACTGCATCACAGTTAGATGTGCATAGGGGAAAAGGCAGAGGAAATCGGAGAAATAGGAAAGTTGGGCAGAGTAATTCGCCTGCATCATCTCCTACCAGTTTTCATTCAGTTTGAGAAAACACATTTGCTTTACTCTTTAATAGGGGGGAAAAAAGTCCTTAAAATTCTTTTGGCTGTTCTTGCATTTATTTAGTGAGGAATAAAGGTGTATGTTTGAATGCCCTTTCATTGCACAATCATGCTTCCACTGTTCCTTGATATTCCAGACTTCAGATAAATACTATCAGAAGAATCGTGCAGGAAATTGTTTCATTGGGCTGTTTTACTAGTAGTAGTATACTGAAGTAGTATGCTCTTCAGGAGTGCCCTTAAGAAATTGCTGGGGAATTTCTCCATGGAGAAAATTAGTGAAATTTTCAATTCACTTCCTATAAGTTGAATGGAGAATTTAAAAAGGTCTTTCTGCCCTATTCTAAAGAAATGATCCTCCCTATTTCTACTCTTTATTTCTAAGTAAAATGAATACAGCTGTATGCTTAGGAGTTCTGCTAAAGAATAAACAGAAACATGTGTTGGTTGAAAGTAGAATTCCTCATACATACTAATTGAAAGACTGAAACTAGCCTATGCTGCCTGTTTTGTACCAAATCAATCAACAATAGTTACTGCTAACAACAATCATTTGAAATGAGTCTAAATGAACGCTGTTTTCCCTCCAGTCTATTTTGAAAGATGCCTTGCCATGTTACATCCTTTCTTTGCACATACATTCACTAAAGTTGGATCAACATTTAGCATGACATCTAACAACATCAACCAAGCAATAATGTAAGATATAATAATAAAAAAACAACCTCAATGAAAAAGCCTAATGTTGTCAGATTTATAAATAAAATAAACCTACTTCTTACAAGCAATAAATAATGGTGCCATTTTATGCCTTTATTCATGCCTTTATTCATGCTCCAAAGATTCAGCTGTATAAATCACAGATATGTTAGCCTAGCCTAAAAAAGAAAAGAGAAGCAATTTCATTACTAATAATGAGATTTTTACTTTCTCGCTTAAAGGCAAGTATGTGCTTCTGTACAGATATATTTTGTCCTCCAGAAATTTTCACATTTTGCCACATTCAGTGCATGGACAGATCTACCATATTAGAGTGATTAAAGGATCCTTTGCATATCTATATTTATTTATAGATACCCAAATATGACTTTTTCCTAGTGAGATTTTTTATTTATTTATTTAATTAATTTTTATCCTGCCTTTATTATTTTTATAAATAACTCAAGGTGGCGAACATACCTAATACTTCTTCCTCCTCCTATTTTCCCCACAACAACAATCTTGTGAGGTGAGTTGGGCTGAGAGAGAGTGACTGGTCCAAGGTCACCCAGCCAGCTTTCATGCCTCAGGCAGTACTAGAACTCTCAGTCTCCTGGTTTCTAGCCCAGCACTTTAACCACTAGACCAAACTGCATAAACTTGCTAAGGAATTATGAGATCTTGTCTTGTTCCCTTCCAAGGTGGTAACTTGACCATTACCAGAGTTAATAAGCCCTCAGAACCATGGGTGGCCTCTCCAAAACAAATTATTGGGGGTAGAGTGGAAGATGAAGGGGTAACTAATACTTCAAGGAGACAGCCTGATATTAAGGGGAGGCATGCTGGATGCGGTTGTGACTGACACAGTAATCTTCATTCATAAAATGGTTCTAAGTGTTGATACAATGGCAAAATGACAGCTGTTTCTGGTAGTTCTCTTGCTTTGCAATGCTAGGCTCTACTAAGATATCAGCATTATCTGCAGTTGGTGTTCCATGACCTACGTATAGGCACAAATTTAAATGGGTATCAACCCCACAATGTAGACCAGACCAAGAAACAGACTCCAGAGAAGTCTAAACTACTTTTATTAAGATGGATTTTTATAACTGAATCTTGCAAGTCTGACTGTGTTTTACTTTCCCCTCTCTCTGTCTGGGGTCTGAAGTAGAAATACATTCTTTGACATAAATGTATCTGCATATAAACCTACTCATAGTTTCCTTCTTTCCTTCCTGAAATGTAAATAGTGTACATAAGAACTAGGCCTGTATGAGGTCTGCTGGTCTAGGCCTAGCAACTGAAGTTCAAAAAGGATATATCTTAGTCAAAGGGAGGATGCAATTTGCACTAATAAGGCACTTTCATCATCTCAATGCCTAGATCAGCAGTTCAAGAGGCATATGTGTGTGTACTGTGCATGCACAGATATCTCTGGAGCTTCTGTTACTGATGGGAAACACTGTAAGCCTTTTTTCACTATTGGAACTGACTTCACACACAAGGCCAAGCTTAGCAAAATGGCTACTTTGCTGTGCTTGATTTCACTTAGCTTTGTAAAACATCTTCAAAGGGGTGCTTCACATGGAGGAAGGTTGAAGTGAGATATCCCTTCAAAGCTTTGCACAACCATTATTATAAACCCTTTTCTCCAATGTGTCTCCCTGTGAAATAGGCAAGATTGACAGAGGAACTGATTCAAAATCATCCAATGAGCTTCATGGCTGGCTAGGAGGTTGAACTGAAATTGACATTCTACCCACTATGTTATACTAGCTCTCATGATTTTAATACACTATGAAAAATGGGGTGAAAAACACATGAAAACCTGGTCACACACATCAACAAGTATGCCATTTTTTAACATTGCAGAAAAGTTTAATGCTTGCATGAGACTAATATATTGTACCTTCATTATTTTAGTGTGCTTTCATAAAACAAGACTAAGAACTAGTTTCATGTGATAGACTAGAAAGATAGAACATCACAGTTAAAGACTTTCAGCTATTTGACTCAATCTAGAATCGTCATGGCAAAATTACTTGATAAATCATTTCTAAAAACAGGAGGTTACAGCTCATTGGAACTGTTGTTTGTAAGTGCTTGGTCATTGTCTGGAACCTAAAGAATCTTCTACAGCTTTTGTGAAAAGACAGAACATTAAGACATGTAAAACACTACTTCCCACTTATGTTCCTCTCAGCAATTTACTTAACTGAATTGAAAATGGTCACTTGAGATTTGGTTGATGATTCATGTTAAAACCAAGTACTGTCACAAATTGAATGGTATACATCTGTTGCTGAAATAGAAGACAATGATGAGGCAATTTTGATAATCTCAATTATTTTATATATCACCTCACCTCAATCACCTCAACTGACCAGACTGTTGCCAGACAAAGTCCTGCTGGTTGCAACTCGCTTTCCATTCATCTCAATTCCTGGCTTTTCTAATTCAGTTAAAAGCACTGGAATAAATTAAAGATACATACCCTGAATAAAAAATTCCTGCTGCAGCTTCTGCATTGGGATATTTTAAACTATTCAACTTAAAGACATTTTAAAGACATATGTAATATAGAATACATATTCTAAATGATAAACCATAATAGAAGTTAACATTTAGGATGAGGCCCCCATGACGAATTGGTATGCAAACAGATACCAGAGGGACAATCTTTGCAACCTATGGCCATTAAAAAAGATCCTAAAGTCTCAAAGAACTAACACATTTATTCAGAATTTCCATTGTAATAATTTATAGTGTGACTGTCTATTTCTGTGGCATTAAAAACCCTGCCCACATTATGCCCTATGATTGCCATGATGGCTGGATGCTGCTATAAATTGCTAGTGTGGAAACCTTCATCATAGCATAAATGCATCTGGATTACCATCTACCTCATTGAAAACTTGCAGCATTGTCCTGAGCAAAGGGAATTATACATAATGTAAATTAAAGAGGGAGGGAAAGAGCAATAATAGTAAATGGAGACATTCCTTTGCTCAAGAAGAACCATTTTGAAGTCAGTAGCCTCATCTACAACTTCAATGTTTAATCTGCTTAATTTGCAGTGTGTAGACCTCATTATCTATGTCCTGCTGGACTTTAGCTTGGATGAATTGGCCAGCCAATGTCAACAATAGGCAACTTCCTTAAGATGTGGCTGGCAGCCAAAATTGTCAGTCTGTTGTTGTTTTCTAATTTGGAGGATATTAGAGTAGTTTAAGAGATGAAAGGAATATTATCTATTTTGCTTTTAAATCCTGTCACAAATGGGGAAAATTGGCTTGAATTCTTGATTTCTTTCTAAGGTATGAAAAGCAAAGCTTAAGGGTGAAGAAACTGATTTTCCTCCTTAAATGCCTCCAATCTCCCCAAAGTGTACTGCAAATGTTGGCCATTTATGCGGAACTCTGAGAGTGCTATTGGGACCACAGAAGAGGTGTTAGAGGCCATATACCAAATGCTGATTGTTCCATCAGTGGATGGAAATCTAGCATGTTATAATCAGTTAAATAATTGCCACAAGAAAACAAATTCAGGGTAAACATAGAGATTGAGTTGCATAAATGCCAAACATGATGACTGATTCCAGTGGGATCTCCCCCATGTCTTAGAAAAATGAACACTTTGGGCAAATGAATTTGTTCTTGTGTTGTTGTGGTGGTTGTTTTAATAAATATTCAGCGTGAAGAGGAACAGGCCACTGGAATAAAACCACTTTTGTTGTGGGTGAGTGTCTGTTGCCACAGTCCCAGTCAGAATTGGGCAAGGTCTTATGGGATTATCTGGATTCCCAACGTGAACTTATGCGAGGTCTTGTGGGGTTATCAGGAGTGAATTTGATGCTGTGACTCTTGAAGAAGTGGACAGGGTTCTCCTGTCTGTAAACTCAGCCACTTTATTTATTTTATTTATTTATTTATCATACTTATATCACCGCCCATCTCCCCCCACAGAGGGGACTCTGGGCACTTGCCTGTTAAAACCGGCCAGCAGGTGATCTATGGTTGGGCCCATGCAGTGAGTGAGAGGGCTTCCTTAAGTGAGGGAGTGGTTCCTTTGGCCCTGAAAGGGGCTGTGGTGCACTCTCTCTTCAAGAAAACTTGTTGGAACCTGTCATGGACCACCCAGTCTCTAAACTTCCCTTCTTAGGGAAGGTGGTAGAGAAGGTGTTGGGGCTTTAGCTCCAGAGGACCCTGGAGGAAGTGGATTATCTGAACCCATTTCAGCCATGTTTCAAGTTGGGGTTTAGTACAGGGAGAGCTTGTAGTCATGCTTGTTGACGACTTGTGAGAGAGCCAGGATGGGGGTGGTGCATCCATCCTGGTGCTTCTTGATATCTCTGCAGCTTTCTATATCATTGCCTATGGTATCCTTTTTGGACCAGATTTGGGGGCTGAGGATGGAAGCACCATTTTGTGGTTCTCCTCCTTCCTCGGTGGCCAGTTTCAACTGGTGTTGACAGGCAGGACTCCTTACTTGTGGGGAGCTGTGCCACAGGGTTTAATGTTCTCCCCCCTTCTGTTTAACATCTACATGAAACCATTGCATGAGATCATCACTGGTTTGGGATCAGGTATCATTATGCTGATGATACCCAGTTACACATCTCAACCCCAAGTTAGCTGAATGATGCTGTCCTAGCCCAAAGTCTGGAGGCTGTGTAGGTCTCAGGTCCTCTGGAATTTTCAGATCCTGTTTGAAGAACAGGTGGCAGCTGTGGCCAAAAGGGCCTTTGCACAGGTACACCTAGCATTCCGGTTGCACCCTTTCCTGGACCGGGATATACTTCAGACAGTCACTTATGACCTGGTCACCTCACAATTGAATTTCTGTAATGTGCTCTACATGGGGCTGCTGTTGAAGACCATCCAGAAGCTACAGCTGGTAGTGTTAGGACTCTCATATTATGCACACATGATCCCACTGCTTCACAAACTGCACTAGTTACCAGTCAGCTTCCAGGTGCAATTCAATATGCTGGCCATCACCTTTAAAGTCCTTTGTGGTCTAGAGTCTGGCTCTCTGAGGTACCACCTATCTCTAACTGTTTCTTCCCACATGGTACAATCAGGTAGAGTGGACGTGCTCTTGGTCTCATTGATTAAACAGTGTCATTTTGTGTGACCAGGAAGTGTGCCTTCACTGTTGCAGCTCTGCCCTCTGGAATTTGCGCAGCTCTCACCTTTGTTATGTTTGGGAAACTGTTAAAAATCTGGTTGCTTCTCCAGGCCTTGGAATAGGGTGGTGGTGGTGGTAGGGGCTTTCATTAATAGGAGGAGGAAGGAGTATTAGGTATGTTTGCTGCCTTGAGTTATTTATAAAAATTATAAAGGTGGGATAGAAAATAAATAAACAAACAACAAAATTAAATTTGTTACATCCATCAAATGGCTTGGTGTGTATTGTTTTTCTGGTTGGCCAAGCTTCTTTTTCCTTGTATCTCCACATGTTATTTTTCTTTTTTACTTGTAAGTCACCCAGAGTCATTAAGGAGTTGGGCCGCCTGTCAATTTAGATAAATAAATAATTTGGTTTCTTCCCTTCTTCCTGACTCTGTTATTTTCAGTGGAAGGAAAACACTAGCTATTTATGCCAGGAAAGTCAATACCTAAATACATGCTGAAAGGTATGCTATGCCTGTGACCCATGTTATAGCTAATATGCGCTCTTTCTGATCATCAGTTCAGATAATTTACAAAAATGGAGAATATTGCAAAAGAATTATTGAGTCAAGTCATCCAGTACCTCTTTTATTTCCTTAAAATGGCACTCCACTTCTAGCTGTGTGTTTTTATAAAATTGTATTGGTTCTTCTCATTTAAAGAAATAACAGCTGGGGAAGTCTACCAGTCACCCAAGTCACTCTGCCAATATGTGTATATTAGAAAAAGAATGTTATCAATCTAGCTTTCTCCTTATACCCCTATCCCTTTGAAAAGCCCTTCGTAAACTTTGATAGATATCTTCCCATCCAAAATGCTCTCAAGTTCAATGTCCCTGCAGGATCAGCTGCTGAAAATGTTATCCTTCCTCCGGTGCCATCCATTTATGAATGGCTTGTCTGAGCCTCATTGGTGGGATAAATAAAAGGAGACATGGGAAGTTTGCTTTCAGAAACTGAGAGGCATAATGAAGCAAGCAATATCATCAACCAACTAGCAATGGATCATGGATACATATAGTGAATGCAAATGACCATAGGTGATCAAAATAAGGGTTTCTATTTAAAAAAAAAAGCAGACCTACTAAAATACTAAGCAGTGTACATGGGATTTGGGCCAAGTGCATCTCATGAGCATACAGTCTTCAGTCTCACTTACTTGTGCTTCAAGTGGGTAATATACATTTGAAATGCTAGTAATTATACATATGTCTGAGGAAACTATGTAGATCTGTGTGCAACATGAAGTGCAGTTTCATTTCTCATTCTTTAGAGAAGGTTGTCTGTGTGTATAAAATAAATATCTGTTCTGTGATATACAGATTGATATACTCCTTGGAATGTATCTATAATACTTGGTTCCTGGACTGAAAAAGATTCATGAGATTGTGATGGAAAGAGTCAGCTGTGAACTTCTCTGTTATCAGTGAAAAGATTTATCTCCTTCTGATAACAGAAGGCTGTTAGGGGGGATGGATGGATGGATAAATGGTGGATGGATGGATGGATGGATAGATAGATGAACACCTACGACTGTTTCTTCATAGAAAAAAAAAACATGCCTACTGAGCCTGCAACCAAGAACACAATGCCCAGACACTTGTAGCTTGAAGGAAAAGCCCTGCAGGCAGCTAAGAGTATTGGCTTGTTACTGCACTTTGATTTCCAGCCACCTGCTGGAGGGACAGAGTGGCAGCAGCATTAGCCACAGGGTGGTCTTCATTGAAGAGCTGAACAAGCAGAATACAGTTCTATGTGCCTTGCCAGAACATCAGGTGAGCTTCTGGGAACCCCAGAAGGGCAACCCAAGCGTCACTTTGGGTTGTTCACTTGAAATGGGTGCACTCTGTAACTGGCTAGTATTCCAGGAGTTGTTCTGCTGCAAATGGAGATATTAGTCAGAGGCTTGGTTGCAGGAATGATCAATCTGCCTAGTGATGGTTGGCTACAGGAAGTGGGCATGCTTGTCTGCTGGCTATGTCAGTTGTCTTCATACCTTTGCCTGGCTGTATTTTCACTTAAAATACATTTCATTTGCTGACCTACAAGTACTCTGAAGTAGGATTGTACTGATCATTATCAAGGCAAATTCTGCATAGTTGCCGAAGACATTTCCAATTTATTGCTTCAAACTGCTTTACTGCTGTGTTCTGTGGAACTGAGGCAAGGTGTTATGATTGTTCTTCACAAGGCACCCCAGTGCTGGTCAAGGTGATATGCTGAGCACAACACATAGTATGGCAGTGGAGTAGAACCAATTGTGCAAGGTTGAATTATAAAAAACATATTTATGGCACACTTGCAAATTGTTTGTGAATTGCTGATGCCTTGCAACTGTAATTTAAGCAACACTTCTCTAACCCAATTCTCTACAAATGAAAAGCATTGGTGGCTGGATTTCTTTTGTTGTGAAATTAAAAAAAAGAAACTGCTATCAATTTCTGCTTCCTTCTAAGACATTCCAAACTGAAAAAACAGATCTAAAAATGGAAAGTTTATTCCATTATAGACAAAAGATTTGTTGCAAGATTCTGTGCCAGATGAAGGCCAAGGATATGAATTCAGTTTAATGGTGCAATCCTATAAATGTCTATTAAATCCCTTTGAATTCAGAGTAAAATGGGAGTAAGTTTCATTGAACTTAATTGGACTTTTGAGAAGTCATGTGTAGGTTTGCACTGTTACAGTAATGTATTACTAATTAAATCTAATTAGATCAAAGTGGCGAAGTGTAGTAATTAGGTGTTTTAACCAGTGGATCATTGAACGCTCTTAGTGATGTTCTTCTTCAACATCTTCCTGCTGATGTAATTTAATGTAACGTAAAAATTCACATTAAGCAACTTTTTTGAACAATCAGCACATCAGATGAGTAAAGCAAGTATGTATTGTTATAGAGTATGCACTAGGATTAAGATTAATATAGCCTTAGTATTTTAAATGACATTTAAAAATCCTAGTATGCACTAGGATTAAGATTAATATAGCCTTAGTATTTTAAATGACAGTAGTCACAAAGGTTGGTATCTAACCAAACCAGAATGACTGGCTACTACAGAAAAAAAATGGTAAGAATGCAGCCCAAAAATTCATTTTATTTATTTTTTTTATATTTCAGCAGCTTTGACAGATTATTTAAATAGAAATTGCACAAGTAGATGATAAACAACTACTAATAAAACATAGGTAAAAACATTTTGGGGAATAAAACCCTTTTGGTAATGTATTCTCACCTACCCTTCCATTTATTTCCCCAAATAGTAACGATTACCTAAATATTTGTGCTGCACTTTGAACATTAAACATTGGAGATTATTGCTAGTATCTGTTTTAAATTATTTCATGTTTTTGATTAGTCTCTGAACTCTTTTCCTAAAAGACATATTCCTAATGTCTGAATTTACTTTGCTGTGTAATGTGTCATATAAAAGGGAGCCATTTCTGCTTGAATTTAGTTAGCCTTCTATTATGAATATATGCTATCAGTTTTCCCATTGTTGCATATTCTCCATTTTTGATCTCCCAATCTTGTATTGTTGGCAAAAGTTTTACTTTTCCAATGTTGTGCCAAATTTATTCTTGCATCTGTCAACATGTAAATTGTGATATTTTTCATATATGTTTTCTGAAATTAGTTCTAATAAAAATAGTTGTGGTTTCAATTCAAATTTTTGAACCATATTTGAACCAATATTTCCTTACAATGCTTTTGGTTATTGTTATTTTTTTTGGCATGCCCACCACATGTGGTAAAATGTTGCTTCTTTGTTGTAGCATTTCAAAGAGGAGTTGTTATTTGATTTGTTTATCTTGATAATTTTTAAGAAAGTTATATACTGTACATCTGTAAAACATTTTATACCAATTTTCCCTCAAATTATAGCTTGGAGTAAATTTTATTGATTTTTATCTAGCTCTTTCCATAGTTCTATGGTGATTATTTCTTTGAAGATTTGCATCCACTTTATCATGCAATTTATAATTTGTTCTGCCTCCATGTCATATTTCAGTAACAATTTATATATATATGCTAATAGATGTTCTTGGTTTTGTCTAAGTGTTTCAAATTCTGTCATCTATCTGACTATCTCCCTTCTTCTTTCTTGAGATCATTTTTATTCTTCCAGCAATTTGTAAATACATCAACCATAGTAAATTCCTACCTTCATTGAGCAGTTCTCGAGGTATATTTAGTTTGTTTTATGAGTTTTAATGTACCATGTTGGTATATATGATTAAACGTTTCTTACTGTAATTGTGATTGAAGTAAAAGGGATTGACAGAGATGTTAATGGTGAGATTGACAGACTAATCCTTGTTTTTTGCCTAAAAAATCTTGTATCAAACTTAATAACAAACAGGTCACCACATCAACACTGATCACATTTGACTTCTTAGGGAGTATTAATTGAAAGACCAATATAATTTAAATACAGTTTAAGTGCAGATTATTCCAGCATAAAATATTTTTTAATGATAGCTGCCATGTGTTGGGTACAACTTCTGGAGAAATGGTTGCCATCTCATCTTCTCTCTAGTAATAATTTGTAGCTCATTGAAGGAAGGTCCTATAATATCTTTGATCTTGTCCATCCATATCCATTGTTTTTCCCTTCTTCTATTTCCCTCACACTTCCCAAGCGTTTTCTATAGCCCACTATCTGTTTACATCCCATGCCCACAGAATTTAAGTTTCTTCTTGCTTATCATTGCCTTAGGATGGAGTCACTCTTTATTGGTCCAGAACTGCTTGATTGGTTCTTTGTGTGGCTCATGGTTTTCTTAGTATCCAACTCCAAATCCAGGGGCATTCTCAGAGGGAGTAAACAACATCAAATGGCAGGCTCAACCAGGCAATCAAAGCCTCAACCCTTTTAATGTGCATTTCCCCTGTACTAATCCTCAATTCCAAGATCTTCTTTCATTTGCTCTTTTTCCATGGCCAGCTATGCATTACCATTGGAATAACCATTCTTTTGACTTTTCTAACAATAGGTAATGTATAAATAATTGTAGTAAACAATAATAAATATAAAGTATTTAGTATAATATAAAGTATAAAGCATATGCCATATATACTTGCATATAAGCCAAACCCACTTTTTGGGGTGTATTTTTGAACCTAAAATTATCATCTTATCCATGAGTATAAATGACACAACCTCCACATTATGGTCAGAGCAATGAGCTTTTTTCACTGTAATTACTAACTCACTTATATTTAAGATGGTTGCTATTTTTATGGGGTTTTTTGTTTTTGTATTGAAGATTGTCTTCAGTGCTTCAAAAATTGGGAAGATTGTTTATAAAATCTTTAAAATGCATATATTATAGGTCATTACAGTTAAGTCATGGAAGCACTAAGAATATTTTTAGTGTGCATGTTTTATCTTGAGCTTGTGTCTCAACTTACATTTTTATAAAAGTCATCAGTTCCAAATCAGAAGAGAAGTACATCATCCAAGGAGATGAAAATGCCTTTCCTGCAGCTTTATGCCTTAATGCACTCAAGGCATATGATTATCTTATAATACATAATGCATGCTGTTTCCACTAACATAATCAATTCCTTGTTAACTTAAGTGCATCCCTATCTAAAATTATGACTGGTTGATTCAGACATTGTTGCTAGTACTTCCTTTAATTTTGCAACATAACAATTTACACTGGTGCATTGCTAGAATGATTTAAGCCATGGAAGGACAACCTGCAGTTTCTCAGTCCTTACAAAACAACAAAATGTTGTCCCTCACTTCTGTGCCAGTCAGATCAACCTAAGGAATTGGCAAGTGGGAAATGTGGCACTGGTTCCCTATTGGTAAACAGAGCAAGAAATTAGTACTCTGTTTGAGCTACCCATTGATCACTCTGGATGGTGGGATATGGAACTCAGGATAATTGGAAACTGAGGGTGAATTAGGCATCCCCTATCGTTACCAGCAAAATCTAATCATTTGCCTAATTCATTGGATATAGACATTATTCATATTTAGATCATAGAAAACTTGTTTGTTGTTTATTTGTTCAGTCACTTCCGATTCTTCGTGACTTCATGGACCAGCCCACGCCAGAGCTTCCTGTCGGCCGTCACCATCCCCAGATAGAAAACTTAGTTGCAACTAATTAAAAGTCCCAAAGATTTCGTTGGGAGTAAAGTGTGACAATTATAGCAGGTGGCATTACCTAAGTAGTCCTTGGCTAGTCTCTCTCTCTTTCTCTCTCTCTCTCTCTCAAAAAAAAAGACATGATAATAAGGAGGGGGAGGAAGAGGGTAGCTTATATCTCTATGGAAAACAACCTGAGATGGACAGCTGCTTAAACTTTATGGGCTAAGGTGCTCCTTATTGAAAAGGTCCTGATTTTTATTTCCAGTAAACTGCCATAGATGGGACACAGATTTACTCCTTAATGAAAAGGAAAGCTGATAGTACCAGTTCTATTTCATTTAAACTAATTTATTAAAATCAATGGCTGTTGTTGTCAAAATCACTTTGAAATCCTAATAAATGTCTAGAGAGATGGGTCTAGTATCTCCTCCTTTAGGAGAGAATCCCATGAATTGAGAGCTACTATAGAAAAGATTTATGCCTTAACTTCCCACCCATTATGTCCCCATTGTGGACATAACTAGTCTTCCGAAGAAATATAGCAGATAGTAATTTGGATGATACATCCTGCAGCAACTGCAGTTTGTGAGCAATTTTCAAGAGTAGTAATTTAACTGGGAGGGCTTGGTGATATCTCCCATCAGCTTGATATAAAAATTAAAGAGAAAATCAGTAAAATAGCAGTCTGGGTTGAATAAAGCAGGCACCAGGGCCATACACAACCCCTGGTCTACCAAGGCCGATCTAATAGAGATTTCCATGTAATATGTAGTTAGATTTGGTAAGGGCTACCTTGGAGCTGGGCACTTCAAAATCTTTAGCTCAGCTGAGGCCAAGTAAGATGTAATAGTGTTGTCAGTGTGTGTGGTTGTGTATGCCCTCACACACACTCAGAAGCAGATATAATTGGATCTGAATGAAGAAGGAACAAGTATGAAAAGGTGCTTTGTCCTTCTGAACCTTCCTGCTATTCAACTGCTCAAAATTCTTTCCCATTCACCATTCAGAGCAATGTATGTGAGTCATTGACCATTATACAGAGCCAGCATCAACAGTACCCACTGGGAAGGTTTTGGCTAATTGGTGGAAACTCCTGCCTCGCTGCCTATTTACTTGCTTTCCTTGAGAGAAGATTAATGAGAGTGAAAGAGAAATACTCCTAGGCTGTGTGCTGCCTAGAGATTCTAGGAACTGAAGTGCAGAATAACTGTAAGTCACTAGCTTGGAGATGGCAGTCTACATGATTTCCACTGCATATTGAACCCTGATTCTAGAGCCAAGGAACAAAACTTGTGAAGGCTGCATGAGGCCCTCCTAAAGTTTTGCTTTAGAGTTAACTACAGGAGCAACAATGCTATAAAGTGAATTTAATTACTTTAATTTTAATTGCTTAAATTTAAACTAAATTGAATCAAATTTAATTCCTGCCCTAGCCATAACCACTTTTTTATCCTAGCTATTCCTAATTTGCGGGCTGTTCTTTGGCTGACAAAAAAAGTTATGCACTCATGCTCTTGAAGCAGGCAGGCCAGAATCATTCCGTTTTCTCTAGCTGCTAGGCC
This sequence comes from Charina bottae, assembly GCA_023362775.1. Classification (NCBI taxonomy): domain Eukaryota; kingdom Metazoa; phylum Chordata; class Lepidosauria; order Squamata; family Charinaidae; genus Charina; species Charina bottae. The sequence goes on along the minus strand of JALMGJ010000004.1, from coordinate 89,709,816 downwards.
TGTGTTCTGTTCTATTCCACTCCATATTTAATCAAATCCAATCAAACAGATATCCTGACCTTTGTAACAGGCTGATAGGAGTGATTTATACTGACAGTAATTCCTCATATTTTTTAAAAAAGGTGTATGGATGAATTTGTGACCTGTACATCTTGTTTAAAAGTCAGTTATCCATTAAGAGAATTAGTTGTGCTATACTATCCTCAGATATGCAGACGATACCACCCTAATGGCAGAAAGTGAAGAGGAACTAAAGAGCCTCTTGATGAGGGTGAAAGAGGAGAGTGCAAAAGCTGGCTTGAAACTCAACATTAAAAAAACTCAGATCATGGCATCTGGTCCCATCACTTCCTGGCAAATAGAAGGGGAAGAAATGGAAGCAGTGACAGATTTTATTTTCTTGGGCTCCAAGATCACCGCAGACGGTGACTGCAGCCATGAAATTAAAAGACACTTGCTCCTTGGGAGAAAAGCTATGGCAAACCTAGACAGCATATTAAAAAGCAGAGACATCACCTTGCCGACAAAGGTCCATATAGTTAAAGCTATGGTTTCCCCAGTAGTAATGTATGGCTGTGAGAGTTGGACCATAAGGAAGGCTGAGCGCCGAAGAATTGATGCTTTCGAACTGTGGTGCTGGAGAAGACTCTTGAGAGTCCCTTGGACTGCAAGGAGGTCAAATCAGTCAATCCTAAAGGAAATCAACCCTGACTGCTCATTGGAAGGACAGATGCTGAAGCTGAAGCTCAAATACTTTGGCCACCTAATGCGAAGAGAGGACTCACTGGAAAAGACCCTGATGCTGGGAAAGACTGAAGGCAAAAGGAGAAGGGGACGGCAGAGGATGAGATGGTTAGATAGCATCACCGATGTAATGAACATGAATTTGAGTAAACTCCGGGAGACAGTGGAGGACAGGAAGGCCTGGCGTGCTATGGTCCATGAGGTCACAAAGAGTTGGACACAACTAAACGACTGAACAACAACAACATTCCTGTGGTTGTACTTGTAATGGGGTTAAGTTTAATTAGGTAATTGACATGACTGGAAACTTCAGCAGGCAAACAAGGCAAATTGGCTAACCAAATGGGAATTAATTGGAAGGGACGTCAAGAGGCAATAACAGGTGAGTGAGAACAGGGCTAGAAAGGGCTTCATTATGTTCTTAAATGTAGCTCACCAGGGCAAAGGAAAGGCTAATTTCAGTAGCACAGAAGATCAAGGGTAATTTGGTAATCATAATTTGGTAGCATGTTCATTTATAATATCAGATAAGAAGCAACAAACACTATTTTTCATGGACAAATATATTAGGATCGGGTGAGGGATTACCAGAGCAACGAGCCATTTCCAAGAGTTTCTAGTTAAAAAACAAATTTAAGGAGTGAGCCATGAAGCTAAGTGAGAAGCCCCACACAGTGTTGCACCAGCAGTACAAATTCAAGATGAATGCTTTTCCTAAATATCCATGTACCCCACCTCTTTTTGGAGGTATGCAGTTATATCCTCTTCATAATGAGAGCCAGTTTGGTGTAGTGGTTAAGGTACCAAGTTAGAAACCAGGAGACTGTGAGTCCTAGTCCCACTAGTCTCACAAAGCCAGCTGGGCGACCTTGGGCCAGTCAATCTCTCTAAGCCCTAGGAAGGAGGCAATGGCAAACCACTTCCAGAATCTTGGCAAGAAAACTGCAGGGATTAGTCCAAGCAGTTGCCAAGAATCAACAATGACTCAAAGGCACACACACATACACATACCTCTTCATAATAGTAGATATAAAAAGGTGCTGCTGTTAGAACATTTATTTAGATATATTTATTTAATCTATTTAAATTTATTTATTTATTAAATTGATTTAATCTATTAAATTATTTAATCTATTTAGATTTATTTATTTAATCTATTTAGATTAATCTATTTAGATTTATTTAATCTATTTAGATTGGACAGAGATTTAGTTTGGACCCTAATACTGCTTCTTCCTATGTACCAGATATTACAAGAGGCAATACTTCAGAATTAAGCTGGGAGAATCTCAACAATAGGGGATTGCTGCTATTTGAAAGGAAGGAGGATGAATTCATTTGGTTTAAATTATTATATAAACTTTTCCAATATGAACCTATCAAACTAAAATTTACATTTTCTGGCATTTCAAAACCTTGTCTACCACTAAAACTAAAAAAGAGGGGTATTTTTAAAAAGTGCACTCATCAATGTGTAAATTAGCAGAATGTTCACATCAATGTGCTTCATACTAGTAAAAATGTCTTGCAAAGTAAGTGCACAATACTTACATTGTAAAAAAAAGTTACATTTAGTGGGCAGTTGTGGTTCAAAGGTGCTTTAGAGTAGTGTGGGGGTGAATCGATCTTTTCTTGGGATTGCACCACAGCTGCAGAGGGCAGATATGCAATCCCAGGAAAATATTCAGCTGCTTTAAGAAGCTGCAGATAGGTGCTATGCGAGTGCCCTCATCTTCTCCAAAGCACCTTTTTGTCTTTAAATATGAATTGCTGCATACACCTACTATTTAGGACAAATGCAGACATGTTTTCTAGCAGATTTTTGTTGTTGAATTTGAAAACTGATATGAAAGCAATTCAAAATATATTTATAGTCAGAGAGACAGAGACAGAGAGAGTATGGGTGAGGTTACTGGCTGTCGTGTGCAGGTGCAGAATAACACGCCGAGGCAAGGAATCTAGTCTCTAGTGTTTATTGCATATCCTACAACCAGAAATCCTGCTAAACTGAGAGTACCCGAAGAAAGCCAAGGATATGAGTCCAGTCTAGGGTGGAGCCTTCCTGATGCGTTTGGGAGAGAAGGCGAGGCTTTCTGAGCTACGTACCCGTTTGACTGACAAGGGCAAGCTTCCCCCCCTCCCTCTTGTGTCTCCCTGACACCACCCCCCTCTCCAGCAAAACATTCCATTGCGTCCTCCTCCCCTCCTTCATCCTTGGCGTCAGGTACGATCCCGTGTGAATAAGTATCCATCTCCTCCTCCCCCTCCTGGGAGCTGGGCAGAGAAGGGAGGTCGTCTACAAAAGGAATGTCCGGGGAGTCATCCTCTCCTTCTGTTTGATCAGATAGCTCAGATGCAGCTGTCTGTTCCTGAAAAACAGCTAAATCGTTAGCAGGGTTCTCCCTCCCCCCTCCTGGGAAGTGCAAAACAGAGGTGGACGGGCGAGAATCCACCTCCTCCCCCCTCGCTGGCTCCGGCGGAGGGAGCAGAAATGGCTGCTGGCAACTTACTACCACCTCAGGCTGGCTGGCCTCCTCGTCTTCAGCTGGGGGCTGTAGGTCTGGGAGTTGAGCTGGTCGAGGCTTGTGAGGGAAAATCTGATGAAACTTATGCACCAGCAAGGGGGCATGAACGTCTTTGGCATTTTCACAGGAGCGCTCTGCCTGAGAATACCCCTTCCAGTGTATTAAATACTGAATTCCCCTGCCCCTCCTTCTGGAATCCAAAATTTCTTGTACTTCGTATTCCGGTTCCCCTTCGACAATTATCGGAGGTGGGGGTGGTGGTATGCGAACGCAAGGCGCTTGGAGGGGGATCCTTGACTAACAAGGACTTGTGAAACACTGGGTGTAACTTCATGGAGTGGGGAAGCTGCAAACGATAAGTGACAGGGTTTATTTGTTGTAGTACTGGGAAGGGGCCAATAAACTTTGCGTCTAATTTTTTGCAAGGCCTGTTAGATTGCAAAAACTTAGTAGATAGCCAGACTTTGTCTCCCAGTGAGATGGAAGGTCCTTCCTGTCTGTGTTCATCTGCGTTCCTCTTATAGGCTGCTTTCGCCAGATCAAGCTGCTCCGTTAACAGCTGATGGGCTGCCTGCCTCTCTGCCAGGAAATCCGTGGCTGCAGGAACCGGTGTTTGTTGGGATGAAAGAGGCAACACCCTCGGGTTTGTGCCATAGAGTGCCTGGAAGGGGGACATCTTAGTTGAAGAATGTACTGAATTGTTGTAAGCAAACTCTGCCATTGGAAGGAGTTATGGCCAATTGTCCTGGCGGTAGTTAATGTAACATCTGAGATATTGCTGCAATAACTGGTTAGTTTTCTCTGCTTCGCCATTACTGCAAGGATGATTCGCAGAGGATAAGTGTATCTTGACCCCTAATGTCTAAAAAAGCGCCCCCCAGAACCTGGAAGTAAATTGCGAACCTCGATCTGAAATTAAGTGGTTAACCATACCTCTATATCGGAAGACATTGTCCAAAAAGAGCTGTGCTGTAGCTTGTGCTGTTGGAAGGCCCTTGCAGGGTATAAAATGTGCCATCTTTGTAAAGCAGTCCACCACTACCAGGATGGACGTGAAGCCTTGTGCCTGTGGCAAATCAGTGATGAAATCCATGGAGACAGTGTCCCAAGGTTGGGGAGGCATGGGTAGGGGTTGCAAGAGGCCTGCTGGTTTCCCTGCAACAGTTTTAGCGTGTCTACATACGTGGCAAGAGGCCACGTAAGTCTTTATGTGCGCTGCCATCTTGGGCCACCAGTAATCTCTGAGTGTTCTGTGCAGCGTCTTGAACACCCCCCGTGTCCTGCCGTTGGGCTATCATGACATAGCTGTAGAACTTCTTCCCTCAGGGTTTTGGGAACATACAGCCGCCCGCTATGCCAAAGGGTCCCTGCCTCCACTGTGAATGGGGACGGTGTTCCGCTCTGGACCCCCTCTAGGTCCTCCAGCCTAGCCCGTGCATAGGGGTCTTGGCCCTGCTGAGCCTTGATTCTTACAAGGAGATTGTCTGCTAGTCTGACTGCTGCCAAGATCTCTACTTGGTCCCCTTCGGGAGACTCCTCAAAATTATGAGGCTGTAAAATTGTGGCTTGGGTGGCTTGGTCAGGTTCTGCAATGTCCTGCGGCTGCCTAGACAAAGGATCAGCCAGCCTGTTTTGTTTGCCTGGCAAGTACGAGATGACAAAATTGAAGCGTGAAAAAAATTGACTCCATCTGACCTGACGGGGGGTGAGGGATCCAGAGCTCTGCAAAAGAGCTAAGTTTTTATGGTCTGTGTAAACTTTGACTGGAAATGTCACTCCCTCTAACCAATGCCTCCATTCTTGAAAGGCTGACTTTATGGCAAGCAATTCCTTGTTGAAAACATCATAATTCCTCTCTGCTGGTGACAGCGTGCGAGAGAAATAGGCACAAGGTAACAAAGCTTCCCCTCCTTCGTCCGCTGCTTGGAGCAAAATGGCAGCGACGGCGAAGTTTGATGCATCACAATGGACGTGGAACTGTTTTAGAGGGTTGGGGTGCCTCAGGAGTGGTGGGGATGCAAACAGCTGTTTAAATTCCTGGAAAGCAGCTTGCTGCTGTTCCCCCCAGCAAAAGCGTTTGTCTTTCTTTAAAAGCTGAGTAAGGGGACGCGCTTTCTCCGCATACCCCGCAATAAATTTGTGAAAGAAATTCGCATACCCCAGAAATTGTTGGACCTCCTTGACGTTACGGGGAGGCTTCCAGGACAGAAGTGCTTGGACCTTTGCAGGATCCATGGCTATGCCTTCTGTGGAAATCCTGTATCCCAGATAGTCTAATTGAGTTAAGTCAAAGGCACACTTCTCTAGCTTGGCAAAAAGCTTGTTCTCCCTCAGCCTCTGCAGCACGTTTCGCACATGAGTTATGTGGGAGGTGGGGTCCTCAGAATAAATCAGAATGTCATCGAGATACACGATTACACATTTATCTAACAAGTCTGAGAAAATATGGTTCATAAATCTGGAAAATACTGCCCCACAATTACTTAGTCCGAAAGGCATGACTAGATATTCAAACTTACCATATCTGGTATTAAAGGCTGTCAAGTATTCATGGCCAGGTTTTATTCTGATCAAATTGTATGCATTCCTGAGGTCTAGCTTGGTAAAAATGCGGGCCTTTTGCAGGCGATCTAGCAATTCCGATATCACTGGAAGAGGGTAGTGGTCTCTAATGGTGACTGCGTTGAGTGCGCTGTAGTCATGTACCGTGCGCATGGGGGGTCCCTTATCGCCCGCCTGTGCTTCTGGGGCGAAAGGATCGGCCTTTTTAGGCACGAAGAAGGTAGGGGCAGATGCAGGTGATGTCGATGGCCGAATGAACCCTTTCTTGAGGTTGGTATCCACATATTCCTTTAGGATAGCTAGTTCCTTTGGAGACATTGCATAATGCCTTGCCGCTGGGATCTTGGCTCCAGGCTTTAAATCTACTGTGCAGTCGAAAGATCTATTGGGGGGGGCAACACTGTGGCCTCTTGTTCTCCGAAGATGTCTGCATAGTCTCCATACTTTGTTTGTAGGAGAGCCTTCCCTGCTTCCAGGCATGCTGCTGCCGGCTGGGATCGGGTAATGCCCTGTAATTTGTGGTGCAGACAGTCCTGAGAAGGAAAAGAAACTGCTCCGGTCATCCAGTCCAAACTGGGGTTGTGAAGTCTCAACCAAGGTGCCCCGAGAATGACCGGGACTTGCAAGGAAGCAGTAACATACAGTTGGATCCACTCCGTGTGTTCTGCGATGGACAGTTGAATTGGTTGGGTGCAGTGTGTAATGGCTCCTGCCTTGAGAGGTTGCCCATTGATTGTTTCAACCTGCATGGGGCTTGGTAATGCAATCGTTGGAATCTGAAACTTTTCCACCGCTTCCCGATCTATAAAATTGGTTGTCGCACCTGAATCGATCATTACATTTACCGGTAATAGGTGCTTGGAATCTGTAGTCAGCGTGGCTGGAACAAGGTAAAAATCTTGGCTGTGATCTGCCGCCTGAGCCCTTCTTAATTGCTGGATGGCCTCCCTACGGGGCTCTGACAAGGGGGGCCGTTGAAGTTTAACTGCTGGGAAGAAACGGCTGGCATGTGGGCCTGCTCTGTGGCTTGGGTTGTAAATCTTACCGGGGTTGCCTGGCGTCTGGTTGGGCAGGCCCTTGCGATGTGCCCTGCCCCCCCACAATAGTAACAAAGTGCATTGTCTCTTCTTCTTTGCCTCTCGGCTTCAGAGACCCCCCTTCGTGTGGCCCCTATCTGCATAGGTTCCTCTGCACTCAGGGGAACAAACGTGTTAGAGGGGGTAGCAAAACCTGGAAAAGCCGGTCGGGTTCCTGCCCTGATCCTCCCTGGCCGGAGCTGCTTTAACTCTTCCAATCGAGCATCTATGACGACTGTTAACTGGTATAGGTCTTCCAATGTAGCTGGCATGCCCTGCCGCACTAATTCCGTCTTAACCTCTTCGTCCAGTCCTTGTTTAAACTGATCCTTCAATGCCACCTCATTCCAACCCAAATCTCCTGCCAGCAGTTTGAAATCTGCAATGTACGCTCCTACTCTCCTGTTCCCCTGTCAGAGCCATCGGATCTCTCGGCTGGCAGTGACTTCTCTGAATGGATCATCAAAATGGGCTCTGAAACGGGCCATAAAATTCTGGTAGTTGTCCAGAATTGGGTCGTTAGCTTCCACCATGGGGATGGACCATCTTGCGGCTGAGCCTTTCAGCAAACTTAAAATGAATGTGACTCTGGACCTCTCCGTCGGGAACTCGGCTGGTCTGCTGTCGAAAAACATGGTGCACTGGGCGATGAAAGCCCTGAGCTGCGCTGTCTCTCCCCCAAATTTCTCTGGCAAACATCCTGGGGATCACAGAACGACTGGTGGTGGTTGTGCTGCTGGTGCCGGCTGCTGGACGACTGGGGCTGGTTGTTGCATTTGTTGTATCATCGCTGCTTGCAAATTGTTAATCTGGTCGTCGACTTGCTGTTGGTGTTGTGTTAATGCTGCTGCGAGCTGAATTATTGCCTGCTGCAATTCCTGAGTCTGAGAAGCCATTCTCCTGGTTTGTGTTTTCCTCCCTCTTCTGCTGGGAGTTGTGGTTTAGCAGGATTGATGTCGTGTGCAGGTGCAGAATAACACGCCGAGGCAAGGAATCTAGTCCCTAGTGTTTATTGCATATCCTACAACCAGAAATCCTGCTAAGCTGAGAGTACCCAAAGAAAGCCAAGGATATGAGTCCAGTCTAGGGTGGAGCCTTCCTGATGCGTTTGGGAGAGAAGGCGAGGCTTTCTGAGCTACATACCCGTTTGACTGACAAGGGCAAGCTTCCCCCCCTCCCTCCTGTGTCTCCCTGACACCGGCAGAACAATACACTTCTACTTGGAAGGATAGATGTTGAAGCTGAAGCTCAAATACTTTGGCCACCTAATGCGAAGAGAGGACTCACTGGAAAAGACCCTGATGCTGGGAAAGACTGAAGGCAAAAGGAGAAGGGGACGGCAGAGGATGAGATGGTTAGATAGCATCACCGATGTGACGAACATGAATTTGACTAAACTCCGGGAGGCAGTGGAGGACAGGAAGGCCTGGCGTGCTATGGTCCATGAGGTCACAAAGTGTTGGACACGACTAAACGACTGAACAACAACAACAACAACAAAGAGTGATTACTGAGGATCAGGGTATCCTGTGGGTTAGTCTCACAGCAGACAATGACTTTATATTAAAAGCTTTCCTTTGGGGACTTGATGGGCTCAGCTTCTCCTTGCCTCAGTGTATGAGATAGTTAATATCCATATTTAGACAAAGTTACGAGACAAAGTTCATGTGAGAGCAGAAAGAACACTTCTTTCTTCTTCCGTGAAAACTCAACAATAAGTATCATAGGTACTCCTAGAAAACAGAATGAAGAAATAATACGTAACATTAGCAAACTTTGATCCCAAGTTCTGAAGTCTAAGCATTACGTTTCACTTTAATTCTGCACCAATATATTCACAGTCTTACTTACTTCAGAGCACAGCTGGGGCGAGAAGCTAAGAAGAACATTGCAGTCTTTGTGTTGGCCTCTCTTTCTGTGTTGTGTGTAAATGTTTCACACAATACAGTGTTCTCTATGTATCTTTCTGGGAGTTGACTTCAAAAGCTCCTTGCAGGGTCTGCACCCAAAGGTAACTGTGGAATACCTACTTCAGATGACTATGCCCCAAATGATTTCCATATGTTTAGCCCACAGAGCTTATGGCTTGAGCTGTTAATGGGGAAACTCCCTATACAGCTGTGGGTCTGTTATGGAGCTGCCTTAGATGTTTGTTATCAGAAAGTTTCACAATTGCTGCTAGCAATATACATGTAGGCATTTCCATCAGCAACCTTTTTCTTAGAAAACTAGCATTTAGCAATGGATAATACAATGGTAGAGCCAGTTTGGTGTAGTGGTTAAGGCACTGGGCTAGAAACCAGGAGACTGTGAGTTCTAGTCCCGTCTTGGGAAGCCAGATGGGTGACCTTGGGCTAGGAAGGAAGCAATGGCAAACCACTTCTGAAAAACCTTGCCAAGAAAACTGCAGGGACTTGTCCAGGCAGTCTCCAAGAATCGGATACGACTGAATGGATTAAAAAAAATACAATGGAAATGACTGACCCTATTGTCTTCTACAATGTTCTTCTGATAAAAGAAAGTGACCATTTGCATAAAGGAAGGCCAGGAATCCTGTACTGGACTTATCCCTTTTGCAGAATAACTGTTCAAAATGGGAAATGATTCATGTGCCAGCCCCTTAATAAGGTAAGATTCCCACCAATTGTTCCTGCTGTCAGGTGAGAACAAATGAAGCAGACAAGACCGATGTAAAAACTCCCATCACTTAACACTGTCCTGTAAAATTACTCACAAAGGCAACCAAATACAGGAACTTGCTATTTTGAAACATGTACTGTAGCATTTCTATAGCAAAACAAATGGCTTTATAGCTGAAGAAAGCAAATGGCAGCTAGAGGGGAAAAGATCCACCCGCTCTGTCATTCCATGGGATTTTGTTTACATGTAAAATCATGGATAAATATGATTATTCTGAAGGGGGAAAAGTATACTCACCTGTTACTTTTTTATTTGATAGAAACTAAACTATTTCCAGTTTAGTCTTTTTCTTTAATCACAGAATTAAAAACTATTGGTAAATTTTCATAAATTAGGTACAGGGTTCCAGCACTTCTGTAATAATGAGGTGATAGAGGTGTTATGTGAGTATCCTCTCTCTCACTGTATAATAACCTTTTGAGCAACCTGCCCCCCCCTCCAGCTTTGCATATTTCATCATGAAGGACCTTAGCCAATGGGACGTTTTCAAATTCAGAAATACAGACAGCAGGAAAGCTGAGATCATGGAAAATGAGTAGGCTGGGGCGAATTAACAGTCTCTATCTTCTCATACCAATAAAGCAATCTCAGAAACACCCCAAAACAAAATCTAAAGAAATGTTAAAGCATTCTGAGAATGAAGAAGATAAATAAGCCTCTTTTAGCAGAGGAAGAAACATTAAGAGAAATTAGGTGACAGATTGTCAGACAGTGTTTATTTAGGATAATCCTGTGATGTTCAACCTTCTTTGAAACAGATATGTCTCCTGAGGAACCAATGCACCCTTGCCAAAAAATCCATTTACTCTGCATGGGATATTTGATTGCATTCTAAGGTCACTTTGATGCTGCTCAAGACTACAGTTCTACACCATTGCTTTATGTGACTAAGACAATACCACAGTCCCAGGAATACATGCAACATAATTTGCAAGGGAAAATTGGTGAAAAGATCAGGTCTATCCAGCCAGCTGCAACCATATGAACTCAGCTGGTTCTGTCTTTGCTCTGTCATGAACATGCTAAGGGAGAGATTAAAAAAAAGGTAAAGGTTCCCCCCGCACATTTGTGCAGTCGTGTCCGACTCTAGGGGCCGGTGCTCATCTTAGTTTGTTAGCCGAAGAGCCAGCATTGTCTGAAGATGCTTCCACGGTCATGTGGCTGCATGACACGCGTGGAACACTGTTACCTACCCACCGAAGTGGTACCTACAGTATTAATCTACTTGCATTTGCATGCTTTTGAATTGCTAGGTTGGCAAGAGTTGGGGTGAGTGCGGGAGCTCACTCCATCACGCGGGGCTAGGGATTCGAACCTCCGAACTTGCGATCTTCCGATCGACAAGCCTGGCGTCTTACTCGCTGAGCCACCACGCCCCCAAGGGAGAGATTACAGGCAGTCTAATCCTTCAACCTAAGTCGAGCTTGATTGCTATTTCATGCTTCCCTTTGCCATCGTATCTATGCTTTTTTTTTTCATTTTTACCTGTCATTTTACTGACATTATTACCTCTGATGATTCCAGTATATTGTATTGTTAATAATATTAATATATCTGTTGATAATTGTTTCCTCAGATACATTCTGTATTTTTTAAAAGTTCTTGTTCAGCAGTTTGGAATTCTTAAAAACTGAAGAACATAAAAGAGTATTTGAAAGGAAAAATAAAAAATGCCAACGTTAATTGAAATAAAATAATTATATACCAATGAACTCCCAACTTATTTACCTTTAAGATGCCTAGCAATGCATTTTCAATTTTTAGGAAACAAAGATTTAAAGGAATATTGGAGAATATTACCTGCTGATTCCTGAGGAGAAGGAGGATTGAAACTCTCCCTTATGGAATATGACTTCTTCCATTATTTGGAAGACATTGAATTCCCATGTAAGTGATGGAGAAAGCACTGGGCTTTGCTGAGCATGGTTCAGCATACAGCTGAAAAATCTATCCCCCTTTTTTTATAAAGAGAGCACTTTAGTAAAATCTATGGAACCCTTCGCCCTTCTGTAGTCTCTCTAGTGACACCTGCCAATTGTATTAAATTATGCAGTGAGGAGCAGTCACTGAGACCAACAAATTCATTTTTACATGCAACTTGTCTTGCAACTTGAACAACATCTCCAGGGGTGAATGGCTAACACTTCAAGTAAGTCTTCTGCCTGTCCCTTTCAGGAAGCAATCACACACTAAAAAAATCAATTTGACATTTTGTTTCCTCTAACAGGTCACTTCTGTCCAGTCTTCAATTTTTATACACATTATTTACAAGGTAGTGGAAGGGCATGATCATTTTCTTTTTCCTGGGACCATTCAGCTTTCAAAATATACAACTCTAAAGCTGAAAATTAATATTTATGACAGCATCATCCCTAAACATGCATAGAAGGTGCTCCTGGGTGTGCAGCAGCATCTGTGAAATATGAACTCTTGATAAGACCATGAAGAATGACTTTCAACTACTTGCATGCTCTGCAGGTAAACAATTAATCTTGAATTTTATATTTCATATTTCATATTTTTATATTTTTATCTGTATCTTTATGTATTTATACTTAAATTTTTATTTATATGGTAGTGTTTTTAGTGTTTTGTCATTTTATTATCTGTAAGCCGCCCAGAGTCGTTGCATACAAGATGGGCGGTAGACTAATATGACAAATCAATCAATCAATCAATCAATCAATCAATCCTAAAGGAGTGAGTTCAATTATTTCAACCATTAGGACCTCTCCTTGATCTTTCTCTGTGTTAATATGTGTCATATCTCTTAGACTAACAAAAATACAGTACATCATAGGTTTATTTTTGTTACTTGTAGTAAAGGCTTACTTAAAAAAAAATTCCTTAGACCCTTAGAAAAAACAAATGTTTGATTACCACAAAAATAGTTAGGGTTTTGCACTCTCCTCACCTTCTCTGTATTAGCTGTAAATATAGAACCCACATTGTTGTTAAGCAAAGGACTTCATCAGTGGCTCTGTGTGCTGTAAACAGGTAAAGAGATTTCAAACACAAATCAGATAGTTCTGTCTCCTAAACACCAATGTTCAGATTAGTTATGACCTGGCTAACATGCAAATGGCATTAATACAATTGGAGCATTACACATCTATGAACGTACAGTATGTGCCTAATGCTTCCTCCATGAGATTATGACCAGCAGTCAGACATGCTTTGAATCATTGCAGAAAGAACCCACAATGCATCCAGGGGACACAGCTTCCCCACAATGAATGAGGGCTTGTTCATGCAAACACTTTGTATATGTGAAGGGGAGCTAGGAAAGCTTAAATATATATACACACTAAATGCCAAATGTCATCTGCAAAAATCTGAAATGAGCTACCACTAGGATCAATCAACTGGGAACTTGGAGTTTGGTGTTATTTTTATATTTTTATTTGTATTTTTATGTATTTCTACTTAAACTTTTATTTATATTGTAGTGTTTTTAGTGCTTTGTCATTGTATTATCTGTAATCTGCTCATAACATTTGTCTGTTTAAATCAAATGATTTTGCAGGTGCTGGACAACTGCCTGGAGAAGGTGATGGTTTGGATGAATAGATTGAAACTGAATTCTGATAATACAGTAGTGCTGGGAATAGACTGGGCAGTTGTTTTGATCTGGGTGAGATTTTACCTCCCGCAAAGGAATCAATTATTAGCTTGAGGATTCTCCTTAGTTAAAATTTGTTAATAAAGGAAATGATAATTTCAATGGCAAGGAAGAATCTCTGCTAAGCTTTGGCTGGTATTCCAACTACAACCTTTCCTAGACAGGAATAACCTAAATTTAGTCACCTCACAGTTGGATTATTAAAATATGTGCTTGTTCTCCTACCATCCCCACTGTTCTGGGCTCTTTCAGAATAATATATTAATAAAATTATACTAATTACACTAATAATACTGGCTTTCCTAATATGCATGTTACTCTGTGTATGCTATGTATGTTACACTGGGTATGTTACACTGTGCATCTTAGATAGAAAAGGTGAGTTATAAATAATAAAACTAGCAATAATGGTGATAATGGTATTTGCTACTATCTCTATCTATCTATCTATCTATCTATCTATCTATCTATCTATCTATCATCTATCTCAGAATGTGTATTTCATTCTGAATACCATTTTTGGGAAGTAAGCTAGCTCACAGTTGAAGGAAACACTATATAGTTACTTGTTCCAGACAAATAGAAAATAAAATGAAAGCATGGCAGCATATTAACTGCTTTTCTTTTCTTTTCTTTTCTTTTCTTTTCTTTTCTTTTCTTTTCTTTTCTTTTCTTTTCTTTTCCTTCCTTTGTAATCTACAATTTCTTTTGTGTAAATCTCTGAAAACATGTTTGCTTTGTAGTCAGAAATATTATTCATCTGAAACATGTTCATTTCTATTGATACGTAAATTTATGGAAAAAGACATAGGAGAATTTGCCCTTCAAACTGGCTTTGTTCTTAAAATTACAGTAATTTTAAGACTCTTGGGTTTGATGCTGGAACTTCTTATCCTTTTTTATTGCTGTGATTATCAATTTTATGTCTGTACAGATTCTTAAATGCTTTTGTGTATATTTGATTAGTTTAGCATAATAAAGCAAACTATGTAAATAAATATTTAGAGGGTAATACACTGTTAGGTATTCTCTAGTTTCTCCTAAGTCTGGACCAAAAATATGACTAAATAATGGATGCTATCTGGGGCTGAGTATAGTGTGAGCAATAATAATAATACTAATAACAACAAGAACACAAAAAAGCTACACCATTAGCATCCAAAACAAAACAAAACAAACATAAAACAGTGATTAAACAGTGAGGAAGGAAAACCTAGATATATTATGGTGATTAAAATAAACTAAATGAGACAAAGAAAACCCAAGTTATCATTAACCTGGACTGTATATAAATATATTACTGTATGTCATCGTCTTATTTTCAGAACCCAGACTTTTCAAAAATATTTAACAAACTCATGTCCTGGATCCATTCCTTAAATCAAGAGAGTAAATTTCTTTCCAGTTAGGTAAAATTATCCTGTTTACCAAAATTCTTCATGAGATGACAAATTCCATGTTTTGGAAATATAGTTCAGCATCACATTAAGATCCTTAAGTATAAGATTTCTTCTCAGAATTGTACTGACATAGAGCTGAACAAGACCAGATCATTAATGGAGTTAAAGAACCTTCAAATTTCTTACAACGTCTACATAAAAAAATCTAATACCCGTCCCTTTTTAAACATTTTTGAGGACTCCAGTAAACATGAAGAACTATTTTCTGATGAGTTAATTTCATGTTTAAATCATACGAAGTATATTTCAAAAAAAGTATATTTTCAAATCATAGGAAGTATATTTCACATAGGAAGTATATTTCAAAGTAGTGTGAGCTACTGTGGGAACAGACTTCCCCAAAGGTCAAACCGAACCATTATAACTAGAACCAAATAATACTAGAAGCTAACTTGAGCTGAAGCAGTAACTGCCATTGACCAATCCATTCAAACTCTTAATAAGCTTCTTTTTTTGCCTGAAAGTTTCTAAATGAATCAAACTGCTTCTTGGGTTAGATTAGTGGATGGTAACCATCCAGTATGGCTGTATTTCTTGAATGCATTGATTATAGAAGCCATCACAGCACAGAAATGATTTCAAATACCAGTGTATTCTGTGTGTGCTTTGTCTTAGATATTTCACTGTCTAAAAACATTGGGATTACCAGTTTACTGAAATTGGCAGTTAAAAAAAACTCTGAAAAGGTATTTATCCATTTATTATGCATCTGTCACAGGGCTGTTTAGATTAAACCAAAAGCTCATTAGTGCTGGGGATGTGGGAGGATTTAAAACTGTTTTGCCTTTCTGCATTTATTTATTCTATTTATTTACAAAAATTATGTGCTGCCTAGTCTTCTGGTTCTAGGAGGCATACAACACATGAGGTTAAATAAATTTAATAAAATCCATCCATAAAGCCAATAAATAATAAATAAACTATTAAACACTATAAATAAATAAACTATTAAACACTATAAACAAGCAGCAAAATAAATGTTGCTGTCAAATGAGTCTGAATGCTCTCTTAAAGAGGATTGTTTTTATTATCTTCCAAAACATCAGAGTAGGAGTTCATCTAATCTCAGGGGACAAGTTGTTCCAGAGGGAGACATATACTACTGACAAAAATCAATCTCTAGGTCCCACATCCCCAAATTTCTTTCAGGGTGAGTACCCAGAGCATTTTTTTTCTATTAGGTTGTGCAGGCTGGGTAGATTCTACATGAAACAGATTGTCTTGAAAGAAGGTAGGGCCCAAGCTGTAAAGGGTTTTGTAGGTGATCACCAGCATCTTACCTATGCCTGACAATAGGTATATGTCTCTCTGCATCATGAGTCTCACTATGAAAGGTCAGAAGCGTATTTCACAAAAACATGTCTGTTCTTTTTTCCAAATGGGTTTATAAATAACTTGCCTTCTATCAAATGAAGTACTGAATATAGTTTCACAATATTTTCCCTTACATTTCTGATTGATTTAGTAGAATAATAAAATGTTGACAAAATATTGTTGGGGTAATTAAAAAACAAAAACAAACACACTTAAATTTCAATCCTAAGACAAGTTTTAGGAAGGGGGGGGGGGGAGGTAATGAAGGATTCTTTCTTAAACAGTTTTTAAAAATAAAATACTATATAATAGGCCTGTGCAGATTGGCTAGGATCTTCTGCTTTGAAAGGGGATGGGGCTAATATGGACTTTGTTTCAGTCCAGGGGCATTGACACAGGCTGGTACATGTGCAGAAAAGCAAAGTGAAACAGTGGTTTTGCTGTTTAGAAGTGAGTTATTACTCATGGTTTTGTTCCTAAGGAATGCTTAGTTCAAGCCTTCAGTGAAGTGAAGTGCCCCTTCCATATCTACATGACTCTACTATTTTAGATATGAAAAAAACTTAATTTCAATTCTCAAGCAAGTTTTTGAAGTAAAATACTGTTCTAGATAAGAACGGCACCTAAACCACACTATCCAAACTCAATTTCAGTGTATTTTCTGACTCTTTGCAACCAGCAGTTTTCAATACACAGTGTACGTTGGCTTCTCCTAACCCCTCTTCTCTGAAAACTCTATCCAGAAATATGTGCAAGGAAGCTCATTATTACATGTATGTGCTTGGGAGAACAGTAAAAATGTCCCTTTGGTTTTAATCAAAGATTTAAAGTCTTTATCCTTTGATTAAATATTCAATATTTTCAAAAGACAATGCTGATTTCATCAATAAAATACTTATTTATTTAAAAGATGTATATGACCACCCATCTTATACAATAAAACCCTGAGTGGCTAACACCATTAAAGTGCTATAAGTATGTAAGAAATTAAAATCAGCACCACCACCACCCAATTAAAAAAAGACAACACACTCCAGCCACGGTGTGTATGCCATAACAATCCCATACCTAACTACACACATGTTGGGCTCAGTTTCCATCCTGGCCCAGCACCTGAAGAAGAGCCTGGTATTCATGGTCTTCCAGAAAGCTAAGAGGGTGGGGGCCCTCCAGAACTTTAGGCATTAATATTGTCTCATAACAAATATAATGTACAGTATGTATGGAATTTTGGATTTAATATAATGTGCCTTCAAATTTCTGCTCAGTTAAGATGCTCCCAAAAGAATCTGGAACTAATCTGTCTCAGGGGACAGATCTTGACTAATCTGGTGTCTCAGGGGATAGTTGCTATGAGGAATAAATAGGATAGGTTGCACATCTTCTACCATAAGAGCAGCATGCACATGTCATAAATAACATACTATCATGTCGTTCCTGCAAAACTATATTAAATTCAAATCTACCTTCTGAAACACTGGGAGATCTTTTTACACATGAAATCTGCCTATTCATATACCCAAGCAGGCAAAAGAATTTAAGTGGGACTCAGACACTAAAGAGGCATTTGCTATTAACTTCAATCTCTAAAAATGAGCTATTTGCAAATTGATTTGGATGACCCAGGTCTGACTGTGCAGTTAGGAAATATTTATTTAATAGTTTAGGCAGTCTACCATCCCATGCAATTTCATTTCCCATTCCATCTCACAATGTTCCAATTGCCTGCTTCACCAATTCAATTGCTATTCAAGCGTACAGAAAATGGGTTTGGGGCTGATGGTCACATTTGACATTTAGTTCTAGAGGTGTTTTACATTATACCCTATTATTCTCTGCTTACATCTTCCAATACCCATTCCATTGTTTTACTGGAAGAAAACTGCAATGCATTATTTCACCATTTCTCCCTTTTTGCAATTTAAACTTATGTTAGCACACATTTTGATTACAGGTTCAGCTTCTATTTAAGGGATTAAACATATTGTTCACATGCTCATTCATCGGACAAAAAATTTAAGTATTGGATCATCTCTTGGTATGTTTCTTAATCTAGCTTCACTAAAATTAAATAGGATTGATTAGTAGCAGTGTTTTGCTTTCCAAAGCCAAAGCAGCTGTTCAACAGGATCCATTTGTACTTATACTCCTACCCCCCAAATATCTCTTCAGAAGAAGAGGAAGTAGGATATCTCTTACCTTAAATTATTTTTATCACAGAGGCACTCGGCATCCAGTTTGCTGAAGTTTCAATAGCTCTAAGACCAGTTACCTTTTCAGGATCTCCCTTCTCTATGTTATGGATCCTCCTTCAATCATCCTGGGTCAAGCCAAAGAGTTAGGCCTGGTAATGCAGAGCTAACCATTAACCTCAGACCTTCCTTCCATTTTATCTCTTGGGGAGAAGGAGATAAGTTCTTTTGGGTTCTGGAGCTTGGCCGTCATGAATTTCAGGAAGAATAAAGGAAGAATAATGTTTCTTGAAGTTCTGTTGCTGATTGGTTAGTTCCTTGGAGTAAGAGAAGAGATCATTCTATTGAAGCCATTAGCATTCTCTCTGTTGACATTTGCAGCTGTTTTAAAGGCTTACAAAAAGGAAAAGTTATTAACATCAAGAGCTTATTTTTGGAGACAAGAAAGAAAGTTTGTGGCCTGGGGATTATAGTGGGGCCTTGGTAAGAAAGCAGGGCAAGAGGGAAGCCAGAAGCTCTGTAAGAAATCACTACAGGCCAGATACATTGTGCATAAACGATTTTTCCTTCCCCTGACACAGAAGGATAGTTGTCTATTTATAATTCTCCACTTATACACAAAGAGCTGGAGGGGATCTGGACCTTTCTCACTTTTGTGCATGTGTCTTTTAAAAATATTTACTGTAATTGATGAAGTTTTCCAATTTTATGAAAAATAGTTTAATCAGCCACATCACTCTTCCAAAGATGGAAATAGGAATAGATTGTATACCTTCACAAACAGAGCACAAATTATCCCTTTCCTCCCTTCTGTCACTATAAATCAATTCCAGGGATGGCAAATGGTAGCAAACTGATTAAACCGTAATGTTCCGCACAACACTGCATCAGACGTATTACCTTGAGAACTGCCCTCTCATCTTCACACAAAATCAATGTCAATCTGCGAATGAAGTGTGCTTCAAGGTGGAAAAGAAGCATTAAGAGAGACAGTTCTTCTCTTACAGAGAGAAATATGGCAATTTTTAAAGCAAGGGAGACAGGAATCTATGATTGTTCTCTATAGCAGTCAGCTGAATTTAGAATGTTTATTGACCAAAGTTCACTCATGTTTTTATATCCCAATGCCTTTTTTAAAAAAAAAAAAAAAAACACCAACAGTTATTGGATTGGGGAGTTTGTGTTCACTAAATCATTGATCAATTTTCTTTCTATGATGTTTCATTGCGGATAGTCCACTACTACCCACAACAAACTGGGTATGGATATAACTGGATTCCCCACATTCGGTTAATGGTTAGCCTGAATCAATATGCAGTTTAGGCCTCTGCAGTGCTTCAGATTTGATTCCAAAAGCAGGCATTAGAGTGCACACATAGCTTCTGTTTATAACTCTTTAAAGGAGTCAAATTTACCTGAGGTCATTTGGTTGTCCTGACACTTAAAACATATTTTATTTGCCTTTAAATCTTTGAGCACTATCCTTAGTCCCACAATAAGAAATGTGGCTTGCGTTAGAAAGAATCCTTCACTAGGTCACAGTTAACTTAGTATAAAGTTGTGACCTCTTC
Source organism: Charina bottae (assembly GCA_023362775.1). Lineage (NCBI taxonomy): Eukaryota > Metazoa > Chordata > Lepidosauria > Squamata > Charinaidae > Charina > Charina bottae. Next base: position 89,690,050 of record JALMGJ010000004.1, on the reverse strand, counting down.
AGATACTCAGCCATTTCCTGTTACACTTGTCTGTCTCTCACGCTTGATGAGGGTATTCCTTTTTAAAGTTGACCATGCCTTGTACCTTTTATAGATAAAAGTTAAGAAACCTGGACAAAAACAGTCCAATAATGCACACCAGTTCTCCATCTCAATTTTCATATTATGCTAAGCCAAAGTCCCAATCAGTAAACCATAAGCCAAAACTGTCATAATATGGATTTATTGCAGTGCGTAAACCTAATCTATGTTGTGTTCTCATGTCATGTATGAGTTGATAGTATTTTTTTAAAAAAACATTCATTTTAAGATGGCATTGTTCAGTGATTCTTAACTTACTATTACTTAAGTTCCACCACCAATCTCTCTATTAAAGATCAAGGATCACTATAAGATAAAACAAACAAACAAACTTACAAAAAACAATTTTTCCAATATGCTTACATACATTATGTTTGGTGTAGTGGTTAAGCCATCGGGCTAGAAACCAGGAGACTGTGAGTTCTAGTCCTGCCTTAGGCATGAAGCCAGATGAGTGACCTTGGGCCAGTCTCTCTCTCTCTCTCAGCCCCAGGAAGCAGTCCATGGTAAACCACTTCTGAAAAACCCTGCCAAGAAAACTGCAGGGACTAGTCCAGGTAGTCGCCATGAGTCAAAAACTGACTTGAAGGCACACACACACATTATGTTGTTCATAATTGATTATTCATCAATTATGGTAAGCTTTAAATATATTATAAATTTTCAGGAATACCATTAAGAATCATTTTTATTGCAACTTCCTGTGGGAAATGGCTAACTGAACAACTTTGCCTGTGAGCTCCATGGGCAGAGCTGGCAGCGTGGTAGTTTTTTTTGGGCACAGGCAGGTTTTTCTGTAGCCCTAAGTGTTTTTCCGGATTAAGGAAAACACTGAGAATCGACCCATTTGTCCACCAGATGGTGAGTTGTAGCCAGGAGATCGTAGGCAGCATCTGCAACCTAGAGGTAAGACTACACTGGGAGGCTGGGATTTGATCTTTTTCTAAGCCACGTATGCAACTCCTTAAAGGGGAAATAAGTCATGCCTTCCCATATCTTATGCACCCAATTTGTTTTTTTTAAGTTTTGTATCTTAAGAGAAGCTTTTTACAGTAAGAAAAAGTGGAATCTCTTGGAGATTATAGTTATTTTTGGAGATTTTTAACTATAAAAAAAAGTTTTGGCTTTTTCCCCCATCTGGGTTATATTGAGAGCTGTAACATTGCCTTTCCGTTGTTATCTTTTTTGCTGAATTTCAAGGTTGGAGTGTTCTTTCTACACATTTCTCATTCTAAACTTTAGGCTTTCAGTTTACTTTTTTCCAAGTTGTCTGCTAGTATATTTTCTTTGGTTAATTTTGGATTAATTCATTAACCTCTATTTTTGTGAGTTAACTTTTTAGGGTGTGCTATAATTTACTGTTTGAACAATGGAAGATTTTAAAGAAGATCTCAGAGAATTACGTTGCCAGCAAGAAGATATTTTTTCAAATGGTTGTCAAATTATTATAGAGACTATTTGGGATATTCAAGATGAGATTCTAGTTAAAATGAAACAACTATATGAAAATACTATGATAGAAGAAGAAGAAGACGTTGGAAAAGATGGCGCTTTTACTGTTGTGGGGGAGAATGAAATATTCTCAGCTGAAAACTCTGGATTGGTGTTATATGAGATTAAAACGATTGTTTAACCTTAGGACTGCACAAGGAACTGCCAAGCGGGGGAAATGTTATGACTATTTCAATCAATGTTATGGGAAACAAGAGTATGTTATGTGGGAGTCTTTTTTCTCTTTCGCTGGAAAGTTTGTATTTTGGGGGGCTGTTGGGCTTTTAGATCTTTGGAGTCCTTGGTGCTCTCTGAGCCTTGTTGTTTTCTTGCAGACGTTTCATTGCCAGGCTAGGCAACATCTTCAGTGCGAAAAGGGAGTGGAACTTGCTCTCTGTTTACAGTATATACCCTGGCTTGTCCTGCCTGATTTTTAGATCTTTGTTAAAAAAAATGCTGTTGGTGTAATGGTGAAATATTTAAATGCCCTGGTATATTTTGAGGAGGGGTAAAAAATTAAGAATATTTAGTTGGACTGATAATGAGGTTAACATGATTTACAGGATTTTTGATTTCTAAGATTTAAAAAGTATTGATAAGTTCTGGTAATATTTTATATTGTTTTTAAGCATAATTAGGGTTAAGATTGTTAATTAAAAGGTAGACAATTTATAAAAATTAAGAATATTTAATTGGATTGATAATGAGACTAATATGATTTTTTTTCTTTTCTTTTCTTATGGTTTGGATTAGGATTTATAGGGTTATAGATTTGTAAAACTTAAAGGATATTGATAAGATATAATAATGTTTTATACTGTTTTTTAGATCTAATAGGGTTAAGATTGTTTATTATAAAGGCAGACAATTTATTTGTTTCTATAATTTGATGTCTATTGTGTAGACAGAAGTATATAGAATAGCAGTAGAAAGAGAAAAAAAATTAAATGGATTATTTTTTAAGAGGGAGGGAAGTTTGAAGTAGAAATTTAAATATATGTGTGTGTGTGTGTATGTGTATGTATATATGTATGTATGTGTGTGTGTGTGTGTGTGTGTATGTATGTGTGTGTGTGTATGTATGTATGTGTGTGTATGTGTGTGTGTATGTATATATATATATATATATATATATATATATATATATTGTAAGGGGAAGGAGCAATTTTATTAGAGATTTGTATATGTGTTAATGGAGGGATTTATAGAAATAATGTGATTATGGTTTGATATAGAGGAAGGGTTTGTTTATGGGAATTGCTGTATATTCTTGCTGTTGAAAGCTGGAAGTCACCTGTATGTACATAACTTTCTAAAAGTCTTTTCTTTTGTGTTTTTACACTTTTAATGTTTTTGTTTGTTTGTAGTGTTTTTTGTTTTTTTTAGATTCTTATCTTTGTTGTAAAAAAATAAAAACTTTGACCAAAAAAAAAAAGAATCATTTTTATTGCTATAACTATAAAGCACAAAGATAATTCCATTACTTTGAAAAATGTAGACAAAACATTAAACTTGTTAATGAGAAGTCTTTGGTTGTGTTTTACTGATTTGCACACTCAGGAGAAAACCAGATCTTTCCTTATATTGTAGAATCCCAATACAACAAAGGGCCTGTATGTTTCAGAACTACCCAAACCCCAGGCTGTAATTTAGTATACGTATATATGTGGCCAGTTTGGTGTAGTGGTTAAAGCAACTAGGCTAGAAATCAGAAGACTGTAAGTTCTAGTCCCACCTTAGGCATGAAGCCAGCTGGGTGATGTTGGGCCAATTACTTTGCTCAGCCCTAGGATGAAAGGCAATGGCAAAGCACTTAATCTTTTAGGTTTTTTTCAATTTTTTTCTTCCAAAAATTTTCTTCCAAAACTTTTGCTAAGAAAACTGCAGGGACTAGTTGAGGCAGTGTCCAGGAGTCAACACTGAACTGAAGGCACAAAAATAAATAAGAATCCTATTATTTCCTAATTTCCAAATAATTCCTATTTGCTTTCCAGTGTGTGCCACTCTCCAATATATGCCAAAGAATGCAGCAGAGCCAAGCCATTTTTTCCACCAACTATACTAGAGAAATGCCATCCTCAGTTCTTGCTGCTCACTGTTGTCATGCCAAATTTTGTATATTGTACTCCACCCATTGTAATGGAATATGTCAGACCATAAATTTAAACAAACAAATACATAAATAAATAAAACATTGAGCCAACTTGCCTCAGTTTAGTAGGCTGCGGACTGGCTGTTCTGTTCTACTCTTCAGCTCTTCCTCACTCTCTATTTGTATGGATTTGTGAAGTTAGTCACATCACATCCTACTATGTAGCATCAATGGCATACTTACCATAGATTGAAAAACATTGGCCTAGTTAATACATTCATATTTGCATATGTAATGAAATAAAGGTTTGAATGTACTTCATAGATACTTGGAGCACATTTCAGTAATCTAATACGAATGTATTACATATTACATACATGTTACATATTATATATGTATTATATATTACATACATGCTTTTTAAAGAAAGGTCACAGTTTATGAATCAGGTGAGGCTGGCTAAAAGTGTTTTGTAAGAAAGAGTTGTTCTAGTGAATTATTTCTTTCGGGTAATAAAATTGAACAAACTAACAAACCAAAACCGATCAATGCATCCATAATATTTATCATGTGATTATTTTTTCAGTAGATATTCAAATCCCAGGTAAGCTGCTGCTACATGAAACTGACCTACTATAGAAGAATATTTCTGCATTGTCTTAATTTTTAGCATAATCACAAGTTTAGGAATCAACCAAGAAGGATTCAAGAGCTTAATGAAATGCAAAATCTGTATGACTTTGCACTATGCAGTATATGTGATAAATGTTCCCAGATGGCCTACAGTATGGTCATAAAGTGACTAGGGATTGCAGTAAGATTCCAAATAAAACCTTCTAATATACTTCTAATAAGAAGTATATCCCTACAAAGGACTGCAGTGAGATAAGCAAACTGTCCATTTATCAGGTATGAAAACTAAAGAACATTCTGCTGTTCAAATTCTGACACCATACCCCCCAAAAAGAGGGGGAAGAGAATCAAATTCACATTCATTAAAATAGAAGCAATGACAATTAAGACTTAAATAATTAACGTTCATTTTTATTTAAAATTGAATATTTTAGAAAAACTTACCAGTTTTTAATTCAAAATTGGAGTTCTTGATTGTGAAAATCTTAGTTTGACATTCAGATAAACCTTTCAGTGTCCATATTTTAACTGTGGGGTTATCTATATTTCTCCTTTACCATTTGTGCACTAAAACACAAAACCTCTTATCCTCCCTCTTAGAAAAATCTCATGTGACAGAGAAATAAAGAAGAGTAACACTGTCATAGTCCGTCATTCTACTGTCCTAGGAATGGACGGAGTCCAGAAAAGTGAAAAAAGGGGCAGTGCTTTAGAGATCTATTGCTTCATTCATCATGAAGATGAAGGGGTGAAATATATTTCCAATACATCAAATGACACACAGATATAGCTGAAAAGTTGGATTTCAAAGAGAAAGGAAAAAAATTTGGTCAGTCATGTCCTTTCTCTCAATTCTCCCTCTCTCCTGCCAAATACAGTTCTTTTTTTTGTAAAAAGATGATGTAAAACATTAATATCCCCCATTATTATATTTAGTCAACACTCAGCACAGTTATAGAAACAAAAGCTATATTTTGTTTCATTTTTGACAAATGATCTTCCATTCTTGTTCCATCAATCATTGTCAGGGCCAGCCCAAAAATGACGAAGAATCAGTCCATTCAAACTTCAGTTCTTTATTTGCTCACACTACTGTATATAGACAGAATCTTGCCAGACTAAAGCTACTCTACCTAACCTAAGGGGAAATAACCTGGGAGAGCTCTAGGGCGGGGCTATTCTGAACCTCTTCATTTTACCACCATTGCTTCCTGGACTGTGACTCCTCTTATTGCTACCACCTCCTTGGAATGTGCTCCCTCCTTCCTGAGAACCAGCAGCACCGCCAAAATCCACCACAATAATTAAAGCTATTGTCTATGCTTCTCGCCTTGACCTTTTTTTCTGTATATACACCAATTGTCATGGGATTCTGGATGGTAACAGCTCCAACCAAGCAGTACACAGACAGTTCTTATCATGAAAAATTGTGTTTATTAGTAGTGTGATCTACAAAACATAAAATTTTCTTATTAAGTGAACAATGAAATGTTTAAGACCAGCTGGAAATTGGTTAGAGCCAGCTGGAAGTGTAAGCAATATAAGGTAGAGAACTTGGAATTATACCAGTACAGTTGAATAAAGATCCACTACCATAACTTTCAGATATTGTAATAAGTTCTAGGATAGATGCTGCATAACCTAGGATATGACAGAAAGTGTATATGAAACAGAAATGTACAATATTTAATAAAATACTTCACTGTTCACTTAATAAGCAATGTTTATTTTTGTAGCATGTACTACCACTAAACAGAGTTGTTCGTGATAAGAGTTGTCTATGTCCTTCCTGAGATTATTTACATCCCAGAATCCCATGATACAAATATGCTATGAATGGGCTAGACACAGGGGTGAGTAACATGTGAGCTTCCAGATTTTGTTGAACTGCAGCTACCACCACAGGTGAGACTGGCCAGGGCTGATAGAGTTGGAATTCATCAATCTCAGGAAGGCCACTTACTGTTCATCCCTAGATTTTGGAGCAAATTGTGTGTAAGGGTTTGGGGAAAAGGCTTAAGAAGAATTTGAAGGGAGATTTAAGAATGTTTAACACAGAAAACCATTTTGTGATAGGGTAAACCTTTACTGGATATCATGGGAAATAGGACATAAGACTTGACAGGAGTCAGTTCTGATTCTGCACAGCTCTGTTTGTGTCCTAAAGTTTATCACTATTACTATCAAGGATCTCATAGGAATGTGCAAGGTGTCTCTGCACTTAGAAGGACATGACATTCCTGCCAAATTTAATTTTTAGACTTGCTTAACTCACATAAATGTATCACACATACACACACAAAAACACATACTGTGCTTCTTCTGCCAGTCACAGAGAAAGATATTTGTTAAATTATTAGTGAAGCTGAGTTTCTTTGTTACACAATCAGTTTTGCATCTTCCACAGTTGGTATGTTTACTGAACAGTATTGCAATATGAGGCTGCACTGCAGGATAGATAGCGGAGGTAATACAGTATTAGACCCTGGATGGAGGTCACAAACCCATCTCTAACTTTAGTGATGGCAACATTTCATAGTTCCAGGAGACATTTCTGAAGCAGAAAATAAGAGCAAATGTCTCAATCTCCAGGTCACTAGAGTTTAGTCTCTTTCTTTTCATAGTTTAATCGGTTAATAGAAATTTTAATAGACATATCAGCTAGTTTTCATAAATGGTACTAACAATATTTGCCCCTTTCTTCCCTATAAAGACTGTGCAAACCTAAAGCCATGTTTTAACAAAGCTTTGGCTCTAATTCTTCCTGGCTACTTTATTACATAAATAGCTGATGTTTATCAGATTTTCTCTGTGAATGGACAATACAATATTAGGAAAGATACAGTGCATGTCTGCTTTTATAAGATGTAACAAGAAATCCCAGAACTGCAGAGTATTTTAAATTGGGGCTGGTTCATAATAAAACATATGAAAGTTTTTCAAAGCTCTGTTTAGAAGGAACTGTTTTCCCTCCACACTTTTCTTAAAATAAACTTTGACTAAATTTAATACACTGAGACTATGTTACACATTTTCTCACATTTTTCCTGTACGTATTTCACCATATAAGTAGAACTATATTTAGATGCTACAGCCTATAACTAAAAAAGCTAGCTAAATGAAAATCTATAAAACCCCTTGGAAGACCACAGAATTGGTGATATAATTCATGCATATCTATGCTACAGATAGCTGAACAACAAATTCGAATGGGAGATTCAGGCATGAGGTTGGATGAATATCACAGGTATATTTAACAAAAAGGATGGAATCAGGATTCCGGGATTAGGGGAACTTCAAGAATTTGAACTGGACTCTGAGCACAATGAGCCCCAAGGCATCTTACTTCAAGGAAAACTCAGCCCCTCCCTTTGTTCTCTCACAGCCTGAACAGCCTTCTTTGTTTCTCGGTGACCTTAGAAGATGATACAATACTTCTGGAATCTCCATTCAAGTTTTACCTAGTTAACTCATCTGCACCAAAATCATTCAAATGAAGCTGGTTTCCCTGCAGCATTTGTGGAAGCCAATATGGCTTCTTTTCTGTAGACATTTGTTTTGAATGTATGAATTCCTCCCATGAAGCCAGATTCATTAGAACAATGCCAACCACAGGTGATGGTGGTGCAGGAAGGTAGATGGAGTGCTCAAATGGTAAGCACTCTGAATTCATAATGCCAGAATGAAGCTGTTACCTCTTCTTTTCTGAAGCTTCAGAAAAGGCCAATAAATTTTTAATGTTACCAGAAAACAGGAGTGGAAGTAAGGTATCATATACATTAGTCATATAGTAGTCCTATAGCCTACTTTAGGGTTCAGTTAACTACAGACAGGCTCTGGAACATTAATGTGTTTGTCTGTTGCTGAAAGTTTATTACAGCCTATAACTTCCTACAAGTTCTTCAAGGCTCTGTTTGTCAGGCTTCACACCAGGGCTTGGCAATAAATCTTGCCTCTCCAGATGCAAACCTTTTATTCAGAGGTTGGCAGAAGACTCTCAGGCACACCTTGACTTGATTTAGAATATTTCTTGGAGACAAGAATTAAATTATAGGGGGAAAAAAGTTGTTTTCCCATTGCAGTGCAAAAAAGACAGCTGCTATGCATTTTCCTTCTACTTTTCTGAGCTGATCAATTCTTAGCTGATCCCTTGATGGCCTTGGGAGGCAATTTTTATTTGTTTAAATAATGGTCCTTTCTAGCTTGAGAATTGTTCACTCCTGTCTTATCAGTCTAAGCCAGGGTTTCTCAACCAGGGTTCCATGGAACCCTAGGGTTCCATGAGAGGTCACTAGGGTTTCCCTGGAAGATCATGATTTATTTTAAAAAGTATTTCAAATTTGAGCAACTTCACATTAAAGAGGTAAGTTTCATTCTTTATTTTTAGTTTAAGAATACTGTTAATGCATATACACAGGCCTACACATGAAACAAATATAATAATTTTGTAACTTCTGGCCTATATTTGAGCCTGAATGTGCAGGGGTTCCCTGAGGCCTGAAAAATATTTCAAGCGCTCCTCCAGATTCAAAAGGTTGAGAAAGGCTGGTTTAAGCTCTTCTACTGGCAATAGTCTATTCTACCCTGGCTCAAACCTCTTGATGCCTCTTCAGCTCTGTAAATACTACAGGTGTACAGATCAAGGTTAATCTGAGTCAAATTTGTGCTCTAATTTGGAAAATCAGTTTGATTCAGTTTGGACGTTCAAATCAGTGAGAAAAAAACATGTCTTTGAATACGCACAAAAAACTATTTGAATTTTCAAAAGGAACATGAAATATCCAATTAATTTGGATGCTTCAGATTGCTGCAGTGTTTTGATTCAGAAAGCTGCTTCCAATGGGAAATTTGATTGAATATCATTTGAATCAAATCTCTGAACTGAAATGTTACACAGTCCTAGTAAAACTGTTCTGTACCTGGATCCACAGAATCTTCAGCCACTTACTCAAAATATTTATAGTCCAGAAAATCCCATGGTAGGTTATCAACCATAAAACAAAATCAAGCAGGCCATAAACAAACAATAATAAATAATAAATAAATAATAAACAAACAACTAATTTTAAATATACAATTTAAAACACACAATAATATACACATTACACTGAGAAGCACTATAGAGAAAAAAAAGACATGGTGAGATTGTGGACATTGAGTCCTGAATGCAAGAATAGTTAAAAACAAATCAAATCAAATCAAATCAAATCAAAACAAAACAAAACAAAACAAACAAAAAACCTTGGTCTTTACCTAGTCCTGAAAGGCAAATAATGACTTCCAGGAAAAATGTTCACCTCTCTGAAAATATTAGGACTCTTTTCATCATCATGAAAGTAATGAACCAATGGGTTATTTTAGCATCAAACTCGTTTATTATTTTCTCCTTGGTCTGGTGTTGTGAAGGCCAAAGAAAGGCTGAATGGCCATATTATATCCAAACTCCAAGATATATGGAAAGCTTATGAAACAAAATAGTGTATGGGTCAGCTCTCTTCGATCAGCTACTATAGTTATGAAGCACCTGGCTTTTGTCAAAGAGTTTAAAACTCCAGAATCAGATCAATTATACTCAGGAGTTTTGAAGGAGGTTGCTGATGTCATTCAAATAACTTTTCTATAATCTTTGAGAAGTCATGGAGGCCGGATGTAGTGCTGGAAAAGGGCAAATGTTCATACTTAAAAGAAGAAGAAGAAGACGGGAGAGAATAGCCAGTTAACTACAGATTAGTCATTTAGCTGTTTTAAGGTACTTAAAGCCTCTTATCTACAGTATAACATGGGGTAGACTTAATAGTATTCCTCAGTACAGCCTCCTTGCACGACTCCAAGATAGCCTGTTTACTATTTTATGAGGATATGTTCTCACAATTGAGCATCCATCACAGGGTCAACTGCAGCTGGGGTAAGCTTAAGCTGGATCAAGATGGTCTACCAGGAAAGTGATGTTTTACTGTATATCATAAAACAGAATAAGATAACCTATGTAAACATTCTATATTACATGGAAGAAGAGCCTTCAGAGGGTTGGTGACCTTCTGGACTTCAATGGTTCATTCAAGAACTGCCTCTATGGCCATTTCTGCTTTGGCTGCCAGATATAACCTCACCTGCCAACTTATTTATTTTTTGGTTAGCGGAATATCAATGTTGTGAAAGACCTTTTTTGAGTTTGAAACTTCCTTTTGTGCACTTCAAAAAAAATTAAGGGAATGACTGCCCTAGATTGTAGCTGCATGCTTGTCAGCTCCTTCAGCACTGGCTGTACTGACAGCAGCTTCCACAGAGCCTGCCTCCTCCTCGTCTTTTTCTTTATCATTTGGCAGTGCTTTATCTTTATCTTTATCTTTATCTTTATCTTTATCAGCATCTTATCTTTATCAGCATCTTTATCTTTGGTCTAGCAATATATTTGGTCAGAACACTAGGAGCAGTGCTAGAGGAAGTGCTGCAAGAGGCATACAGGAACCTTTCTTGTGTGCCACCCCACCCCACCCCTGACTACAGTAGCAGCAGCCAACACCCTTGGGTGAGGGCAACAACTTAGAGCAGTGTTTCTCAACCTTGGCATCTTTAAGATATGTGGACTTCAACTCCCAGAATTCCCCTGCCTAAGCTGCTGGAGGCCGTCTCAGGGTTGGCGGTGAAGTTTCACAGACTTATGATTCTGGGGGACTTCAACTTGCCATCCCTGGGATATGCCTTGGAAGTGGCTCAGGAATTCATGACTACCATGGCAGCCATGGGCCTGTCCCAGATAAGCTGGGACCTGACTCGAGACAGTGGTCTCACCCCAGACTTGGCTTTCTTGTCTGAGCAGTGGCAATGTGATCTGAGGGGAGAGTTAGATCTATCCCTGTTGTCATTGTCAGACCATGCCCTGGTGGTCCTGAGATTCTCCTGCGCTGCCCCACTCCACAGGGAGGCAGGACCCATTCAATTGGTCCACCCCCCGCAACTTATGGACCCGATGAGGTTTCAGAGGGAGCTAGGGGTTACATCTGAGGACCTGCTGCATGGTCCAGCAGAGGTCCTGGCCGCAGCCTGGAATAGGGAGGTGGCCGGGGCCTTGGACAGGATCATGCCTGTGCGACCTCTCTTACCACGTTCAACCCATCACTCCCCGTGGTTTACGGAGGAGTTGAGGGTTTTGAAGAGGGTTAAGAGACATCTGGAGCACTGCTGGAGAAAGACAAAGACTGAATCTGACCGAACACAATCTAGAGCCACTACTAAGGCCTACTTTGTGGTGGTAAGAGTGGCAAAACTTGAATATTTCTCTGCTCTTATTGCGTCCACAGAATGCCACCCGACGGCCCTGTTTAAGATTACCAGATCTCTTTTGGGTGAGGTACACTCAGTGACCCGTTTACAGGGCCATTCAGAAGAATTCTTGGAGCATCTGCAGGATAAAATCACTCAGATCCATTCTAAGTTGGATTCTAAGTGTGAGGCACAGTCCGTGGAGATGCCGGGGGAATGTACTTACCCTGTTATCTGGGAACGATTTGATCCTGTTGGGCCTGAGGAAGTGGACAGGATCCTCTGGACTGTAAATGCTACCACATTCCATCTAGACCCGTGCCCTTCCTGGCTGGTAAAATTGGCAGTCCACACAGGCCTGAGTGCTGGGTGCTGTGAAAATTGCCACTTTGGGGTATCTCCGCTGTCCTTATTAGAGGGCTCCTGGCAGCCTATAGGAGATTAGGTATCACCTTGTTTGCTTGGTATGTATGTATGCATTTCTTTCTGTATGCTATGCTTGTTAAACTGTGCTTTTCCTCAACTTTGTTTGTTTATAATAAAGCTTTAAGTTTCTTTATCCACTGGTGTGCTATTATCTCTGGATCTAAAAGAATCAATTGCCCTAGCCCCTGATCAAAGAGGTGTGGACACTTGGCAATTAATGTACTAAACTAAAGGCTCCAATATTATATTAATTAGCAGTCCAATTAGTTCATATTAAATCTGTCCTGTCATCGGCATGTTTTATTTATTTATTTATTTATTTATTTATTATTTAAATTTATATCACTGCCCATCTCTCCCAACCAGGGGACTCTGGTCGGTTTACAATAAAATCAAAAGTTAAAAATATAAATATAAAATTACAATAATCAGTATAAATAGAATAAATAGGTATAAAATCCAAGGGCTAATAGGTCTCAAATAATATGGAGGGCACTATGGCACCAGCCATCCCCAGGCAGAGCTATTGACCTTCCCATCCCAGGCAAGGCAGCAGAACCAGGTCTTTAAATTCTTCCAGAAGGTTGGGAGTGAGGAAACCCGCCTCAGCTCTGGGGGCAAGATATTCCAAAGGGTGGGCACCACTGCAGAGAAGGCCCACCTCCTGGACCCCACTAGATGGAATTTGTTTGCTGATGGGGTCTGTAGCATGCCCCCTCTGCATGACCGGGTGGGGTGGGTCGATGTTCTGGGGATGAGACAGTCCCTCAGGTAACCTGGTCCCATGCCATGTAGGGCTTTAAAAGTGATAAGCAACACCTGGAATTGGACCCGGAAGAAAACTGGTACCCAATGTATCATGTGTGCCAATTTTACGGCACCAATAACTGTAAATGTGGCCGCATTCTGGACCAGATGAAGCTCCCAGATATACTTCAGGGGTAGCCCCATGTAGAGCGCATTGCAATAGTCTATATGGGAGATGACAAGGGCATGAGTGACTGTCCGGAGGGCATCTCGGTCCAGGAATGGGAGTAACTGGCGCACAACGTGAAGCTGCACAAAGGCCCTTCTGGCCACGACTGCCACCTGCTCTTCGAGCAGGAGTTGTAAGTCCAAGAAGACCCCCAAGTTCTGCAGTGGTTCCAAATGGGGCTGTGCCACCCCATCCAGAACCATGGATGACAACTTCCTGGATACTGAGAGGCCATCAATCCACAGCCACTCCTTCTTACCAGGGTTCAGTTGAAGCCTCTTGTTCCTCATCCAGACCCCCACAGCCCCCAGGCACTGAGATAGGGCGGTGACTGAATCACTTACTTCACCCGGGATGGAGATATACAATTGAGTAGGAGTGAGCTCCCGCACTAGCTCCAGCTCTTGCCAACCTAGCAATTCGAAAGCAGGCAAATGCAAGTTAGATTAATAGGTAACACTTCGGTGGGTAGGTAACAGCGTTCCACGCGTGACATGCAGCCACATGACCGTGGAAGCATCTTCGGACAATGCTGGTGATGGTGGGAGGGGGTGTTGGGGTAGGGGGTGTTCCTGGCTGCTGGTACACCCGCTCCGCAAGAAACCATCCCTGGACCCTACTATCCTGGACAATTTTCACCGTCTCCCACCTTCCCTTTCTGGGAAAGGTGGTTGGTGGAGAAAGTGGTGGTGTTGCAACTCCAGAGGATTCTGGAGGAAACAGATTATCTAGACCCTTTCAGTCAGGTTTCAGGACAGGATATGGGACGGAGACTGCATTGGTCGCACTTATGGATGATCTCTGGTGGCAAGGGGATGGAGAGAGTGCATCTATCCTGGCTCTCTTGGATCTCTCAGCAGCTTTCGATACCATCAACCATGGTATCCTTTTGGAGTGGCTCAGGGAGTTGGGCATGGGCAGCGTAGTTTTGCACTGGTTCACCTCCTTCCTCCAGGGCGATTCCCAATCAGTGGTGTTAGGAGAAGAGAGATCTGACCCACAACCCTTCTTGTGTGGGGTGCTGAAGGGTTCGGTTCTCTCTCCTCTCCTATTTAACATTTACATGAAACCACTGGGTGAGATCATCCGTCACCATGGGATGAGGTATCATCAATATGCTGATTGGTAAAGGTAAAGGTTCCCCCCGCACATTTGTGCAGTCGTGTCCGACTCTAGGGACTGGTGCTCATCTCCGTTTGTTAGCCAAAGAGCCAGCGTTGTCCGAAGATGCTTCCACGGTCATGTGGCTGCATGACACGCGTGGAACGCTGTTACCTACCCACCGAAGTGGTACCTATTAATCTACTTGCATTTGCCTGCTTTCGAATTGCTAGGTTGGCAAGAGCTGGAGCTAGTGCGGGAGCTCACTCCTACTCAATTGTATATCTCCATCCCGGGTGAAGTAAGTGATGCAGTCACCGCCCTATCTCAGTGCCTGGAGGCTGTGGGGGTCTGGATGAGGAACAAGAGGCTTCAACTGAACCCTGGTAAGAAGGAGTGGCTGTGGATTGATGGCCTCTCAGTATCCAGGAAGTTGTCATCCATGGTTCTGGATGGGGTGGCACAGCCCCATTTGGAACCACTGCAGAACTTGGGGGTCTTCTTGGACTTACAACTCCTGCTCGAAGAGCAGGTGGCAGTCGTGGCCAGAAGGGCCTTTGTGCAGCTTCACGTTGTGCGCCAGTTACTCCCATTCCTGGACCGAGATGCCCTCCGGACAGTCACTCATGCCCTTGTCATCTCCCATATAGACTATTGCAATGCACTCTACATGGGGCTACCCCTGAAGTATATCTGGGAGCTTCATCTGGTCCAGAATGCGGCCACATTTACAGTTATTGGTGCCGTAAAATTGGCACACGTGATACATTGGGTACCAGTTTTCTTCCGGGTCCAATTCCAGGTGTTGCTTATCACTTTTAAAGCCCTACATGGCATGGGACCAGGTTACCTGAGGGACTGTCTCATCCCCAGAACATCGACCCACCCCACCCGGTCATGCAGAGGGGGCATGCTACAGACCCCATCAGCAAACAAATTCCATCTAGTGGGGTCCAGGAGGTGGGCCTTCTCTGCAGTGGTGCCCACCCTTTGGAATATCTTGCCCCCAGAGCTGAGGCGGGTTTCCTCACTCCCAACCTTCTGGAAGAATTTAAAGACCTGGTTCTGCTGCCTTGCCTGGGATGGGAAGGTCAATAGCTCTGCCTGGGGATGGCTGGTGCCATAGTGCCCTCCATATTATTTGAGACCTATTAGCCCTTGGATTTTATACCTATTTATTCTATTTATACTGATTATTGTAATTTTATATTTATATTTTTAACTTTTGATTTTATTGTAAACCGACCAGAGTCCCCTGGTTGGGAGAGATGGGCAGTGATATAAATTTAAATAATAAATAAATAAATAAATAAAACATGCCGATGACAGGACAGATTTAATATGAACTAATTGGACTGCTAATTAATATAATATTGGAGCCTTTAGTTTAGTACATTAATTGCCAAGTGTCCACACCTCTTTGATCAGGGGCTAGGGCAATTGATTCTTTTAGATCCAGAGATAATAGCACACCAGTGGATAAAGAAACTTAAAGCTTTATTATAAACAAACAAAGTTGAGGAAAAGCACAGTTTAACAAGCATAGCATACAGAAAGAAATGCATACATACATACCAAGCAAACAAGGTGATACCTAATCTCCTATAGGCTGCCAGGAGCCCTCTAATAAGGACAGCGGAGATACCCCAAAGTGGCAATTTTCACAGCACCCAGCACTCAGGCCTGTGTGGACTCCCAAACTCCAAAGACAATACTCAGGCTTTTTATCAAAGCCTGGCTTCCAAACCCCGTGACCAAGCCCAGACTGACCTTGACTGGGATTCCTTCTGAGGCCCTGGCACCTGTCTATGACATCATTCCAATATCCTGGGAAACCATCAGATAAGCCAGTGCCTAAGCATAAACAATTTCTTATCATCCCCCCGCATTCCAAGCCGCTAGAGGGGCGGCTGGAGGAGTGAACATGCTTAAACTTAACAAGCTGGCGGTTTTCTCTCCCCCCACTTCCCACAGAGATATGTTCTGAAGGGCTGCTGGAGGAGTGAACATATGCTTCTTCTCTCCCCCCTGTCATGCCAAACAGCAACAAAAACAAGCCAATTAAACACCAGTATAACTCAATATAAACTCTAATCTCTTAGGTGTGGGGGAAGAAAATCAAAGCATGCCACCTAACTCCTTGAAATACAAAGGTCTTTTGCAGGTTGCCATTACATTCCACCCCTTGGCATATTTGAATTTCTTCTCCACACCTTCACATTCTATACATTCCACGTGTCCAGGTAATAGCCTGCACATTTGTATGTAAGTTTAACTTTAATATACAGAATACATGTCAGTATTAGCAAGATAAAAATGGCCGTTAGAAAAATATGCATACTAAAAGCCCATGCAATGGTTAAATATGGTGCTAGCTTGGTCCAAGGTATACAATCCACCCCTAGTATAAAAAATGAGCCATATTGCCTTCTGCTTTCCTCAGGGTTGCTTAGGTGGACTAAATAATGTGGTGTTTGCATAAACAGGATTTCTATATGACAATCTTTCAGCTTTAGCTAGTGTTTTATGCATGTATGTGTGTTTGCCCACTACATAGCTGAGTATAACAAAACATATAAACATGCACAATAAAAGTGAACATGCAACAATTATACATAGAAACATGAAAACTCTTTCCATCACACTTCTATCCTGAAAACACTTTATTAAGCTCCTCCAGAAACTTCTGGGTATACGATGGCATTGCTCTGCTTTCTTGAACTGTGGATGCAGGATGAACAAACAGCATTCCTGCTTGGCACATGTTTCTCAGCAGCCGTTAGCACATCGAGGTGCCCGATTTACTGCTGGTAGGTATCAACTGTAGTGTTCAAGGACTCTAAAATGAAATCTAAGAATTCACATACTTTAATCATAACATGTTTCACTTTAACAGAGGTTATTAAAAGATAACCCATAATCCCAGTTTCCAAAAACACTGCTTTTTCCATCTATCTTTCCTGCCATAAAAATCCTTATATACAATCATAAAAAACATATTGTTTGTTAATTAAAATAAATAAACATACTTTTTCTTTAACTTTTTTTCCTCAAAAGGTCTAATTGATAATAATCATAGCCCAATAAAGACTGTATATGCAATAGAAAGCCACCATGCCAATGTATTAATAAAGCAGGACAAGTCCAACAATTACAATGATCAGTTATTGAGGCATACTTATGCTAGATGTCATTGTTACTCCAAGACACACTGCAGGCTCAAAAAGATGCTCATCTAGGAGATAGAAAACAGTTAGAAACAATAACAGATTTATAGCTAGCACTTTCACCTTGGCCAGCTTGCTGTACCAAACTTTTTCTTGTGGATGTATCTCCACCCTAACCCCTTAAGATATTATCTTTTGGCATTTATCTATTTTCATAGTTTTTCCAGAAGTAGCTGGGGAATTCATTTCTCTTTCTCAATAGGCACACTGCTGTCCCTCCATTACATAGGGTAGCCTGGAGTTCACTGTAATCTGGGTCTATTACACACTTCTTAATACCTGGATTCCCTTTACAGCCAAACTAGACCTGGGGGCAATCCGGCTATCAACTTTTTGGTGCAGCTATGATCACAGATCTAGAAGTATAGAGATTTAGCCCAATTGCTTTTTGAGTGTCCCTAATAGGCATTAATACATTAAAGCCAAAGTAGGCTTCAAGGATTTTCAAATCATTTGCAAAAGGGGAGGGAAAAAAATCCCCTAATGCAGTTACTTTATAAGTTTTTCATTTTGTCAAAGTAGAGGTTTGTGCTGACCTCGACTTCTTTTTCCTTCTTTGGCATCACTATCCACCCCTTTATTTACGAGTTTGTATAAGGAGCAAAGTGTTTGTGCTAAGTGTAGGAGGATCCCAGCACTTTTCAAAATTTCTGCAACTCATTCACCATCTGGGGAAGGGAAAATTTTGTACCTTATCACCCATGGTGTGAGACAAAATCCATGTCCTTTCTGACCATAGGACTGCTCTAAAAATGTTTGCAAGTCAGTTGAACACTTCTACAGTAAATAATTGTGTGCGGAGTAAATATTTATTACAGTAAATAATAATTCATCAAAGATTAACATTATCACAATAATGCATGCCTCCATACCCTAACAGGGCAGGGCTGAGTGCAAGCCAACTTTGGGGCAAAAACAATCCCCATTTTTTCACAAGGCATATTTAAAATCATACTTATAAGGGACAAAAACACTAACAGTTTTACCATTAGCCACTGGAGAACTAGATCCACTCTCTGGGCTGAGGTTCCAGGAGACAAATGGTTAGTTTCCAGTATTAGCAAAATACAAATTCCCATTGAATGACAAAGTCTGCCTTGCTGCCTTCTAAAATGCAAGCCAACCTGGTATCATCCAGTGGCCGTTTGTCTGTTCACTGAGTGCAGAGTAAAGATCTGTAAGAGAAATCCAAAGTCCTCTCTCACCTCTGTTAGTAAAAAGACAAACTGCTGTTTCACCCCCTCCTGTCTCCATTTAACCAACAGGAATCCAAATCACTTTCTGTTTAGATAAAGGCAACATTATACAATTCAATTGCAAAAACTTTAATGCCATTTAATTTCTCAATAACTTCATCATTTGCCATGTTGAGGGACAAATGAAATTCAATTAACTTCCCTTTATAATCCATATAAAGTTTTACCATCCCTCCTTTTTTCCCTCTGTCCATGAGCCCGTACCAGCCAACGCTGGACTCTTGCTGCAAAACAAGGGGGGGGGGGCGAGATTGCTGGTAAAAAAAAACCCGGCAGCGTAACAGATAAGCAATGGCAATAAACAAATCATTGCTTCTCTGAGACTGCTTAGATCCTCAAGAGGAACAATCATCTTTCCCCAACAACCGTAGGAAAAGACAAGAAAACTTAAAATTCAAATGTTATTCTGATAAAGGGGCTTAAAGTTTAGCCCATTTACTATAATCATTTTCACACTAGAGTCAAACTGCATTTTGGGGACAGCTGCTTCTCCTGCATCTAACAAGTCCCGCTTGCAAGCAGCCTATTTTTCCACTCTGCTCCCACCTCCTTTTAAAAACATTCTCATAACCTCTCTTACTTTCTGAAGTCAGCCTTAACTATCAGCCCTTTCCTTCCCTTACTTCAAGAGAAAGAACAGGACAAAATACACACATTTGACAACAACCCACCATTCCCTGGAGGTCTCTAACTGGTCAAGCCAGTACACAACTGAACTCCAGTATAACGTGAATAGCCAACCCAGGATCAGCCAACCCTGAGCCCCATCCACTTCTTCCAAAAAAGCCTGCTGGTTTTTAAAAGCAGTCACTTCTTCAATCTCCTGTTGCACCTTCCTCTGAGTGATTTCTAATTGTTTCCACACATTAAGCAATGATTGTGAGAAGGAGCCATTCAAGCCCCCCCTCTTGCTCCAATCGTTGCTTGCCCACCCCCATTAACTGCATGCATTTTAGCAATAAATGGGGGATGGGATCTTCAAAAGCTTTAATCTCAGAATCCCATGCCACAGGGGGGTTTATCCTGTGCAATAATTATGCATAATCCTGTGCATAATCCTGTGCTACTGGTGCCCAGACATTTGTTGCTGGGCCATCCAGGAATATAGCTCTGGCCATTTTTATCACCTTGCTTACCAGACTTCTTACCCCACCAGGGCATTATCACTAGATCCCACCTTCATTGCCAAGTGAGTTGCCAAGTGTCCACGCCTCTTTGATCAGGGGCTAGGGCAATTGATTCTTTTAGATCCAGAGATAATAGCATACCAGTGGGTAAAGAAACTTAAAGCTTTATTATAAACAGACAAAGTTAAACACAGTCTGAACACAGTTTACAAAGCATAACAAGCATAGCATAGCATACAGAAATACATAATACATACATACCAAGCAAACAAGGTGATACCTAATCTCTCATAGGCTGCCAGGAGCCCTCTAATAAGGACAGCGGAGATACCCCAAGGTGGCAATTTTTACAGCACCCAGCACTCAGGCCTGTGTGGACTTCCAAACTCCAAAGACAATCCCAAGGTTTTTATCAAAGCCTGGCTCCCAAACCCCGTGACCAAGTTTCCATGGTACTGAAGCTGCATGGCCTGACCTTGACTGGGATTCCTTCTGAGGCCCTGGCACCTGACCATGACATAAGCCAATGCCCAAGCAAAACAATTTCTTATCATCCCCCCCATTCCAAGCCGCTAAAGGAGTGGCTGGAGGAGTAAACCCATGCTTAAACTTAACAAGCTGGGGGTTTTCTCTCCCCCCACTTCCCACAGAGATATGTTCTGAAGGGCTGCTGGAGGAGTGAACATATGCTTCTTCTCTCCCCCCTCTCATGCCAAACAGCAACAAAAACAAGCCAATTAAACATCAGTATAACTCAAAATAAACTCTAATCTCCTAGGTGTGGGGGAAGAAAATCAAAGCATGCCACCTAACTCCTTGAAATACAAAGGTCTTCCACAGGTTGCCATTACAGTACATTTTTAGCACACTTTTCAAGGGAAAAATCCTTCACAAAGAATGTACTGTAACTACTTTCTGTAACCATTGTAGGAGGAAAGCTGTGTTAGGCTATGGAGGTAAAAAATCAGGAATCTGGTAGCAACATTTTCTGACTAGCAAATTTTGTTAAAAGACATATGCGTTCATGAGCTGCAGTTCACTTTATTTGATCAGAGAAGCTGTACCAGATTGTTGATTTTTTGCTGTAATCAGTGAAGTATAACAAGCATAATGACAAAAGATGTGCATTAACATATTTATTGAAAGTTCATGTTTTCTGTATTCCTTTCAGAGTTTAAAAAAATATCTGTACTGGTTTGGAGTCCTTAGTGCTGCCCATTATGCCTGCCAAATCTGAGTTTTCAAATCACTGAAAAAACACTGCGTCAGAGAGTATGGGATTTGTTGCCTGCTCAGCACTTCAGAGAAGATGGCCACCTTTATTTAGGAACTCAACAGAGTAAATGAGGCATCCATGCTTTTAAACCAAACCCATAATCTCCTTTCTAAATCCTGTATGGCATGGTGATAAAAAAGTGCTTTAATATACTGTCCCAGCATCTATACTCTGGAGACTTAGTAGAAGTTCAAGTTCTCCTTGTCTATTTATATGACACTATTTTAATTACATGTCAGTGGCTTGGAACTGGGTGGCTGACTGATTGTACCCATAGGACCATTTCACACATAATTTCAGAGACTTTCAGTTCAATGCTACTTACTTAAGGCAGTAAACATGGCATTCCTGGGCAAAGACAGTGCTACAGTTAACTTGATGTCACAGTTATTAATCCCTGGTCAGCCATTTAATTTTTTGTGACAACCTACCGTAGGTTCTCTTTTGTTTTAGGAGGTGACTTAATGGTAGTTAATAATAATTGCATCTTAAAATGTGGAAAGGAGAAAGGAGTTCTGCTGTACATTGACAACTCACATAAGGGAAATACTGTATAATGGAGGAGCATAGTGAGTTGGAATCAAAAAGTTTATAGGGCAGTAATATGAGAGTGAAATAAAATGAGTAACCACTTTCAACTGGTCCTTTACTACTGCAGGGTGGAAATTTCCAGGATCACATGCTGTTTCTTTTATAAGCTAAACTGGCAGTAATAGAGCTGGTAGTGGTTAAGAAAAGTCAGAATCATAGAACTGAAAATTGCTTGAAAATCATCTAGTTTCTAGATTACATCCCTCTTTTGATTTTCAAGTCCCTTGGTAATGGTTCTTTAAAGGGAATGCTATAAATTTCAGAGCTGGAAAATCAACACAGCAAACAATTATCTTGGGATCTCTGGTCAGAGTTTCTGGTCCTTGGAGGGATGTTTTATCAGTCAAAAACGAAAGAATCACAGTGACTCCTCATGAGCAAGAGATTAGTTATGAATAAGGCTTTCCTTGTGAATAAATCAGTTGAAGATAATCTCAGATGTCTACACCTGAGCACCTGAGTACTTGATTTGAGGAATCTAGTTAAGGAATCTAGAAAACTGGAAGAATCATTTTGCCTTCTTTTCTTTCTGAAAAATGTTGTAAAGCTGCATATATGGGATGCAAAAATCCAGATGACCACTAGATGGCAGAGAAGAATTGGAGTTTTCTATATCCTCTGCTGCCATGTAGTAGCTGTATGGATTTTTGCAATTCAGACATGATTATTATTTATTTTATTTATTTATTAATCAAACTTCTATCACCGCCCATCTCCCTCCACCGGAGGGACTCTGGACAGTTTACAACAAGATAATTTAAAAAAACGTAAAATATACATACAATATAAAAATACTAAATTATAAAACAAGATTAAAATCCAAGAGGTAAGAATAGTAAAAAGATCTAACTCAGTCCAACGTAGGAGAGGGACTCTCTAAGGTATTAGCCATCCCCAAGAGTGACTACTCCTTCCTTGGCCACAAGCAAGGCGGCAGAACCAAGTTTTCAGGTTCCTCCGGAAGGTCAGGAGCAAAGGGGCTAATCTCACTTCCGGGGGCAAGATGTTCCACAGGGCGGAAGCTACTGCAGAGAAGGCACGCCTTCTGGATCCCATCAGATGGAACTCTCTTGTAGATGGGGTCCGTAGCATGCCCTCTCTGCATGATCGGGTGGGACGGTTGATGTATTGGGGACAAGGCGGTCCCTCAGGTAACCTGGCCCCATGCCATGTAGGGCTTTAAAGTTGATAACTGTAGGCTGATCTTATGTTATACTCTTGCTCCATTTCTGCCTGTTCTGATTCAGTTTACAGTTCTTAAATGATTATCCAGGACCAAGACAGTAATCTTCTGCTTAAATAATATATTTAATAGTATGAATTGGGGCGGTAAAGAAATGTGACAAATAAATAAATAAAATATATGCTCAATTCCCTTTTAAAATTTCTTATTTGTTTTATTTTTTAAGGAGCCAGTTTTCATGAGAGTATTGCTATTGAACATCTAAATAAATGAACAGTTCTACAAATTTCTAAATTTTTGACATAAGTCATTTTTAAAAAAATGCATTTTGGGAACCAAACATAAATCTTTAGATTAATTTGCTTATTTAACGAGTAGAGTTTAGTCCATTGTTTAAACAATGAACCTTAATTCATCTCATACCTCATTTATAATGTGATCCTTATTTTCCTAATATCGAAAGAATTGGATTCAGATTTAGTGATACTTAAGAGTTATAAGCTCTACAATAAATCAGATTATAATCATTTTAATAATTAATCATGCTGAGTTTAAGTTGGCTACAAGTCTGGATTCAAGCCAAAGTGGTCTTTTGATATTTAGATTTTTTTTCTATTTGAATTTATTTTAAAACATTATTATCCAATAGTGATGTTATGATTAAAAAGCTGTTTTAGCATATAATTATTATATACCTAGCAGATTGTATATTATCGTATATATCAAAATACCTGCCCATTTCCAACTCCACATAAACTGGAGTTTAAGGATGGAAATGTACAGTATCTTTGGAGGGAAGATCTGTGGACCCCAATAGGTGAGCCAGCTCCAGTTAATCCCAGCAATGAATGGCTCAGAAAAGACCAATGTGCCAGAGCATCCATTATTTTGGGAGTTGAAGACAGTCAGTTAGTGAATGTGTGGTATTCTGTGTACTAAAGAATTGTGGGAAGCATTAAGAAATTTGCATATCAAAGCAACAGCTGGCAGTAAAGTTTCCCTCACTAGAAAATTGTATAAGGCTTATCTGTCTGAAGAAGGCAGCCTGCCTGAACATTTAAACCACATTCAGCAGCTTTTTGTAGAACTGCAAGAGAGGAATGGAGTTTACATCTCTAACAAAAGCATACATTATTTTATCCTCACTGAATGAAACGTGGGATATGTTAATTTTCACTCTGGAAGCAATGCCCGAGGCTGAACTTACTCCTTCATTTGTTTTGGGATGGCTACTTGCTGAGTGGGAGAAACGAAAGGAACGGCACTCGGCTCCACCCATTTCTTCTGATAAGCTACAGCATGCAAAAGCAAGAGTAGGGAAGAGCAACCAAGCTGAGGCAACAGCATTAGTCAGTCACAGATGTTTTAATTGTGGCTCAGCTCCATTGGCTCCACCCATTTCTTCTGATAAGCTACAGCATGCAAAAGCCAGAGCAGGGAAGAGCAACCAAGCTGAGGCAACAGCGTTAGTCAGTCACAGATGTTTTAATTGTGGCTCAGCTACACATTTACAGAAAAACTGTAATTTATTGCCCAAAGAGCAAAAGACAGGAAAAAAGTGTGGGATTATGCTGGCTTATGGGGTCCAGGCGCAGAGTAAACCAAACAGAGTGCAGCGTGTAGGGCTAACAATATTTATTGTAGCATAAGGCAATAATGGATATGAGTTACATTATTGCAAAAATGAAAAACAACAAAGCATAAGCAGAGTTCCATCAGCAGATGTGAAGAAAACCATGGCCAGGTACAAAAGGCCAGGCATAGTTACAGTTCAGGAACAGAGTACATGGCAACATGACAGACAGAAGTCAAGAAGTCAAGAAGCATAGACCCATAGTTCATAGCTGAGATATACACTTGTTTCAGCATTCTGATTGGCTATATGTGGGTCAGGACATTTCAAACTAACAATGCATTAAGAGTTGTACTTACTATAAATCGCCATGAGATGGCAGTGTTGCACACTGTCTCCCCTCCGGGAAAACCTTCCCATGAGATAAGTTATTTTGGACTGATATCACTACCTCACGTGATACAATGCTTTGGCTATGACCAAGGCCACACCTGGTGTTTATCGGTGGAATGTTTTTAGAACACTCATCGTAGAGGCGTATGGAAAAATACTGTCTTCGCAAGCTAGAAAATCACAGTGGAGGAATCCATTTGAATTCTAGATAGAATAACTGACAAAAAGAACAAAGAGGCAATGCGGAAGAAGGTTCTTCAAACAACACATATTGCACGAGTTCATGAAAAAAGTGATTCTGATTTCTGGGTGTTAGATTCTGGTGCTAATTGTCATTTGTCAAACTGTAAAAATTCTTTTCTTTCATTGTCTAAAACTAATAGACTAAGTGTTTCTATAGCTGATGGATTTAAACTAGAAATTATGGGTCAGGGTGACATGTATTTATCTTCTTTAGGAGAAACTGTTAAAAATGTGCTGTTTGTTCCTAAATTGCAAACTAACCTTTTATCTGTATCCCAATTAGTAGCAGCTGGATATGTCATAATATTTAAGAAAGATGGCTGTCAGATACATAAGAATGGTAAGTTGTGTGCAAATGGTATACAAAGAGATTCATTGTACATAGTACAGAATGCTAAAAGGCATGAAAAGTCTGTAATTGGAAACATTCCAATTCATGATCAGTGCATACACTTAATACATAGGAGATTTGGTCATGCAAATTACAGATACATAGCACAAATGCCAAAGCTATGTGCTGACCTGAAGTTAAAACCTTGTGATAAATATCTAGACTGTATAATTTGCAAGGAATGCAAAACACAAAAGGCTCCTGTGAGTAAGCACAGAGACAGAGTTACTACTAGACCTCTTGAAACTGTTCATTGTGACATAATTGGTCCTTTTTCTCCAAGTTTGGGACAAGAAAGATTCATAATGACCATAATTGATGATTTTTCAAGATATACATTTATCTATCTGTTGAAACATAAAGATGAGGCATTTGATAAATTTAAAGTTTTGTAACATGGGCAAATGGAAAATTTCCAAAACCTGTGTCTGCCTTACAATGTGATAGAGGAGGGGAGTTTCTTTCTAATGCTTTTAGAAAATTCTTAGCTGAGAAGGGGATAGAACACATTATTTCTAACCCTTACACCCCACAGCAAAATGGTGTTGCTGAACAGAAAGGTAGAATGCTTCAAGAAGCTATGATGTGCTTGTTTAAAGATGCAAAATTACCTTTTAAGTTTTGGGGTGAAGCAGTAGCAACTGCCTGTTATGTTCAGAACAGAATGTTTAATTGTGTGATTGAGGACACTCCATTTTATTTGTTTTATGGTGTGAAACCAAAAGTGAACCATCTCAGAGTTTATGGCAGTTTTTGGATTCATACACCAAAACAACAGAAGAAAAAGAGGTTCCAAAACAAAGAAAGCAATTTTTGTTGGGTATGAACAAAGCCAAAGAAGCTACAGGTTCATATTAGGAGATAAATTAATTATAAGCAAGAGTACCTCATTTTCTGAACAAAACTGGGAAAAAATAAATTCCAGTTCTCAGGTTGATTTGAAATGAGGGTAAAGGGAAGAATTTGCTGACAGTATTCTGGAAGATTCTTTGCCACATGAGTTCATTAAACAAGAGGAGCAAGCTGAAAATCTGTCTGAGACAGATGCTTCTCAGGAAAGTGATGGAAGACAGGTTGTTAATCCTGTTAGTTCTATCCTACCTTGCAGGTCACAGAGAAGTAATAAAGGTGTTCCTCCTCAATGTTTTGAGGTGGATATGGTTAAAGCTTTCCATGTTTACTCTGAACCAGAGTCTTTACAACAAATAAATGAGATGCCACCTGAGATCGCAAAATGCTGGTATAATGCAATGCAACAGGAATTAGATTCCTTGAAAGAAAATAAACTTGGAAATTAGTTAATCTACCTCCCAATGAATGTTTTCTGGGTTGTAGATGGGTTTTCAAACTAAAAAAGGATGCTAGTGGAAAAATTCAAAAATACAGAGCAAGATTAGTTGCTAAAGGGTTTTCTCAAAGAAAAGAATTGGACTTTGACAAAACCTTTGCACCTGTTACAAAGGTTGAATCAATCAGATCATTGCTGAAAGTTGCTGCATTAAAAGGGAGGTCAGTTCATCATTATGATATTCAAACTGCATTTATGTATAGTGAGTTAGACCAGAAATTGTACATGCAACAACCACCTGGTTTTGAACAAGGTAAAAATGTAGTGTGTGAACTACAAAAATCAATCTGTGGTTTGAAACAAGCAGCTCGCTGCTGGAACCAAAAATTAGATGAAAAACTGCAAAGTTTTGGTTTTGAAAAAGGAAAAGTAGATCCATGTGTTTATGTTAAGAAAGACAAAGTTTTATGTATTTGTGTTTGTATGTTGATGATTTACTGTTATTTACTTCATCAGACAGAGACGTGATTTTGAAACATACATGAAGAACAATTTTACGTTAAAGAATCTTGGCATAGTGACAAATTACTTAGAGAGCTGGCTTATGGAATCGCCAAGGGTCGGATACGACTGAATGGATAATTCAATTCGGAAATATACAGAGAAAAAGATGGTAGTTTTCTGATAAGCCAAAGTAATAAGATCAAGAAACTCCTAGAGGAATTTAAAATGCAGGAATGTAAATCAGTCTTAACCTGTATGCTTCCTGAATTCCAGAAGGAGATGGGAGAACCTGAGTTATCTGAGGCAGATGGGTTTAGAGCTGCAATTGGAAGTTTATTGTACATTGCAAATCATTCTCGCCCAGATATATCTAATGCTGTTTCAATTTTAAGCAGACAAGTAGAAAAACCAACTTCTACTGGGAAAGCAGGATTGAAAGGAATATTTAGGTATTTGCAAGGCACAAAGCATTACTGTCTGAGTCTTTCTGCTTCTGAGACAGGAGAATTACAAGCATATGCTGATTCAGACTGGGGATCAGACCTAAGTGATCGTAAGTCAACTTCTGGAGCTATAATACAGTATGCTGGCTCCACAATAGCCTGGCATTCTAAGAAACAGGCACTTGTTGCTCTTTCTACAGCAGAAGCAGAATTTTATAGTCTAGTGCAGATCTGTATTCAGGTTGTATGGGTTAAACAGTTATTAAAAGATTTAGGCATGGAATTGCACCAGCCTGTAATTATTTTTGAAGTTAATCAAGCTTGTATTCATATGGCTCAGTCTGAGGGCTGTAGAAACAGAACTAAGCATATTGACATATGATGCTATCATGTCAAGGATTTAATAGCCAAAGGTGAAATCATGTTAAAGTATTGTGACTCAAAAGACATGATTGCTGATTTTCTAACAAAACCCCTTGGTGCAGTAAAACACAAAGAGTTAACTGAAAAAAATTGGTTGCGACTTACACCTCTAGCATAGTAAGAGGAGTGTTGGTCTTTTGAGGAGTAAATCACAGCAATATAACCTTTTAACCACCCAGAGTCCCCTTTGTGGGGGGAGATGGGCAGTGATATAAGTTGGAAAAATAAATGAATAAATAAATAACCTTATTAGGTAAACACCTGCAAACTTTGAAAGGTCAGGCAGCATGTGATCCAGGCTGAAGAGTATAAAAGATCATGCCTGCCTGCCCTGCCTTTCTGCTTACTCTGTTTCAGTTTACTCCTGTTTGCTTGTTACTACTATCTGGTATGTGGAATTGTAATACTTCCAGGGATCTGGAAGAGGACTGCAAATATTATCTGTTGGAATGAGAAGCTAATATAAGTGCAACTAAGTTCCTACAATGACTGGTGTCTTTATTGGTCTCTGGTGCTGATCGCTTTCTGATACTCTACTTGTGCAAGAAAACACACACCTCCAGCATGCCTTATTCTAATTCTAATTGATAGTTGAGCTTAACGTGACATGCTTTTAAAATCCTGGATTAAGAAATACATAGAAGAATGTTTTGGGAAAGAGGGTCTGGAAACTTTTGCAGATAATAAAATGCTTTGGAGCCTGTGGATTAACTTTACAGTGTAGTATGTATAAATTGTTTTATTAGAGTTCTTGTCTGATAAGAGTTAACAAATGTAATGCAATGTATTAGCAATAAGCAACATGATTGTCTGATAACGTATGTCCAGGTTTATACATGATTCATTCCTATCTATCTAGCATAATACTTATATATGCATGTGTCTTCATCCATGCACTGGAAAGGGCTAGTAGGCCATGCAGGAAAGTTCTATCCATTCCTATGGATGATAGCTGCTGCCAGATTTCCAGAAAAAGGCTTGTTTGATCTTAATTGCAAAGAGTTCTGTGTTTATACAAGGAAGAAACCTGATTGACCAGGGGAGGTTTATTTGAAATATTTCCCAAAGCAGCTTAAATTGTGGAACAGGCAATTCCCTTATTTTTAGCTGGACAGTATCTTGTATCTTCATGAATGGAAGATACTGAAATAAAAACATTTAAGTACCCTTCACTTACAACTACAGTTTTCTGGATCATGACCATACCTATTTTCATCAGTCAGTTTTGTCAATTATGTGTTTCAAGAGCCTGTGGTTTAGCTTTCATGCCGTGATATGTTACACTATTTACCCAACCCTGCAAGGACTTCATATCTTCAGCTTGTTATGAATTCTAACACATCTGTCTGTGTTATTAACCACTGCAGGACACCTTTTGATGTATTATTATTGAGCTTAGAGAGTAGTAATATGATTTCTCCTCCCTGTGTGAATCCTTTTAAAAATGAGTTATTCCATTGCGTCTTTTACTTACTGGTATAAATCGCTTCTAATCTCCCCTGTCTTGTGAACATAACATTCTCTTATTGCCTGCTGTTCTTTTTATGATGAAACACTCATTTGTGTGTCAGTTTATAAATTGATCCAATGTCTTTATCAGAAAGCAGGAGTCAGAAGATATTAATTTCCATTAAGTATTCTAATTAATACAGTGAAATTTGAGATATATTCTTTTATATGTTAGATAGTGAGGGAAGTGGGGGAGAATGGGACTTTCCTAGAATTAGCTACTCACATTTAGTACCTTAAATAACTTGGATTTTAGGAAAGGTAGAATGAAGTTTACAAGCTTTTTTGAACCCAGGTCCATTCACTGGAAACAGGATTTTCTAAAATCAGTCGACCACAATTAGCTACTAATGGATACTGCTGGGTCGAAAGAAGTGTTTAATTGTTTATTCCATTATCTGATTAAATGATGTTTAAATATTTTTTTCTGCCTTTAGCAAGAAGCATTTCATTGTTGATGAAATCATTTCCTTAATATCCATTTAAACTCAAAGAGCTTTCACTAATGCTTTTTAATGTTTTGAAGTAAATGTGAAATTTTCAAAGACAATCACACAGAGTTTCAAGAAAAGTTGAAAACTTTAATTTCCTTGAGCTGTGATTTTGGATGCAAAGATGCTAGCAGCAAGTCAGAACTGTCAAGCAGGCAAAATATAAACTTCATGTATCACTTTTGGAATTAATACCATTGCTTTGGTAGGAAAACGTTATGATTAAGCATAACACTCTATCTGAATTGTTCCCATTCTTTCCTTCTTTCCTCCTAATTATCTGCTTTCCCATTTGTGATTGTCATAGAAATGTCAGCTTTGTGTTGCCACAAAGATACTTATATGAACAGTTTCATTGTTTTCTTCTTCAGTGTGGCTTTGTGCTTATCTGTGCAAAGATGTTTAGGAATAATTCTAAACAGCTGATATAAATCAAGTGGCCCTTATAGGGTAATCCTATTCTTCCATTCATAACATTACTCATTTGATGGCTCCAACATGTTTCATACCTTGACAGTACCAGGATAGCATGCCAGAATTGACAACAGGAAAAGATCTGTATTTCTCCTGATCCTCCTAGATGTTCCTCCACCCTCATTTCCTTTCTGAATGATTTGTCCATCTATTTCAATTTTTTGTGGCATGCACACAACACAGGGATACATACAGTTGTCATCTCAAGTGATACTGATGATTACTGTATGTGCTGCCCAGAGTCTTTGATTTGAGCAGGATACAAATTTTGTGAACAGATACAAAAGAGAGACTTAACCACATAGGATTATATTCCGCAAAATCTTATGCATAGTATGTTCTCTTCAATTGATAGTAAGTTTCTACATTTAAAAAATCCCATTGGCTTCAGTTTGGTTTACTGTAAGGTTTAGCTTGGTTTATTCTAAGGTGACGTGACTGCAGCCATGAAATTAAAAGACGCTAGCTCCTTGGGAGGAAAGCTATGGCAAACCTAGACAGCATATTAAAAAGCAGAGACATCACCTGTCCTGTTCCAACTAAGACTGACATGGAAGCGTTACTGAAATAACTTTATTTACAAGATGCACAAGCTGCCCAGTTTACACAGTCCTCTTCTTCTTCTACAGGCTGGATAACAGTGAGTCCCGTGAATACTCCTGGCCAGACAGGAAGGAGCCGAGAGGGTACAGGAGCTGTAGAAGAGGCTGCAGCCGGCGGCGAACCGGAGGTGACAGGCAAGGTGTCCGCGGGCATGGAGTTAGCGGGGCTGTTGGGGCTGGGGGTAGACCAGGGCCTGACAAAGGCAACCCACTGGTGGCTGGCGTCAGCTGGGCTTGACTGCTGATCTGGGCTGGTGGAAGTCTGGGTAGACCGGGGCCCGACAAAGGCAGCCCACTGGTGGCCGGTGTCGGCTGGCTCCGGAGCGGAGAGCAACGGAGAATTGGTGGCTCGGGCAGTCAGGAGACGAGCAGGCAAGGTGGCGGCGCTTACCCCGACGCTGGTTTCTTCCACAGGTAACAAGGACAGAGGCGCGGTGAACGGAAGTGGTTTGGGCATGAGGCTTGGCACGGCAGCAAGGTAAGGCTTGGATCTGAGGCTTGGCGCGGCAGCGGGGCAAGGCGTGGGATCTGGGTCCGGCGCGGCAGCAGGCTAGGCTTGTTCACGGGGTCCGGGACTCTGGTAAGGCAGGGCTGTAGAGTGAGGTCCGGGGTGGCCGTAAGGCAAGGCTCGGGAGCAGGGTCCCGCGCGGAGTTTAGAGACTTCAGCGTAGAACAGGTAGAACGGTTGTCTCCAGCACCTGAGGTAAGTCGCGCCGGCTTTTTATTCCATTTTTCGCGCCTTGGGAGAGCAGGGCCCAATCGGGCTTCGCGTTGCTCTGCCCGCCTTTCTGCTCTCCTTTGGCACGCGCTGATTGGCGGAGGCGTCTTTCTTTCCGAGTCTCTGCCAATCAGTGTTTCCGGGTCTCTGGTTGGTTTCGCGCCAAGCCTGCTGTCTCCTGTGATTGGCTCTTCCTCCTCCTCTGAGTCCAGCATGTCGGCTGGCATCCAGGTAAGTGCACGAAACCTCACATCACCTTGCCGACAAAGGTCCGTATAATTAAAGCTATGGTTTTCCCAGTAATAATATATGGTTGTGAGAGTTGGACCATAAGGAAGGCTGAATGCCGAAGAATTGATGCTTTCGAACTGTGGTGCTGGAGAAGACTCTTGAGAGTCCCTTGGACTGCAAGGAGGTCAAATCAGTCAGTCCTAAAGGAAATCAACCCTGAATGCTCATTGGAAGGACAGATACTGAAGCTGAAGCTCAAATACTTTGGCCGCCTAATGCGAAGAGAGGACTCACTGGAAAAGACCCTGATGCTGGGAAAGACTGAAGGCAAAAGGAGAAGGGGATGGCAGAGGATGAGATGGTTAGATGGTATCACCGATGTAATGAACATGAATTTGAGTAAACTCCGGGAGACGGTGGAGGACAGGAAGGCCTGGCATGCTATGGTCCATGGGGTCACGAAGAGTCGGACACGACTTAACGACTGAACAACAATTCTAAGGTATAGATTTCAGCTGAGAATCTTCTTCCAAATACATAGAATATTTACATGGAATGGTATTTCCAAGTAGTTGGGGGGAAATTAACAATAATCAAGTTAGTCTTGTGTATGGATTTGTATTTAAAGAAAGCTTTCTGGTTTTAAAATGTTAAAGATGATTGACTGATGACATATTCCTAGTGTAAGTTGTTTAAAATAATTGTAGATTACTTATTACAAATAATCTCAAAGCAGTTTGCAATCAACATAAAACAATATTTCATAAAAGGAATCCATTAAAAGTTCAGGAATTAAGTCATTTAGCAGGATGCATTATTTGATGTTGTGTGAGTGAAAACCAGCACAATAGAATACCAGTGATGCATTCAAACCAGCACACTACACAGCAGTAGTTTTTTGTAAAACTGCTTTTTGTCTCATCTATTCAGCAGGCAGAAACTTTCTTCTGACATTTCTTTTCATGTAGTGATTTTTGAGGGTATAGGTACAAGTGAAGAAGTGGAATACAAAATTTGGGGTTAGAAAATAGTGCTGATATTATATTTTTTACCATTTAGCCTCAAGTGAACAGATTTTATTACTTTTGAACCTAGAACCTGAACAAACTGATAAACTGAGTCATGTGATTCTAGGGGTGTATTCTGTACATTTCTGTCAAAAACCTGTCAAACATCAATCTCATCTTCTCTTGAGATGAGCTGTTCTTAATTAAAGGAGCTAAGTTTAATCAGTCTATACTACCTGAAGTCTCTGTCAGCACACACACATACAAACAGATGCCAATGTTTGTGAAGGAAAAGCTTCAGAAATGAATATTAGATGTCTGCTGCTTTAAAGAACACCACTTGCTTGCTTGCCCTGGTCTGAGGATGGCTTACTCTTTCTTAAAGACAGACAGGCACAACATAGTTTTTAGTCTCTCTCACCCCACTATGAAGGCAACCTCCACTTATCTTCTGTTGCTCCACATCATCAGTAGAGTTGTTCATCTTCTGCCAACATGAATAGTGCTGTGTGGTCTGCACGCAGTCATGGTCTCTGCTCTCCAGAGCCAATTCATTCTGGGCTGCTGGACTGTCTGCCTTTCTGAATAGACCTTCTTGTGGTGAACAGTGGGGAATCATTCTATAAATTCTCATATTCATATTTCCACATACCCTTCCATGGTGTTCTGTAAGCATCTCTCACAGGCTCCCGTCTGCATGTGCTAATGGTATGTCAATAATTAGGGCAATCATAGTTGGTCAGAGAAGACTAGTGAACCATTTGATTTCCCTGCCTTCCCACCTTCCACTGGTAAACAGTGGAAGGCCAGAGGTTGCTTTCAGTTTCACTGGTGGATTTTTTTTTAATCTGGATGAAATTGACAAGAGTTCTACCAGTGTTCACTACACTGAAAGTGATAGGAAAAAAGCTACATCTGTGGGATTTTTTGGGGGAGGGGAAAAATAGAAGCAGGGGAATCTAATAAGGACCCACTGTAACTGCTATGCAGAAACAACATCTGACATTGTTGCCAAAGTGGGAGAATAGAATAGAAAGTAATTGGGTGACAAAGTTGTCCCCCCCCCCTAAATATAATCTCTCAATCCCAATAATTATATGTAATCTCAAGTGGTCCCAAGCCTGAGATCTCGTTTTACCACAGCAATCTTATGTGAACTTTCTCTGCCTCTATTGCACGTTGGCACTGAGCAATGGCTACACCCAGTGGGAGGGCTAATAGCTCAATTTCCCTCCCACCCCTTGAGAAATTAAATAAGAAATAAAAGCCTTTATTGTGAACAGTAACATTTTTACTACTACCACAATAAGCGACAACAATGCAGCTATATAAATTGTTAAAACAGTATCACAGAGATATAAGAATATCTTCAAACAATGTTCTACTAATGAACTTAATGGGATGAGTCCGCATTTGTGCCACAAAGTGTCATAGAGAGCTGTTTGTTCCTTTTCTCTTTTACTCACAGATATGCATGCTTTGAGTTACTCCCTTCCCAAAACTGCTTTGTAGCTCTCTGCTTGCTGCAGATTGCCTTGCTGCTGATCCTGCCAACCGTTATACCCCGCTCTCCCAGCCACAAAACACTTTCTCTGTTCCACAGATCCAAACAGCTGCATCCTTTATTTGATTTTGCTGATCATAACTCCTTACTCCCTTGCATTCCTAGGTTGCTCCTATTTTTTTTTTGCCTCTGGGCAGATCATTGTCAGGAGAAAAGTCTTCTGTTCCTTCCCTTCTATCTCTTTGTTTACTCACAAGTCCTCTTTCCTTTCTGCCTTCTTCAGAGAGAGAGAGAGAGAATCTCAGATTTGCTCCTTCTTTCCTTCTCTCTTTAGCTTCCTTCTCTCAAGCTATATTCCCCGACCCCCCTTTGCTGCAGCTTTCTCTTTGTGCACTCATAATTCACTACTTTTATACCTCCTAGTTTTGTCCATGTATCTTTGCTCTTTGGGAAAATAGTCTTTCCAATTTGAAGGGCTCTAATTTCCTCACTGATTCCACTGTGTCAAACAGTAATGCTTTATCTCTTTTTCTGATCTTTATCTACTTACTCTGTCTCCAAAGGTTTCTGTTTCCCTCTGATTCATCAATAGCTATAGCCTTCTCACCTCTTGTTACAGACTCAAAATCTTTGCAACCAGATTCATCTCCATTAATTAGCCCCCAATTCTATTGCAGCCATTGGATTTCATAATCATGACTTGAATCTGGGTTGTTCAAACAAATCATGATCAGACTAAATAACATTTGTCTAGGTTTAGATATAACGGGAAATCATAGCTGATTGTAGGGCTGGTATCATATTTGCGAATTCTACAGCTTAAGTCTCAAGTACAGTCAGGCAATGCTTCCATTGTGATGTCAAAAGACATATTTCATCATTTCTGTGTATCACAATTAGGAATGGACACCTGTGCAAATGCCATGATTTAGTTATTATGGTTTAGTGTCATGCGCAAACAGACCTGATGCTTTAAAATAAGTTTAAGTGTTACAAAATATAGAAAATATCAATATATTGTATGCAGGGAAATCTAAAAAGAAGCAACTCCTTAAGCATTTGTGATATCAAGTGCAGGTGTTGGATTTTATATCTAACTTTCTGATTTTAGACTTTGAAAGGAGCGAAAAAGAGGAAATCAGATGTCCTTCTTGGCCTTCTTGTAGCTAAATAAGTTGAAAGACAGTGTATATTACTGATAAAAATCTATTCAAAGTTTTCTTCTCTGTTACAGTAATTTCTAAATGAAATTTAAAGGAAAAAAATACAGGAGATTATCTCTGTCCAGCATAGATAAAGAACTGAAACCCAGGATGGTCTAATGGAGTGTCTATACCTATAGGGTTACTATAGAGATTTGGTTTGGTGTAGTGGTTAAGGCATCAGGCTAGAAACTGGGAGACCATGAGCTTTAGTCCACCATTAGGAATGAATCCAGCTGGGGGACCTTGGGCCAGTCAAACTCTCTCAGCCCCAGGAAGCAGGCAGTGGCAAACTACTTCCAAAATCTTGCCAAGAAAACTGTAAGGACTAGTCCAGGCAGGTGGCAGGAGATAAAACTGACCTGAAATCATCATCATCATCATCATCATCATCATCATCATCATCATCATCTACTATATCATGACTGCAATAATCCAGGTAACCTCTAGATGTATGTTCCCTCTTTGCTTTGTCATTTTCATCAGAATGATGAAAGCAGCTCCATAGTGTCACAGTCCAATTCTGCCACTTTGCTACATGGGTACAATTTAACTGCATACATACCAGAGTTGTAGGCCCTGTGTTGCAATATATTCAACACTACCCCCCTTTGTTCCCCTGCAGGTGCCGCTATATCTAGCACTGGAGATACTGCAGAGCCCTGGAGAGCACTCAACTGTTAATATAAAAATAGTTGCTACACTTCCTACAATCCACTGCTGCCATATCATCTTGTGTCCAGAGCGCTAGTCAAGGAAGACAAAATAATGGGGAATGTAATGGCAGGATCAACATTTAGATGCTCCAGCTGCATAGCATATCCAATGTGGTTGTTGGCTGCATTGCTCATCGCATGAGATTACCAGGAGATGTTTTTGGGACAGTTGCAGCTTTCATGCTGGCTGGTGATTCAGTGCTTATTATTCAAATAGTGACTGTGGATGTCCAAACTATATGTAACAAGAAAACCACAACACTGACAATTTGGGAAAGGACATTCTATACCGAAAGAGAAACACAGTGACAAGTTGAACTGGTAGACCTTCAAGGCAATTGATGTTGTCTGGGTACTTGACAATATGTTGTGAAATGCTAATTATATTTTATATAAATATAATTCAGCCACATGGTTTTAATCAATAATTTGATTTTTCTTTGGGGCTTTTTTTAATGAAGGGAAGGTGTTGGTTGGAGAGCACATATTGTGTTTATTAAAAATGCACGCTAGGGGTGAAATTGTTCATTGTTTGGTGGAATATACTCAGACACCAATCATACTTGACCTTGATTGCATATTTTTAATGCAATCAAAAGTAATGTTTCCTGTACACATTAAGCAAAAGGCAAAGAATCAGTGATACTGAATATGATTTATCTTCCCATTTGCAATGCTTAATGGTTTTATAAATTGTAATTGGTATGGGATAATTTGTATCAACATCAATTCACATCAATTTTGAGAAAAGCTTGAATACTGACATTTAGCAAATTAATAATCTGAAATTCACAGACACACATATTAATCATGGACCTGTTATGAGGACAATGACTTACTATCATACATGGAGGATAAAGTAAATACTAATTACCTCAGTGCTGCACAGTTATAAAATGGTTATCTACACAACAACAATAAGTGCAGCTTCTATGGAACCCTGTGTTTGTTTAGCTGATAACATTCAGTGAAAGAGCATTCTTTATGAGAGTTTCCAGAGATTTCCCTCTGGTTTGTAAAAAGAAAAGAAAAAAGAAAAGAAAAGAAAAGGTGGCTTCATTACTTTTGAAAGAAAATATACCCAAACATGTATTTCTGCTTATTTTGCTGAAACTTTGACTTATCCATTTTGGGGTACGATTGAATTAATTTCATTTTTACCATGTGTTGATCCATAGAATGCTATGGACTGCCATTATTTGTTTATTTTATTTATTGTTCATATTTCTATTACCGCCCCCCATCTCCCCCGACGGGGGACTCTTAACAAAAGCTCTAGAGGTACTGTATTTCAATTGTGTTGAGGCTGTGATTCTTTGTACTGCTGCTTTGACATTTTTATTAATGAAAAGCAAGATGAAAATTGTTCAAAAAATATAAATAAGCAAATATAAACAAACAAACAAACAAATAAATAAATAAATAAATAAACAAGCAAGTTTATAGCCCTTCATCGCATATACCAGCCAATATTTGGGAAGATAATTTTGCTACCCTATATGCTCAAGCGGAAAATTCCATGGCAGATTTGGAGCTGGATATGACCTCTCTTCCCCATTGGCTCCCAGTCTCATATTCAGAAATCAGAAATATAACTAAACAGTTCAAACCAATGTGTAGCTTCTGCTTTTTTCTTTTTTTCTTTTTAAGTAGATAGCTAATTAAATAGAAAACATTGATTCTTCCTGTTGGAGCCATGTAAACAGATTCTTAATTTGACATAGAACTGTATTCATAGATCTACATTTGTAATTTCCAACCTTGTTCTATCCGATGGGTTCTTTGTACACAACCCCATGAAATAATCAGTTTGGGGGAAGGATGATTCTGGTCAAGCTATGACTGACATGACTGAGATTTATTTCTTAAGGCTTTACCTGTGCATATACAAAGTAGACTTAGAGCCTATCGTTCTATTATTTCCTGAAAGCTTACATGTGTGAACAAATTTAAATGATTTTGCAGATACTGAGCCTGACTCATGTTTTGTTTTTTCCAGTATAATTTTTTTTAAATAAATAAATAACTAAACCAAAGCAGCCCACCTGCAGATCTGGAACTGAGCAGCCATATATAAATAGCACGTTCTCCACATATTTCATATTGAGTATCTGGGGGCATGAAAATAGTGCTTAAGTCTACTCTGTGTTCTATGCCATATTTTTCTAAGTGTCAATCACTACTGT
Organism: Charina bottae; assembly: GCA_023362775.1. Taxonomy (NCBI): domain Eukaryota; kingdom Metazoa; phylum Chordata; class Lepidosauria; order Squamata; family Charinaidae; genus Charina; species Charina bottae. Next base: position 89,651,429 of record JALMGJ010000004.1, on the reverse strand, counting down.
AAAAGGTGCCGTCAGAGGCCTTTTTGCTCCGTGATGTGCTTTTGTAACATTGCATGTTCAAAGTGTTTAATTTACACCCTGGGATGTAACCTTCTGAAACCTTCAATAGAGGAATGTTTCCATCATTTATTTGCCCACTCTGCATTGCTTTGAAGGAGTCCTGCAGTTTTGGGTTCAGCTGAAGGCTCCGATTTGAATAAAAGCCATTATATTGTACATGAATGTTTTTCAAATCAGGCGGCTGGTAGTTCCTGTCTACTTCCCTCTGGTCTTAACTTCAGCAGATGTTATTTTTGGTCCAATGGGGTGATAGTCAGAATATTATTTTTTTCAGAAGATGTTTGTATATACTTTTTTGTGGGGGAGGGCATTGGTCTAAATGGTGGATAATGAAGAACTGTATTGCAACAAGGCATTGAAGAAAAAATGAAGCCATTTGTAAGCATTCTGCTATATTTTTCCCATTGAGATTTGGCTTCCTTGTCACAGTATTTAGATCTATTACTTTTCCTGCTTGTATATGTAAAACTATGAGGCCTTCCTGAATTAACTTCATGAATGTGATTGTTTTAGTATTCTTTTATTATTGTCTGATATGAATTTCTTATCAAATTATTCTGCATGTTTCAATATTAATAGTAATTAATATATTGTTGCTGTGCATTGAAACTTCCAGCTGTTTGCTATTTTCCCCAACTTTTATAAACTACTTGGGATGCAATGCTTTGTGAAAAAGACACAAATAAATTGATTAAAAGATTGACTGACCTAGTAATGTATCTAGTGACTGAGTCAACTAAGTGACTCAAGTTTCTGCTAGACTGAGGAAAACACAAATTTTATGAAACAGTCATAACGTTAACCCAGTAATTTGAGCAATTTATGGCTGACTGGGAACCCCTTACAGACTTTTTGCATGAAATGGAAAAAATGCATTTATGATTTGTGGTTTTAATGATTTAAAAAACTGCATAATATATATCTATGTGTATGTATTTTGATCCCCACCTTTTGTAGAGGGAGCTCAAGGTTGGTGTACAGAGTGGTCTTCCCTCTTTATTCTATTTTTCTCTACCACAACAGCCCTATGAGGTAGGTTGGGCTGGAAGAGAGTATATATGTGCATATGCATGTTTGCTGAATGTATTGTGCATGGTTTTCCAACATAGCTTGAAGGTGTTGGAAATATTACAAAAGCATTTTTTAGATTCAGCTGAATGAAAATGGGATGGATGTCAGCAGCTCTATTTTCTTCTTTATCATGAATTTTTGAATGTTCCAAAACAATATCAAAACTTTTTCATTGGCTCTAAATCAGAGATATTCAGCCTATTTTGGGTGTTCAGACATGTTCATGTTGTGGGATGATCTTCCAAAAGTGTCTTGCCAGGATGAAAAAGGAGGGGAAAACAACTGTAATTAATTGCATTTTATATGTAATCATAATTACATACAATGCATTTAATATTAGGGTTATACAAAGACCATCTGATTGAGTTCATGGCCCTGAATCAAAGTCCTAGATCCAATATGGGCTGCTACAATCTCACATAGGAGAAATACAAATAGGTGTAATATGGGGGGGAGGGGTTGGATTCCAGCAGGCTTTTAAGCAATGTTCCTTTAAATTATAATTTTCTTCTTGTTTGCTTTTCAAATCTTGTAATAACATTAGTTTGAAACAGAAATTTGTGGAGTGAAGGTTAAAATTAAGGATCTATCATAAGTCCCATGATTTCTCATGGGACTGAAGTAATAAATGTTGACCTAATTGCAAGGATAAATCTGATGGTAGATATTTTGTCACTATATTCAGTTATTCCCTTCTCTCCCTACCCACCATAGCATTTTATGTATATGCAGAAAGATATTTTGTTTGACATACCAGCCATGTTGTTATCATTTCATTTGTGATGCTCCAGACAGGAAGGTTCATACTTACCTTTTGGTCTGGTGAAATGAAATTCTGTTTTGAATTAACCCATTCCATATCAGTATATAGGATTCAGCTGAATTCAGTTCACACAGGTTTTGGGTTCATTAAAAGGTACTTCTTCTGGATCTACTGAAAATAATTTCTAATGAAAAATATGGATTGTAGCTTATGAACAAATCAACTATTAATTTATATGAACTTTCTCAAATCTGTAATAGAAAAGCTTTTATTAAGCAAAATACAAGAGTTGTATTGCTAAACTAGGGCACAATCCATGAATGAATTTTCCAGGACAAGTAATAGAAGTTGTATAATACAAACTAGGTCCTGTCGGCATCATTGAAGTCAGCCTTTTGGAACATAAGGATGACTGCATTTCCCATGCTTCACTTGACAAAATACATTTTGCATTTAATTTGAAACTCGGTTCCAGTAATATAAAAGGCCCTTAATATTACATTAGTGAGCGAGTAGTGAGCATAGAGTTCAATAAAATGGATTTTTGTCTGCTTTATAAATAAAAGAAAGTAGATAATGTGCCATTTACAACTTTTGTTATATGAATAGAAAATCTAATCTGGCAAGTATCTGGAATGAAATGGAAAACATCTAGGACTTTCTATTACTCTAATAGATCTATTTGTATATTTTCACTATCAGTTTCACATTTGACACAAATATTCTTTTTTTTAATATAATTTTATTAGTTTTGAACAAAGATAAAAACTACAGAAAAACAAAAAACTACAAAAAAGAGAAAAAACTAAAAAAGTGTAAAATAGAAAAAAAAAGAGAGTTTAAGATTACATACAAAGGTGACTTCTGTTGGGAATATCAGGTTTCAACTGTGCATTGTCTCACGAACATAAGGGGAGGGACTCTTCTACTGAAACGTGATTTTTATTATGAAGTGTGTCTCTGCTGTGTTCGTGGGAGGTGCCTGTCACCTGACTTCCTGTTTCCTCTCTCTCTTTTCGTCCCTCATGGCCATTCTCCATCTTCCTTCCTTCCTAAGCACATGTGCACAACAGCAGGCCCACGTGGCGATGTGGGTCTGGTCAGAAAATACCTTGCATGCACGCACCGGACCTTTTCTACAATGAAATCTACTTCTATCCAAGATCTGCTGAATAAAATGTAAGAATCTTGATTTTGTTTTTCACTAACTAATGTGTGAAGACTGTTTTATTTTCCTGAACGTAATTAAGCCTCATGTGCAAGCCTTTCTGGGACGCTTCCACTCTGCTAAAAATTGCTAAGCGCTGCCTGGAGTTTTGTTACTTACATTCCAGACTCTAACAAAAATTTAAAAAAAGAGAGTTTAAGATACATGCAAAGGTGACTTCCAACTTTAAACAGCAAAAATATACAGCAAATTTCATATATATATATATATATATATATATATATATATATATATATATTTCTAAATCAATTTCCCTCCCCCTTAAAGCAACATCCATTTAATTACTTCCTTCCTACCACTATTCTATATATTTCTGCCCACGATAATAAAAAGCAAATTATAAAAACATGTCAGTTATCTATTTTCATAATCAATAATACTACAACAAATTTAGATCTATTAAATTTAAAAGCCAAATATTATTATATCTTATCAATACTTTTTAAGTTGTACAAATCAAAAATCCTGTAAGTCTTAATCCAAATCATTAAGAAAATAAAATCATAATAACCTCTTTATCCATCCATTTACACATTTAATTTTTTTACCACTCCTCGAAATATACCAGGGTATATCTCCCTATTACACATAAGGCAATTTTTTTACAGAAGTCAAACAGCCCCACTGCCACCTTCAAACACTCAGACTTCTCAGCAAAAAAACCCCTCCCACACAACATATTTCCTTCTTTCTCATAACACTGATTCAGATAGTCATAACATCACCCCAACAGAGTAACTTCCTGTTCAAGCTTAAATTCAAATTGTTGCTTTAACTCCCTCAGCATCAAATCACAATCCACCCCTAGCATTACTTTAATCTCACTAACATACAGTAACATTCCTCATCTTTTTCAAAATCTTCCATCACAATTTCATCCAAATGACACAATTTAGCAACAATCTCTTCCCCAATGGCCAGAACACTCTGCAGAATATCTTGACAACACTTTGAATAAATCTCTTTTATATCTTGATGAGGTTCTAAGAAATCTTTAAAATCTTCCATAGCTCAAACAGTAGATTATGGCACCCCCTAGTGTTGACTAGGGGCGTGGTGGCTCAGTGGGTAAGACGCCAGGCTTGTCAATCAGAAGATTGCAAGTTCGGAGGTTCAAATCCCTAGCCCCGCGTGCGGAGTGAGCTCCCGCACTAGCTCCAGCTCTTGCCAACCTAGCAATTCGAAAGCATGCAAATGCAAGTAGATGAATAGGTACCACTTCGGTGGGAAGGTAACAGCGTTCCACGTGCGTCATGCCGGCCACATGACCGCGGAAGCGTCTTTGGACAACGCTGGCTCTTCGGCTAACAAACGGAGATGAGCACCGGCCCCTAGAGTTGGACACGACTGCACAAATGTGCGGGGGGTACCTTTACCTTTACTAGTGTTGACTCACACAAAAAAAGGAGTTAATGAGTTAATAAAAAAAACTTTCATCTGAAATTGGCAGAAGAAAATATACTAGCAAACAAGTCCCGGGAAAAAAAAAAATGAACAGAAAGCTTAAGATTTAGAACAGCAATCCCAGTGTGTAGGAAAATATTCCTCCTTCAAATCCAATACCAAAAATAGTAACTGGAAGGCAATTATATATTCTCAATCCTCATTGCACTTTAAATGGGAAAACAAGCCAAAACTGTAAAAAATTTAAAATATAATCCAGAAATAATAATAAACACCAAGAGATTCCGCTTCTTTTTACTGTAGAAAGCTTCTCTTAGAGTATATAACTTAAAAAATATTTGGTGTTTTAGAAATGAGAAGGCAGGACTTACTGTCCCTTTAAGGCTGCAAATGTGGCACGGAAGTCCACATGTCCAAATGTGCCACAAAATCCCAGCCTCCCGGTGAAGTCTTGCCAGTCGATCACGCACACCGTCCACGGTCTCCTGGCTGCAACTCACTGTCCAGAGGACAAATGGGTCGATTCCTGCATTTTCCTTTCCTGGAAACACGCTCAGGGCTGCAGGAAAAGCCAGCCTGTGCCCAAAAAACTGCCACGATGCCAGCTTTGCCCACGGAGCTCTCGCAGGCACAGGTCCTCAGTCCGCCATTGCTCACTGGAAGTCTCCTGACACAAATATTCTTAAATGTTCTTTTATTTGTACAATGTTGTCTGGAGGGAAGACATGATATATACATGCATAATACTTTTGAGTAAATTAAATGTATATTAGGCTTGCCTAGTTTTTGTCAGCAAGTTTGTTCTTTTGCTGTCTAGTCCAATAGTCTGGAAAAGAAGGGAAGGGGGCATTTGGAACAGCTTTTCCCCCTCCTCTGCTCCACTCCACTACCTACTTAAAATTATTATTGATTAAATTTTAAATGGATTATGTAGTTACATATGCACATGAAGTAGATGGTGCAAAGTGTCTGTTCATGAAGATGGAATCTACTCAGAATTTAAAATACCTACCTCTGGTGGCAAGATGCAGGGCTTGCAAGTCATTGCAAAAACAAAATGGTGTCATATTTAGCAATTTGATGGTAATGTTTGTTGCACAGTGGGATTGATATTGTTTAGAATAGTTTGACTATGCAATGTGGAGACAAAAAAGGTTGCATCTCAGTGGTCTGTCCACTTGGCTAAGTCTCTTGAGTAGAAAGTTTCCCAGAGTGTCACAGGCTGCATCACCGAAAGAATGGTGAGATCACAGGAAGAGGAGAGGGTACTTGTGCAGGGGGCTGGCAAAGCAATCTTCTGGGATGTTGTTTAGCTACTTTCTTTAGAGATCCTATTGTAGGGCAAATGCTGGTAATGTGTTTCATTAAACCTGGGGAAGAGATCATTTCAATATTTTTAAGATAAATGCCTGTGTCAAAAAAAAAGTAACAGTTTAGTTCAGCCTTTCTCAATCTTTTGACCCTGGAGGAACCCTTGAAATATTTTTCAGGCCTTGGGGAACCCCAAGCCTAGCCTGTATATACAGTATGCATTAACAGTGTTCTTAAACTAAAAATAAAGAACGAATCTTACCTCTTTAATGCGAAGGTGCCCGAATTTAAAATAAATTTTAAAATAAATCATGATCTCCAGGGAACCCCTAGTGACCTCTCACGGAATCCTAGGGTTCCATGGAACCCTGGTTGAGAAACCCTGGTTTAGTTAGAACTGAATAGCAGACATAACATGTTTTAAAGCATCTTAAATTACAACTGATTCTATCTTTCATGACACTCACAAAATCTTAACTCTATAGTTACTACAACTACGGAAAAGCAGTAGGAAGGAAAATACAGAAGAGGCAGGCTTGTGAGATGGTCTTTCCCTGTGTTCTTTTCGTCTTCTGAAAACCTTCCCATAACAAATTATTGTTGTTCTTGGAATTAAGTACCTCATTTCTACAATGCCTAGGCTTTGTAAAAACTAATAAACCCAAAATAATCATGTAGCCAAGAATATCTGAAATGCTCCTGTTCATATCCCAAGAATAATTAAATGTGTAATGCACATTGTTTTCTTTATTGGTATCCTTTTAACTTTCCTTTAATTCAAGGTCTCATTCTGGATTGTCAGCTCTGATGTTTACTGAGTCTCAATTGGAATTTTACTGGTGTTTGTCCAGGGTACTTTCCATCACTGATGTTCCTAGCATAATCCTACTATTGGATTAGTTGTGGTGGGGAGCATATGCATAGCCAATGATGTTATTAAGGGATTTTTTTGCTATGCATTAAATAAAGATAGGCATGAACCTTGCCAGATTTTTTTTCACTTCCACAAAATCCCAAGGCAGGGTGTTTTTTTTTTTGGGGGGGGGTAGTTCTGGAGCATCACAAACAGACGTGTCAAACTTTGATCTTTCCATATTTACATAAAATGCAATGGTAGGCAGGAAAAAAAGGAATAATTCAGTTTAGGTCTAGCCTCAGATTTATCCTTGCAATAAGGCCGGCATTTGTCACCCCAATCATGAGAGACGGGTTACAAGTACCTTATCAAGTAACAACTGCAATGTGGTAAAAAACTATTGTTTTGGTTGAGGCCTTCTCCGATCGCCTGAAACCTATTATAGAGTGTCCTGGGAGGTTGAAATGCTTTGATACTACTTTGTCCTTGTTTTGAGTCCTGATGTCAAATTTGCATCCATTAATTATTTTGTGCAAAGTTTGTCCCACTTATCTTATACAGAATCTAGAGGAACTTGGCTGGCAGATGATGGCATACAGTATATCGCATTAGACGAAAAGCATGTGAAGTTGCCTCTAATCTTGTGTGCGTACCAGTTTGGGTCTGTAAATACTGTATGCTGATGATGTAGATGTGGGGGCATAATAGACATCTGGGTTTGTTGCAGGGTTTGGTTCCCATGTTAGCATCATTGTCCTGTTGTTTCTTGTTGCTTGTGAGAATTTGCTTAAGGTTTTATGTTTGTCTATCAGTGGTTTTTAGTTGTTCTGTTTCTGTGGTCTGTCTTTACTTAATTGAAGCAAATTTTCATTTTATCTCAGCTCAGTATGCCATCTACTACAAGAAGATCTTGAGATGTTTCTATGGATAGGTATGGTGTGGTCATGTCATTGGCTGAGGGAAATGACCAAGTTCTGGAAGTGAGCCTTCAAATTTCAGTCCACTGTATGTACACACACACACACACACACACACACGAAGTCCAAACTGTTTAGTTATTTTGTTGGCCTATAAATTGCAACAATTTGGTCAAGACACAAGCATTTTCAGTATAAACATTTCAACTAGCAATAAACATGTGAAAGATGCATGTACTCACTCTCCTCATTTATAACCAATACTCCTTAAATAATGAAATAGCCTATTATTTCATGATCAAAATGAACTGTTGCTATACATTGAAAGTGGTGTTCCTAAGTAAACTAGCTAAGGAAACATTGCTTTAGTGGTATAGATTGTATTCTGATGAAATTCATAATATATTGACTCAGAAACAATTTAAAACAGACTTAAAACTCATTATAGGTATTAATAAATACATAAAAGCCATTTCAACTTTATTATAAAGTAAATTTATTTATTAATTAATTTATTTGTTATATTTCTTTACCGCCCATCTCATAATAATGACCCTGGGTGGTTTACAAACAGTTAAAAATAGAAAAATAACATATTGTTAAAATGAAACAATATAAATATACATAGAAATATATATAAATATAAAGCGCAAAATATAAAATATAAAATTCAAGATGGCAAATTACAATGTTATCATTGGCCCAATCAAGAAGCCAACCACCCCCAAGAAAGGCTATCCCCTCTCCCACACCAAGCAAGGTGGCACAACCAGGTCTTAACCCCCTTCCGGAAGGCCAGGAGAGTGGGGGCCTGCCTTACCTCCGGGGGTAACTTGTTCCAAAGGGCGGGTACCACAGCAGAGAAGGCCCTCCTCCTGGACCCTGCCAATCAACAATCTCTCATGGACAGGGTCCGCAACATGCCCTCTCTGCTTGACCGGGTGGGATGGGTCGATATAACAAGGGTGAGGCAGTCCCTCAGGTAACCTGGACCCATGCCAGTAGGGCTTTAAAGGTGATAACCAACACCTTGAATTGGACTTGGAAGCAAACTGGCATCCAATGCAGCTCGCGCAGCAACGGTATTATATGCACCCTACTTGGGGCTCCCAAGACTGCTCGTGTGGCCACATTCTGCACCAGCTGTAGCTTCTGGATACCCTTCAAGGGTAGCCCCATGTAGAGTGTGTTGCAATAGTCTATACGGGAGATGACTAGGATGTGAGTGACTGACCGGAGGGACTCCCAATCCAGGAAAGGGCATAACTGGTGCAGAACACGAAGCTGAGCAAAGGCTCCCCTAGCCATGGCTGCCACCTGCTCTTCGAGCAGGAGTTGTGAGTCCAGGAGAAGCCCCTGGTTCCACACTGGATCTGTCTGGGGCAATGCAAACCCATCCAGAGCCAAAGATGGTAGATTCCCAGATACCAGGGAGCCCTTAACCCATAGCCACTCCATCTTACCAGGGTTCAGCTGAAACCAGTTGTTACCCACCCAGACCCCTACCACCTCAAGCCACCGAGAGAGGGCAGTCACAGCATCACTTAAGTCAACAGGGATGGAGAAGTATAATTGAGTATCATCAGAATATTGATAATACCTTATCCCATGGCGACAGATGATATCTCCCAGTGGTTTCATATAGATGTTGAAAAGGAGTGGAGAGACAACTGAGTCCTGTGGCACCCCACAAAGGAGGGGCCGAGGCTCAGACCTCTCGCTCCCCATCAACACCGATTGGGACTGGCCCTGGAGGAAGGAGGTGAACCAGCGTAAAACCACCCAGTGGTTTCATGTAGATGTTAAAAAGAGGTGGAGAGAGTACTGAGCCCTGTGGCACCCCACAAAGGAGGAGCTGCGAGCCAGATCTCTTGCTCCCTATCAATAGTGATTGGGACCGGCCCCGGAAGAAGGAGGCAAACCAGCACAGAACCATGCCACCCACCCCCAACTCCCTGAGTCAACCCAAAAGGATACCATGGTTGATGGTATTGAAAGCCACTGAGAGGTCAAGAAGAGCCAGGATGGATGCACTGCCCCAATCCCACACCCGCCAGAGATCATCCAGAAGTGTGACCAAAGCTGTTTCCATCCCATATCCAGGCCTGAAACTCGACTGAAAAGGGTCCAGATAATCCGTTTCATCCAGGATCCTCTGGAGCTGCAACATCACCACTTTCTCAACCACCTTCCCTAAAACGGGGAGGTGGGAGACTGGACGAAAATTGTCCAGGATGGTGGGATTCAGTGATGGTTTCTTGAGGAGGGGTGCATTTTCATTGGCAATCACTCGTAGCTGAGTAAGATTGTCTTCCAAGGGTAAAATTTTAACAGTGGATCCGTAAGTGGCTGTAAAGGCCAATTCTGGATCCGCACAACCTCCCACAATGAGGGCATAGGTTTCCGGGTGGGAGACGGTCATGATGAGGGTTTGCTTGACGTGCCTTCCTTTTAGCTCTTTTCTCCCTTTCACCCTGTACTTGTGCTTCTTCAAAGTCCATAGCGCCTTTAATAAAGGCTGACCTCCAATTGAAACGCTCATGAGTTAGGGTTTCCCAATTCTCAATGCTGATATTACATTTTTTTAAATTAGCTTTGAGAGTATCTTTGAATCTCTTTTGCTGTCCACCAATATTCCGTTTTCCATTCTTAAGTTGGGAGTAAAATAGCTACTTTGGAAGATGATGGTCAGGCATTCAAACAACATGGCCGGTCCAGCGAAGTTGATGTTGGATGATCATTGTTTCAATGCTGATGGTTTTCGCTTCTTCTAATATGCTAACATTAGTCCGCCTATCTTCCCAAGTAATTTTCAGAATTTTTCGGAGGCAGCGTTGATGGAATCTTTCAAGAAGTTGGAGGTGGCGTTTGTAGAGGGTCCATGTTTCACAGGCGTATAGATGGCTGCCAAGATAAGAAAAGTGGTCAACATTTTCTAGTAACACACCTTTAAGCTGGATTGATGGAGCTGCAGAGGGATTGGTTTGAACTTGCTGGTAAAGCACGTTGGTTTTTTTAATGTTAAGTGAGAGGCCGAGCTTTTCATATGCTTCTGCAAAGATGTTTAGGATAGTTTGAAGATCTTCCTCGGAGTGTGCACAGACTACGTTATCATCAGCATATTGAAGTTCTATAACAGAAGTTGTAATTACCTTATTTTTTGCTTTCAGCCTACTAAGATTAAAAAACTTTCCATCTGTTCATTTGTAACCCTCTTTTCATTTGTAACCTTCCTATGATTTCTCATAACTGCTTTAATCTTTTTTTAATTGTATTGTTATTTTATTATTTTCGTGTCCAGATCAAACTTTACTCTGCCAAAATGTAGCCACTGCCACAGCTTTGTCATTAGCTTGCTGTAAGTTGTCAACAGTTCAAGGCTCCGGCAGTAATCAACACACCATCAGATGCGCCGGGTCTTGGGTTTCTCTTCATTCACATAATGTATTGCCATCAGCCAACAACCCCCACTTAAATAAATTCATCTTGCACCTTGGTACTCCCACCCTCATCCTATTCATTGTCCTCCAAACTATATATTGGTGCACCCCCTGCTCAAGAAACCATAGCTGGACCCTACTATATTGGACAATTTTCGTCCTGTCTCCCACCTCCCCTTTTTGGGGAAGGTGGTTGAGAAGGTGGTGGCGTTGCAACTCCAGAGGATTCTGGATGAAACGTATTATCTGGACCCCTTTCAGTCGGATTTCAGGCCGGGATATGGGGTGGAAACTGCATTGGTTGCGCTTACGGATGATCTCTGGCAAGAGTGGGATGGAGGGAGTGCGTCCATCCTGGCTCTCCTCGATCTCCCAGTGGCTTTCAATACCATCGACCATGGTATCCTTTTGGGATGGCTCGAGGAGTTGGGGGTGGCTGGCGTAGTTTTGTGCTGGTTCACCTCCTTCCTCTGGGGCCGGTCCCAATCGGTAGTAATAGGAGATGTGATATCCGACTCTCACCTCCACGTTTGTGGGATGCCACAGGGTTCAGTTCTCTCACCTCTCCTATTTAATATCTATATGAAACTGCTGGGTGAGATCATCCGTCACCATGGGATGAGATATCATCAATATGCTGATGATACACAATTGTACATTTCCATCCCAGGTGAAGTAAGTGATGCAGTGGCCACCCTTTCACAGTGCCTGGAGGCTGTGGGGGTCTGGATGGGGAACAATAGGCTTCAGCTGAACCCTGGTAAGACGGAGTAGCTGTGGATTGATGGTTCTTCCATACCCGGGAAATTATCATCTTTGGTTCTGAATGGGGTTGCACTTCCCCATTCGGAATCAGTGCGGAACCTGGGGGTCCTTCTCGACTCATGACTCCTGCTTGAAGAGCAGGTGGCAGTCGTGGCCAGAAGGGGCTTTGCGCAACTTCGTGTTGTGCGCCAGTTACGCCCTTTCCTGGATCAGGAGTCCCTCCGTACAGTCACTCATGCCCTGGTCATTTCCCATATAGACTACTGCAATGTGCTTTACATGGGGCTACCCTTGAAGAGTATCCGGAAGCTTCAACTGGTACAGAATGCGGCTGTGCGCGCAGTTATTGGTGCCCCTAGATCGGCTCATGTGACACCTCTGCTGCGACAGCTGCACTGGGTGCCGGTATGCTTCTGGGTGCAATTCAAGGTGTTGGTTATGACCTTTAAAGCCCTACATGGCATGGGACCAGGGTATCTGAGGGACTGTCTCATCCCCATAACTTCAAACCGTCCCACTCGATTATGTAGAGAGGGCATGCTTCGGACCCCGTTGTTAAGGGAGTTTTGTTTGACGGGGTCCAGAAGGCGGGCCTTCTCGGCAGTGGCACCTGCCCTTTGGAACATTCTGCCCCCAGAGGTGAGGCAGGCCCCATCGTTCCTGTCCTTCCGGAAGAACTTAAAGACCTGGTTTTGCCGCCTTGCTTGGGATGGGAACAGGAATAGTTCCTCATGGGGATGGCTGGTGCCATAGAGCCCTTTTAGAAGATCATTGTATTGCCTCTTGGATTTTATATTTAACTTATTAATAATAATGATTACACATTGTATTTTTATATCTATTTTATAGTATAATTTTAATTTTTGTGTTTGTAAACCGCCCAGAGTCCCCTTGAGGGAGATGGTGTGGTGATAGAAGTTGAAATATAAATAAATAAAAATAAAATAATGGAGAGTGTTTCCAGCGGCCATTCTTCCTTCGGTAAAATACTCAAATCGGTGAGCTCATTCCTCCATTTACTTATTCAATTCTGTTCTTTGACCACCTCTAGGGTATTAGTTCTTGCCATAAAGCTCTTTCTAGATCTAAGTCGACAAATTGGGGGAGTATATCCATTCAAAGGGTGACGAGAGTCAGTCTCTTGCTTGGTTCTTTAAGCATCTGCTTCTACTTCCCTTCTAATCTTAGGTGGAGCAATGCCAACAAGAGAATATAGCTTATTAACAGGCGTAGGTTTGAGGCATCCCATCCCTATGCACATTGCCTCATTCACAGTGATATCTACTTGCTTCGCATGTGTTGATGCGTTCCATACTGGTGCCGCATATTCAGCAGTAGAGACACGCAAGGCCAGAGCTGATGCTCTTAACGTAGCTGGCTGGGCTCCCCATGCATAGTTTGCAATCGTCGGATGATGTTATTCCTAGCACATACTTTAGCCTTGATATTCAGGCAATGTTGCTTAAAGGAAAGCGTTCTGTCCAACGTAACACCCAAACATTTAGGTGTTGGGCAGTGTTGTAATCTGTTCCCTCTCCACATAATATCCAGTTCAACCCCTGCATCTCGATTGCAAAGATGAAAGGCGCATACTTGAGTTTTGCTTGGATTAGGTTTTAAGTAATTATTATCATAACAGAATAAAGGGAATCCAAATTATATTGAGTCACACATTTCACCACAAGGTAAGAGAAAACACATCTGACAAGCATTGCTGATGACAATGGTGACCTGCCGTGCAGTCACCATTAGTTGCCCGGAATGCTGGAAGGATCAGGATATATTAGAGTGGTAGATCATTCATCCATGGGACAGGAGTACCTTTTCCTATATCATTGTATGCATATTTAATATAGATTTTAATAATTTAAAGTTCATTTGCAAAGCTTTAAATATTAAATACTTATTTTGGCATTAAATATATATATATATATATATATATATATATATATATATATATATACACACACACACACACACACACACACACACACACACAGAGAGAGAGAGAGAGAGAGAGAGAGAGAGAGAGAGAGGAGAGACAGAAAGAGAGAGAGAGAGAGGAGAGAGAGAGAGAGAGAACAAGAACAAGAACTTTAGGGTTCCTTTTCACCTAAGTGCCTCTAATTAAATAATTTTAGCATTTGAGAGGCAGTTCAAAATGAAGTAGCTAAGAATATTTGGCAGTTTTAATTAAAGAATTACAACATATAACCTGTGGATTAATAAACATATTTACTGCTTTTTTATTGGTATTGATTGGGAGCCGAAGTGGAAAGTCCTTTTTTTTTTTTAGATAGATCATGAATATGTGATTTCCATGATTTTGGTTATGTTTAAATATATATTATATTTTGGTGTATATTTAAATCATTTCTGATTTTCCTAAAATAATACTTCTAGTTTCTAAAGATACATTTTATAGAGAACTATTCCTATGCTGCCATTTAACATTTATTAACTATTTTGCTTGGCATCTTACAAAAAATAGTGCTGACAGAAGTACAGTTACAAACTGTCTAACCAGCTAGTTTTGAATACTTGCACACTTTCCAATGAACATGTAGGCATATAATTATACAAGAAAGATAAAAAAAATAGTCACCATTTTATTCCTATAATGACTAGTCAAATGGCTATCAAAATTCACAAGCAGGGCACAAGTTCAAATGCAGCCTCCCATTCATGCTTCCCAGCAAAATCTATTGGTACTCCCTCCAATACAGAGTTAGAATACATGGTTGTCATAACAAGAAGCTATGGACATTTAAATTCCATTACTGTATATAATCTTTATTTTAAAAGCCATTTAATTTGTCAGCCACTAAAATATCTAGTGCAGAGCTTTCCAAACTGTGTGTCGTGACACAAAAGGGTGTCGCCACACACAGCGTGGTGTGTTGCCACACCACCCGGAAGCGGCGGCGCGCGTGTGCACGGTGGCAGCAGCAGCCGCTGCCGCCGTGCATGCGCGCGCCACCGCACGCCCCCCTGCACCGCCGCATGCCCCCCCGCGCTGCTGCTGTGCGCACGCGCCGCCGCATGTCGTGTTGTGTCGCCGCCGCGCGCGCACCCCCACGCTGCCGCCGCCGCCCCGCCGCTGGCGTGTCGCCAGTGGCGGCACTTTGGAAAGCCCTGATCTAGTGGAATTGAGCTTCACAATTTATGATCAATCAATTCATTTATTCTTTTGACCGTGGGTTGTAACAAATAAGTTAAAACCTACATAAAAGTGGCCAAACATTAATAAAATACATTAAAATGTGCAAAAATCAGTAAGAACAATAAAACACTGTTATTACAGCAGATAAAATAATGGAGAATATTAGGAACTTTTGAAAAATTATCTCTCTGTTTAACAGCAGCCTCTGCAAAGCTTGCAAATATCCATAGTGGTATTTCCTTGTCTAAATCCATTAAATAATTAATTTTATGTGAATCAGGCCAAAATGATTTTCCTATCAAGAGGGGCTCCAAAAATTTTCCATGTGCTGAAGCAGAAATAGGGCAGTACAATAAATAATGTGTAAAATTTATTTATTTATTTATTCATTTATTTATTTATTTATTTATTTATTTATTTTCTATCCCGCCTTTTTATTTTTTATATATAAATAAATCAAGTCAGTGAACATACCTAATACTCCTCCTTCCTCCTATTTTCCCCACAACAACAACCCTGTGAGGTGAGTTGGGCTGAGAGTGAGTGACTGGCCCAAGGTCACCCAGCCGGCTTTCATGCCTAAGGCGGGACTAGAACTCACAGACTCCTGGTTTCCTTAACCATGTTCCCTGGAACATGGGCAGAAGCACATATTATATTTATTATTCCTGTGAAAGCTTTCTCAGGGGTGTGTGTGTGTGTGTGTGTGTGTACCTGATAATGAGAACTCCAACTACCTGAAGTGGTAAAAAGGATGCTGAAGTATCTGTAAGAGAGAGCATGCTATATATTATGTTCCCCAATTCTCCTTTTGTGCCTTTTCCTTTCCTCCCCAAATACCACCTCCTTTGTTTTTTCAGCATTCATGATTAGACAATTTGAGGAGCAATAGCTGCACAATTTATGAGTTGGACAAAGTACTTCCTTTTGTTTCTCTTGAAGTTTTTATTGTTCAGTTTCATCAGGTGACTCCAGGTTCTGTTATTATGAGAGAGGGAGGAAATATCTCTCTGCTTTCACCATATTTGGCTTGTTCTCTCCTATTTTTCCAAGTTAAAATGTCCTCAGTATTGTAAGTTTATTTCACAGGTAAATTATTCTAACACCTCAAATGTTATGCAATACTACTTTTGAAGTATATACAATATTGCAAATATGATTTCACATATTTTGTACAGTTATTACAATAGGGATAGGTTGTCTTAATTTTCTTCCTAATGACTTCCAACATCTTTTTCACAGCAGCTTACCACTATAAAACCAAGATCCCTTCCTTGGTTAGCTGCTATCATCTGTTAAATTAGAATCTATTTATGTTGAATCACTTTTCCAACTTCTTAAAATGCCTTTAAGAGGCATTTCTTGCTACACAACGTGTTTTTCACTTATTCTAAGGATCAAAGTACATTACAAACAACATAATATAACATCTGAAAGTTCCACATTTGGAGTTTCTGACTCTCTCTCTCTCTCTCTCTCTCTCTCTCTCTCTCTCTCCCTACATACACACACACACACACACACACACACAAGATTTTAATTACAGTAATAAAAACTAATACAAACTAAAGGAAAGTAAAAAGAGAGAGTAAAAAGTACAAAGAAGTAAAAAGTAAAAAAAAAAGAAAGAAAAGAAAAAGGAAAGTGATATAAAGAAAAGAAATATATGAAAAAATAACTTCTAATTTTCATCACAACAAGTATACACAAGTTTGGTAGCTGTTCACCCCCATCAGGTTACAAACAGATATCTCTTCTTCCCATAACCCATCCCTTATCTATAAGCAAATCCATAAGACATCGACTTTTCATTCCTGGTGTCAGCAAGAAGTCCATAAAATGCTGCCAGAATTTCATAAAAACATGTCTTATTTTAACTTTGATTCAGTAAACCAACTGGAGTTTCTGACATCTTAATGGGATTCACAGGCTTGGACTGAAAGATCATGGGAAGTGTTCTTGACACCTGAGTGTGTGGAATATGAAAATAATTAAAAAGGAAACAAACTGTATTTCTGAAAATAAAACAGTTGGGATTTTTTTCCCCTTGGCAAATCTCTTATCTAATCTTTTTGTTATGCATACTTCCTGGACCGACAGCCACTCCTTCTCCTGCTGCTCCTTACAAAATAACTATGGCTATCTGGGGGGGAAGGGAGTCAGGAAAATGATGTCAGATATGTCATGGTGTAATTGTGCCAATGATGCAAATTGTATAGTTCACATCATCTGTGTGATGATACCATGACACCTGTAAACATAGCTTCTATGAGATGCCTATGAAATTGTCATTGTCATTATGTCTTTCCTTCTATGCCAAGGAAGTAACCAGTCATTATATTTCCATCTTCATCTTCCATACCAAAGTAGGCAACATATGGCTCTCAGATTTTTTTTGGATTGCAACTCTCATTATTTCTTAACACTGTGCAACTGGTACATGGAATTCAACAACATCTGGGCCTTCCATTGACAGTACCTACCCTTTTATTTATATATTTTTGTAAGAACATCTGAGCTGCTGTTCAATCCATTCTTTACTCCAGGACAGCTTATGTATAAAAATTGTCTTCTTACATGTGATTTTCCTAGCACATACAGTAAATAGTGTTGAGGAAATGGATCTAAACATAATCTAATTGGAAGAGAGTTTCTTTCTTGCCCCTTTAATCTTATTTATTTCCAAATTTATTACCTTAAATGAAGGATATTTATCTATTGCACATAAATAACTTAGTGTCATTCTTGTAGATGTTAGTAATAAACATATCCCACATGAAGGCCAATGAAAGACTTTGTAATGGTAATGTTACTGTCTCAACAAATTTATGATTCCAGCCACAGCTTCAATTCCATTTTAGACTTTGATTTATGAATAGGATGACCTGGGCCTAACCCTGTCAGCTTTAGTTCTGAGACAGTCTTTAGGATTATGGGCCTCTGATCTGGTAAATTCCTGAGAGGAAAAATTTAACTGAGGAACGCTGTCTCTGACAAGTGATAAAGCCCTGTTCTTTTCAGGTTACACCAGAGACTGAGCTGCAGGAAGAATTAATTGAGAGAGACATGGGGACAAAGTATAGAAAAGAAGAAAGAAGGGGCTTATGGAGAATTATTGCTCTGAAAAAGAGATGGGTTGGAGGAAAGCAATCAATTCCCATTTATACGAAAAAGAGTCTAGGACAATAATTAGCATCAGGAAAGAATCAATTTTCTTAAGCAAAGCATTCTATTAGATTGTTACATGACAGGATGCTAATTAAAACTGATTGGCCTAATTAGAATGGCATTAATAACATGGCAGACACTGGCATTGTATTACTTGTCCACAGTGCTCTCAGAAGACACACGTGTCATTGTGTACACCTCTTGTTTTTTTCACCAACAGACAGAGTAGTAATGATTTGAATGTGCATAGGATCCTGGCCTGTTTTGGAATGGGAGAGGGGAGCAACAAAAAATGTCAAATTTACTATGATAGGGACAGACAATTGGAAAAGGAATGTAGGCAGGGGGAAAAAAAGTACTACTAAATACCATCATAGTAAACAAACACATGGGTTTTAGACTTCTTTCCTGTATTTTCAAATTTCCAATGATGTCGTTATATCAGATTTTGTTGTTTATTCGTTCAGTCGCTTCCGACTCTTCGTGACTTCATGGACCAGTCCACGCCAGAGCTTTCTGTCGGCCGTCACCATCCCCAGCTCCCCAATGGTTGAGTCCGTCACCTCCAGAATACCATCCATCCATCTTGCCCTTGGTCGGCCCCTCTTCCTTTTGCCTTCCACTTTCCCTAGCATCAGCTTCTTCTCCAGGGTATCCTGTCTTCTCATTATGTGGCCAAAGTACTTCAGTTTTGCCTTTAATATCATTCCCTCAAGTGAGCAGTCTGGCTTGATTTCCTGGAGTATGGACTGGTTTGATCTTCTTGCAGTCCAAGGCACTCTCAGAATTTTCCTCCAACACCACAGTTCAAAAGCATCTATCTTCCTTCGCTCAGCCTTCCTTATGGTCCAGCTCTCGCAGCCATAGGTTACTACAGGGAATACCATTGCTTTAACTATGCGGACCTTTGTTGTCAATGTGATGTCACTGCTCTTAACTATTTTATCAAGATTTGCCATTCCTCTCCTCCCAAGAAGTAGACGTCTTCTGATTTCCTGGCTGCAGTCAGCGTCTGCAGTAATCTTTGCGCCTAGAAATACAAAGTCTGTCACTGCCTCCACTTTTTCTCCCTCTATTTTCCAGTCATCAATCAAGCTCGTTGCCATAATCTTGGTTTTTTTGAGGTTTAACTGCAACCCAGCTTTTGCACTTTCTTCTTTCACCTTCGTCATAAGGCTCCTCAACTCCTCCTCGCTTTCAGCCATCAAAGTGGTATCATCTGCATATCTGAGATTGTTAATGTTTCTTCCAGTGATTTTAACTCCAGCCTTGGATTCCTCAAGCCCAGCATGTCGCATGATGTGTTCTGCGTACAGGTTGAATAGGTAGGGTGAGAGTATACAACCCTGCCGTACTCCTTTCCCAATCTTAAACCAGTCCGTTGTTCCGTGCTCTGTTCTTACCGTTGCTACTTGGTCGTTATACAGATTCCTCAGGAGGCAGACAAGATGACTTGGTATCCCCATACCACCAAGAACTTGCCACAATTTGTTATGATCCACACAGTCAAAGGCTTTAGAATAGTCAATAAAACAGAAATAGATGTTTTTCTGAAATTCCCTGGCTTTCTCCATTATCCAGCGGATATTGGCAATTTGGTCTCTAGTTCCTCTGCCTTTTCTAAACCCAGCTTGTACATCTGGCAATTCTCGCTCCATGAATTGCTGGAGTCTACCTTGCAAGATCTTGAGCATTACCTTACTGGCATGTGAAATAAGTGCCACTGTTCGATAGTTTGAACATTCTTTAGTGCTTCCCTTTTTTGGTATGGGGATATAAGTTGATTTTTTCCAATCTGATGGCCATTCTTGTGTTTTCCAAATTTGCTGGCATATGGCATGCATCACCTTGACAGCATCATCTTGCAAGATTTTAAACAGTTCAGCTGGGATACCATCGTCTCCTGCTGCCTTGTTATTAGCAATGCTTCTTAAGGCCCATTCAACCTCACTCTTCAGGATGTCTGGCTCTAATTCACTGACCACACCGTCAAAGCTATCTCCAATATTATTATCCTTCCTATACAGATCTTCTGTATATTCTTGCCACCTTTTCTTGATCTCTTCTGCTTCTGTTAGGTCCTTACCATCTTTGTTTTTGATCATACCCATTTTTGCCTGGAATTTACCTCCGATGTTTCTAATTTTCTGGAAGAGGTCTCTTGTCCTTCCTATTCTATTGTCTTCTTCCACTTCCGCACATTGCTTGTTTAAAAATAATTCCTTATCTCTTCTGGCTAACCTCTGGAATTTTGCATTTAATTGGGCATATCTCCCCCTATCACTGTTGCCTTTTGCTTTCCTTCTTTCTTGGGCTACTTCCAGTGTTTCAGCAGACAGCCATCTTGCCTTCTTGGTTTTCTTTTTCTTTGGGTTTTTTGTTGCCGCCTCCTGAACAATGTTGCGAACTTCTGTCCATAGTTCTTCCGGGACCCTATCTACTAAATCTAGTCCCTTAAATCTATTCTTCACCTCCACTGCATATTCCTTAGGAATATTAGTGAGCTCATATCTAACTGATCTGTGGGTCTTCCCTATTCTCTTTAGTCTGATTCTAAATTTTGCAATAAGAAGTTCGTGATCTGAACTACAGTCAGCTCCAGGTCTTGTTTTTACCGACTGTATAGATGTCCGCCACCTTTGGCTGCAAAGGATGTAGTCAATCTGATTTCGGTGTCGACCATCTGGTGAAGTCCATGTATAAAGTCGTCTTTTAGGTTGTTGGAAGAGAGTGTTTGTTATGCACAGTGAGTTGTCTTGGCAAAATTCTATCAGCCTATGTCCTGCTTCATTTTGTTCTACCAGACCATGCTTGCCTGTAATTCCAGGTGTCGTCTGACTACCCACCTTAGCATTCCAGTCTCCTGTAATGAAAATAACATCTCTTTTTGGTGTATTATCTAGTAGGTGCTGCAGATCCTCATAGAACTGATCTACTTCTGCTTCTTCAGCATCTGTGGTTGGGGCGTATATTTGGATCACTGTGATGTTAAATGGCTTACCCTGAATTCGAATTGAGATCATTCTATCGTTTTTTGGATTGTATCCAAGCACTGCTTTAGCCACTTTATTATTAATTATGAAGGCTACTCCATTTCTTCTGTGGTCCTCTTGTCCACAGTAGTAGATCTGGTGGTCATCTGATGTGAAGTGGCCCATCCCAGTCCATTTCAGTTCACTGACACCTAAGATGTCTATATTTAATCTTGACATCTCACCAATAACCACATCCAATTTGCCCTGGCTCATAGATCTTACATTCCAGGTTCCTATGGTGTGTTGATCTTTAGAACATCGGATTCGTCGTTCACCACCAGCACCGTCGGCCGCTAGCCGTCCTTTCGGCTTTGAGCTAGCTGCGTCATCACATCTGGGGCTAGTTGAACGTATCCTCTGTTCCTCCCCAGTAGCATTTGGACCATCTTCCGACCTGGGAGTCCCATCTTCCGATGGTATACCGACATATCTCTGGTTGTACTGATCCATTTAGTTTTCATGGCAAGAATACTGGGGTGGGTTGCCATTACCTTCCCCAGGGATCGTATTTAGTCTGACCTCTCTGCCACGACCTTCCCGTCTTGGGTGTCCCTTCACGGTTTAGCTCATGGTTTCATTGAGGTGCTCAAGCTCCAGCACCACGACAAGGTAACGATCTCCTTTGCTGGAGCAGATTTTGTTGTTTATTCGTTCAAATTTCCAATGATGTCGTTATATCAGATACACCTAACAAAATATTTATTCAGTTTTCTCCAGTGCAAGAAAAAGTAGCCAATCAGTGTTTTCATGGTTCTGTAGATTGAAGTATATGTTTATTCATCTACATGGTCTGTCCAGAAGTGCCATAAAGAAGTAGCTTTTAAGAATCCCACATGATTATGAGCACATGTAGAGAGAGAGAGAGAGAGAGAGAGAGAGAGAGAGCAGGCAGGCAGGCAGGCAGGCAGGCAGGCAGGCTTCACTGCCTCAAATATTTTCAAAAGTAATTTCAATCTTTCACTGCCCCTAAAGGGAACAGTGAATTTATGTCTAATTTTTTAAACTGAAACTCCAGAACTAGAACTCTAAGTTAAACAAACTGAATTTTACACATCCTACATCTTATTCAGCATTGTCTACAACAATCTTCCCTTATCTAGTCCCTATATTCCCCAGCCAGTTGTATTTCAATACATTTAGATTACATCTTGGGGAAGACTGATATATTTTAGACAGGATCTTCCCCAGTCCTTTCGGAAGATGTTATAGACATGTAAGCTCACTTTTGTGTATCTACTACTAAGTCATGGTCCTTCTAAAACTTTTAAAGTTTTCATCTGGAGTCCTGGAAGAAAATGTATCAGCTTTTGAGAAAGAAACTTGTAGTTTGGGAATGGACTTGCTTGAGTCATTTGTGGTTTTTTCCCCCTCCTCCTTAAGGTAAAGGTAAAGGTACCCCCCGCACATTTGTGCAGTCGTGTCCGACTCTAGGGGCCGGTGCTCATCTCCATTTGTTAGCCAAAGAGCCAGCGTTGTCCGAAGACGCTTCCATGGTCATGTGGCCGCATGACACACGTGGAACGCTGTTACCTACCCACCGAAGTGGTACCTATTCATCTACTTGCATTTGCATGCTTTCGAATTGCTAGGTTGGCAAGAGCTGGAGCTAGTGCAGGAGCTCACTCCGCACGCAGGGCTAGGGATTCGAACCTCCGAACTTGCAATCTTCCGATCCACAAGCCTGGCGTCTTACCCACTGAGCCACCACGCCCCCTTCCCTCCTCCTTACCAAACAGATAATTAAAGCTTCATTTTCAAAATAATTGGCTTGTAATGTATTCATACTTCTGAATAAGGCTTTTATGATGCAATTGCTTGGCATCATTCATGGAGATTTATCTGTGGAGTTGGGAGATGTCGTTGTCTTCCATGTACAGGGATTCTCAAATTTTCTTTTCTTTTTATTATCCTTAATTCAGGTAGACAAAAATGTTACTACTAGCTGTAATCTGGCTTTTGTTCTCATTCTATCAATCACATTATGCTGGAGTTCAAAATAACCTGAGGAAGAAAAGCTGAGAGAAGTCAATCATATACTTTGAACTTCAGGATTTTAAGGATTTCAAATGGAAAGTGGTCAGCTACTGTGGCTTGAAATTCTACAGAATAAATAAATTGAAGATACATGGGAGATCCTGAAAAGAAAACATAGCACAAATGATCTTTATGAGATGGAAAAATGGGGAGAGCTTTAAGAAGTCTGTATGGATAAATAAAGAGCAAGCAGAAGTTGAGAACCAAAATGAATAAAAATAGAAGTTGTTGGTCTGTTGCAGAGGGAAAATAGAGATCTAATAATGGTGAATTTAAAAAAAAACAGAATTGTTTTTTTTAATAAGCCCTGTGCAATTTTTTTACTCTAAAAAGAAAGAAAACACCATTGAGGAAAGGTGTGGGTATGCTGCTGAGGATTGATTAAATTTCAGTAAGAATCCACTTTACTACCTTAAGTGAATTCAATTCTCCAGGGTTAGACAAATTAATCCAAGTGTTGAAGAAATTGACAGAACTGATGTCAGAACTCTGGCTATAATTGATGGAAGATTGGAGAAGAGCAAACATAGCTCCAATATTCAAAAAGAAGAATTAGGAGTTCCTGGGAAACTATAGGTTACTTTGTTTAATGTCTATAGAGAAGATGTTGTTTTCTCTAGAAGAAGCAGTTGTTCTGGAGTACTTAGAAAAAAAATATACTGTTATCAGCTAACCTTTGTTCTGTTTATAACAAAATAACTAAATAGTAGCCCCGCGTGACGGAGTGAGCTCCCGCACTCACCCCAGCTCTTGCCAACCTAGCAATTTGAAAGCATGCAAATACAAGTAGATAAATAGGTACCACTTCAGTGGGATGGTAACAGCATTCTGTGCTTTTCATGCTGGCCACATGACCGTGGAAGCGTCTTCGGACAGCACTGGCTCTTCGGCTAAGAAACGGAGATGAGCAACGCCCCCTAGAGTCGGACACAACTGTGCAGGGGAAAACCTTTACCTTTAGTAGTAGTAGCAATAATAATAATAATAATAATAATAATAATAATAATAATAATCTGCTGCAAGAAGATTGCACAGACTGACTACAAATAACAACATGACAAAGTAGCAACAATGGTGCATTGGAATATCTAAAAGAAATACCATTGGCCTGCAAGCAAGAACTGGTGGGACCACAAAATAGACAAAGTTATAGAAAATGAAGAAGCTAAAGTGCTCTGGGACTTTAAAATTCAAACAGACAAGCATCTGCCATACAAGAGCCCAGATTTAACAATTGTTGATAAGAAAGACAAAAAAGTCTGGATACTGGACATTGCAATATCTGGAGACAGCAGAAGAGAAAGGACTGGAGAAAATCACAAAATACAAAGACCTGCAAATAGAAGTAGAACGACTGTGGCAAAAGAAAGCAAAGGTGGTACCAATAGTAATAGGTGCCTTGGCTGCAATCCCAAAACATCTGGAGCACCAGTTGAACACCAGTGGCATTGATAAAATCACCATCAGTCAATTGCAAAAGGCAGCTTTACTTGGAACAGCTTACATCCTGTGATGATACCTTTAACACCATCAAACAACAACATCTGCCTATCCTAGGTCCTTGGGAAGGACTCGATAGATGGGTAAAAATGCCAAATCCAGTCTAAACATCTGGTTGACTGTGCGACCAACCATAATAATAATAATTTATTAAATTTATATGCCTCCTGACTCCCAGAGACTCTAGTTTGGTAGATCATGAAAACAATATACCTTGATTTCAGTAAAGCATTTGACATATCTGTCATGATATCCTTGTGGTTAAAATGGATAAATATGGGCTAGATGGCAATGTGATATTCTGGATTTGCAACTGGCTAAACAACTGCCCGACAGGAAGCTCTGGCGTGGGCTGGTCCATGAAGTCACGAAGAGTCGGAAACGACTGAACGAATAAACAACAAACAACTGCACCAAAGGATTCTTATGAATGATTCTGCATCATCTTTGAAGGAAGTAGCAAATGAAACCCCAAAGTGCTCTATGTTTGACTGAATGCTATTCACCATCTTTTAAAATTATTTACAGGATAGAATGAAAGGGATGGTTAACAAATTGCATCAACAAATTGCCGGGAAATGGGTTCATCTAACATCCTGGCCCAGTGCCCAAGGGAGAAACCAGGTCTTTGGTACCTTATAAAAGGCTGGCATGGTCAGGGCCGTCCTGATGTCAGAGGTATCGTGTTTCACAGGGCTGGTACTGTGGCAGAGAAGGCACACCTGCTGGGTCTCATTGTTGAAATATTACTGCAGGTAATTTCTAATGTAGTTTGTACCCAGCACACTTCTGTCAACTCCTCTATCCAGATCAGAGCAAGCACACCTGCAACTCAGTTCAGCTAGCAAATTATAGCTTGATAATTAAACATCAGCTAACATAAAAAACAGTTAACTGACAAAATGGGACAAAAGGCAGGCAAAAGCAGGGAGAGAGAAAGTCACGAACAACAGGCAAGATTTAACATTACTTATAACTGTCAAAAGGCACAGAACTTTCCAGAGCCTCTGTAAACAACATAGTGGGCAATTAGCATGGACAGCCTTTGCTTATTCCACCCTTAACTCTTTTATGTATGTAATGGCAGTAGGATAGAGATAGAGATAGAAAGTAGGCCATCAGGTGATCCCTTCTTTATTCGGCACCATAAAGCAATTCGGTGGGTGGGAACGATGTATTCGATACCTATCAGATGATATTATTAATGGAAGGGATCCACACCATGCCAACTGTCAGTTCTTGTGGAAGAGTTTCAGACTAAATATCAGAAAGGATTTCCTGAGCATATGTGCTATTAAGTAGCAGAAGAATCTGCATGAACAGTGGTGGGTTTTCCCTTGCTGGAAATTTTTAAGCAGGGCTTGGATGACATCCATCAGGGATGGTTTATTAGATACCTGCACTTAGCAAGAGGTTGGACTAGAAAACATAGGATCTTCCTTCTAACTCTTCCAAAATATATAGTACTGTATATTGTGGTGGTACACCTTAATGTTCCACAGTTAAAATCTGCATAGTTAAGTTTTCAAACCACCTGTGTGGAATATATCTGGCAAGCTCAGGAAAAAACAGCCTAACAATAACAATATACAAGTGTCCATTGCTCCCCACTCCTATAAACAATGAGACAGTCAGCCTGTTGTGCCACATGGCTGGGAGAAATAGGTAGAAAGATTGAGCCTTGTTTCTACTATAAATAGGGCTTGCATTTTACGCTTGGCAGTTGCTAGATTTCCTTTCTGGCTTGTTCTAGAAAATATTCGAACTAGGAGCCTTGCAGGTAGTGTCAGGGATACACCTCCCTGAAAAATTAAGTTTACTGAAAGAACTCAAAAATCCATTAAAGAAGTCCATCAACTGTCAAGTATTGCAAGCCACATTTAGAGTAGAAGCAAGATTCAGTTCTTTTTCCCATTCATGCAGTGTAATGACCTGAGCGCAGTGGATCCTAGTGCACTGATATTGTGATAGAATTGTCTGTTCTCAGGCTGTTTGCTGCTGAGCTCGCCAGATCTAGCCCTCACAGGTTGTTTGAGAATTCATCTATGCAAATGTAATCTCTAAAATGTAACGTAAGATTTGGCGATGGTCATTAATTTGAATGGCTTTAAAAGGGGATAAGAAATTTATGGACCTTAAGGTTGCCAATAACTAATAAGGATGAATATTAATTACACCAGCATCACAGGAAACTAGTTGCTGTAAAATATAAATGAGGATGATGTGCTCATGCTTAGGTTGTAGGGTTCCCATAATTAATGGTTGTCCATTGTGGGAACAGATTGTTCTCCTAAATGTATCTTTGGTGCGATTAATGTTTTTCCTTATAATCTCAGAGATAAACATTTTACTTCTCTTCACTATTTCAAAGAAGTTACTGTAATGTAGCATAGTAATAAGAGTTGAGAAATATGATCCATTGTTCACTTTAATTGTGATTTCAAAAATTGAAGTGCTCCTTATAATTCTTCCATACCGCTGAACCTGAATTACTGTACTTGTTTGGAATTTGTGCTCAGATTTTAATCTGTGTTGAAATTTACAAGAATCTGACACATGTGGACAGCATGCTACAAAGAACTTGCTGCCAAGGACTTGCTACCATTTGTGTCTAACTGGGTACCCACAGTACAGCATGTGTGTACAGAAAAAGGGCCAAACAAGAAAAAAGAAAGGAATAGGCCTGCCATGGATGTAAATGCTATGATAAAGGACAATAAAGGGCAATGTGTAAATCATACTTTGATATTTCATTTAATAGAGATAATGTAATTTTGTTCCTATCTAATTTGTCCTTTATTTGTTTGTTTATTTATGCAGAAGAATCAAGAGAGTCTCTGTCTATAGGGCAGGAACATTTCAGCTTCATTTTAAAAAAATATTTGGACGTGATAGAAGGAAATGGTGTTACCTAGGTAGATGTATGTGTTTTAAGGATAGGACTTTGGTGGGTTTTGTGTTGGAAGGTACGCAATTTCATTTCTTATTCAAAAGGATTGTCTGTATATATTTTTGCCGCTGAACACTTCATTTTGTATTTTACTGATATCTGATACTGCAGATTCATTGACACCAAAGATTTGTGTTTAGAAGTGCTGAAATTTTGCAGTGTGTAATGTAAACCCAGAGTTGGAATTTCATTATTGATTGTAAATCCAAAGTAGAAAATTTGTAGAAAAAAGTAGAGCATTTGTAGAATCTCCCACTTCTTGCATTGGAAAAATACAGGAACTACCTTGAGCAATCTATATTTGGAAAGTTTGCCTGACCTCAGTGCTGCCTCATGCTTCTGCTGTTCTGTCACTCTTATATCATTCCTTATCCCTACTATCAGCTGAAACCTTCATGGTGGAAAAAGAAGATTTTCAAAATTCTTCCAAGAATGCTCAGAGAGAATGCTCTCAGAGAAATCAGAAAGCCCACAATGAACAAATTTTGGAAACTTATCCATTATTCAGTGTTGCTCTGCTGAGCATTTCTTTAGAAAGGGGCTGTTATATCCAGCATGATTTTTCACACTTTTTAATACTGTAGTCTCATAGGTGTGATGAATATCTGAGAGCTAAGAAATTCAGAAGTGCCATTTGTGTTTCTCAACAGAAATGTAAATATGGAAATCTGGACTAACTCTTTCAAAACCCATGCATATTAACAAAAAAAAAACAAAATAACTCCTGCCTTCTCATTCTTTGAGAATAGAAATTGTTCAGTGAAACCCTCAAATTCAATTTTGTACAATGAAACTTGGAGCAAACTTACAGTGGTCAAGTTAACAAATCATATAATAAGTACTGAAGAACAAGTAATATTAGATTAATTTTCAAATTATTTGGAATTGTTCATGGGCAGAGAAATAGGAAAAAGCTATATTGTGAAATCAATCACATTACAACATATTATATAAATAGATTTTTGTAGCACTTAAGTAAATCCTACTGAGCTCAATAGGATTTATTCCTAGTATGTGTGCACATGAGTTCAATCTAGGTATACCATACTGTAAATGTAATTGTATTGGCTTGGATCTTAACTGAAGTGTTAATCCATATAGCAACAACAATATGCTTTCCTCCCTTCCTTGAGATGGGAGGAAAGTTTCAATATGCAGAGTACTGCTCCACAGCCTACCTTGTTGTGACTAGCCAGGAGGCTGGTCCTGCATACAGTTGAATGTGCAGTAGTTAGCTTCAGGGCAGTGATTGGTGGGTTCCTTTCACCTCCATTCTTTTGTCACTCACCACTTGATCCCTTGAAGACAAGAGTGAGACAACTGAGCAGGCAAGCCCTGCCACGTAAGTCTGAGTTGATAATGTACCTCATAAAAAGTGGTAACCATAGGAAGTCCAACATTCAATGATTTCAAGCCCTCCCACATACTCCTTTGCCCCACTGCAGAAGGCAGGGTATGAGAGTCCTTCCACTTTTCAATCTGAGGAAACCTTCCTCCTCTCCCCCCCCACTCCTGCTTTCTTCATTTGCAGAAAGCACGTGGCTTCTTCTTATAGGCAATCACTCATAGCCGAGTAAGATTGTCTTCCAGGGGTAAAATCTTAACAGTGGATCCGGAAGTGGCTGTAAAGGCCAATTCTGGATCCGCACAACCTCCCACAATGAGGGCATAGGTTTCCAGGTGGAAGACGGTCACAATTAGGGTTTGCTTGATGTGCTTTCCTCTTAGCTCGTTCCTCCCTTTCACCCTGTACTCATGCTTCTTCAAAGTCCACAGCACCTTTAATAAAGGCTGACCTCCAATTGAAACGCTCATGAGTTAGGGCTTCCCAGTTCTCAATGCTGATATTACATTTTTTAAAATTAGCTTTGAGAGTATCTTTGAATCTCTTTTGCTGTCCACCAATATTTCGTTTTCCATTCTTAAGTTGGGAGTAAAGTAGCTGCTTTGGAAGACGATGGTCAGGCATTTGAACAACATGGCCAGTCCAGTGAAGTTGAAGTTGGATGATCATTGTTTCAACGCTGATGGTCTTTGCTTCTTCCAATATGCTAACATTAGTCCATCTATCTTCCCAAGTAATTTGCAGAATTTTTCGGAGGCAGCGTTGATGAAATCTTTCAAAAAGTTGGAGGTGGCATTTGTAGAGGGTCCATGTTTCACAGGCATACAATAGGGTCAGTAGTACAATGGCTTTGTAAAAAGCATTTTGGTCTCCCTGCGAATGTCCCGATCCTCAAACACTCTATGCTTCATTTGGGAGAAAGCTACAATCGCAGAGCTCAGATGATGCTGAATTTCAGCGTCGATGTCAGCTTTTGTAGATAGATGGCTGCCAAGATAAGAACAGTGGTCGACATTTTCTAGTAACACACCTTTAAGCTGGATTGATGGAGCTGCAGAGGGATTGGTTCGAACTTGCTGGTAAAGCACTTTGGTTTTTTTAATGTTAAGTGAGAGGCCGAGCTTTTCATATGCTTCTGCAAAGATGTTTAGGATAGTTTGAAGATCTTCCTCTGAGTGTGCACAGACTACGTTATCATCAGCATATTGAAGTTCTATAACAGAAGTTGTAATTACCTTATTTTTTGCTTTCAGCCTACTAAGATTAAAAAGTCTTCCATCTGTTCAATATATAATTTCTACACCAGTAGGAAGTTTCCCTTCAACAAGGTGTAGAATCATAGCGATGAAGATTGCAAATAAGTTTGGAGCGATAACATATCCCTGTTTAATGCCGGATCCCACTTTAAACGGATCGCTTTGAGAGCCATTATTCAGGATTGTTGCCATCATGTCATCATGGAGTAGCCGCAAGATGTTCACAAATTTATCAGGGCATCCGATTTTCAGAAGGATGGTCCAGAGAGCAGTAAGATTTACAGTATCAAAAGCCTTAGTCAGATCAATAAATGCCATGTACAGAGGGCGGTTTTGCTTTCTGCATTTTTCTTGGAGCTGTTGTGCAGTGACGATCATATCCACTGTCCCCTTGGAAGGGTGGAAGCCATATTGGGTTTCAGGGAGGATGTCTTCTGATATAGATAGTAGACGGTTTGTGAGGATCCTTGTGAGGATTTTGCCTGCCGTAGCTAGAAGGGAGATGCCTTGATAGTTTCCACAGTCTGTTCTATCACCCTTTTTAAAGAGAGTGATAATTATGACATCCCTAAAGTCTGCTGGAATCTCCTCCTTCATCCAGATTTTTTCGATGAGCTTATGAATTTGTTGTGTAAGTTCAGGCCCACCTTCTTTAAAAACTTCAGCAGGAATCCCATCAGGTCCACTAGTTTTGTTATTTTTCATTTGATTAGTGGCTTTACTGACTTTCTCCAAAGTAAGGGGTACTGCAAGCTCATCTCATATTTGTTTTTGCGGGATTTGCAAGAAGACTTCATCAGCCACAGTAGAGTGATGATTAAGGAGATTGTAGTAATGCTCTTTCCAGCGCAGTGCAATAGACTCTTTGTCCTTTAGAAGTTTGACACCATCTATTGAGCGTAAGGGATTTGTACCATAGTTTGTTGGTCTGTAGATGGCCTTTATGGCATTTAAAAAGCCCTGTGCATCATGAGCATCTGCAAAATGTTGGATTTCTTGGGCTTTTTTTAACCACCATATGTTCTTAAGTTCTCTAGTTCTTCTTTGGACTTCTGCCTTTGCACTGGCATATATTTTTTTCTTAATGGCACAGTTAATATCTTTTTGCCATATCTGGAAGGCTTTCCTTTTCTTGTCAATAGTATGTTCAATCTCACTATCGTTCTCGTCAAACCAGTCATGATGTCTCTTAGTCTGGTATCCGATAGTTTGTTCACAGGCTGAGATAATAGAAATCTTCAATTTAATTCAGTGTTCCTCAACATTTTCAGGAAGCTCCATAGAAAGTTGATTGAAAGCAAGCTCATTTAGTAGAATCTTGAAGGCCAGTGTATTCATTTTACACCTTGGTTTTCTTCCTTGGAGCCTGCAATTTGGGACAATCTTTATGGCCATCGTGGATCGAATTAATTGATGGTCTGTCCAGCAGTCATCGGCACTCGTCATGGCTCTGGTGAGAAGTACATCATGGCGGCCTCTAGCATGGACAATTACATAATCTAAGAGATACCAGTGCTTCGACCATGAGTGCTTCCATGATGTTTTAAATTTATTTTTTCTGGTGAAAGAGTGTGTTAGTAATGACAAGGTTATGCTCTGCACATTTAGTCAGAAGTAAGATTCCATTCATGTTGCTATTGTCAACTCCTTCTTTCCCAATGATCCCCACATTGTCTCAGTGGTGACTACAACTCTGTCCCCAGTAATATCATGCCTGAGATTAACACTTCTTGGGCCTCATCCTTGTTTAGGAGCAGGTGCTGGGTAATATGGAGAAGGAGGCATGTGTGTGAATCCTTGCTAGGGTCAGATAATTTCCTCAGGATCAGAGGAGTGATTAAGATGATTCTCCCCAGTTATCTTATGGGACCAAAAGGGTTCCAGAGTGACCTTGAGGATTTCCCCAAAGATTTGCCCAGCAGTTTTGTCTGTGTAATGGTATCAGGAAATGACCTTGGGAGACGGGGGAAGAGATGCTGCCTAGGGAATGATCAGATAAGAGAGGATACAGCCCGCAGCTGCATAACAGGAAGAGAAAAAAACTCAGAGAGGAACCTCCCTAACTTATCAGGCCATAAAAGATACGGTGGGAGATTTGTACTTTCAGACTTGCAAGATTCTGTTAATGTAGCTTAACAATAATAAAATAGAATCAGTTCATCTGGTCGTGTTTCCTGTCTGGTCTACTTGGGAAGGCGGACAGTCTGGGACTTGACTGAACTATGGAGTCAGAGGAAACTAAAATGCTAAATGGAGTTGCCCCTAAATGGGCTCTCTATCTGCAGATCCCAGGGAACTCTGAGAGATGAAGTGGTGAAAGCAACATTTGGAACATAAATGGAAAAAGACTAAAAATGAATTTGACCAAGCACGAATATTATTTCTCTACCCTTATTGCATAAATTGATTGTCATCTAGCACCCTCATTTAAATTTGGTTATCTTTGTTAGGGAAATATAAGCAAGATTTAACATATACTGTACATGACATTGCTGGGAGAGGTTACTCTTTGGTTTTTATCATAAGAATGCTAATGATAATGTTATTGTCAAAGATACATTTGAAAATAAAATTGAAACCAACTGTAGCTTCTGAGCAGTGTTCAAAAGCAGCATCATTTTGAACACATTGCTATAGTCTTCATCATCTTAAAGTCATGAATCATTGTCACCAGCAGGTGTCAGAACTCTGACAGGAACTCAGAGTCCTGCCATAAGCCGACCGTTGAAAGAAAGAAAAAGGAAGATCGAAACTGGTGGGAAAGTGAAAACAAACAGCCAATCACCGAGTGATACTTACATGACCTGATCTGGAGAAAGTCCGAGAAGGGAGGGGGCAGGACCAGGGCCAGAAGGGTATAAATAAGCAACCGCACTCATGCAACACATTCTTGCCTTTCTTTTACGCTAACCCGTGTATACCTGCAATAAACCGTTTACTTTTCCAATACAGATTGCCATGGATTTTGTGGTCGACCTACCCATGAGCAAAAACAAAATGGCGGTATGGGTAGTGACAGACCTATTTTCAAAACAGGCGCACTTTATCGCGTGCAACGGGATCCCAACTGCACAAAGAATGGCCAAGCTTTCTTTACAGCATATATACAGAGCACCCGGCGCACCAGAATGGATTATCAGAGATGGCGGAACTACTTTTACATCTAAATTCTGGAAAGCGTTCCTAAAATTGATTGGGTCTTAACAAGGATTAAGCAACGTGTTCCATCCTTGCACAGACGGATCTTAAGAATGCCTGATTTCCATACTGGAACAGTACCTCCGGTGCTACATAAGCTACCAGCAAGATGACTGGGCTGACCTACTACCATTTGCGGAAGTAGCCTACAATAACGTGGTACACAAAAGCACAGGATTCATGCTGTTCAAGATAGCCACCGGTCAAGACTTCGCAGCCATTCCAGAAATAGCAAGGATTCACAGGACAGAGAAACACAGCCCTCTGCAAGCAGACGGGTGGATAAATAAAATAACCAGCAATTGGCTGGTAATGCTATGCACATTGCAAGAAGCAAAAGCCACATACAAAAAGTATGCAGATAGGAAAAGAACAATGGAGTGGGAACTCAAAGAAGGAGACAAAGTATATCTGTCCACGAAAAACTTAAGGTCCACACAGCCATCACGAAAACTAGCCCCAAGGTTCATCGGGCCATTTCCCATAGCAAAAGTGCTAAACCCAGTAACAGCGAGACTACAACTCCCAAAATCGTTGAAGAAAGTGCATCCCGTATTCCATATAAGCTGATTAAAACAATATCACCACTCAGATCAATGGCACCCTGAAGCCCCAGAACCGGCGCCGATGATTGTGAATGGAGAGCCACATTTTGAAATAGATAACAACTTCAACTCACGGTGACACAGGGGACAATTACAATACTTAGTCAAGTGGCAGCACCTACCAGCAGGGTTCAAAGAATGGGTGGCGGAGAAAAACATGCAAGCGCCAGAGCTAATTAGAAGTTTCCACTGCAAATTCCCCGACAAACCCCATTGAAAACCTTATTAACATTGTTTACCTTATGTTTTTACAGATACCACGACAGAGGCTAATCAAATAAACACAGGCACGGGAACGAGACGGGGGGGGGGGGGAGAAGATCTTGGGCCGGAGGCATGTCAGAACTCTGACAGGAACTCAGAGTCCTGCCATAAGCCGAACGTTGAAAGGAAGAAAAGGGAAGATCGAAACTGGCGGGAAAGTGACAACAAACAGCCAATCACCGAGTGATACTTACATGACCTGATCTGGAGAAAGTCCGAGAAGGGAGGGGGCAGGACCAGGGCCAGAAGGGTATAAATAAGCAACCGCACTCATGCAACACATTCTTGCCTTTCTTTTACACTAACCCGTGTATACCTGCAATAAACCGTTTACTTTTCCAATACGAGCGCTTCCGCGTGGTTATTGAGAACATTCACAGACACGTTGCAGAGCATCTCACAGCAGGGCTGACTCTAGACATTTTGGGACCCTAGGCAAAATCATATTCTAGCACCTCCTATGGTTTGGCTCACCTTCCAATTTTCTTCGGAATTTCAAAATGATGCCCTCTTGTTTCTAAATGATATATAAACCCTGATCTGGCTCACAGAGTGTTCAGCTACTGCTTTTTGCTTTCTTATTGTGTGTCTTAGAAGGACTATAGCAATGTGTTCAAAATGATGCTGCTTTTGAACACTGCTCAGAAGCTGCAATTGGTTTAAATTTTATTTCCAAATGTTTCTTTGAATGCTTGCATTAAGCTTATAGATTGATCAGGATAAAAATAACTTCAGGCCAAATCTCATCCTCATCCAGCGCTACAGACACACACATCACCTACTGCATTCCCACTTACTGTGGAAGTAATTCAGTCATAGAAATAGCAATGAAAACTTGGTAAAAAATTGATTATTGAATCTGACTGAATAAGTGATAGATTTGGAGA
Organism: Charina bottae; assembly: GCA_023362775.1. Classification (NCBI taxonomy): domain Eukaryota; kingdom Metazoa; phylum Chordata; class Lepidosauria; order Squamata; family Charinaidae; genus Charina; species Charina bottae. Next base: position 89,616,209 of record JALMGJ010000004.1, on the reverse strand, counting down.
GGTGAGGATCTGCATACAGACCCAACACCTCAAATCCCTCATATTGCTGCATAAGTTACATTGATCAACTCTCCATATAAGGAAACTGTTTGTATTGATTAAATGTAAATGAATAATGATTTGACAGTAGGGAAATTTTTAGAAGATTATTTCCTGTAAACAGATCATATGTGGGGCTTAGCAGAAACTGATGGATTGTGTTGTTCTAGGAAGGCATTTGGAGGATGAGCCAAAATCACTGAATGGACTTGACACTAATTGGGCCCTTGGCAAATGACAACATTTGTGACACTTCAGGAATTTTTTTCCAGTGTCTAAACACTAATAGAGATTTTTTCACAGATGGTGTGCATATCAATGACCTTTTACTTTTTTCCCAGTAGGATCATCTGTTTTCTTCTGATGCCAGGTTCAAAATAAAGTTAAATTGACTAGCACTTCTTTTGATTAATGATTAACATTACAAGTATATACTTTGTTTTAGGAAAATAAAACGTACAGTATTAATACAGTTCCAATAAACACAATATACATTTATTATAAATGTAAATTAAATTACAGAATTAAAAAGAGAATTAAAAGGAAAAAAACATATTGTGAAAACAAGGTAGTACACATCAAATAGAGCAGAAAACTGAGAAGTTTTTGCATTCTTTTATAATGCATAAAGTATTAACTTTATGAAGCTTGTCTTGAATCTTCTTTGCCATTTCTCTTATGGGGCAGCTATCTCTAGTCCTCAGGAATGTCCTCAGAATAGTGGAACATTCCCATGAGCATTGTGGTTTTAAAATGTTACTGGGTTATTCCATGCAACTGATTAAAAATAAGTTGTTTCTAAATGGGGAAGAATAAAATAAATAAAAGAAAAATGGTCAATTATTTCAAAGTACTATTTGTACTTTGAATCAAGGGGACGTGGTGGCTCAGTGGGTAAGACACCAGACTTGTCGATCAGAAGATTGCAAGTTCGGAGGTTCGAATCCCTAGCCCTGCATGCGGAGTGAGCTCCCGCACTAGCTCCAGCTCTTGCCAACCTAGCAATTCAAAAGCATGCAAATGCAAGTAGATGAATAGGTACCACTTCGGTGGGTAGGTAACAGCGTTCCGCCCGTGTCATGTGTCCACATGACTGTGGAAGCGTCTTCGGACAACGCTGGCTCTTTGGCTAACGAACGGAGATGAGCACCGGCCCCTAGAGTCGGACACGACTGCACAAATGTGCGGGGAGTACCTTTACCCTTTACCTTTACTATTTGTCACCACCCCCCAATCAAAGTTCTTACATTTTCCTCTCTATTTCTCCACTTGGAAATTAATATGTAGTCATATAATATTGAGTATACCATGTTGGCCAAGGAGTCATTGTATCAGAAAGATTGCAAAAGCACTCTGGACTTTGTCAACTGGGCAACCTTTAGAACTGTATATTTTTCTCTTCAAAACCTTTCTACTGATATGCCTAGTAAAATGATAATAAGAATAAACAGTAAATAACAGTAAAATATAGAGTGATTACTGTAAAGAAAATGCTTAGTACAACTTATTTTACTTTCACCTAAGCTGTTCTGTTGTTGTTTTTGCTGTTGTTTCCATAACTTTTGTATTATTTCCATACTTGAATTATTTTGTTCAGTCCAGGCCTTTATTTCATCAAAAATTAATCCAAGGATATTTTTCTTTCCTTATCTAAATAACTTGAGTCAGATTTCAATGAAAACTTTGTGGTTTTCTGCATAAAGACTACTTGAAAAGCAGCTCTAATTGGATAAATGCTTTAATCTTTTAGTAGAAATTTAGATGTTACCTTTCCTAATTTAGATAAAAAATGGAAGTCTATGAGGCTTCTGGTAGGGAATGGCAGACTGAACAACTGTGCCCACAGGCTAAGTGGGCAAAGCTGACAATGCGGCCACTTTTTTGGGGCTCAGGCAGGTTTTCCTGAAGCCCAGAAACGTTCTACGGATAAAGGAGAATGCCTGGAATCATCCCATTTGTCCTCCAGACGGCTGCTCATAGCCAGAAGATCGCAAACAGCATTTCGTGTTCGACTGGTAAGAGCTTTTACCTGGGAGGCGGGGCTGTCATCATTTTTCAAGCAATGCTGTAGCCTTAAAGGGACACTAAGACCAGCCACCCATTTCTAAATCACCAATTTATATATATTTTTAAAGTATGCATACCCTAAGAGAGGTACCCTAAACTGGCTTTCTACAGTGAGGAGAAGCTGGCTCTCTTGGTGTTTATTGTTATTTTTGGGATTACTTTTTAAAAAATCTTTTTAAAGTTATGGACTTCATTTTCCTTCCAAATATAAAGAAGGATTGAGAATAACAATTGTCTTCCTGTTATTATTTTGGTATTAAATTCGAAGATATTAGCATTTTCCTACACATTGTATCGGCTGATTTGAACATTCACCTTTCTGTTCCTACTTTCCCTTGGGAACTGTCTGCTTGTAACTTTTCCATATCTTCAACTTCCGCTGGCTAAGCTCCTAGGGGCATGGAAGATTTTAAACAGATTGTTTCTGACTTCTACCAAGATTTTATGCAAGCTATTCAGGACATCATGGAAAATATGAGGTCTAAAATGTGCCATCAGGTTGGGGATGTGGTGGATGAAATTGGGGAATTCAAAAGTGATAGAAATGTTTCTTCTAAGAGTGAGATCGGGATTTCTATTGAGATGCTGGATGAATATCAGATAGTGGAGTTGGAGAAATTTAATGGAGAGAGAGATCTGCAAGCAATAAGTGAAATAGACTTTCTGGTGGAATGCCACAAAAAAGAAGGGGTCATTATGTGTGGGAGGTTTTCTTGAAGAGAAGCTGGAATTTTTGAGGGGGGCAGTTGGGCTGTTTGATTTGTTCAAGAGAAAAGCTCTGTGCACATTGTGGGGATATGTAAATGCTCTGATTTATTTTGAAGTGGGATAAGGGTTAAAAAATGTTTATCTGGTTTGCTTTAAGGGTTTGACTGATTTAACTCTTAAGTATAATGGCAGACAATTTGTGTGCTTTTCAATTTTATTTCTATTATAGTAGACAGAAATGTATAGAATAGTAGTAGGAAGGGAATAAGTAAATATGTGTTATCTTTTGGGGGGAAAGTTGTTTAGGAGGTCTATATGAATTTTTTTTAATATAAGGGGGGGAGTAACTGTACTTAGTGATTTATATTATATGCTAAAGTGGAATGACTTATAGAAACAATGTGGTTTTGGTTTAACATAGAGGAAGAGATTGATTATGGAAATTTTTGTATATCTTTGCTGTTAAAAGTCGGAAGCCACATCTTTTTGTAATTTTGAAAAAAAATTCTCTTGTGTTTTCATACCTTTTTAGTTTCTTTTTCTTTTTTTGCAGTTTTTTGTTTTTTCGTAGCTTTTATCTTTCTCTTGAAAATTAATAAAATTTTATTTAAAAAAAGAAAGAAAATGGAAGTCTATAGATGAGTTAATGGAAAACATGTCTCTGTTTATAATTTGCTTTAGGGAAGATTTAAGAGTAGATTATCATGCTGTGTTTTTCCCCACCCAACTAGCCTGCAGTTACAGTGTATTTAAATGTTAATGGTTCAGGCTTATAACTGCCAATTGTCTGTTAAATGACAAATGTCACTGGAAGCGCAGGTGGCAATATGATGTCACTTATTAAGGATATCACATTTATGTGAACATATGCTTTGAACTGTGTAATAGATTATGTCTTCATAATAATTATTGGAAAAAGAGATTGTGTTCTATTTTTATATTAAAACAACAGCTTAATATTCACTAGACAATCTGGCCTTTTGTTTCTTAATAATATGGAGCACTGAAACCAGTTTTATTATCAAAGGCTGAGCATATTTACAACTTGAGTGATTTTTACAAAGAATATTGATTATGCAGAATTCAAAATGGTAAAACAACTTAAAAGTCAGAAAAAGTGATAAATTAACACTATTCTGATGCATACTTCTATAATGTTTTTGGAGATGCTAGTATAATGATTCTATTATCTGCACATGAATGCAGCTAAGCTTATATCCTCATGCAACCTGAAAAAACAGATTACAGATAGATCATCATGGAGAAAATCTATCTGTGTGGTCGCTAAGAGTTGAAAATGACTTGATGGCAGATAATCAATCAATCAATCAATCAATCAATCAATCAATATTCCCTTATGCATATCTATAATAGGGTGAATATGGGTAGTCATTCTCCACTATTAACTCACCATGGAATTTACATAATCACATTTTAAGAGGGTAATCCATAATATTCTACAGTGTAATTAGGAAAAAGTGAATTTACAAGACAAGTAGATCCATTCATAGAACATAACGACATAAGAAACCACAATGGTCCAGCTACTGTCAACACTGACTGGTAGCAGCTTCTCAGGATTTCAGCCAAGATTGTTTTTCAAGTTTTACCTGGTAATGCTGGTGACTGAAATGGAAGTTTTATGTATAAATCGTGTTCTCTATCACAGCTCTGAGTTGTGCCATTCCATAAATCTCTATCAGGGATTCCACTTGCAGATTTCTACGACAGTCCTAAATTTCTCCATTTTTAGTATTAATGATAGCCTAAAAGTGGCTTCTGAAATTGCTACACTATTTAGTCTGCACTTATGGAATATATGTGTGAGTTGGCATTAGACAAATAAAAGATTATTAAGAAGGAAAATGAGATCAGGTAGTTCTCCACCTACAACCATTTGGTTAGTTACCATTCCAAGTTATGAGAGCACTGAACGAATGGGGTTACAACCGGTCCTTGGAGTTCTGGCCATCCCAGCACCCCCACGGTCACATGATTGTGATCTGGGTGCTTGGCAACCTGTTTGCACTTATGTCCAGTTGTCAAGTACCCTGCAATCATGGGATCGCCATTTGCAACCTTCCCTGCTGGTTTCCCCAGAAAGTCAATGGGGAAGCTGGCAAGGAAGGTCACAAATTGCTTGGGTAAGTCTCCCCCACCTGCGCGTCCTACCCCAGCCCCTGTGCACTTGTGCCATGCCGGACACTCATGCACCCCCGTGCACCCTCCGTGACCCTCACTGCACCTCCCTCGCACCCTCACACACCCTCCTTGACCTGTGTAGCACCTGTTGCACACCCTCCCCAACCCACACTGCACCTCTTGTGCTCCCTCGCACACCCTCCCAAACCCACACCATGCCTGTCTCACACCCCCTGCACCCTCGGGCACCCTCCCCAACCCAAGCAGTGCCTCTCATGCACCCCCTCGCACCCCCTTGACCCACACAGTTTCTCTTATGCACCCCCACACATACCCTCCCCAACCTCCTGACCTTCATCATGCCCCTTGTGCACACTTGCATCATTGCACACACACCCGACTCTCCCTCGCACCCTCATGTACCCTTGTGCACCCTCCCCATGGTGTGCCTCTCACATACCCTCCCTGAGCAACCATATTGCTCAGTGAACCTGTAGTGAACTTTCTTAAGAGAGGGCATATTGCAATGTGAATTCTTATACACATCTGATTAGTTGCATATATTTAATTACTGATAATTTGTTGAGCATTTTCAAACTTGTGTACATGTTACAGTGAGACTGAATTTTTTTCTACCTCCATCTTCTATAGAACCCATTCAGTTTTATAGCAGGCTCAGTTTTGGTTTAAATTCTTGGAACTGCGTTTTTATTTCAATATTATGTAGAGATCATCCTGTTACTGAGAATCTAAAGTTATTAGAATCTTATTTATGTGATTAGGATATGTTAAGGAGCCATGTAATTATTTATGGTTCATATGTATATTTGCACTAATTTTAATTTTCATTTACTTTTTAATTATAAAGGGTATTATAGCTTTTTCAAAGAAGAAAATGTCTTTGTGGCAATCTGGTGCATAATTAGGCTAGTAAAATCCCACTGAAGCCTATGATGTTAAGCAGTCTAGCTGTGTTCAATACTGCAGCCTTTGCATTTGGTCCCATAATAACTGCCATTCAGAAGAAACTGCTGAGTCCAAATTCTCAGCTGATTACATACTTGCCATAATTATGGCAAACGGCAAGTTTTTGAAGTTATTATGCTGATGTTCATGAGGCTCTGTCCCCAACCTGTTATTGAATTGCTTCCTTACGTGGATGTGGTTCCCTTGTGGACAACTATACTAGTGCTTCTAATTGCACTGTATTTACTTAGCTCCAGAATTATCATTTTGCTTTCATCAGCACTTATGGGTAATCTAATTGTTCCTAAACAAATTACTTAGCATCACAACACTAATTAGGTAGCCTTGTCAGACTCTAAGTATTTTCAACCTTCATATCTCTTGTGTTAAACCAATTCTTCAGCTTTCCTTCTCAAATAAAAGTACATTCATCATAGGAATGGGAAGGATGGAGAGAGAATTAATTTCAATTCATGTGACCATTTGACTATTAAAACCAAGGTATAGGTGGCACCATGTTATATAGGGAAATAATGGCTGCAATTCATAAATGGAGGTTAAATCAGTGTTTTCTGCAACAAATATGTAGGAATGTAAGAAAATTTAAAAACTGGTTAGATAGAACACTGTTCCACAATACCTCTGGCTTATGTTCTGTGGCAATTGTTATTTGGTAGTATATTACCTTATTGAAAATGATACACCACAATCGTAAGTGTAGCTATTGATAGCCATTTATTAATCTAATCTCTTTTAAAAGCTGTCCAGGTTGGTAGTCATCTCATCTTTATTGCAGCTATTTCACAGGTTAACTTTGGTTTTGTGTGAAGAACTGCCACGTCCAAAACTGAATGACTTTGTGCTAGCCAAGTAGGGTGAAAGGAGATGGTATCTAGAGGGAATGTCTGTTAGTGGGAGGCCTGTGGTAATGTATGTTTTATGATTTGGGGGTGTTAGATTGTGTTGGTTGGGTAAATAAGTGGAGCAGAAAGATCTCAATCTCTGCTTGGACCACTTAGATTGCTTTTATGCCATCATTCAGGGTGCTTGGACTGTTCTTGTAGCAGCAGTGTGCCAATTGGCAAAGGTCTTGCTTATGGAACCAGAGCTGGACACAGGCTGACAAGAAAGCCCTATTTCTTGTGCTGAATTATAGAATGCTGAATTGTGAGCTGGTTGGTTTTTGGCCTGGCCCCTCTGGTGGGATCCAGTGTGAAGGTTTGGCCCAGGTGCCAACAGCTCCTTTTGGAGATGGCATTGGAAATGCACAGCTGGAGCTCACTCATCGGTGGAGGCAAGTGTGGCCAGGCGGCACAATGATGGCCATCTCATCTTCAACTGGGGCCTTTTTTCCCTTGGTGGAAGACTATGGCCTTGAACCTGGGTGTCGAAGCTGTGACAGCAGAGCACAGGTCTGTTGGACATTTATTACTTGTCTGAGCATTGGAGTGGCATGCTCCTTCAATGTGTGGCCTGGTCTTGAGTCTGACATCTCTATTATGCTGGACTTTTTCTCCCATCTATTTGGTAGGGCAGCTGCCAGCTATTTCCTGGTTTGAGATTTAATCTCATCTTACTCTGATCTGGGCTGGCCTGGAGTGGGGGGATTGAGAATTTCTGGGGAGTGAATGGCTGAGAGATATATGGGTAATTTGGTTGTGTCCCTCTAGCCTAGCCCCTTTGGCTGCTGAGTTCTAGTGGTAGGAGCACCTGGGGGATGGTTGTGGGGGGTTGGGGTAGATGTAGGTTGGATGGGTCCTGTGGCCTGGTAGGATGGGAGTGAGTTGCGTGTGGGAGTCAAGGGCAAATACTATTAAAATAATAGTGTCTGCTCACCATGTAGAGTTGGATAGAATTGGCTGTCTTCTGGTTCCATTGCTAAGCAATGTCATCTAGCAGGAAACAGGAGGCAGGGCTTTTCTGTTGCAGTGCTTGTCCTCGGGAAAAGCATCCCCTTGTAGATTCATTTGTCCCCTAACCCACCTTTAGGCAAGCTCTAAATGTTAGAGTTCTTGTGTTGACTTGGCAAATTATTTCTGTAAGGAGAACAGCGTTCTCATGATGACGTGAATGCCAGGTGGCTGGATAACAGAGAAGCCTTGGCTTTGTTTACATCCTCATGAGATAGGGAGCGAGAAGGTACCATGTTATGGCTAGCAATGGAAATCTTCCCATGGGAACAAATCCTCCTGATTTCCTTCTGTGGGAAGCCTTGCCCAGGCCCCCTGAGCAAGGAGGGGGGGGGACTCAGTGCTTAGATGCAGCACTGCTACCCAATAGCAGGTCATGCTATGTGCTTTAGGCCTAATGCTTTAGGCCTGGTGTGTGTCACAGCTAACATCCAGCCAATCAGAAAGCTAGAAGAACTGAATATACAACCATGCAAAATAGTGTTCTATGCTTCTTGATTTCTAGTGTTTTTTAGCCATGTAGTTCTTCACATGTTCACTTCCCGTGGACTGGGCGGAGTGAGCTATGCCTGGCTTTGGGTATAGGCCATGGCAGGAACTCTGGCCCTGGGATCAATACACGGAACTCTGCTTATAAGTTTGTTTTGTTTTTCCTTTTACAATGATGTATCTTGTATATTCATCTTTTTCATTGTTGCGATAATGTACTGTATCGCATTATTGCCTTATGCTACCAGTAAACACTGTTAGCCCTAACAAGCTGCATTCTTGTCTGTTTATTCTCAAGCCTCGGTTTTTCCCCTTTAAGCCAGCATATATCCCATCACTAAAAACATGGCTGTTTCCTCAGACCTTAGGCTAGGGTGACTGGCAGACCTCTTTAGGATGGGGGTGATGTGGGAGATTGTTTTTTCACCTGTTTCCTCATGACAGTTGTAGTTAAATCTGTAAAGGTGTCTGAAGTCATTTTTGGTGTCGGATGGTCTACAAATTGTGCATGTGTGTGCACACAAGTGTGCAACTGAATAGTGTTAATTTATCACTTTTTCTGACTTTTAAGTATACACACATACATACACACATATGCACGTGCTGCTTTGCTATGCTTTACAGCCTCGTGGCGGTGGGGGAAGGGGAATCTTTATAAATGAGAGGCTATGCCTACCACTAAAAGCAGAATAAGCAGGGACTTGACAGTGTAATGGCAAGGAGCCTAATGCCAAGGCCTAGCTGAAATGACGGACAAAATGATATCAGAACTGGTTCAAGCTGGTCTATGACTGTAATAAAGATTTGATTTGATTTGACAACTGATTCAAATCTGGGTTACCCTCCAATATGCATCAGCCAGGAAAAGTGAGAGTTGGATCTGCTATTGGCTTCAGTGTGTCAGAAATTAACACATAGCTCAGCCCGGCCTTTTTCTGCTAGCAGTGTGGCTGTTTAGTCATAAATGGCTTTGTATATAATTAAAGTTGGCCCTTTTTTGGCTATTCTTTTGATTCATCATGGAGTAGCTTGGCAGAAAATGGTTTCAGTCAACACAATTGACATGAACCTTAGTCATTTTTAGGCAGTGTTGTGCCGTTGGAGATGTGTGAACAGAACAATTAGTTGGTCAGTTAGCTGAAATGGACACATAAATAACTGATTTCTAAAAAATATTTTTGAAAATTGTGTGAGCTTGATGAATGCTTGCATAGGTATTTGTCATTAGTCATGCTATACTGTATCAATTATTAAATTTTAAAAAAATAACCTGCTTTCTCCAACATGGAAATACTAAAATTAATGGATGAATAAACAGTCAGTTCTTCATAAACTGAGAATGAACAATAGCTCCTTGGAAAAAGAATAGGTTTCGAATGCATAGAACACAATAAGGTAGCTAAATTGCGGGGAGTGGGGCACAGGATGGTAGAAGAAAATACAATAAAATAAAAAAGGAGAAACAGCATTTTGTATTCTGATAGCATAGCAGAAGAAAGAAAGAGATTTATAATTGTGTATAAAGAAAACAAAATTAACAAAAATGCAGGCTGCCAGATAAGGAAAACAGCTGCCAAGACAATCATGTAAGATACCCAAATGGCTGGCCACAGAGGCTTTCTTTCCATGGAGCCTGAAAAACATATTATGAGTGGCATGACATAGAAGTCCTTTCACTGAACACATTAGCATGGTATTTATTGGAAAGGGCATCTGAATGCTATCCACACCTACCAGATGTGTGATGAAGGGAGACTTGCCATCTCCTTTATTTAAGGCTAACCAGTGCCTGCTTGCATTCATTTGTTAGCAAAACAGTGCTCTTGTGTTACTAAATAAATAAAGAACCCTCATCAGCTTGGAGGAAAAATGAATTTGCTTGCAAATGTGAGAATGTTTAACATTCATTTCCATACTACTGCACATTATGGACCTTTCATTCTTTTTCTCTCTTTGTTGGCTTGCAGACTTATATTGGGAACTGATATTTGGTGAAGGGTGAAAGTAAAACTTTCAAAATACATCTATTTTATCAATTTTGAAAATGCTGTAGCTGTTGCAGATTGCTTAGAACTGCATAGGCACAATCCCTGACTCCAAAGAGAAAATATGCATCATGTACTGTGACTCAGTTAAACATGACAGACAGAGATCACTGATGACAAACAGAGTTGAAGTCAGCAATAAAACACGTACAAAATTTCCCCTATGTACTCACCAGCATTTTGAATTTTTTTAAAAGGCTGGGAAGTATCTCTGATCTGAGAACTTGAGAAAATGCTATGCTATTTTTATTTAAGTCAAAATAGAAACAATATGGGACGCAAGCAAGGCATACATGAGAGGCCATTTTATATCAATAAATAGTTACCAAAAAAAAAAGAATATTAAAAAATTACAGATAATTATGGACCAAATTAAAGAAAAAGAAAAGGAACTACAAAATAACAACAATAAAGAAGATTTATTAAACCAAATCAAATTATTACAAATTCAAGTCCAAATTTTAATGACGGAGGATATGGAAAAAAAATTGAAATATAGTAAACAGAAAAATTTTGAAAATGCAAATAAGCCAGGCAGATGGCTGGCTTATAAATTAAGAAAAGAGAGGGAGAAAAAAATAATTTCTAAAATTAGAGAAAATGACATGCATTTAATTCAAAACGACAAAATTAAAAATGCCTTTCATGTATACTATACAAATCTATATAAAAAACAGGAAGTATCACTAGAAAAAATAGAACAGTATATACAAAATTGCAACTTAAGGAAACTTACAAAAGAACAGAAAGAATTAACTAATAATACAATTACAACTCAAGAGATATCAGACGCAACTGACAAGCTAAAAACAGGAAAAACACCGGGACAAGATGGATTATCGGCAGGTTATTATAAACATTTTAAAGAACAATTGGTTGAACCATTAAAAATATTGTTTAATTCGATTCTGGAAGGTAACAAAATACCAAAATCATGGACTCAGGCTAAAATAGTCTTAATTCCAAAGGAAAACCAAGATCCAACAAAATGCCAAAATTATAGACCAATTTCACTATTAAATAACGATTACAAATTGTTCACTATTGTATTGGCGGAAAGACTAAAAATTTTTTTACAAAATTTGATAAATGGAGACCAAAACGGATTTCTACCAAATAGACAAATTAAAGATAATATAAGAACAGTAATAAATTTAATAGAATATGCTAGTGTACATAATGAAAAACAGATAATGTTACTATTCTTGGACGCAGAAAAAGCCTTTGATAACGTGAATTGGGATTTTATATTTAAAATTTTAGAATATAGAAATTTTGGAAAGAATTTTATAAATGCAATTAAAGAAATTTATAATGTACAAAAAGCCAATATAATAGTGAATGAAGAAGAAACAAAAGAAATAAATATAGAAAAGGGAACACGCCAGGGATGTCCAATGTCGCCACTGATATTCATATTGGTGTTAGAAACTATATTGGAAGAAATTAGAAAAGACGATAATATCGAAGGAATAAAAATTAAAGGAGAAATATACAAATTAAAAGCATTTGCGGACGACTTAGTGATAACAATTCAAAATCCATTGAACTCAATAGAAAATTTAAATGAAAAATTAAAGGAATTTGGAGAACTAGCAGGCTTTAAAATTAATAAGCAAAAGACAAAAATGATAAATTTAAATATGAAGAAAGAGGATAAGATGAAATTTGAAGAAAAAAATGGATTTCAAAATGTTAAACAAATCAAATATTTGGGAGTACAAATAACAGGTAAAAACATAGACTTATTTAAAAATAACTACAGTAAAGTATGGAACGATATTAAAAAAGATTTAGAAAAGTGGAAAAATTTACAACTATCATTGTTAGGGAAGATTGCCACAGTAAAAATGAATATATTGCCCAAAATTTTATACCTGTTCCAAATGATACCTATAGAAATTACAGATCAAACATTTTCAAAATGGCAAAAAGATATCACAAAATTTATATGGAACGGGAAAAAACCCAGAATAAAATTAAGATATCTACAAGATTTAAAGGAAAGAGGAGGATTGGGACTACCAAATTTAAAATTATACTATGAATCATCTGTTTTGGTCTGGCTAAAAGATTGGATGAAATTAGATAATTGGAATATATTAAATTTAGAGGGCCATGATAATAGATTCGGATGGCACGGATATATGTATTATAATAAAAGCAAAAGCAATAAGGCATTTACGAATCATAGAATTAGGAAATCAATTTTAAGAATTTGGAACAGATATAAAAAATATTTATTGCCGGTATTACCATTGTGGATATCTCCTCAGGAGGCAAACGCCAAAATAGAAATTCCAAAAGATAAAAAATGGGTAAGGTATAAGAACTTATTGAAATTTAATGGGAATCATTATGAAATTAAAACGAGAGAGGAATTAGAAAGAGAAGGATTTGAGTGTTATTGGTTTAAATATTTACAACTAAAAGAACAATTTAAATTAGACCAAAAGATGTTCAAATTCACGGAAACAACAGAAAATTGGGACAGTATATTATGGAAAGAGAACGATCATTTAATATCCAAATTATATAAAAAACTATTGGAATTGAAAAATAAAGATATAAAAATTAAAAAGTATATGACAAAGTGGGAAGAAAATTTGAATAGAGAAATTAAATACGAAGACTGGCAAAGAATTTGGATGAAAAATATTAAATTTTCTTTAAGTAACAGTCTAAGAGAAAACAACTATAAAATGATATTTAGATGGTATTTGCCTCCTGAGAGATTATATAACATGAAATGTTTAACATCAAACATATGTTGGAAATGCAAAATAAATGTGGGAACTTTTTATCACATTTGGTGGACATGTCAAAAGACTAAAAAATACTGGGGCAAAATTCATGGTAATATATGTAAAATATTCAAAATGGATATGGAAAAAAAATCAGAAACTTATTTACTGGGAATTATCGACATGAACTCCAGCAAAGGAGATCGTTACCTTGTCGTGGTGCTGGAGCTTGAGCACCTCAATGAAACCATGAGCTAAACCGTGAAGGGACACCCAAGACGGGAAGGTCGTGGCAGAGAGGTCAGACTAAATACGATCCCTGGGGAAGGTAATGGCAACCCACCCCAGTATTCTTGCCATGTAAACTAAATGGATCAGTACAACCAAAGATATGTCGGCATACCATCGGAAGATGGGACTCCCAGGTCGGAAGATGGTCAAAATGCTACTGGGGAGGAACAGAGGATACGTTCAACTAGCCCCAGATGTGATGACGCAGCTAGCTCAAAGCCGAAAGGACGGCTAGCGGCCGACGGTGCTGGTGGTGAACGACGAATCCGATGTTCTAAAGATCAACACACCATAGGAACCTGGAATGTAAGATCTATGAGCCAGGGCAAATTGGATGTGGTTATTGGTGAGATGTCAAGATTAAATATAGACATTTTAGGTGTCAGTGAACTGAAATGGACTGGAATGGGCCACTTCACATCAGATGACCACCAGATCTACTACTGTGGACAAGAGGACCACAGAAGAAATGGAGTAGCCTTCATAATTAATAATAAAGTGGCTAAAGCAGTGCTTGGATACAATCCAAAAAACGATAGAATGATCTCAATTCGAATTCAGGGTAAGCCATTTAACATCACAGTGATCCAAATATACGCCCCAACCACAGATGCTGAAGAAGCAGAAGTAGATCAGTTCTATGAGGATCTGCAGCACCTACTAGATAATACACCAAAAAGAGATGTTATTTTCATTACAGGAGACTGGAATGCTAAGGTGGGTAGTCAGACAACACCTGGAATTACAGGCAAGCATGGTCTGGGAGAACAAAATGAAGCAGGACATAGGCTGATAGAATTTTGCCAAGACAACTCACTGTGCATAACAAACACTCTCTTCCAACAACCTAAAAGACGACTTTATACATGGACTTCACCAGATGGTCGACACAGAAATCAGATTGACTACATCCTTTGCAGCCAAAGGTGGCGGACATCTATACAGTCGGTAAAAACAAGACCTGGAGCTGACTGTAGTTCAGATCACGAACTTCTTATTGCAAAATTTAGAATCAGACTAAAGAGAATAGGGAAGACCCACAGATCAGTTAGATATGAGCTCACTAATATTCCTAAGGAATATGCAGTGGAGGTGAAGAATAGATTTAAGGGACTAGATTTAGTAGATAGGGTCCCAGAAGAACTATGGACAGAAGTTCGCAACATTGTTAAGGAGGCGGCAACAAAAAACGTCCCAAAGAAAAAGAAAACCAAGAAGGCAAGATGGCTGTCTGCTGAAACACTGGAAGTAGCCCAAGAAAGAAGGAAAGCAAAAGGCAACAGTGATAGGGGGAGATATGCCCAATTAAATGCAAAATTCCAGAGGTTAGCCAGAAGAGATAAGGAATTATTTTTAAACAAGCAATGTGCGGAAGTGGAAGAAGACAATAGAATAGGAAGGACAAGAGACCTCTTCCAGAAAATTAGAAACATCGGAGGTAAATTCCAGGCAAAAATGGGTATGATCAAAAACAAAGATGGTAAGGACCTAACAGAAGCAGAAGAGATCAAGAAAAGGTGGCAAGAATATACGGAAGATCTGTATAGGAAGGATAATAATATTGGAGATAGCTTTGACGGTGTGGTCAGTGAGTTAGAGCCAGACATCCTGAAGAGTGAGGTTGAATGGGCCTTAAGAAGGATTGCTAATAACAAGGCAGCAGGAGACGATGGTATCCCAGCTGAACTGTTTAAAATCTTGCAAGATGATGCTGTCAAGGTGATGCATGCCATATGCCAGCAAATTTGGAAAACACAAGAATGGCCATCAGATTGGAAAAAATCAACTTATATCCCCATACCAAAAAAGGGAAGCACTAAAGAATGTTCAAACTATCGAACAGTGGCACTTATTTCACATGCCAGTAAGGTAATGCTCAAGATCTTGCAAGGTAGACTCCAGCAATTCATGGAGCGAGAATTGCCAGATGTACAAGCTGGGTTTAGAAAAGGCAGAGGAACTAGAGACCAAATTGCCAATATCCGCTGGATAATGGAGAAAGCCAGGGAATTTCAGAAAAACATCTATTTCTGTTTTATTGACTATTCTAAAGCCTTTGACTGTGTGGATCATAACAAATTGTGGCAAGTTCTTGGTGGTATGGGGATACCAAGTCATCTTGTCTGCCTCCTGAGGAATCTGTATAACGACCAAGTAGCAACGGTAAGAACAGAGCACGGAACAACGGACTGGTTTAAGATTGGGAAAGGAGTACGGCAGGGTTGTATACTCTCACCCTACCTATTCAACCTGTACGCAGAACACATCATGCGACATGCTGGGCTTGATGAATCCAAGGCTGGAGTTAAAATCGCTGGAAGAAACATTAACAATCTCAGATATGCAGATGATACCACTTTGATGGCTGAAAGCGAGGAGGAGTTGAGGAGCCTTATGACGAAGGTGAAAGAAGAAAGTGCAAAAGCTGGGTTGCAGTTAAACCTCAAAAAAACCAAGATTATGGCAACGAGCTTGATTGATGACTGGCAAATAGAGGGAGAAAAAGTGGAGGCAGTGACAGACTTTGTATTTCTAGGCGCAAAGATTACTGCAGACGCTGACTGCAGCCAGGAAATCAGAAGACGTCTACTTCTTGGGAGGAGAGCAATGGCAAATCTTGATAAAATAGTTAAGAGCAGAGACATCACACTGACAACAAAGGTCCGCATAGTTAAAGCAATGGTATTCCCTGTAGTAACCTATGGCTGTGAGAGCTGGACCATAAGGAAGGCTGAGCGAAGGAAGATAGATGCTTTTGAACTGTGGTGTTGGAGGAAAATTCTGAGAGTGCCTTGGACTGCAAGAAGATCAAACCAGTCCATACTCCAGGAAATCAAGCCAGACTGCTCACTTGAGGGAATGATATTAAAGGCAAAACTGAAGTACTTTGGCCACATAATGAGAAGACAGGATACCCTGGAGAAGAAGCTGATGCTAGGAAAAGTGGAAGGCAAAAGGAAGAGGGGCCGACCAAGGGCAAGATGGATGGATGATATTCTGGAGGTGACAGACTCAACCATTGGGGAGCTGGGGATGGTGACGGCCGACAGAAAGCTCTGGCGTGGACTGGTCCATGAAGTCACGAAGAGTCGGAAACGACTGAACGAATAAACAACAACAAAAATCGACATGAAGATGAACAAGGAACAAAAAAAACTATTATACCATTTGACTACAGCGGCGAGGATTATTTTCGCAAAACACTGGAAAGAAGAAGCTACCCCCTCAATAGAAGAATGGATAATCAAAACGATGGAAATAGCACAGATGGACAGACTGACAATTTTAATAAAACAAAAAGATCTGGGAGATTATGAACTTATATGGAACCCATTTATAGAATTTCTGCAAAAAGAATATAAAATAAAACTATTGTAATGGAAAAATATTAGAAGAGATAATAAAAAGAATATATGCACTATAATATATGCACTAGAATATAAGAACAAATGAAAGGTTTAAAATAAAATAAGAGTTAAGATATTTATATATTAAAGAAACATTAATAAAAAGAGGAATACAATAGAAATATAGCAAAAATTAAAACTAAAAGTAAGAAGCTATCTTCAAGAAAGAAACAGGAAGTCGTTTTAAATTAGTTGTTTCACGTGATGTGTTGTTATAAGGATTTTGTTATATAGGGTTATTTAGTTTTGAATGTATGTTTATTAAGTTTGTTATGTACTTTGTTATTCACTTTTATGTTGTTGATGTTGTTGATGTCTTTGTTTGTTTGTTTGTTTTTTCTTTTAATAATAAAATTACTTTTTATAAAAAAAAATGCTATGCTAGACAGAGCAGAAAGAATTTGGGTTTAACTCAATATCACTAAAGGAGGACACAAATTGCTTCCAAAAATCTCTACCAAATGAACCAAACTGTAGGGGAATTTTTCTGCACAGCACTAAATATAAGGCATCCTTTAATCCCAAAAAACTGCTACTTCTTAGATTTAGGAACTGGGGTTCCTATTCTGGTATGTCTACATGTCTGCTATCTACCAGGGGGACTACATATCTTCCCCACAATAGGCTCACATGTAACTTCATGACTTGATTTTTCTAGAAGTATCAAATGTGAAATGATAGAATTGAAATTATGCAATTAAAATTCTATGGAATCATGTTATACCATTCCTGCAAAAAAAAAAAAAGTCTTTTTCTGCTTTATTCTCGGTATGCTTTCAAATTGCCTTTGAATGTTCTTTATTGTTGCAGCCATGAGCGTTGCTGTGCTCATTTTCTGAAGCACACATCTCTTTATTGCCTCATTCTCTTTATTGCTGCAGTTACCCATGCTTCTTGATTCCCTCATGATGTCTTCCCTTTGGATTCTATTGAAACTTGGGAAGGCAAGGAACCTGAAAATCATTAGAGAGACAATTGCACAGAGAAAGACAGGATCTCACATCCATTCCTTTGCCTCTTTATAATTAAAGTTCTACATACATTCTCACAAAAATATTTTTTCTTCTAAAGAAATAAGTATAAGCTATTTCTGTTCCATAAATTTATGATAAAAATGATAAACAGATAGAAAAGTGCTGGGGACAGTACTACATTACAATCCTGGCGTATATCTTATTTTCATACCAGGTTTTGCATGTATTTTATTTCTTTTATTTTACAGTGTATTTTGGAGCCAAACCTTTCTCTGGTTTGCTTACCAAATGAAGAACTGAAAATTTTACAAAAATCAGCAGGATCCAGAGAGAGCAATCAGTTTTGTTGTCAGATGGTTGCTTCTGGCTACATATGGTGTACTATTAATGGATTCCAACAAGAGATTATGTTCATCCTTTTATGGCTTCAGGGATTCACACAGTGATAGCAAGGGTACACTGTGACTGATCACCACCTCCAAGAGATGTCACACCTCCCACATGAAATTAAAAAAAACCAGAGGCAGATGGAGCTGACATTAATTGCAAGGACATACAAGGTTAAACTAGTCTGTATAATATAACTTGGTCAGTATTCTTTATACTTGAATGAACAGATGCTGGAATTAGGATTATTGGTGGGAGGTGGAGGTGGGAAGAATTATTGTTGAAGACCAAGACTGAGCAGGCTTAATTAGAATCTTTGTCTGTCACAATTTTAAACTTCTTTTTCAAAATTAGCCAGTTGACTTCCCTGTTGGGTATTCTTCTGCAGGAGAAACTGCAGTCATAATTCATCTTTCTGGCAAATCTCACCAACTTTATTCTGAAAGTATACACTGAATAGTTTCATTCATGCTTTTTGCTCTTTGTAAAGTAGGGGAAAAAATCAGTCCAATCAGCTAAGTTGATGATGGCTTCCTGCATAGGTTTAAGATCCCTTTGAAGAAAGGTTAGTAAAAACAATTTCAGAAAGTTGCATCTCTATGTATTTTGGTTTCTAAGGCTTTTCCTTAAGATACACCATTAACCTGGGCAAAGGCTTATCTAGCCACCTAAGGAAATTTAACAGTATATCTGAAATATTGTTGTATGCCTACTGTTTCAGTAGTCAATTCCATAGCAAAATGAATGAATGAATGAATGAATGAATGAATGAATGAATGAATGAATGAATGAAGAAAGAAAGAAAGAAAGAAAGAAAGAAAGAAAGGAAGGAAGGAAGGAAGGAAGGAAGGAAGGAAGGAAGGAAGGAAGGAAGGAAGGAATGGAATGGAATGGAATGGAATGGAATGGAATTCTGACTGTTCCAAGATTATATAGTGAAACCATGTTTCTGTACCATGCTGGTTGAAGTCTTGAAACTGGTTTGGTCTTTTCACTCTGATTAATAGCAATGCATTCCCACTGATTACTGTAATGCATTCCCACTAGTGGAAACAGCTTTGAAACAAGGGACAAACTTGTGAAATCTCTGGATACATGCTAATGCCCAAAGCTGGCGTGAGAAAGAAACCGCCCAGAGTCCCCTTGTGGGGGGAGATGGGCGGTGATATAAATCAAACAATAAATAAAAAATAAATAAAATAAAGAAACAAAAGAATCTAGGAAAGAATGATGATGTTAAAGGCAGTTCTCACCCAAGCTTGCCATCTTCTATGACTGACACACATATATAACATAATTTATACCAATTGAAAATACATAAGCAAGATATTTGTAATTAAACAGATAAGCAGCTTCATCTGAAAACCCACAAACTGCATTTATATAATTATACAATTTTGAAATCATTAATTTGTTGTTGTTCAGTCGTTTAGTCGTGTCCAACTCTTCGTGACCTCATGGACCATAGCACGCCAGGCCTTCCTGTCCTCCACTGTCTCCCGGAGTTTACTCAAATTCATGTTCGCTACATCGGTGATGCTATCTGACCATCTCATCCTCTGCCGTCCTCTTCTCCTTTTGCCTTCAGACTTTCCCAGCATCAGGGTCTTTTCCAGTGAGTCCTCTCTTCTCATTAGGTGGCCAAAGTATTTGAGCTTCAGCTTCAGTATCTGTCCTTCCAATGAGCAGTCAGGGTTGATTTCCTTTAGGATTGACTGATTTGACCTCCTTGCAGTCCAAGGGACTCTTAAGAGTCTTCTCCAGCACCACAGTTCTAAAGCATCAATTCTTTGGCGCTCAGCCTTCCTTATGGTCCAACTCTCACAGCCATACATTACTACTGGAAGAACCATAGCTTTAACTGTACGTACCTTTGTCGGCAAGGTGATGTCTCTGCTTTTTAATATGCTGTCTAGGTTTGCCATAGCTTTCCTCCCAAGGAGCAAGCGTCTTTTAATTTCATGGCTGCAGTCACCGTCTGCGGTGATCTTGGAGCCCAAGAAAATAAAATCTGTCACTGCTTCCATTTCTTCCCCTTCTATTTGCCAGGAAGTGATGAGACCAGATGCCAAAATCATTAATACATATGTTAAAATGTAAATTTCATAAAGAAAACTTTGGCTTTAAACAATTGGGTAAGTATAAGATATACAAAATGAATGGTGGTTCCTTGTAGTAGAAGTAGCTGTGATTGGAATAACAATATATATTATTGTCCTTCGAGCACACCCCCAGAATACCAAAAAGGTATTAAGTGTTTAAAAGGAATAGTAAAATAAGGTCAAATTTCTTGATAGAATTGTAAAGGAATGGGATAAACTGTAGGTCAAAACCTGGGCTTAGCCTTCTTTGAATATCACATTGATCTCCAAAGGGTTGGCCGAAAAGGTTGACTATCACAAGAATAGAGGTGATTGTACAGCCCCCTGCTTCCTTTCTGTGTGTCACCCAAGACAAAGCTTTAACTCAAGCACTTTCTAATTGCTGAGCCCAGGGAAGCGTCATATTTGAAACACTGGGATATTACACTGCTGCCTTTGTACCTTAAAAATACACATTAAAGACAACCCCTAGTACAGTTCACTATCTGGTGAAGACTGTCTAATCGACTTCAACCATGAAGAAAGTGCCCCCTTAAATCTTGAGCTGCAAAGCAAGAAATAAGATCAATCAATAGGAATTCAACCAATATCCCCACTTGGCTGTACATTGAGTAAAATATGCCTGTTTGGATAAAGAAGTGATAGGAAACAGCCAAGAGTTTATAAGATTTATACTCCATTCTTTCACCACAGAGGCTGCACATACAACCACACATAAATGATCTATTAGTGCAGCACTGACATTATTTAAACTGGCCATAGAGCTTAATGTGTGTTTGTATTCTTGAATACAAGAATTTGTAGTCCTTTACCAGAAACAGGGCTATATATTTAGACTTATAATATTCACAGCAATTGGTTTTAACATTTCACCAAAGTGGAGAAAGTGGTCTCAGCAGCCCAGAATCCAATCCTGCCCTTTATCTTGTTATTCTTCTTTGACTGATATACAGCAGCCTAAGTCTCATCTCAGGGAAATATGTAGAAACTGTAAAAACATGTAGAAACTATCTGTACTTTGCAGAACTATTTAGGCTACAGCATGTAAAATGATTGTTCCTTCCCTAGCACATATTTGACCAAGAAATATCCTAGGCGTCAAGATATAGATTATATACAAATATAGATTATATGCAAATGTTACTTATAGATGAAGATCCAACTGTTACGGTGCAAGTAGCCAAATTCCGTGCAGCTGCTATAAAGATACGCCAGACTATGATAGGAAAAATGTAGTAATGTACTTCTTGTAATGATTTTAATAATTTTAAAAGGTTTATATATATATCACATCATATTTTATATATGATATTTTACTTTTTATAAACACTTATATCTGATAGAATATTAGTCATGATAATTAATAAGAGCATATTGATTAAATTTGATTAAGGGTCTCACCCACATTGTGATCTGAATGTATTTTAATTTTTAATTGGAACATGTAATTTAACTTATAATTTTAAAACTATTTTAATTCAGATGGTGCAAATTGTAAGGTTCAATGAGTATACCTTTGTAGAATTGTATCTTGTACTGGTCAGTGACCGTAATAAACTAGAATGAAGAAAAAAAGAAAAGAAAAAAATCCTTGCATAATTTAAGAGCATCTATACACACGTTCGTAACCTTCAAAAGAGATTTAAAATTCCAATAGAAGAGAATATCTGTAGCTCAGGGTTGAACTTTGGAGTTCTTGGTGTTCTCTGAGCTTTGTTGTTGCTTGCAGACATTTCATTACCCGACTAGATAACTTCATCAGTGTGAGATTAAACATTAAATATCCATATTTAATATTTTTATCCAGAAGGACATTTGTATAGATAATGATAATATGTTAGGAAGTACTTTTTTGATATGCTTAAAAAGAGAGATTATTTCTGTATAAAACGGTCTTTCAGTAAATAATTCCTTAAGGCACTTTTCTCCTGTGTTCTTTTTTTTCAGTCAGTTCTGCTTCCCTCTCTTTTAAATACTATTGGTCCATGGAAAGATATACTTTAGATTTCCAGTGAGTGAATGAGCAACGAGAACAAACAGGAGTTTAGCAGGGGAGTTCAATGGGGGAAAGAGAAGCAGAAGAGAGAAAAGGAAGAAGCGAGAGGAAGAACCAAGTGGTGGTGGGGGAAGAGGTTGCTGGCTGTTTCTAGATTAATTTATTTTATTTTATTTATTTATAATTCAAATTTTGCCACCGCCCATCTCCCCCAGAAAAGGGGAACTCTGGGCGGTTTACAATAAGAACCATATTAAAAAGATAAATATAAAAACATCTAAAATATACTGTACATATACAGTTCGTTGTTGTTCAGTCGTTCAGTCGTGTCCGACTCTTCGTGACCTCATGGACCATAGCACGCCAGGCCTTCCTGTCCTCCACTGTCTCTCGGAGTTTACTCAAATTCATGTTCATTACATCGGTGATGCTATCTAACCATCTCATCCTCTGCCGTCCCCTTCTCCTTTTGCCCTCAGTCTTTCCCAGCATCAGGGTCTTTTCCAGTGAGTCCTCTCTTCTCATTAGGTGGCCAAAGTATTTGAGCTTCAGCTTCAGCATCTGTCCTTCCAATGAGCAGTCAGGGTTGATTTCCTTTAGGATTGACTGGTTTGACCTCCTTGCAGTCCAAGGGACTCTCAAGAGTCTTCTCCAGCACCACAGCTCGAAAGCATCAATTCTTCGGCGCTCAGCCTTCCTTATGGTCCAACTCTCACAGCCATACATTGCTACTGGAAAAACCATAGCTTTAACTATACGGACCTTTGTCGGCAAGGTGATGTCTCTGCTTTTTAATATGCTGCCTAGGTTTGCCATAGCTTTCCTTCCAAGGAGCAAGCGTCTTTTAATTTCATGGCTGCAGTCACCGTCTGCGGTGATCTTGGAGCCCAAGAAAAAAAAATCTGTCACTGCTTCCATTTCTTCCCCTTCTATTTGCCAGGAAGTGATGGGACCAGATGCCATGATCTGGGTTTTTTTAATGTTGAGTTTCAAACCAGCTTTTGCACTCTCCTCTTTCACCCTCATCAAGAGGCTCTTTAGTTCCTCTTCACTTTCTGCCATTAGGGTGGTATCGTCTGCATATCTGAGGTTGTTGATATTTTTCCCGGCAATCTTAACTCCGGCTTGTGATTCATCCAGCCCGGCATTTCTCATGATGTACTCTGCATATAAGTTAAATAAGCAGGGTGATAATATACAGCCTTGTCATACTCCTTTCCCAATTTTGAACCAGTCGGTTGTTCCATGTCCGGTTCTAACTGTTGCTTCTTGACCCACATACAGGTTTCTCAGGAGACAGGTAAGGTGGTCTGGTACTCCCATCTCTTTAAGACTTTGCCACAGTTTGTTGTGATCCACACAATCAAAGGCTTTAGCGTAGTCAATGAAGCAGAAGTAGATGTTTTTCTGGAACTCTCTTGCTTTTTCCATGATCCAGCGAATGTTGGCAATCTGATCTCTAGTTCCTCTGCCTCTTCGAAACCCAGCTTGCACTTCTGGTAGTTCTCGGTTCACATGCTGCTGAAGCCTAGCTTGTAGGATTTTGAGCATAACCTTGCTGGCATGTGAAATGAGCGCAATTGTACGGTAGTTTGAACATTCTTTGGCATTGCCTTTCTTTGGAATTGGAACGTAAACTGACCTTTTCCAATCCTGTGGCCACTGTTGAGTTTTCCAAATTTGTTGGCATATTGAGTGCAGCACTTTAACAGCATCATCTTTTAGGATTTTAAATAGCTCAGCTGGGATACTGTCTTCTCCGCTAGCTTTGTTGTTAGTAATGCTTCCTAAGGCCCACTTGACTTCACTCTCTAGGATGTCCGGCTCAAGGTCAGTGACCACACCATCGTATTTATCAGGGATATTAAGATCTTTCTTGTATAGTTCTTCTGTGTATTCTTGCCATCTCTTCTTAATCTCTTCTGCTTCTGTTAGGTCCCTGCCTTTTTTGTCCTTTATCATGCCCATCTTTGCACAAAACGTTCCCTTGATATCTCCGATTTTCTTGAAGAGATCTCTAGTCTTCCCCATTCTATTGTTTTCCTCGATTTCTTTGCATTGTTCATTTAAGAAGGCCTTCTTATCTCTCCTTGCTATTCTCTGGAATTCTGCATTCAGTTGTTTATATCTTTCCCTTTCTCCCTTGCCTTTTGCTTCCCTTCTTTCCTCAGCTATTTGTAAAGCCTCATCAGTCAGCCACTTTGCTTTCTGGCATTTCTTTTTCTTTGGGATGGTTTTAGTTGCTGCCTCCTGTACAATGTTACGAACCTCCATCCATAGTTCTTCAGGCACTCTGTCTACCAGATCTAATCCTTTAAATCTATTCCTCACCTCCACTGTATATTCATAAGGGATATGATTTAGGTCATACCTGAGTGGTCTAGTGGTTTTCCCTACGTTCTTCAATTTAAGCCTAAATTTTGCAATAAGAAGCTCATGATCTGAGCCACAGTCAGCTCCAGGTCTTGTTTTTGCTGATTGTATAGAGCTTCTCCATCTTTGGCTGCAAAGTATATAATCAATCTGATTTCGGTATTGACCATCTGGTGATGTCCATGTGTAGCGTCGTCTCTTGTGTTGTTGGAAAAGAGTGTTTGCTATGACTAGCCTGTTCTCTTGACAAAACTCTATTAGCCTTTGCCCTGCTTCATTTTGTACTCCGAGGCCGAATTTGCCTGTTATTCCGGTTATTTTTTGACTTCCTACCTTAGCATTCCAGTCCCCTATGATGAAAAGGACATCTTTTTTTGGTGTTAGTTCTAGAAGGTGTTGTAGGTCTTCATAGAACCGGTCAATTTCAGCTTCTTTGGCATCAGTGGTTGGGGCATAGACTTGGATCACTGTGATGTTGAATGGTTTGCCTTGGATTCGAACTGAAAGCATTCTGTCGTTTTTGAGGTTGTACCCCAGTACTGCCTTTCCCACTCTTTTATTGACTATGAGAGCTACTCCATTTCTTCTAAGGGATTCTTGCCCACAGTAGTATATATAATGGTCTCCTGAATTAAATTCGCCCATTCCTGTCCATTTTAGTTCGCTGATTCCCAATTTGTCGATGTTCAATCTTGTCATCTCATGTTTGACCACATCCAGCTTACCTTGATTCATAGTTCTTACATTCCAGGTACCTATGCAATATTGTTCTTTACAGCATCGGACTTTCCTTCCACTTCCAGACACATCCACAACTGAGCATCCTTTCGGCTTTGGCCCAGCCGTTTCACACTTTCTGGAGCTACTCGGAATTGCCCTCCGCTCTTCCCCAGTAGCATTTTGGACACCTTCCGACCTGAGGGGCTCATCTTCCGGCGTCATATCTTTTAGCCTTTTGATACTGTCCATGGGTTTTCTTGGCAAGGATACTGGAGTGGTTTGCCATTCCCTCCTCCAGTGGACCACGTTTTGTCAGAACTCTCTATCATGACCTGTTCTTCTTGACCTGACTTCATTGAGTTACGCAAGCCCCTTCGCCACGACAAGGCAGTGATCCATGAAGGGGACATATACAGTTTACCAAATGTAAATATAAAATAAGTATAAAACTAAGTGGCCATAGAGATCTAATTCTGTGAGGAGAGCTCTAAGGTGCTAGCCACCCCCAAGAATAATTGCTCCCCTTCCCATCCCAAGCGAGATGGCAGAGCCAAGTCTTCAGGTACTCCCAGAAGGCCAGGAGCGATGGAGCCTGTCTCACCTCTGGGGGCAGAATGTTCCACAGGGCAGGGGCACTGCAGAGAAGGCCCTCTTCCTGGACCCCGCCAGATGAAATTCTTTTACAGATGGGGTTCGTAACATGCCCTCTCTGCGTGACTGGGTAGGACGGGTCGATGTCATGGGGATGAAACGGTCCCTCGGGTAATCTGGACCCATGCCATGTAGGGCTTTAAAGGTGATCACCAACACCTTGAATTGGACCCGGAAGCAAACTGGCACCCATTGCAGCTCGCGGAGCAGAGGTGTCACATGTGACGATCTTGGGGCACCAAGAACTGCCCGCGCAGCCACATTTTGGACCAGCTGAAGCTTCCGGACGCTCTTCAAGGGTAGGCCCATGTAGAGCGCATTGCAATAGTCTATATGGGAGATGACCAGGGCATGAGTGACTGTTCAAAGGGCCTCTCAGTCCAGGAACGGGCATAACTGGCGCAAAACACGAAGTTGCGCAAAGGCTCTTCTGGCCACAACTGCCACCTGCTCTTCGAGCAGGAGTCATGAGTCCAGAAGAACCCCCAAGTTCCGCACCAGCCCTGTTTGGGGTAGTGCAACCCCATCCAGAACTAAGGATGACAATTTCCCGGATACTGAGAAGCCATTAACCCACAGCCACTCTGTCTTACCAGGGTTCAGCCAAAGCCTGTTGTTCCTCATCCAGACCCCTACAGCCTCCAGGCATGGGAAAAGGGCAGTCACTGCATCACTTACTTCACCCAGGACAGAGATGTACAACTGGGTATCATCAGCATACTGATGATATCTCATCCCATGGTGACGGATGATCTCACCCAGTGGTTTCATGTAGATGTTAAATAGGAGAGGAGAGAGAACCAAACCCTGTGGCACCCCACAAAGGAAGGGTTGAGGGTTGGATCTCTCACCCCCTATCACCACTGATTGGGACCAGCCCTGGATGAAGGATGTGGACCAGTGCAAAACCACACTGCCCACCCCCAACTCCCTGAGCCACCCCAAAAGGATACCATGGTTGATGGTATCGAAAGCCACTTAGAGGTCAAGAAGAGCCAGGATGGATGCACTGCCCCCATCCCGCTCCCACCAGAGATCATCCATGAGCACGACCAATGGATTTTCTGTCCCATATCCAGGCCTGAATCCTGACTGGAAGGGGTCCAGATAATCCATTTCATCCAGAATCCTCTGGAGTTGCAACGCCACCACCTTCTCAGCCACCTTCCCTAAAAAGGGGAGGTGGGAGACTGGAGCATTGCTTACCGCTGACCTAGCTGAGGCAGCTTCAAGGGGCAAATAAAGAAGTTTGGAAAGAAGTGACCACATCAGTTTAGAGCAGTGTTTCTCAACCTTAGCAGCTTTAAGATGTGTGGACTTCAACTCCCAGAATTCCCCAGCCAGCATGCTGGCTGAGGAATTCTGATAGCTGAAGTCCACACATCTTAAAGTTGCCAAAGTTGAGAAACACTGATTTAGAGTTTGAGAACATAGTTTTATAGGCACGCTAGATTACAGAACAACCAATTCCATTTACATAAATTTTCAGGTTAAACCAAACATAGAAGAGTTGGGAACTTTTCAAAGTAAAGTAAAGCACTGTGGATGCATATGAAGCTCTCAGTTGAAAGTTAAATGGGACATATACAGGAAATGAAAGGAAGTATAATAGCAGGATCTGCAGAATGAAAGTTAGAAAGGATGAAAGTAATAGAGGCTTGCAAGATAAACAAAAAGAGGGGTGGGGTGTGGGGGTTGGCCCTCAATAGTAAAAGGGGAAAAATAAAGACATAGAAATAGGGTGGCAGTGAAAGGATGCAGCTGCTCAACTCCTACTTTGCTTCAGTCTTCCCCTTAAATGGATGAAAGCCTAATGACTGACAAAAGAAAGTAGTGGCAACTCAAGGTAAACAGGTGTTTAAAGGAGAAAATTGAATCTACATAAAACAAAAAACATTCTGAGTTAATGAAATTGGCTGGTTAACAGAAAATACTACTACAAATCAAAGAAAGCTAATTTGCTTGGTTAAAAGATCTTAGTGCAGCCAACCTCTTACTCTTTCCTTCCTCAAAATTATATTGGTCTTCAGGTGATCAATTTTTGCAACAGAAACCAAGCTGGAAGTTGTGACCAATTTTTCTGCAAAATATATTCAGCAGAAGCAATCTCATTACCTCAGGGTCTCATTTAGCCTGGTACAGTACAGCAGCACAAAGATTGCAGCCATAAAATATTATCATTGTGGGGAAGGAACATCTTCCTGTGCACCAAAAGAATCTCAGGGGTAACATAGTTTGGGGAGTTGGTCCTGTAGCCTGAAGCTATTTCATGTGTCTCTCCCAGGTTGGTTTAAGGTGGGATAGTCGCCAAACAGCAGGAACTGCTTTGGTTCATCCCTTATCAATGACAATGTCAAGAGCTGCCATTGCTACCAGTTTACAATCACTTTGGCTGCCCTTCAGCTGCTGCAGTTGATCAACACTATGCACAGCCAGACCTACAGCTAATGAGTGCCAAACCGCCTTATGGCAATCATCACTGGGCTGTACTATAGCAGATTACTGAGGGGGCAATTAATATTTGACCAGATCACAACAGATGAATGACCTGAAGTATACCCTGTGATTGCCAATTAGATATGGGAGTGGATAGGCATGGAACCTTGAACTGTGGGAAATCACAGACTGAAGGAATTCCATAGCCCAACCCTACAGATATCCCACCCCAAAGGCCTTTTGGGATGACCAGCTGAGAGAGGATGACAAGTTGTGATAGATTGTTCTTATATGCTAATGTTTGTTTTATTAGGTAATAATCTAAAATATTTATAAAATATTTGTTGTTTATTCATTCAGTAGCTTCCAACTCTTCGTGACTTCATGGACCAGCCCATGCTTCCTGTCAGCTGTCGCCACCCCCAGCTCCCCCAAGGTCGAGTGTCACCTCCAGAATATCATCCATGCATCTTGCCCTTGGTCGGCCCCTCTTCCTTTTGCCTTCCACTTTCCCTAGCATCAGCATCTTCTCCAGGGTATCCTGTCTTCTCATTATGTGGCCAAAGTAATATAAACATGTTTATATCTTTATAAGTTTATAAGACAAGCATAAGGCAGAAAGTTATACAATTCATAGATGGGTAAGTAATGTGTGTTAATATTCTCCTGCTAGAATGGGAATTTGCATTTGCACAGTGTCTTAAATTCCTGAGGAAACCATTTTCAAGGCTGGTTGGAGACAGAAATATTTCTATTCAGTGGGAAAAAGACCTCTTCAGAAGATTTTCAGACTTGTGAAGGAAGAAACACATCTATTCCTGAATGTTTTTATGTGTATATTGTGATTCTTGGGATAAGTCTGAATTAAATGCTTTAAACATTGTAGCCTTTCAGATATACATGGAGCTTTGTTTCAAAATAACAAGAAGGGTAATCATTAAAGGGCACCTTTCTTCCTTTGGGATCTATTTAGCATGGCATGAATAATAAACCCTGTCAGGTTGGCTGAAAAGACTTTGTAACAGTATTAGGTATAAAGTGTAAACAAGATAGAGGGTGATTGAGAAGGCTTTTGTCACCTTCTGAGAAAGAGGGAGTAAGAAACAGGCTAATAATAATAATAATAATAATAATAATAATAATAATAATAGTATTGCACTATTACAATAAGTGACATCATGTCCTTGATCCAAATCTCAGTCAGTAGGCATTTAGATGAGCACTCTGATCTGAATTGAGATATTTTGTTCCCTGAACTGATATAGAAAATTGCATCCTGAAATTGTTTGCCCAGAGTATTTGTCATTATTTTTAAAAAGTCTTTATATTCCACTTAGACACTCATTAGAGCTTGCTATGTGCCAACTAGCTGTGATTTTCTTTGGTTAGCAAAAGCATATATATTTTCCTTGAGTATAGAAATTATCTGTTAATCTAGGACTCAGGAATATTCCTCAGTGATTTCATTTGATTGATTCTGAAAAAAGTGTTGGTTTATATATACTGTAATGTGAAAATGAAGAAGAATTCATTCCAGAGGGAGGAAAATGAAATAATTATCCTTTCCCTGAAAATGGAGGCAGGTTGGGGTTACTTCCTATTCCACCCATCGGGAACTGTCATTATTGTGAATAATGGGTTATTTATAGAAAAACACAACATTTCAAAGTTAAGCTACTGTAAAAACAATTATTTTATTTAAGAAGTGCAGTGTTATATATACCTTCAATGCAGACTTTCTAAAAATAAAATCACATGACTCACTTTAAGGAATTGTACCTTTACACCACACTAGGGGGAAAAAATCTGTTTGCAAGTTGTTTTTTGCTGTTGTTTTAAATTTTGTTATTCTTCTCTTCAAAAAGAGTAAAAAAACCCCACTCTCAGAATAGCTTATAAATACCAGTAATGAGCCCCCCCCTTCTTATGGTTTCTATCATAAAATGCATAAGATATAAAGAAAAGGAAAAGGAAGTTTGTATTAAAAAATACTTCAAATTAGTTCTAAATCAAGGTAAAGGTAAAGGTTTTCCCCTGCGCAGTCGTGTCCGACTCTAGGGGGCAGAGCTCAGCTCCGTTTCTTAGCTGAAGAGCCAGTGCTGTCCAAAGACGCTTCCGCGGTCATGTGGCTGGCATGACACGTGCGGAACGCTGTTACCTTCCCACCAAAGTGGTACCTATTTATCTACTTGCATTTGCATGCTTTTGAATTGCTAGGTTGGCAAGAGCTGGGGCGAGTGTGGGAGCTCACTCCGTCATGCAGCGCTCGGGTCTCGAACCACCGACCTTCTGATTGACAAGCCTGGTGTCTTAACCACTGAGCCATCGCGCCCCTTCTAGATCAAAGAAGGATGCATATTTCATTAATTAATGTGTTGCTTTCATTTGCATCCTCTCTGGAACCAAGATTGCAGATGCTGATTGTACAAGGCTGACTTCTTCAGAGAAGTGTCTTCCTTTGTCTCTCCTTTCTTTCTGTTCAATCAATTCTATTTCCCCTTCCTAAAGTTTCAGTTGTATTAGCTGCCATTCCCTGTTGGTTGGCAAAGGGACAAGAGTTTGAAATCTTCAAACTTAATATTTGGTGAATGTTAAATATATTTTGATCTTGTGGGTGCTGGGGCGCTAATATTTGATGGCATATCTGAGATCCTGCCAATGCCTCCCTATCCTAAATGGGTGCCTGTAGAGTAATCTCACACTTCTTGGCAGTTTGTATATAGAGACAGAGACACAGAAAAATACAGAACTTACAGAGTCAATGTTATTAATTTTTGGTCAGAATGCTGCTGGAAAATATGCAAATACATAGAAAAGCAAAGTATTTCACAGCCATTTTGAAATAGTTCACAACATTTTGCGCAGACAGATTTATTTATTTATTTATTTATTTATTTATTTATTTATTACATTTATATCCCGCCCATCTCCCCCAAAAGGAGGGACCCTGGGCGGTTGTTGTTATAATTTTCTGTCATTTTCTACAGAACACATTTTCTATCTACAATATCTATCTATCTATCTATCTATCTATCTATCTATCTATCTATCTATCTATCTATCTATCTATCTATCTATCTATCTGGAGATACACATATTTCAGTAAATGTTACAGCTCAGAAGAAAACACTTTTATTTTGAACAGGGAAAGTGGAATGGTAAGGCTTAATAAATCCTTGTTTGCTGGCTCTGCCATTGTTTAAAGTGGAGCTGACTTTGCATCCTCATTTTGTTGCTCCTGCAAGCGAGATAGAAGCGGAAAGGTCACTTTCTACTTGCTGAATGTCAAGAAAACAAAAGAGAAAGTTTAATCTATGAAAAACATTAGAGGGACTAACAAAGGTCACCCAAAATTATTTCAGTTCTGCATTTTGTGAGGGGCTTTTTGGAAAAGAATAATTACCAAAATGAAAGGTCTTAGTATCCTACATTTGGCCAATTCTCAGTAATGTTGCTTAATATGAAGTCAGTGAACAGCTACTACAGCCATTAGCATCTGCTGTAATAGTTCATTGGAAAAGAAATACCAGATCAACACTCTATTCTGACTTAGGATTTCTAACAAAGTACTAATATTTGTACTTCAATATTTGGGGAGTCTTTGGTGCTCTCTGAGCCTTGTTGTTTTCATGCAGACGTTTCATTGCCAGGCTAGGCAACATCTTCAGTGCGAAAAGGGAGTGGAACTTGCTGTCTGTTTATATACCCTGGCTTGTCCTGCCTGTGTTGGTGGGGGTCTTGTACTCTCCTTGGTAGTTCCTTGATTGGGCTGTTGTGTGCTGTTTGGGTGATTGACTGAGTTAATAGTTCCTTGATTAAGGTCTATTGTGTTGTTTGATTGCTCCTCTGCTGCTAATCTTGCTGTTAATCTATGCATATCTTGTTGTTGATTGCTGGCCCAGGGGTGTTCTGGTCTTCTGGCTATTCTATTGTCTCTTATGAATGGTATGTAAATGTTGTTAACCTCTATGTGTCTGTTGATGGCTGCTTTGTCTGAGTGCCAAGCTTCCAGGAATTCTCTAGCATTTTTGGATTTGGCCTGGTCTAATATGCTCACAGTTTCCCAGTTGAAAGTCTGGTTAAGTCTGTCCATGTGTTGTGAGATTAAGGAGTTTTCATCATGTCTTCTGACTGCTAGTTGGTGTTCGTGGATGCGTTCTGCTAGTCTTCTGCCAGTCTGTCCTACATAGTGGCTGTTACAGTCCTTACACTGTATGTTGTAGATAACTCCTGTTTTTTCTTCTTGGGCTACTGGGTCTTTTGGTTTACTTACAATGTTCTGAAGGGTTTTGGTAGGTTTGTGTGCTACAGTGATGCCATGTGGATGTAACAGTCTATTAGTAGTTTCTGAGATGTTTCTGATGTATGGCAGTGTAATCCTTTTCATAGCTTCTGTTGGTTTTGCTGTGGTGGGTTGAGTGGTCAGGCACTTTTTGATAAAGTTGTGTGGATATCCATTTTGCTGGAAGATGCTATATAAGTGGTCTGTTTCCTTTTTCTGGTGTTCTGGGTTCCTGCAGTGTGTTTGTGCTCGTCTGAATAGTGTTCTTACACAGCTCCTCTTGTGTGAGGTTGGGTTATTGCTTTGATAGTGGAGCACTTGGTTAGTGTGGGTAGATTTCCGGTAGACTTGTGTTTCTAGAATGCCATCATTTCCTCTACTGATGAGGATGTCCAAGAAGGGTAGTGTGTTGTTGTTTTCTTCTTCCCTTGTAAATTTTATTCCTTTGAAGATGTTGTTGATGGTCTCATGTGTTTCCTCCAGTTGATCCTTTTTTATTATGACGAAGGTGTCATCTACATACCGGATCCATACTTTGGGTTGTATGTGTGGGAGTGCTATCCTTTCTAGACGTTGCATTACTATCTCTGCTATGAGTCCTGAGAGTGGTGATCCCATAGGTGTTCCTTTGATTTGTTGGAATATTTGTCCATCAAACTGAAAGTAGGTGGTGAGGCAGAGGTTGATGAGGTCCATGATTCTGGGTATTTTGATCTTGGTGTATCTTGTTAGGTCGGGTGTGTTACGTAGAACTGCTGCCATGGATTCAATCGCTAGTGCTTGGTCTATGGATGTAAAGAGTGCAGTGACATCGAATGACACCATAATTTCATCTTCATCTATTTTTATGTCTTTGATTTTCTGGAGGCACTGTAGTGGGGAATTGATAGAGTATTCACTCTCCTCTGTGAGATGCCCAAGTTTTCTTGTAACTTCTTTAGCTATGTTGTATGTGGGGGTGCCTGGTAATGATACAATTGGACGGAGTGGTATGTCAGGCTTGTGTATTTTGGGGCGTCCGTAGAAGCGTGGGATGATAGGTCCACTGCTTTTCATCCGCCTCTATTTTTCTTTACTGATTTGACCTTTCTTGGTTAGGTCGTTGAGGATTCTTTTGACCTGGCTGTCAAGTTTCTGTATCGGATTGGAGTTTACTGGGATGTAGGTTTCTTTGTCCTCCAGTATCTTGGGCATCTCAGTAACTTGGGCATCTCACAGAGGAGAGTGAATACTCTATCAATTCCCCACTACAGTGCCTCCAGAAAATCAAAGACATAAAAATAGATGAAGATGAAATTAGGGTGTCATTCGATGTCACTGCACTCTTTACATCCATAGACCAAGCACTAGCGATTGAATCCATGGCAGCAGTTCTACGTAACACACCCGACCTAACAAGATACACCAAGATCAAAATACCCAGAATCATGGACCTCATCAACCTCTGCCTCACCACCTACTTTCAGTTTGATGGACAAATATTCCAACAAATCAAAGGAACACCTATGGGATCACCACTCTCAGGACTCATAGCAGAGATAGTAATGCAACGTCTAGAAAGGATAGCACTCCCACACATACAACCCAAAGTATGGATCCGGTATGTAGATGACACCTTCATCATAATAAAAAAGGATCAACTGGAGGAAACACATGAAGCCATCAACAACATCTTCAAAGGAATAAAATTTACAAGGGAAGAAGAAAACAACAACACACTACCCTTCTTGGACATCCTCATCAGTAGAGGAAATGATGGCATTCTAGAAACACAAGTCTACCGGAAATCTACCCACACTAACCAAGTGCTCCACTATCAAAGCAATAACCCAACCTCACACAAGAGGAGCTGTGTAAGAACACTATTCAGACGAGCACAAACACACTGCAGGAACCCAGAACACCAGAAAAAGGAAACAGACCACTTATATAGCATCTTCCAGCAAAATGGATATCCACACAACTTTATCAAAAAGTGCCTGACCACTCAACCCACCACAGCAAAACCAACAGAAGCTATGAAAAGGATTACACTGCCATACATCAGAAACATCTCAGAAACTACTAATAGACTGTTACATCCAAACGGCATCACTGTAGCACACAAACCTACCAAAACCCTTCAGAACATTGTAAGTAAACCAAAAGACCCAGTAGCCCAAGAAGAAAAAACAGGAGTTATCTACAACATACAGTGTAAGGACTGTAACAGCCACTATGTAGGACAGACTGGCAGAAGACTAGCAGAACGCATCCACGAACACCAACTAGCAGTCAGAAGACATGATGAAAACTCCTTAATCTCACAACACATGGACAGACTGAACCATACTTTCAACTGGGAAACTGAGCATATTAGACCAGGCCAAATCCAAAAATGCTGGAGAATTCCTGGAAGCTTGGCACTCAGACAAAGCAGCCATCAACAGACACATAGAGGTTAACAACATTTACATACCATTCATAAGAGACAATAGAATAGCCAGAAGACCAGAACACCCCTGGGCCAGCAATCAACAACAAGATATGCATAGATTAACAGCAAGATTAGCAGCAGAGGAGCAATCAAACAACACAATAGACCTTAATCAAGGAACTATTAACTCAGTCAATCACCCAAACAGCACACAACAGCCCAATCAAGGAACTACCAAGGAGAGTACAAGACCCCCACCAACACAGGCAGGACAAGCCAGGGTATATAAACAGACAGCAAGTTCCACTCCCTTTTCGCACTGAAGATGCTGCCTAGCCTGGCAATGAAACGTCTGCATGAAAACAACAAGGCTCAGAGAGCACCAAAGACTCCCCAGTTTAACCGTAAGCTACAAATATTCTCTTCGATTGTTACTTCAATATTTGCCATTTTCCTATTATGATAATAGCTCTCTTAACCACTAGTATTAAATGTAGAAAAGTATGAATTTTCAAAGCATTGTCACAATTTTTTACTTCATCAGTGTAATTGTCATCCTAATAGGGTCTTACTGTATAATTGCATGTACTGTCCATTTATCTAGGAAATTAAAATCATTCTATATATCAAGCAATGTAATCTACCAACATACTCAGAGGTACCATTAATGAAAGCCAGTGTAGTACAGTATTTAATTGGTTTAAGTCCCCATCCACTGACTTTGGGCTAGTGGCTTTCTTTCAGTACAAACTAACTCACATGATTTTTGTTGGGATAAAGTTAAAGACCCCTGCCTCTACCCCCTTGTATACTACCTTGAGATCCAAGAGTAGAGGCAGGGTATAAATGCAAAAATAAATAAACAAACAAAACAAACCTTTGAAATCATCTGCTATGCACCTGTGATTGTATTTATCATCTGACCATTTTTTGTTTCATCATTCAGAGCTAATTCTTTTTAACATGATGTAAGAAATGGAAAAGTTACTACAAGATGAAATTTCCCATTGTTAATTTTCATGTGATATAAAGATCTTATAAAAACAACTTGTTAAACCAAACCCAGTACTAATGATGCTTAAGATCATCTTTATGATTTGTTGTTTATTCATTCAGTCGCTTCCGACTCTTCGTGACTTCATGGACTAGCCCACGCCGGAGCTTCCTGTCAGCCGTCACCACCCCCAGCTCCCCCACAGTCGAGTCCATCACATCCAGAATATCATCCATCCATCTTGCCCTTGGTCGGCCCCTCTTCCTTTTGCCTTCCACTTTCCCTAGCATCAGCACCTTCTCCAGGGTATCCTGTCTTCTCATTATGTGGCCAAAGTACTTCAGTTTTGCATTTAATATCATTCTCTCAAGTGAGCAGTCTGGCTTTATTTCCTGGAGTATGGACTGGTTTGATCTTCTTGCAGTCCAAGGCACTCTCAGAATTTTCCTCCAACACCACAGTTCAAAAGCATCTATCTTCCTTCGCTCAGCCTTCCTTATGGTCTAGCTCTCACAGCCATAGGTTACTATGGGGAATACTATTGCTTTAACTATGCGGACCTTTGTTGCCAGTGTGATGTCTCTGCTCTTAACTATTTTATCAAGATTTGTCATTGCTCTCCTCCCAAGAAGTAGACGTCTTCTGATTTCCTGGCTGCAGTCAGCGACTGCAGTAATATTTGCGCCTAGAAATACAAAGTCTGTCACTGCCTCCACTTTTTCTCCCTCTATTTGCCAGTCATCAATCAAGCTGGTTGCCATAATCTTGGTTTTTTTGAGGTTTAACTGCAACCCAGCTTTTGCACTTTCTTCTTTCACCTTCGTCATGAGGCTCCTCAACTCCTCCTCGCTTTCAGCCATCAAAGTGGTATTATCTGCATATCTGAGATTATTAATGTTAATATTATATTTAATCTTTATGATAGCTTCATTGTTTTCTTCAGTCTCACTGGTAAAGCAAAGACAGGTATGAGTACTATTGCTTCAAATAATTATGTACAGAAATGAAGAATTCTCCTGCATTTTTCTCTGCTTGTTCTCTACAATTTGATGAAGGGTACTCTCTATTAAAATTCTTTTCCAAAAAGACAAAACATTTAATTAAATGCTCATGGATGGAGTGTAGTGGCGGCATTTATTTAGTGATAAAGTGGATGAGAAGTGTTTGTGGATGCCTTATCTTTAAGAGCACAATCGTCTCTCCAGCACCTGCAGCTTCTCTGGCAGTTGAATTCTGAGGAAAAACACCAGGAAGGAATTTCTCCCATTGGGTCTTTAAAGCTTATTTTTAGATTTAGGGGCTTTGCAATGATGGAAAGATGAGCAATAAGGAACAACATCTGCCATCTCTAATACTGAAGGAAGCTCAAAAAAACCACCAAGAAAAAACTGGAAGGTATATTTAAGCACCCTGAACATAAATTAGAGAAATGAAAGCCAATTTGCAGGGGAAGGAAACTTCTGGAAAGTTGCAAAGGCAGATTTTAGCAAAACAGTTGTTTGAATATATTAGGATGGTACCCTGATATGTTTTCCTTCACCTGCTCAGAACAGAAGCAACAATTAACTTGGCAGCAGAAAGTGTTACATGGCTCCATTTTTAAATGTAATTTCTCTTTCCATCAGGGATTCTTAGGGCTTGTGTTAATTCCAACTGGAAAATGCCACAGGTACAATAAGCCCAAAACTAAGAGACCAGCAAGGCAGGAGGCTCAAATGATGCCATTCATTCATAGTCTGAACCACAATAGCTATCCAAGAATGCTGGTGATTGTTACCAGCTCTAATTTCCTTTGGCAACAGTTCAGTAGGTGAATAGTTCATTTTGCTGAACAAATTGACAAAATTGAGTTACTTTCATTTTCCCAGATATAAAATTTATTTGGCTGGTTCTTAGCATTTTTAAGCTTGAGTCAAGCAAAAACTCCATTAATAGTTCCAAAATTATAATTATCTAGGTTCTTTTACTACACTTAGCCAATTTTCTGAAATGTGTGATACACCTGTAATAAACAAACAGTTCCTCCCAAAGCACAAACTTTTTTTTATGTAAGAACATTGCAGTATATTACTAATAAATGAGAAATTCAAGATATCCTGCATTATCTAAAAAGAATGAATTGCAAGAAAAGGACAATAATGCCAATTACTTCATGAACTTTATAAATAGCTTTACATCTGAACATTTCTGTAGCTTAAAAACACAAATGACAATGTCTAAAGAGAAAATTGTCTATGAAAATTGGTGGAAATTGGATCTGTGGATGTGTTCAAATTACGAAAACTAATTTACCAAGATTCATGAGTGGAAAATGACTACAGTCGCTATTACATGACACCAAAGAGACACATTGCACTGAAACACTGCAGCAAAAGAACTGAAGTGATGAACATAAATTGAACATAAACTGCCTCCAGGCAAATCAAACTACTAAATAGTAAAAGTAACATCAAGTTAAAATTTTATGTTATAGCATATTTAGCGTATTCATGGTCACATCACTGCTGGGAATGGCGAAAACTGCACAGTTCAGATTAGGACTTTGAAGACACTACAATGAGTGTCATTTCTCTAAATTGGGACATCTGGCTGAATCTAGGATTGAAAGAAATGGATCTTTCCAGGAGGATTTTGCTATAATTCCAGAACAGAGACAGAACTCAATAATATTCTAAGTTTATGTTCTGTAAGCTACCTGAATAATGGTGGAAAAAATAGAAGCAGTCAAAATGCACATGAATGAAAAGACTATTTTATTTTATTTTTTAAAAGGTAGGGGAGCATCCTTGTGCATTTTTATGTAATTAATTAAAATCAATAATCATGATTGTTGAATGGATACCCCTTTCTTAGCTCTGTATATAATATTAATGGAAATATAACAAAGCATTGACTACACATAAAACTATTCTTACCTCTGTGGATTGGTCATATAATTAAACAAACTTTTTAACAAACAGAATGTTCAGGACTATATTGTATTAAAATAAATAAATATATATATATATATATATATATATATATATATATGCACATATATATATACACATATATATATATATATATATATATATATATATATATATATATATTGTATAATCCTTCAAAAGATGCTCAGGTTTTGATTTTGTACCTTTTTGTACCAGTTTATTTCATATTTTTGTTGCTATTGTTGTTGCAAAATCCACTACAGTTTAACTTTTGTTTCCTTGATCATCCTCATTTATTCAAACAGATGGTACAGAAGTGTATGGGCTCAGGCAATCAAGTAAATTGAACTGATAAGTCTATTTTCATCACTATAGGGTAATATGTAATTTGGATAATAGAGAACCTTCTTTTTCTTCCAAAAAAAGTGACTGCTTGATTTCAGTTTAGACACCAGAGACAATGTCTTTTAGTCATAAACCTCTGCTGCAAGCTTTAATCTGAACTAAGTCTTGAGTCTAGAAGCTGTTTGAATATCCAACTTGGCCATTAGAAATGTGAACTAATTGTTATAAATCAATCATGACTTTGAACACATGCCAAGCAATTTTCTCTCTTCACTTAGCAGTGATTAGATCTCTGGCACCTATCTTTCTAGAATTTAGTTACCAGAAATGATCTTGGGGGTCACTGGAAGTTGCCAGTGTAAGATCTTATTTTGACAATCATTACTACTGAACCAAAGTGATACAAATTGCACTGTACAGTTACCTAGAAACCATGCTATAAATGTGACATTTAAGAATATGGCTGAAGTTTATTAAACTTGAACTGTATTGTGGGTAATTGCCCAGTAATAACCCTTCCTAAATTATATAAAGCCTTTACTTTACTTAACTGGGAACACAGGCTCCCCAACCACTAATATTATCATCATTCAAGATAATGAGCAACACAAACCATTCTATTACCAATCTAAAAGCAATAAATGTCAAAGTAAAGAATAATGCAATATTCCATCCTGAAAGAACAAAGGACAAAAGTAATGATAATGCTTTTTATATTTGCAGTCTATTATATCATGCATAACAAATGACTCTGTAATTGTAGGCAGTGTTATTTTAACAAATTATAGAAGTGGGAAGATATAGGAAATACATTTATTAGTGTCCTACATGTATATTTTTTTAGATTTTTTTATCCTGCCTTTATTGTTTTTATCAATAACTCATCTAATACTTCTTCCTCCTCCTATTTTCCCCACAACAACCACCCTGTGAGGTGAGTTGGGCTGAGAGAGAGAGTGACTGGCCCAAAGTCACCCACCAGCTTTCATGCCTTAGGCAGGACTAGAACTCACAGTCTCCTGGTTTCTAGCCTGGTGCCTTGACCACTACACCAAACTGGCTCTCCCTTTTTTCAGATTATTTAAATAAGTAAAGAACTTTGAGTGAATTGATAATTTTCCAACTATTGTTATTATTAGAATTCTAATCCACACAATCTTACATTTGTCTTAAGTGATTTTTCCCCACTTCATTGATATTATTTCTGGTATTCCTATTTACTGAATAGGATAGGTTTGGATAGGTCTTCATAAAACTTTTACCCCACTTTGTATTTGGAGAAATGGTGGGATAAACATTGAATTTTGAGAATATGCATTTTTCAATTCTGGGTTCCTTTTCCTCCAATTGAGTCCAAGAGTGGGACATTTCATCTGATTTTGCAACAGCCAGAAAAGAAGTGATGCATCACTAAAAGGCCAGGGTTACAAGGCTATGTACATTAAGTTGTGAATAAAGCTCATTATAAACACTAAGGCCTACTTGTGAGTAATCATACATATAATTTCATTGCATGAATATTTTCCCATTGTTCATGGATATGACCAAAACAACCCTTTGGTGAAACTGCACCCTTTCTTTTAGTCACAACTGGAGAGAATCACTAAGCAGCTCAAATACCTTGATATTCTAAGTTAATGTGATGTGTCCTTTGTGAGTGCACCAAATTCCTAAAATGAATTAGTTGTACAAGTCAAAATCAAGTAGGTACTTGATGCTATAGATACAGAAGAAAGAATAAATGCCATACTTGTGATTCATCTGCACTAATGCTCAACCAAACTTTACATCTTACAGTCCATAACATCTGGATTGAACTGCACATTGATTTATTATATTCATTTCATTGGCGATCACTCGTAGCCGAGTAAGATTGTCTTCCAAAGGTAAAATTTTAACGGTGGATCCGTAAGTGGCTGTAAAGGCCAATTCTGGATCCGCACAACCTCCCACAGTGGGGGCATAGGTTTCCGGGTGGGAGAAGGTCATGATGAGGGTTTGCCTGACGTGCCTTCCTTTTAGCTCTTTTCTCCCTTTCGCCCTGTACTCGTGCTTCTTCAAAGTCCATAGCGCCATTAATAAAGGCTGACCTCCAATTGAAACGCTCATGAGTTAGGGCTTCCCAGTTCTCAATGCTGATATTACATTTTTTAAAATTAGCTTTGAAAGTATCTTTGAATCTCTTTTGCTGTCCACCAATATTCCGTTTTCCATTCTTAAGTTGGGAGTAAAGTAGCTGCTTTGGAAGACGATGGTCAGGCATTCGAACAACATGACATCACATCCTGACACAATCATCTCAGAACATCCTTTAAAATGTTTGGTATTCCTCTAGCTCTAAAATATTCCCCAAAGACCAACAGCTGGCACTAATTTCACCTGAGACTACAGAAGATTCTCTTTATGACTGCTGGGCCAATCTAAATCACCAATGCTCATTCCTCATAAAATCTAAAAGGTTTTTCCTTCTCTCTTTATGTCAGTGAGCTTTAGTTGCATTTAAACTTCTGGAAATAGCAGGTGGGAATTGATAATGTCCATTTCTCAAAGATAATGACTAAATCAGCTCTTTATATTATAATTAATTGCCATTAAACAATATAGCTTCAGGCTGGTTAGTAAATACCAAATGAACCATCTGTATTATGCAACATTTACAGCTGTATGGGTTTCAGTTCCGCTACATTTGCATTGCTAGTTGAATGCCATCATGTTAAACAGATACAACATTTTTAAGAGGATATTTTATATCTTCTGTTGGTTGAAAGAATGTGTAATCTTTGTGATTTCATGCACTTTTGAAGCAGATGGGAAAAGTTAAGTGGAAAATATATATACCAATTAATACATTATTTATTATGGCCTTTAGCCAGCAAAATATACCAAAATTAGGTGGTGCTGAAGTTTTGCAAGTAATTTAATAAAACCTAAAGTGATCCCTGTGCCTAGTCACATGTGCTCAACTGTTCCCAATCAAAACTCTTAAGTTCAGATTTACAGTACTATCTTCCACAATCAGTTCTAGGATTCTGTAGCCTTATTATTGCTAGATACCTAAGTAATACACCATGCCATTCTAATATTCTTAGTTCTGATTTTTAAGAACCTAGTAGAGTACCTGACAGCAGGGAACTTTTACATGAAACCTTATTCAATGATTATTTTGATATAGTCTTAGACTATACCTTTTATTTAAGAATATTGTTTTATTGTATTTTAACAACTATTTACTTTTTTTTATTGTAAACCACTCAGCATCGCTCTCTGAGTGAGATGGGCAGTGACTAAATTTGAAATATAAAAAATAAATAAAATTACTTTTCCTAGTCCTAAGTAGTATTAATTTAGGGATTTTAGGAACAGTTTTGCCTAGAATTCTGCAGATCAAATGCAGATGTCTTACTGGCTGGACATCATATGGATAGAAAATCCCTATGGTTATTCTAGATCATAACCTATTTTGCACTAGTTGACACTTGCTTCCTATCAAGTCCAAAATATGTTATACAATGGTTATTCTGACTCAATACTTTTTTACAGCTTCTCCCCTAGCTCTCAGAAACTTCCCTGAGCAATGCTCATTGAAACACTTTTTAATGCAGAAGCTGAAATCTTTTATCTTATCTGAATTTCATCAGATACAACTTTTCTTGTTTCTGGTGATATAAGCAAAAAACCAGTCTTCTGTACAATATTGTAGTGGTAACAATATCACTTTTGTTTATGCTGTTTTTTTCCCAACTTAAATTCTTTTTTCCCCCAAAGTTTTTATTATTATTTTTTACAATAAAGATAAAAAACTACAAAAAACAAAAACACTACAAACAAAGAAAAACATTAAAAGTGTAAAAACACACACAAAAAAGGACTTTTGAGGCTTCCTGTGGAAAATGGCCAACTGAACAACTTTGCCTGTGAGCTCCATGGGCAGAGCTGGCAGCATGGTAGTTTTTTTGGGGCACAGACAGGTTTTTCTGTAGCCCCAAGTGTTTTTCCGGATTAAGGAAAACACTGAGAATCAACCCATTTGTCCTCCAGACGGTGAGTTGTAGCCAGGAGATTGTAGACAGCATTTGTGACCGAGCGGTAAGACTACACTGGGAGGCTGGGATTTAATCTTTTCTAAGCCACGTATGCATCCTCTTAAAAAAAAGGGAAAATAAGTCATGCCTTTCCATATCTTAAACATCCAATTTGTTTTTTTTTAAGTTTTGTATCTTAAGAGAAGCTTTTTACAGTAAGAAAAAGCGGAATCTCTTGGTGATTATAGTTATATTTGGAGATTTTTAACTATAAAAAAAAAAGTTTTGGCTTTTTCCCCCCCCATCTGGGTTATATTGAGAGCCTTTCCATTGTTATCTTTGTTGCTGAATTTCAAGGTTGAAGTGTTCTTTCTACACATTTCTTATTTTAAACTTTAGGCTTTCTGTTTACTTTTTTCCAAACTGTCTGCTAGTATATTTTCTTTGGTTAATTTTGGATTAATTTATTAACCTCTATTTCTGTGAGTTAACTTTTTAGGGTGTGCTATAATTTACTGTTTGAACAATGGAAGATTTTAAAGAAGATCTCAGAGAATTACGTTGTCAGCAAGAAGATATGTTTTCAAAGGGTTGTCAAATTATCATACAGACTGTTTGGGACATTCGAGATGATATTCTAGTTAAAATGGAACAACTATATGAAAATACTATGATAGAAGAAGAAGATGTCGGAAAAGATGGCATTTTTACTGTTGTGGGGGGAAATGAAATATTCTCAGCTGAAAACTCTGGATTGGTGTTTATGGGATTAAAACGATTGTTTAACCTTAGGACTGCACAAGGAACTGCCAAGCGGGGGAAATGTTATGACTATTTCAATCAATGTTATGGGAAAGAAGAGTATGGAATGTGGGAGTTTTTTTTCACTTTCGCTGGAAAGTTTGTGTTTTTGGGGGCTATTGGGTTGTTAGATCTTTGTAAAAAAATGCTGTTGGTGTAATGGTGAAATATTTGAATGCCCTGGTATATTTTGAGGAGGGGTAAAAAAATAAGAATATTTAATTGGACTGATAATGAGGTTAATATGAGGGTTTGTTTATGGGAATTGTTGTATATTCTGGCTGTTGAAAGCTGGAAGTCACCTGTATGTATGTAACTTTCTAAAA
The DNA here is from genome assembly GCA_023362775.1 of Charina bottae. Classification (NCBI taxonomy): domain Eukaryota; kingdom Metazoa; phylum Chordata; class Lepidosauria; order Squamata; family Charinaidae; genus Charina; species Charina bottae. The sequence goes on along the minus strand of JALMGJ010000004.1, from coordinate 89,571,646 downwards.
GTTTTTTTGTGTGTGTGTGGGTTTTTCCCCAACTTAAATTCTTTCTATCCTGTTTTATGAAGAAATTTGCCATTTTTGGTAAGTTCTTAGCAAAATATAAATTTAATAAAATGCTGTTTGCATTGGCTCAAGTCATTAGGTACAGCTATTCTAGAACTGAAAGGACCATGATATTTTTATCTGTCTTTTAGCTGTTACAGATGAAGTGTCTGTTTAACATAATACATTGCAGTTCTAAATTAGCCCCATAAATATGGATGATTATATAGAAATTCAAAACTAGGAATATAAGAGTTAAGAACTTAATGCTTCTGCCTCAACTGACGAATTTCTCAAATTTGCTTTCTTTCACATTAACTTTTGTTAAACATTAAGGTTCTTCCTGAGACATTTATGCTTTTTCTGCTTTCATTATGTTTTCTGTTGTTATTTATGTTTTTAAACTATGTTAGCTACCCAGAGTTGCCATTGTGAAATGAGCAGTCATATAAATAGAATAAAGTAAATAAATATATAATTTTGCTGTGTGGGTGTATACATATAGAAAGATACATACAGGTAGGAATCTTTTTTGGGGGGGCAAATATTGAAATTTGCACTGAAACACCCCAACACAATCTCCATTCTTTACATACTTGCATGAGATGTTGCAGTGCAAGTTCAAAAGTGCAGAGTTTGCATTGTGAGCTCACAATTCATGCTTTGTCATTTTGGTGCCACAACAGTTAGATACAGACACCTCCAAGCATATGTACAATCCATATGTAACAAAATCCAGATTCTCTTTCGTACCTTGATATGTTTACTTCAATGCTTTGGTAGGTTAATTCAGTTTAGTCTACCTTCTTAGCTTGGAGTTTCAATCCTTTATAGTTTCTGATTCTAGCCTCTTTTGCTAGGAATCAGCTTCTTGAAATTAAATTCCACTAGGGATCTTGACCTTATACAGTGCACTAGTCTTCAATTACTTTTGATGATTACCATGACTAGCCACCTACCCTGAAATTTTGATTATTTTCTTTTTTCTCAACTATGGCCCTAAACCTAGTATTTTAGAGTGGGCTGAAATAATACCTTCACTCTTTTATATCTTAAACTGTTTTGAAGATATCAGGTAGCATCATCAGTCACTGATGTATCATGAGACATGAATCCTGTATATTATCTTTCAGTTGGGAAAAAATGGCTATAAGTGTTCTGTTAAAGAAATTATATATTTAGCAATGAAAATAGATTCTGACAAGCCATTGAATATTACATATAAGGCAAAACAAAAAGAATAGCATGAGAGGCTTTGCTTAAGTGTCTCTTATTTTCATTTGAATTTTACCTGTTTAAGGTTCTAATGAGCAATCAGCATATTCCAGATGTAAATTAAATAAAAGAAAAAATAATGCCTGGTAAATAAGGAAGAAAAAAAAATGAAGGATTTAATGGCAAGGTTTTCTCACTGTGAGTGCTATAAAGAATTACTTTTTCTAATTATACTTTTAACAATTAGCCATTCCATATTCTTCAACTGTGTAACTTAGAACTGATTTCTAAAACAAGAAAATATTTGGTATAAACTCTGCAAACTCTTTATTTGGTGTAAAACTTGCAAGCCATCTGTGATTGGTGTATTCCTTCAGTTACACTCATGTAATATTCTCTCTCCAAAGAACTGTAAACAGTTTTCTTATAAGCTGTTTCTTATAAGCTGTTTTCAGTTAACCTCCTGCCTTGGATAATGTGTGAATTTGTGTATCATGCCTTGGAAGATCAGGATTTTGATCTTTTTTTAAATTTATTTTTATTTATATTTCAAATTTTGCCACCACCCATCTCCCCAGAAAAGGGGGACTCTGGGTGGTTTACAATAACAAACACTTTAAAAAAATAAAGACAAAAACATCTAAAATATAAATATACTATTTCCAATAAGAATAAATATACAATCCAAGTGACTAAAAGAGATCTAAATCGGTCTAAATCAGTGAGGAGAGCTCTAAGGCACCAGCCACCCCCAGGAATAACTACTCCCCTTCCCACCCCAAGAGAGACAGCAGAGCCAAGTCTTCAGGCTCTTCCAGAAGGCCAGGAGCGATGAGGCCTGTCTCACCTCTGGGAGCAGAATGTTCAAAAGGGTGGGGGCTACTGCAGAGAAGGCCTGCTTCCTGGACCCCGCCAAATGAAATTCTCTTGCAGACGTGGTCCATAACATGCCCTCTCTGGATGACCGGGTGGGAAGGGACGATGTCATGTGGATGAGACCCTCAGGTAACCTTTTCATAATATTAGCATCCTACTTGGAATATCTTGTATGTGGGCAAGCTCATAAAATCAAGAATGGGACTGGAAGGTATGATCCTTTAATTCCATTTTTCTGTTATGAATATAATTTGGTTAATCCAAAACCAGTGCTCAAATTATGAAGTTAGACAATCCTTGATAAAATCAAAAATCCTGCTTTACTTGCTTCCCACTATGAGAAATACAATAGTTTTACAAATTCAGGACTTTGATCTCCAAGTACAGGTGTGGAATGCACATGTCTGAAGTCTTTGTTTCAATCAGTCCAATCAATTCTGACCTTGATGGAGCAATAGAATAGGAAGTTATTTATATTAGGAGTTTAGAACTTTCATAAAGGTTGAGGGAAACTTGAAGAAGGATTATCTGTGCATACATGCAGGGACAATTTTCCAAGCAGCCTCCCAAGCTTTGCGGTAGACATGGCAGCTTTAATACTTCAAAAAGAGATGCTTAATTTGAATTAATTCTCTATGCAAAATTCCTCTTCTGAATACTTTGCACATCCCTACAGTTTACTATAAACAACTATTTTATGCAAACTATAATACTGAGGTATGCAAGAGGTAAGGGAGAAAATCTGGATTAAAAATTATCATTTTAAATAAGGTTATGCTCTTTTATACTCAATTGTGTACTTTCTAAAACTCAGGATAGAATTCAAAATGGCACACTGAAATGAAATTCCACCTAGGTACTAACCAGACCCAAAACTTTTTAGCTTCATCAAAGTTGTTCCATTATAATCCAGACTAAAAGTGTTTCCAACCCCTTCCACGTATTTAGATGATTATAAAACATCTATGGACAGCTGTGTTACTAAGACTTCTACAGAATTGAAGAGCAGAGCTGATTTGTTTTCAACTCTGTTGTGATGTAGTTGAAGCTTGTGTAAAGATACATTTTTCTGGTGTTCTGAAATTCTGTGGCTCTGTTTCAGTGTAGGATGGAACTCTTTTCTCACCCCTGGTCCTGGCTTCTGAGCATGAGGTTCCATAAAGGCCATGCTAGGGGACAGCCTTACAGCTCCTTGTCACAGGTTCTTTTTTATACCCAAATCTTGATTGTTTCAGGCTCAAAATGATCCCCCCAAAAGCACTGCACTCTACAACACTTGGAATTTTTATATCTCCCCTTACAGGTTGGGGAGATGTTTTATTTTAAAGAAAACTATCTACAGTACAAAAGTAAATATTTCAAAAGCTATGTGACTTTTCTAGAGCTAATATCTTACTATCCTACCTTATTACTAATGAAACCATACTATACAATGTTATTCAATTCTTACTTTACTACACTCTATATTACTACTTCTATGCTATACTATTACAAATATATTCTAACTATTCTTATTCTACCACTACTATTACTAGCCTACTGTTACTACTGCTGGTATAGAGCTTTGGTACTGGGCAGTTTGTACAGCACTTGCCCCTTCTCACAGGTTTGCTGCAAGGCTTTGCCTCTTCTTTCTGTTTCCTCTGGACTCCAAAGTCTTTGTGAGGAAAACAAAACTTCTTTTCTTTTCTTTGGCTGCTTTCCTTCGTGGCTGCTGCAGGGCCTCAGAACACACCCGTCTCATCTAATCTCCTCGCGTCTCCACCCTAGTTGTTTCAAGGCTGTGGCTTTTATCAGCCATTCTGCCATCCTGACGTTGGGGAGGAGGTTTGAAATACTGTAGGAGGGAGGGAGGCAACACAGGTGCCTGTGGTTATTCCAGATGCCTGCTCTTCCACACTCCTACTCAAATGTGTATGTATATAAGGGGTGGTTAAAGTGACAAGTATTTTGTAAATACTTTCCTTCTCTCCAGCAGGTGTTGAGCTGCATGCCAGGCAACTGTTGGTCCCCCTGCTCCTCCATTCCTTTCTTTCTTTAGTGTGGAGTGGGGGTAGGGGATTGGTTGATGCAGAGTCTGCAGTAGCTTGGAACAGAAAAGTGATTTTTGCCCCTTATTCTCAATGTTTCAAGTTAGTAACAATATAGACAATCATAGAGAACCTTCAAATTACTTCTGAGGGTTTAGGAAATGAAAACAGTGGAGGTGTGAAAGTGTTATATTTAATTTTTACAGACGTCAAAAGGATTTAAGACACTGAGAACTTGCCATGTTGATTTCTCCCTAGGGCTGTTTATGACTGCCCATTCAATTTACGGGCAGAGAAATTGGGGATGAGACATTACAATTTCTCCCCACTTCCAAAATTATAATTATTAATTTTTACTGCAAGTAAAAGTCAGCAGCAACTGTAGTGATATATCTATAGTGAGTAGTTCAGATGGAAGCCAATATACAGAAACAGATGAAATATATTCACAAAAAACCCCAAACAAACAACCACCTGGTAGCTGGAAATCCTATGAAAGAAAAGGAAAGAAGTGCGCATCCTCCACCCAATTATGTCCATCATATTGTAACTTGCCATGTGCTATATTGACAAGCAATAATAAAACATGAAAGCTTTGTTATCTCCTCATTCCTTGCTGGAACAAAGATAGAACATCAATTATCTTGAGAGATGATGCAGTGCTCCTACTTTGGAAGAAGTCCTTGAGTTCATTGTTTATTTAATAATTTTTATAACCTGGCCCAATCCCAAAATACTCTAGGCAGCATATAAGTATAAAAACCAAATCATAAAACAAAAGTATAAAATTCGAAGTAGATTTCTTTTATATGCACCACTCAATCACTGAAGTGCATTCTGAAATAAGGAGCTTTAAGTTTTTCATGGAAGGTTAACAGAATAGGGGGGCGTATGAACTTTGAGGCATGAGTATTTCAAAGAATGGGTCCTGCTTTGGAGAAGATCTGCCCCATATTCATTCTATATCCCCATTTTTATTTTTATTTTACTTTGGGGGGTGGTATTCTCAGCAGGACTCTGTAGATGATCAAACCAGACAGGCAGATTCAGTTCTGGCAAGGCATTGCCTGATGTATCCCAGTGCTGTGCCATAAAGAGATTTTAAGGTATAACTAGCACTTCAAGCTGGCCTAGAAGTTTACTGTCACTCAATGCAATGATTTTAAAATTGATGTTATTCAAGGCTAGGAGGCCTGACCAGCTAGTAGCCTAGCTGCTTCATTTTGTACCACTTGCAGATTCTGGGTCGCATTTCCCATTTTGCTACATTACTAGATGGGAAAAAAGAGGAAATAATAGATTATAATGGGCGGGGATTTTATAGCTCCTCTGTTTCCAGACCTTGCAGAATAGCAAGCATATTGTATGAGAGGAAGCATGGGCACTGCTTGCGTCCAGATGTTTCCATCTTAAGCTTGGCTGGCATTCATTCTCTAGAAATGGTTCAGCTGAAGCAAATTAGACATTTTTGGTAGGGCAAGTGGTCTGAGAGAGGGTTCTAACTCTATGGAAGAATAAACCATTCTGTAGACTATAAAATTCCCATCTGTAAAAATTTATAGAGTGAAGAAAAACGTGAAAGTGGGGAAAAAATGAGATATGCTTACTTTGGCTTGAAAGGGGAGAAAATGAAATAGTTTTGATTTAATCCATTTTCGGAAATACTGAAGCTATACATTCAGAAGTAAATCTCTTTGAATTTGGAGGGCTTTGCTCCCCAATAAGCAGTTATGTACGGACTGCAGCATAAATTGTAGACATTATGAAAGGAACACCTGAGCAAATTATCATTAAGTGACTATTACTGCACTCCAGCTATCTTGTCCCCTGAGAGAAAATCCTACTGATGATATATAGATGTTTTTGGACATATTGTAAGGGGTATTCTGAGAATTTAGCAAAATGTTTTATTCACTTGGTATAAAGGTACTGTATTCCCATGAAATCTGGCAATAATTCCAGCAGCAATGATATTAACTGCTGCTCTGTTCCTCAACTAAACTAATTTACTCATTTTTGAAAGCTAATTTTCAAAATATAAAGTATTATTGTATCTTGCTTTTACTAATATTTTGGGTCCATTTATTTTTAAAATACTGTACACATTTTTTGTTAAATCATGAAGTACCAAAGCTTTTCAGAAGTAGACTATCCAAGGGTGGGAAATGGATGGTGATTGATAGACTATGATATAATTGCCAAAAATGAGGGTTTGGGGAAAATTAGGTGTGCTTCCCATGACACTAAGCAGTGTTAGAATTACCCATAATTCATCTTCATGAATTGATATTAAATTTAGTTAACTTATGAAAGAAGCTATTTCAGCTCACCGTACTGTAAACTTTTCTCAGATATCACTGAAGAGTTGCTGGGTTAAAACAGGGACTTGAAAATTCTTTAGCCAGAACCTTCTCTGATGCCATGCTGAGTGTGATGGAATGGGTCTCTGAGGGGGAAGGTGATGTTATGGAGATCGCAGGCAAGGAAGGAGGGAGCGCCTCTCAGGGGGAAAGGCACGTTCTCAGTGTGGAGGACCTTGGGCGCCCAGCCAAGAGGGCGGTCAGGCTGGATCCGCCTTGAGTTGCAGGAGTTTTTCCCGCAGAGACTGTTGGCTTAGCTCGGATTGGCAAGATTTCTGTATTCATTAGGATCAATAAAGAACTAGAACTTCATCTCGAGCTTAGCGTGGTTTCTTTGCCTAAACCCTGACACTGAGCCTGGAAACACAGAGAAGTGGGGTAGCAATAATACCCTCAAATGGCATCTAGGGTAAAGGTAAAGGTTCCTCCCGCACATTTGTGCAGTCGTGTCCGACTCTAGGGGCCAGTGCTCATCTCCGTTTGTTAGCCGAAGAGTCAGCGTTATCTGAAGATGCTTCCATGGTCATGTGGCCGGCATGACATGCACGGAACACTGTTACCTACCCACAGAAGTGGTACCTATTCATCTACTTGCATTTGCATGCTTTTGAATTGCTAGGTTGGCAAGAGCTGGGGCTAGTGTGGGAGGTCACTCCGTCACGTGGGGCTAGGGATTTGAACCTCTGAACTTGTGATCTTCCGATTGACAAGCCTGGCATCTTACCCGCTGAGCCACCACGCTCCTTCAAATGGCATCTAGTGGCAGCCCGGCGCTTTTGGGCCGAGTCAGCGGAGTCGCCTGGTGGAGTCGGCCGGAGCCTGGCGGAGCTGGAGTGGCAAACCGGGACTTTTTCTGGGCCTGGAGGAGTTACCAGAGTTGCAGCCTGGTAAAGTTCGGTGGGGCCTGGTGGAGTTCGGCGGAGCCTAGTGGGGGCTGCAGAAGTCGCGGAGGCTGCGGTGCCTACTGGCGATCTGCAGAGCCTGGTGGCGGTTAGTGGAGTTGTGGAAGCTGCCGGGGCTGCGGACCAGCTTGCGAGGCTTGACGGCTGCCCTCCCCGAACGGAGCGGCATTGAGGCCCGTTGGTCCTGGAGGCCCCATTACATTGCAGGGTGGATGGCTGTGGCCACAGAGGAGAGGCCTACGGTGGCCGGTGGAAGTCAATTAGAACTGAAACAGAGAACCGGCAGAGTAACCCCCCAAAGACTGAGAAATTTGGGGGGTTTTGAGAACTGTGGAACCGAGGCCGGTGGAGGCTTGTGAAGGCCTGTAGAGAACACCAGAGGCAGGCTGGAATTAGAACTGGTGGTGGACTTGGACTCTGGCCCTGGAACTGGGGTGCCCCCAGAAAAGGACGATCTTACTCAATTGTTATCTGGACTCAACTATTGAAAGCAATTAAGCTATTAAGATCATCATTCAATAGTTGCTGCTTGCTGGCCTGAAGGACAATCACCCCCGTGTCAGGGCAGCGGAAAATTGCGGGGTCTCTTGTATGAGTGTGGTTCCCCTCCATGAGTGAGAGTCACGAGTGGGGGGGGACAAGATTGTATGTGTTTGAGAGAGTACCTGACACTGAGTGAGAGACAGGGCAGGTAGGAGTGACTGTTTGCCCCTCTGTGACCAGTGAGAGAAGCCACAGGGGGCATAATGAGTGACTGGAGGATGAATGTAAGGGGCGGTTGGGGCTTACCAGCACCGAGAGCTTCGGTTGGTTGCGCTGGTAGCCTTCGACTGCCCAGGAGGATGGAGTATGAAAGGATGGGTGTATGGAAGAGACCCCTGCCTAGATCCAGGTTTTTGAGGGATTCGGGAGTGGAGGCGACCGGATCAGGAAACTCTGGGGACTACAATGTGGGCATTCCGATCAAGGTGGTGACGGGCAGGAGATATTGTGACGGGAACCGGAGGACAGGCCATCTTCGGGGAAGGTGCCCCCGGTGTTTAGTACTGGTGGTGTGTTCCGGTCCTCCGAGTTCAACCCCAGGCTCTGGTCAGCGGATCCTTGAGGGCCCCGGCTTCCGGCTGCTGCTACTCAACGCCAGGTCAGTAAATAAAGCTCCTCTCATACGTGAATTAATCACAGAGAGAGGGGAGGACCTGGTGTGTATTACCGAAACCTGGCTGGGCCCAGAGGGAGGAGTAGCCCTCTCGGAGATGTGCCCGGCTGGATTTCGGGTGTGGCACCAGCCGAGAGACCGGGGTAGGGGAGGAGGGGTGGCAGTTATCATCAGAGAATCCTTGGTGGCTTTCAGGGGCCTTGCTCCACAAGTATCCGGATGTGAGACCCTGTTTTTCAAGTTGGCTGCCCGTGAACAGTTCGGAGTGTTGCTATTGTACCAGCCTCCCTGCTGCGTAGCAACCTCCCTGCCTGAGCTGCTGGAGGCCATCTCGGGGTTGGCGGTGGAGTCCCCAGGCTTATGGTCCTGGGGGATTTTAACTTGCCATCCTTGGGGCGTGCCTCAGAAGCGGCTCGGGAGTTCATGGCTACCATGGCAGCCATGGGCCTGTCCCAGATTATTTGGGATCCGACTCGAGACAGTGGACTCACTCCGGATTTGGTTTTCTTGTCAGAGCAATGGCAAAGTGACCTGAGGGGAAAGTTAGAACTATCCCCGTTGTCATGGTCAGATCACGTCCTGGTATCCCTAGGATTCTCTTATGCCACCCCACTCCGCAGGGAGGCTGGACCTATTCGATTGGTCTGCCCCCGGCGACTTATGGACCCATTGTGGTTTCAGAGGGAGCTGGGGGTAATACCTGAGGATCTGCTGCACGGTCCAGCGGAGACACTGGCCACAACTTGGAATAGGGAGGCGGCCGGTGCCTTGGACAGGATCGCGCCGATGAGACCTCTCAAGCCCCATTCGACCCGTCACTCCCCGTGGTTTACGGAGGAGTTGAGGGTCTTGAAGAGGGTGAAGAGACGTCTAGAGCGCCGCTGGAGAAAGATGAAGACGGAATTCGACCGAACACAATCTAGAGCTGCTATTAAGGCCTACCTTGTGGCGGTAAGAGCGGCGAAACGTAAATATTTATCCGCTCTTATTGCATCCGCAGAATGCCGCCCGACAGCCCTGTTTAAGATTACTCGATCTCTCTTGGGTAGGGTGGTTTCGACCACCCACCTGCAGGGCCATGCAGAAGAATTTTCTGAGCATCTGCAGGATAAAATCGCTCCGATTCAGTCTAAGTTGGACTCCATGCCTGGATTGCAATCTGGGGAGATGCCGGGAGAGCGGTCTTGCCCTATTATCTGGGAACGATTTGATCCTGTTGGACCTGAGGAAGTGGACAGGATCCTTTGAATTGTTAATTCCACCACATGTAATTTAGATCCCTGCCCTTCCTGGCTGGTGAAATCGGCCGGGGAGGTGACAGGTGGATGGGTCCAGGCTATGATTAATACATCCTTGTTGGAGGGGGTGGTTCCAACTGCCTTTAAGGAGGCATTGGTGCACCCCCTCCTCAAGAAGCCATCCCTGGACCCTACCATCCTGGACAACTTTCATCCAGTCTCCCACCTTCCCTTTTTGGGAAAAGTGGTTGAGAAAGTGGTGGCGTTGCAACTTCAAAGGACCCTGGATGAAGCGGATTATCTTGACCCTTTTCAGTCAGGTTTCAGGCCAGGATACAGGATGGAGACTGCATTGGTCGCGCTTATGGATGACCTCTGGCAGGAGCAGGATGGAGGTAGTGCATCCATCCTGGCTCTCTTGGATCTCTCAGCAGCTTTCGATACCATAGACCATGGTATCCTTTTGGGGCAGCTTAGGGAGTTGGGGGTGGGCGGCGTAAGTTTGCGCTGGTTCACCTCCTTCCTCCAGGGCCGCTCCCAGTCAGTGGTGATAGGGGAGGAGAGATCCAGCCCGTGTTCGCTCCTATGTGGGGTGCCGCAGGGTTCAGTTCTCTCTCCTCTCTTGTTCAACATCTTCATGAAACTGCTGGGTGAGGTCATCCGACACCATGGGATGAGGTATCATCAGTATGCGGATGATACTCAATTGTATATCTCCATCCCTGGTGAAGTAAGTGATGCAGTGTCCACCCTGTCCCAGTGCCTGGGGGCTGTGAGGGCCTGGATGGGGAAAAACAGGCTTCAGTTGAACCCTGGTAAGACCGAGTGGCTGTGGATTGATGGCTCATCATCTTCTGGGAAATTATCATCTTTGGTTCTCGATGGGGTAGCACTACCCCGTTCAGAACCAGTGCGTAATCTGGGGGTTCTTCTAGACTCACGACTCCTGCTCGAAGAGCAGGTGGCAGTCGTGGCTAGGAGGGCTTTTGCACAACTCCGGTTGGTGTGCCAGTTATGCCCATTCCTGGAACGCGATGCCCTCTGTACAGTCACTCATGCTCTTGTCATCTCCCATGTAGATTATTGCAATGTGCTCTACATGGGGCTACCCTCGAAGACTATCCGGAAGCTTCAGCTGGTGCAGAATGCGGCCGCGCGGGCAGTATTGGGTGCTCCAAGATCTGCACATGTAACACCGTTGCTCCGCAAGCTACATTGGGTGCCGGTTTGCTTCCGGGTACAATTCAAGGTGTTGGTTATCACCATTAAAGCCCTACATGGCATGGGACCAGAATACCTGAGGGACCGTCTTATCCCCATGTTATCGACCCGCCCCACCCGGTCATCCAGAGAGGCCCTGCTACGTACCCCATCAATTAGAGAATGTCATCTGATGGGGTCTAGGAGGCGGGCCTTCTCTGTGACAGCGCCCACGTTATGGAACATCTTGCCCCCAGAGTTGAGACAGATCTCCTCCCTCCCGACCTTTAGGAAAGAGCTGAAGACCTGGTTCTGCCGCCTGGCATGGGATGGAGGAAGGGATAGTTCCTCATGGAGATGGCTAATCCCTTGATTTTAATGTCCTTCTTTTAATGAATATCTTATCCATCTGGATTTATAATTATTTTTATACTGTTTGTAATTTTATTTATAGATTTTAACTATTGTTATCCTGTAAACCGCCCAGAGTCCCCTATTCCAGGAGATGGGCGGGGATAAATTTAAATAATAAATAATAAATAAATAAATCTAGTCAACTCCAAAATATAGAACATAGTAGAGCAGGAGGAGGCCCAAGAATCTCATGTTATGTTTGCAAAATCTGTTTCTGAATGGGATTTTGGCTATTTATCAATTAATTTATTGTCACCTGTAGCATTGTATGAAATGATGGTGCTCACCTCCTGAAAAGCTTGCTGGCCCCTTTTTAAAAATACTCTCCCCCCACAACCATCTAGAAAATATAAAGTGGGGAAAAAATCAGCCTCATTCACATATAATGCAACCCATACACTTTCAGCATTACTTTGTTTACAATTAGAGACAAACTGGTAGATACGGCCAGCTACCACTCTACGTTTGCCCACTTTCTATTAACTTTAATGAGGCCTATTGCATCTACAGTAAAAATACCTTAATCAAAGGTAGTGAAATGTTCATTAATGGCATCCTTTGCTAAAGTTTGCTTGATTTGAAATAGTCCTCTGTGTGTTTGGCATGGGACCAACATGAAAAATGAAAGTTGGCTTTATATTTCCAGGTCTCTACTACTCATTGAGGAGAAGGTGTGGCAGATTGTGATGACTGGATATTAAAACGTACAGATTTATGAACATATAATTAGTGACAGGGAAGGTAAGATTTGACAGCCTACAGATATGTTGTAATATTAAGGGAAATATTTAGCATATATACCTTATTTTAACATTCAAGTTCCTTGTTTGAACATTATCAAGGACTGTAATATTCTGTGTCTTTCCTATATTCCACCTAGTCATGCCACTGCACATATATTTATAAAGAGAGAAGAAAAAAGAATTTCTGAACTGAAAAAGTGTTCGTTGGTGGCAGCAAAACCAATAGTTCCTTTAGAGATATTGTCCGGGACAAAGAGATTATACTTTAATTTTTGAAGAAGAAATAAAGAAAAAGGAAATGACTCCCACAACAATGAGGGTACATGGCATAGATTAATTACTTGACAAGCCAGCCTTAGGCTATGGTCTTTCTGGTTGGCAGCCTGATCATTGGGATTCTCTTTGGAAAAGCTGTTCATTCTTCAGAGGTGGCTTAACCTTCATTGAAGCAGAACATCCCATCAAATATATGCCCAGCCAAATTGTATGCATGTGCCCAACCATATTTAAATACTCAGAAACAGCACGTATTAGTTCCTCTCCTGGCTGATTTGTAGTAACAAAGGGCTTGTGCCTTTGCTCCATTTAGTTATTTTAGTTGTCCTGGGTTCAACTTCCTGAGTGACCCCACTTGTAATATGACAATGATAATACTCCTGGCCTGTTTGGAGGGGATATTGTTCTATTGCAAATTAGGTCATATAAGAGTCCAACACATCTTGTGTGATCTGGACATTTGCTGCGATGCTTCAGGATTTGTTGAAAAAGGTAGCTATGGCATAAACCCACAATGCCTTTGCTGGTGTGTTCTCACTGTTCAAAAAACATCTTGTCTCTATGACAAGGAAAAAAAAATCTGGCATAGCAAAAAAATTGGATGTGTCTATCTTCCATTTCCATAGGTTAGAAGCCAGGTAGAGAACATAAGTGCCAAGAAATACATTTAAAAAGGATATATAGAAATTGGACTAATTGGCTCTCTGATTTAACATCCAAGTTTATCCAAAAAAAACCTCTGCTAGGAATGTACAGTTCAGTCAAAATCACTCTGAATTAGAGTAAAATGCATTTTAATATTAAACCTTTTCATAAAGTATTCTTTTAATTAGTTTTAAAAAGCAGCATCTAAATTAATAAAAGCCAAAACTACATACACAACTATTTCTAATAGATGCATGCTTCGGATGGTGTATCTACTGTAGCACTAGGGATAAAAGAACTTATTTTACTGATTTTAATTTGCTTTCCATTGTTCTAGGAAAATATATTGTGATATTCCTCCTAATTTCCTAAGTAGCAATAAGGTCTAGAGGCGTATCCCTGGAAGAAGATCTTTGAAAGCTTATAGCATTTTTTAATGTTTGAATGTGTTTGTAATTAATATGTTTAGCATAGTAGGAGACAGCTAAATGCAGTACCCCCACAGGCAATTTTCAATGAAGCCAGTCCCATAGATATTTTCCAGAGCTCCAAGTAAATAATCTAACACTTTCCTTATGCTATTTGGTAGCTCAAAATATATTTTGTGTTTTTCACTCATACTAAGCTTTCCACACCCCCTCTACCTCCTATTGCTATTAATAAAATTCCCAGCAATACTTCTAACTCCCTCAACCTTTTTCCTGTCAAAACTTCTAATCTTATGGCAGCAATCTTCAAAAACTGCAAAGTAAAACAATTCTGCGTTGGAAGAAGTCAATGGAGTGAAGGATATCACCTTACCTTAGAAAATCAATTTTTTTCTATACCCTAATACCCACAAAGTCAAAGAAATAACTTTCCTATGTTGTTGTTGGTTAATCTTCCAGATTAAGAAATGTGTAACATTTCATTTGTAGGCATTGACCCACTAAAATAATATGGTTCATACTCTCTCATCTAAATACCCTGTAGGGTCACCTGTTCATGTGTTCAGTGGTAATAATCTAAAGATTTTCTGAATACCCTGTTGCCAAGAATTCATTTGGAAACTGAAAGCTCTGCTCACACATTTTTAAAAGGCTGCCTGATTGCTAAAATTACCCCATATACCTATGATTTTTTCTGATACCATGTTAAGCGTATTCATATTTGATTCGGAGATTTCCCTTCCCCTTAGCTTCTGCTTTTCCCTTCCTTATCTATTCTTCATAGAAGATAAAATGTAGAATGGTATCCTTAACAAAGCAGCAAACATTCCTCCTGTGCTTATCATAGTTCATTTTAAACGGGATGGAAATCACTTGGTGATGGAGCTCTGTTGTTTCTTTTCCTTCTTCAGATCAAAGAAGGGAGGGAGGGAGGGATGTCCATCATGTAAAAGGTGGATGTAAGGAAATGTTTCTGTTGTACAACCTCCTGGGAAAGTTTGGATTCCATGATCAATATTGTCTTTCTTTCAAAAGCTGTGGTTGCCCTTTAAAGTTCATACTACATCTTTGTTTATTAATAGTTAACTCCAGAGAACCAAAATAAGATGAACAGAGGCCTTCTGAGGTTGTTATTTTGATAGATGACATATGTATTCCTCCACAAGTATACCAGAAAGACTGGCAGAATGTAAATCAATAACCCTGGGTTTTAGATTTAATATGATTAAGATTATTACAATCGTTGTATTATTAATTACAATGGCAGACAATTTATATGTTTTTTAGTTTGATCTTTATTATAGTAGAGAAAAATGTATAGAATAGTACAGGTAAAGGTTCCCCCACACAGTCGTGTCCAACTCTAGGGGCCGGTGCTCATCTTTGTTTGTTAGCCGAAGAGCCAGCATTGTCAGAAGACGCTTCCACGGTCATGTGGCCAGCATGACGCACGCGGAACGCTGTTACCTTCCCACCAAAGTGGTACCTATTTATCTACTTGTATTTGCATGTTTTCAAATTGCTAGGTTGGCAAGAGCTGGGGCGAGTGTGGGAGCTCACTCCATCATGCTGCGCTCAGGTCTGGAACCGCCGACCTTCCGATCAACAAGCCTGGTGTCTTAACCACTGAGCCATTGCATCCCTCATAGAATAGTAGTAGGAATGAAATAATTATATACAGTAAATGTTATCTTTGGGGTGAAATTGATTAGGAGGTTTATATATACATTTTTTTTAACTTAAGGGGAAGGAGGGATTGATTATGGAAGATTGTTATATATCATTGCTGTTAAAAGTCGGAAGTGACCTCTTTTTGTAATCTTAAAAAAAATTCTCTTGTGTTTCCACACTTTTTTAGCTTTTTTTCCCTCTGTAGTTTTTTGTTTTTCTGTAGTTTTTATCTTTGCCTTAAATCTAATAAAAATTTTATATAAAAAACAATAAAACATAATATATAAAGCAATAGTGTATTAATTTCTTTGGATACTTCTCAGTGGTTATGGTTTTACCATAAAATTATTGGTCGGTCGAAAATATATCCTAGCTATCCTACCATTTGTTTTTCTTTTTGGTAGTTTCTAACTTGCATTGCTTGGATATCTGTGTCTGTGTATTCAGATTTTTTGTCCTTCTGTTCTTCAAGTCTTCTGAAAAATCAGGTCTGATATATACCTAGTATGACATGATTGTGGATTGCCACAGCCCAGAGCATCCACCTTGATCACATGTCCCTCTCACACTTTCTCAGATTCTGCAAAAAGAAAAATGCCAAGATATTTGAAGAAAAAAGGTTGAAGAATCTTTTCAAATAATTATCTCCTGTGACAGGAGAATAAAAAAAAAAGTGGAGGAACATAATGCCTGAATTTCCAGAGACAGAACAAAAAGAACAAAAGAAGATTGTGCATTGTCAGATCATTCTCTTCACAAAAAGAAGGGATTTCAGGATAACAAAAATGAGGTGGGAAGTCAGAGTCACAGAGATTTTCTCTCTAAGTGCTTTGCCAGAACATTTCTAGTTACCATGGGAGGCAGGAAGGACAGACTCCAAAGCTCCCTTATTTATTCTAGTCCCCAAATGTTATAATTGTCCAAATGTTCATTTCGGCAGACCATTAAACTTGGATTCTAAATTCATTTCCTCATCCATAATATTCATGCTTTGGCTAATCCCTATGGTGATTTAATAAGCAATATTTTGCTTCTGAAAAAAAGGATGCAAACATCAGTATTCTGCAGGGTGCACATACAGTATAAAACTGGCTACTTGTGATGCATCAGATTAGCCTGATACTTTGAAAATATTTACCTGAGAATGTTGAAGTGTTTGATGACTATGTTGACAAAAGTTCATCAGGAAATGAATATATCCTGCATCTCTGATTCGCCACAAAATTTTATATAGAAAAAATTAAAAACTTTTTAACATGTGGTAGTCCAGAAGTTTTTCCTAGCTTTCTAAGATATGCAGAACACAAATGGACCAATACTGAACTAAGAGATAGTTTAGCATTCATGGTTCATACAGTTTAATTCCACAAGATACTTGTGAGTCAAATCATACTGCAGATGGCTATGATTACTGGAATTCCCATTACAAAAATTAATTAAAAATAAATCCAAACAGCATATGAATACAAAGCTTAGAAAAGACAAGAACATAATTTATGGGGCAGTTAAAAATGCTCTACAGGAACGTACTAAAATACTGAATATTACATACAGTACATTAAATAGAACCAACAACATATAACAACTTACATACAGTACAAACATATAACAAGCCAAACAAAAAGAAAATAA
This sequence comes from Charina bottae, assembly GCA_023362775.1. Lineage (NCBI taxonomy): Eukaryota > Metazoa > Chordata > Lepidosauria > Squamata > Charinaidae > Charina > Charina bottae. The sequence continues at coordinate 89,554,821 of JALMGJ010000004.1, read as the reverse complement.
GCAACATTTATAAAAAATGCTCTACAGGAAGTATTAGTTCTTCAGTTTTGTGCCATAAGGATTAAAAGCGAAAGGAGTATATTTTTGCTGTTTTGTTAGTACATTCAACTGTGAAAGTGTTTGATGTACATTATCTAGTTATAACACAAAAAATATGGTAAAGTATTATTTCACATTTTGGTGCTGGGAAAATTAAGGCTCACATCTTCCTTAAGGTCATCTAAGGCCATTGCATTAGTTTGTTATCTATATAGCACATTGAGAGCTCATCAGGTGGAGGAGTAATCCAAAAATATGCTAAAAAATTAATAATGTTACTTACTTTCTAGACATTATTCCAGACAAAATGGTGTTAGTGTAAAGGAATGATGAAAAATCAGCTTATTTTAGTTTTATTCTGTCTCTCACTTTACTGATCTCAAGGTGTTAAATCCCTAGATCAGTTTATGAATTTCTCCCAAACCAGGCAGTATAAAAAATCCTATGCATTTTTCATGTAACTTCTAATATGGGCATTTTTGTAAGCACATTTTGCCGTGTGCATACTTTCTGCAAGCAAATTACCCTTTGTTCTAATATATAATATTTTATGTATACTTTCCATAAATAAATACATTTTTGGCAGTTTTAAAAATTGAGAACTACCACATATGGCTGCAAATTGTGGATTTTAGGGCATTTTAGCTCTGGTTCTCTGATAAAGTCACTAAGTGCCAATACACTAAATATTCATATAAAAACATTTGGAGGGAATGAATTTATTCTATATCACTGTACATGAAAAACAATTTCTACTGAAATAGCATAACATGAAAAAGTTCAGGGTCCCAGATTCATTACTGGGCCTGGTCCAGGTTCTTTCTTGCCTCTGGATGGCATTTTTGGGCCAGAGGGCTAGGCCAGAGGGGGTGAGGCCAGTCACTGTTCAGGAGCTTAGTTCAGGAGCTGCTAGTTGGTTGTCAACTTTCTCCAACAGTGAGGCTTCTTGTGCTTTCTTCTAGTTGAAATATTGAACTTATCTATCTATTATCTGTCTCCCTCAAAATAGGGCAAAGTGTTATTACCAAAGCTTGCGTCCAGAACATTTCGAAAGATCTTCTGAAAATTCAATGATTTGGCTTCAGAATTAAACATTGTCCTGCAAATGCCCTCAGTTTTTGCCTTGAAACCTTCTGCTGGAGCCTTCTCAAAGCTAAGGGCCTAAGAATGCTGGGTGAATGTGTTGTTGTTGTTCAGTCGTTTAATCGTGTCCGACTCTTCGTGACCTCATGGACCATAGCACGCCAGGCCTTCCTGTCCTCCACTGTCACCCGGAGTTTACTCAAATTCATGTTCATTACATCTGTGATGCTATCTAACCATCTCATCCTCTGCCGTCCCCTTCTCCTTTTGCCTTCAGTCTTTCCCAGCATCAGGGTCTTTTCCAGTGAGTCCTCTCTTTGCATTAGGTGGCCAAAGTATTTGAGCTTCAGCTTCAGCATCTGTCCTTCCAATGAGCAGTCAGGGTTGATTTCCTTTAGGATTGACTGATTTGACCTCCTTGCAGTCCAAGGGACTCTTAAGAGTCTTCTCCAGCACCACAGTTTGAAAGCATCAATTCTTCAGTGCTCAGCCTTCCTTATGGTCCAACTCTCACAGCCATACATTACTACTGGAAAAATCATAGCTTTAACTATACGTACCTTTGTCGGCAAGGTGATGTCTCTGCTTTTTAATATGCTGTCTAGGTTTACCATAGCTTTCCTCCCAAGGAGCAAGCGTCTTTTAATTTCATGGCTGTAGTCACCGTCTGCGGTGATCTTGGAGCCCAAGAAAATAAAATCTGTCACTGCTTCCATTTCTTCCCCTTCTATTTGCCAGGAAGTGATGGGACCAGATGCCATGATCTGAGTTTTTTTAATGTTGAGTTTCAAGCCAGCTTTTGCACTCTCCTCTTTCACCCTCATTAAGAGGCTCTTTAGTTCCTCTTCACTTTCTGCCATTAGGGTGGTATCGTCTGCATATCTGAGGTTGTTGATATTTCTCCCGACAATCTTAACTCCGGTTTGTGATTCATCCAGCCCGGCATTTCTCATGATGTACTCTGCATATAAGTTAAATAAGCAGGGTGATAATATACAGCCTTGTCGTACTCCTTTCCCAGGGTGAATGTAATCTACATGAATTCTGATGTGAACTGACCCAACCCATATCTCCTATACTAATGTGTAGATCAAAATGTAACTATCTTTTGAATTAGAATGTCTTTAAATGTTGCAACTTGCTCATTTTTTCCTTTAAAAATGTATGTAACAAATATGCATTTTGTGATACAATTATTATCAAATGCACATTGAATGTGAATTTTTTCTGTTCAGCATTTTTGAACAACTTCAAAATGTAGAAGAATCTTATGAGTGAACATATCCAGAAGTTTCATGCATCTTCTGAAATTGCTTTTTCTTCTTATTTTCATTCTCCTTTTCTCTTGCTATAGCGCTCAGTGTGTTTGGCATTAACAGAATGAAATAAGATGCTGACCTACATTCTGCATTGTGCTTGAACAGATCCTACTGAAAAATAAAAACAAAAACGCAAGGGTTGTCATTCCTTATATAAAAAAGGAGGTGAAAATTCCAAGAGCTATATGAAACTGCCAAAATCCATATTGAAGTGATTCCTTTATTAGGCCAGCTGAAGGCTTACAAAAGAGCTCCATAACTTTCAGTTGTCATATCTCTTCATCAGGCAAAATGGTAAAAGGTTCAGGAAAAGAAAAGGATCCCCAACTGTGAAGAATCTTCATAAACAATAATGACAACAATAACAATGCTGCATTTCCAGACACTTTCCCTCTACAGCTGGAGGGCCGCAAGAGGCAAATGTGTCTAGCACATTGACTGAAAAAGACTAGCAGTTACTGAGTATAATTATCTTGGAGTTAGGACCATTGAACGCAGTAATGGCCATACTACAGAGTAAGCTTGCATAGATTTCCTTATGCTTGTAGCCAACAGTCTGCAGGCTTCTCTTGACCATTTTCTTCTTTGCAAAAAGAAAAAAAGCTCAAAAGTCTAAAATTCTCTTTCTAGGTTTCAGTAGGATAAACTGAACTAAATAGATCCAGCTTGCATAGTAATTGCCTATGCATACTTACCTGGGAGTAAGAGCCTTTGAACTCAATTTAAGTTACTACAGATTAAGCAGGTATAAGCTTTTGCTTGCTGAATCTAGGTTTCCACAGTCTCAGTGTCTTTGCACATGTGAATAAGAGAACAGACTGCAAGAGAATAATTTCTTGCAGAAGGAATTTAATTATTTTTAAACAGGGTGCCTCCTTTTATAGGCAATTAGTTTTTAATCAATAGTCATTACTTCAATTAACATTTAATTTTTTTGTCTGGGCCCTGCCCATTTTTGGACTATGGATTATGGCCAGTGCTTGAATACATATACATACTGTACATGCATGAATTCATATATGTTTGTATATACACACTTGTTAGGTGTTAACAAATAACATCCAGCCCTGGTTTTAGTGGGACTGGCAATTCTAGTTAACTTATAACACTACTTAATCAAGCTTGCTTCCCAAACACAATAAAGTGATCAAAATTGTGCTATAGTATTGATAGGAAGGGTTGATTTATAATTATTCATAGTTTATATAATTTTTTTGCTAAATATATAAAGTCTTGCCACTACTGTAACACACTTCACATGGAGCTGCCTTTAAAGAGTATCCAGAAGCTTCAATTGGTACAAAATGTAATGGTTCAGGTACTCATTGGCAGTAGTTAGTGGGTCATGTTATACCTGTAATATGTGGGTCCTGCACTGGTTCTCTTCTGGCTTCTGAGTACAATTTAAAGCGCTGGTTGTTAGCTATAAAACCCTTTATGGCTTAGTCTCTAGTTACTTGCAGGACTTTATCTCTCTGCTAGAGTCAGTCTGACCAGTGTGATTGTACCTGGAACAGCAGTTGGTTCTTCCCTATTTTGGGGAGATGAAGGGGACCAAAACCTGATACTGACCTCGAAGCCATCTTATGTGAAACCACAACCAAACCATTCAGAGATTGGCAAGGTAACAAACTATGAGAACAGAAGCCTTTTAGGCTGCTTTATAAATTAACATTGTTGTTCTAGCTCATTACTTCAGAACCTATGTATTAAAGATGCCCCTCTATCTTCCACCCAACCATAGTATTCTTAGTCTTTCTCCTTTCAACCACTCCCTCTTTCTTCATACAATTGGTATACAGTCCAATCCTCACTGATTCTTTTCATATTTACTCAGGATCTTGACCCTATCTTTTCTTATTTTACCTTACACTTTTAAGTACTTCATTCCTACTTCATTCCATTTCTCTAGACACACCTGGATTTTGCTTCCATACAATGAATGGGGTAGAAGTGAGCTCTTCTCTCCTTTTAAAAAATATCCACCCCTCACAATAGGCCACATATTGTCTACTATTTTCTACCAGAATTTGCAAATCTTAAAATTTCTCCATCTATTTTCCTGTTTTTGCAAATGTTCTATCAAGATACACAAATCCATCTACCTGCTTTATTTTTTCACCATTTATGTACAAGATAGGAGTACCAGACCACATTACCTGTCTCCTGAGAAACCCGTATGCGGGTCAAGAAGCAACAGTTAGAACCGGACATGGAACAACCAATTGGTTCAAAATTGGGAAAGGAGTACAACAAGGCTGTATATTATCACCCTGCTTATTTAACTTATATGCAGAGTACATCATGAGAAATGCCGGGCTGGATGAATCACAAACCGGAGTTAAGATTGTCGGGAGAAATATCAACAACCTCAGATATGCAGACGATACCACCCTAATGGCAGAAAGTGAAGAGGAACTAAAGAGCCTCTTGATGATGGTGAAAGAGGAGAGTGCAAAAGCTGGCTTGAAACTCAACATTAAAAAAACTCAGATCATGGCATCTGGTCCCATCACTTCCTGGCAAATAGAAGGGGAAGAAATGGAAGCAGTGACAGATTTTATTTTCTTGCGCTCCAAGATCACCTCAGACGGTGACTGCAGCCATGAAATTAAAAGACGCTTGCTCCTTGGGAGGAAAGCTATGGCAAACCTAGACAGCATATTAAAAAGCAGAGACATTACCTAGCTGACAAAGGTCTGTATAATTAAAGCTATGGTTTTCCCAGTAGTAATGCATGCTTGTGAGAGTTGGACCATAAGGAAGGCTAAGCGCCGAAGAATTAATGCTTTCGAACTGTGGTGCTGGAGAAGACTCTTGAGAGTCCCTTGTACTGCAAGGAGGTCAAATCAGTCAATCCTAAAGGAAATCAACCCTGAATGCTTATTGGAAGGACAGATACTGAAGCTGAAGCTCAAATACTTTGGCCACCTAATGCGAAGAGAGGACTCACTGGAAAAGACCCTGATGCTGGAAAAGACTGAAGGCAAAAGGGGAAGGGGACGGCAGAGGATGAGATGGTTAGATAGCATCACCGATGTAATGAACATGAATTTGAGTAAACTCCGGGAGACAGTGGAGGACAGGAAGGCCTGGCGTGCTATGGACCATGAGGTCACGAAGAGTCAGACACGACCAAACGACTGAACAACAACAGCAATTGTTCAATTTCTTGTGAAACAGAGTTCTCATGCATGCTTAACTCCATCATATATCACTCTTACTGCATTCAGCAATCAATATTCAATTCCATACTCAAAACATTCCATAATTCAGTCCTATTTGCTTTATCATACTCCCTCTAAATCAACAAATGTACAGTGAACTTTCTTTTTCACACTTATTCATTCTTGTATAACTTGCTGAAGAGCAAAAATTCACCCCATGCCTGGAATAAAGGCACACTGTATTTCCCAAATTTTGCTGATTGTATCCTTTCAACCCTCCAGCAAAGGATATTGTTACCTTGTCGTGGTGCTGGAGCTTGAGCACCTCAATGAAACCATGAGCTAAACCGTGAAGGGACACCCAAGATGGGAAGGTCGTGGCAGAGAGGTCAGACTAAATACGATCCCTGGGGAAGGTAATGGCAACCCACCCCAGTATTCTTGCCATGAAAACAAAATGGATCAGTACAACCAGAGATATGTCAGTATACCATGGGAAGATGGGACTCCCAGGTTGGAAGATGGTCAAAATGCTACTGGGGAGGAACAGAGGATACGTTCAACTAGCCCCAGACGTGATGACGCAGCTAGCTCAAAGCCGAAAGGACGGCTAGCGGCCGACGGTGCTGGTGGTGAACGACGAATCCAATGTTCTAAAGATCAACACACCATAGGAACCTGGAATGTAATATCTATGAGCCAGGGCAAATTGGATGTGGTTATTGGTGAGATGTCAAGATTAAATATAGACATTTTAGGTGTCAGTGAACTGAAATGGATGGGAATGGGCCACTTCACATCAGATGACCACCAGATCTACTACTGTGGATAAGAGGACCACAGAAGAAATGGAGTAGCCTTCATAATTAATAATAAAGTTGCTAAAGCAGTGCTTGGATACAATCCAAAAAACAATAGGATGATCTAAATTCAAATTCAGGGTAAGCCATTTAACCTCACAGTGATCCAAATATACGCCCCAACCACAGATGCTGAAGAAGCAGAAGTAGATCAGTTCTATGAGGATCTGCAGCACCTACTAGATAATACACCAAAAAGGGATGTTATTTTCATTTCAGGAGACGGGAATGCTAAGGTGGGTAGCCAAACGACACCTGGAATTACAGGCAAGCATGCATCTGGGAGAACAAAATGAAGCAGGACAAAGGCTGATAGAATTTTGCCAAGACAACTCACTGTGCATAACAAACACTCTCTTCCAACAACCTAAAAGACGACTATATACATGGACTTCACCAGATGGTCGACACCGAAATCAGATTGACTACATCCTTTGCAGCCAAAGGTGGCGGACATCTATACAGTCGGTAAAAACAAGATCTGGAGCTGACTGTAGTTCAGATCACGAACTTCTTATTGCAAAATTTAGAATCAGACTAAAGAGAATAGGGAAGACCCACAGATCAGTTAGATATGAGCTCACTAATATTCCTAAGGAATATGCAGTGGAGGTGAAGAATAGATTTAAGGGACTAGATTTAGTAGATAGGGTCCTGGAAGAACTATGGACAGAAGTTCGCAACATTGTTCAGGAGGGGGCAACAAAAAACTTCCCAAAGAAAAAGAAAACAAAGAAGGCAAGATGGCTGTCTGCTGAGACGCTGGAAGTAGCCCAAGAAAGAAGGAAAGCAAAAGGCAACAGTGATAGGGGGAGATAAGCCCAATTAAATGCAACATTCCAGAGGTTAGCCAGAAGAGATAAGGAATTATTTTTAAACAAGCAATGTGCGGAAGTGGAAGAAGACAATAGAATAGGAAGGACAAGAGACCTCTTCCAGAAAATTAGAAACATCGGAGGAAAATTCCAGGCAAAAATGGGTATGATCAAAAACAAAGATGGTAAGGACCTAACAGAAGCAGAAGAGATCAAGAAAAGGTGGCAAGAATATACGGAAGATCTGTATAGGAAGGATAATAATATTGGAGATAGCTTTGACGGTGTGGTCAGTGAGTTAGAGCCAGACATCCTGAAGAGTGAGGTTGAATGGGCCTTAAGAAGCATTGCTAATAACAAGGCAGCAGGAGACGACGGCATCCCAGCTGAACTGTTTAAAATCTTGCAAGATGATGCTGTCAAGGTGATGCATGCCATATGCCAGCAAATTTGGAAAACACAAGAATGGCCATCAGATTGGAAAAAATCAACTTCTATCCCCATACCAAAAAAGGGAAGCACTAAAGAATGTTCAAACTATCGAACAGTGGCACTTATGTCACATGCCAGTAAGGTAATGCTCAAGATCTTGCAAGGTAGACTCCAACAATTCATGGAGCGAGAATTGCCAGATGTACTAGCTGGGTTTAGAAAAGGCAGAGGAACTAGAGACCAAATTGCCAATATCCGCTGGATAATGGAGAAAGCCAGGGAGTTTCAGAAAAACATGTATTTCTGTTTTATTGACTATTCTAAAGCCTTTGACTGTGTGGATCATAACAAATTGTGGCAAGTTCTTGGTGGTATGGGGATAACAAGTCATCTTGTCTGCCTCCTGAGGAATCTGTATAACGACCAAGTACCAACGGTAAGAACAGAGCACGGAACAACGGACTGGTTTAAGATTGGGAAAGGAGTACAGCAGGGTTGTATACTCTCATCCTACCTATTCAACCTGTATGCAGAAAACATCATGCAACGTGTTGGGCTTGAGGAATCCAAGGCTGGATGGATGGATGATATTCTGGAGGTGACTGACTCAACCATGGGGAGCTGGGGATGGTGACGGCCGACAGGAAGCTCTGGCGTGGGCTGGTCCATGAAGTCATGAAGAGTCTGAAGCGACTGAATGAATATACAACAAAAAAAATCCTTTCAACCAAAATGTTGTCAAATAGCTTCATAGGTAACCTTAACAAACTAATTTTCCTGTAGGTTTTGCATTCACTCTTGTTACTTTTCCTTTTGTTTAGGGGAACAATAGTAGCATTCTTCCAATAAAATGGTAAAGGTTCCCCCTGCACATTTGTGCAGTCATGTCTGACTCTAGGGGCCAGTGCTCATCTCTGTTTGTTAGCCGAAGGGCCAGCATTGTCTGAAGACACTTCCATGGTCATGTGGCCAGCATGACGCGCGTGGAATGCTGTTACCTTCCCACCGAAGTGGTACCTATTAATCTAGTCAGGTACAAATGCACTCCTCATTTATAAGTTTCACCATCATTCCATAAGCAAGCACATCCATTTTTAACCTGTTTTTAGTTACACAACCTACAACCTGCAACCTTACAATTTTCCATTATTCTTACAGGATATAACTTCCTTTTCATTATTTTTTTTCCTTAGACACTAACATGTACAGTATTTCTTTTATTTCCACTTTTCTACATATTACTAACATTGCCATACAAACCTCTATAAAACTGCTTTCAGCATTCCTCACTTCAAGTTCATCCCAAATCATTTTATTACTTTTATTTCAATTCAGTCTCCTGAATAGTTCTTTGCTTGACTGTATTCTTTGCAAGTCTATTTTTCTCTACATATTATATATGTATTGTCTTATTCTATTATGTGCAGCAAACATCCTTTTACAGTATGTACTGTACATTTTTCTTATCCACAATTGATGACTGTAGTGCCTAGATCATGAGGAGAAGTTTCTAAGTAACAAGTATATGAGAAAAATTGTAGATAGTCCAGCACTACAATGGAATTTGGGGGAGGCAATGCTAGGAGGAGATGTTTCTTGGTTGTACCCCTCTATTAGCTTTGGGGAGACTTGGCTCATCTTAACCTTGCTAGCCTTCTGGAAGATGGTCAAAACAGAGCCAATGATCTAGGAGGATTCCTCTTAGCATGCTGTTGTCAATGTTGGCTGAAGGGCTTCCAGGCTGCATAGCATTGGTGCATGTTGTAGGCTTCTCTACAATACATACCATGGTGCCCTGTCTGAAAGACCTCTTCCAGTATGAAGTGGCCTGTGTTTCAATCTGATGCTCTTATCCAAGGTGATGCTTTGATTCAGCCCATTGCTTCAAAGCTCCACACAGTCCTATTTATTTCCATCTCAGTGACTTCTGAAAATAGACTTACACCATTAAGAACATGTAAATTATCTGTGAGCTATGAAACATTAAATTTGTGAGCTATGAAAAATTTGCCCTGCTTCAAAATTTGAGACAGACCACAAGTTTCATTTTAATGTAGTCCTTGTGGACAGTTTTGATAGCTTTTTCAAAAGACTGAACAAATTGCATCTGCTGTTCATTGGAACATTTACAACAATAAATATAAACTCCAAGTCAATCTGAAATAATTAGCATGTGTTTGTACTTAACAATACATATGAATAACTTACATAGCAGAGTGAAGCAAATTTTAGTTCTATTAATTTAACTGGCATACCAATTATACTTGGGAATCTTCTGTATTATTCCTCTTGTCTTTTATTTTGATACCTCTCCTTTTGTCTATTAACTGAAAAGAATCAGGAGAGCATTCTAGACATGCTTTTTCATAATTCTTGTACATTACACAGCTTTATTTATAATTTTATGGAAAATATTTCTATTATAGTAATAATAATAATAATAATAATAATAATAATAATAATAATCGTAATAGTAATAATAACCATGAAAGCAAGATCAGAGCAAGTTCTAGTACTGGTTTACTAGACCAACAAAAGCTTTTTTTGATCTTTGGATGAAATGGTGAAGCTGGAACAGAACTTCTGTATGTATTTAGCCTGTTTCATAAATAACTTTAAACATTTTTGTTTTGTTTTTATTAGCATTAATTGCAATCTTATTTTATTTGACTCTGGGCAGTGTACAATAAATCCGTTATGGCTTACCATTACGTGTAGTTTAAGAAAGTATGGCTTGTTCAATAAGCAATGGTTAAAATAATGCTGCTTTAGTATTACATGTGAATTCAAGAAAAGAATAAGAAGCTACACGGTTTAGTTTTACATCTGAAACAGCCACTTGGTACACTGCCTTAGAAATGATTATAAAGCAAGATAATGGATCCATTATTACAGTGGGGCAAAAAAGTATTTAGTCAGCCACCAATTGTGCAAGTTCTCCCACTTAAAAAGATGAGAGAGGCCTGTAATTGACATCATAGGTAGACCTCAACTATGAGAGACAAAATGAGAAAACAAATCCAGACAATCACATTGTCTGATTCCACTGTATATGGTGAACAGAACAATGGTCATATGAAAGAGTCAAGTGGAATCAATATTTTCCTCAAACATGATACCTTTCTCTGCCTTTTGGTTATCCTACATGGAAAATCATGTTAGTATTTTAGAATACAAATATAATAGTGTTCATTATAATAGTTCAATTTTTGCTTCCTCCCCCTTTTGATCCTTGTATACTGAGGTTATTATTTAATCTGCATCTTTTGAGTGAGTACATCTTAGATATTCTGACTAATGTAGTGTTTTGAAAACTAAACAAAAGTTAGGAAATAGGCATATTAATCAATTAACTTTGACTTAATCAACCCCCCTTCTCCTCATTGTCCATTTCAGGATCCCAGATCTACCTGACTTTAATATTTTAAACATTTTAATTAAAAAGAAACAAAGTTGACATGATACAAAATGCCGTCTTGTAGATCATTTCTATTTCCAATTTCTCTAGGCTCAATAGAAGTCCCAAAACTATTGTTGAGAATGAAAGTGATGGAGTGAGTTGGTGGGAAGCAAAGAGTTCTTGCAAAGCAGTATTTTCAAATGGCTATGCCCACACTATAGAAACAGTTTTGTGAATATGCAATCTTATAACAACTTTTTGGTGAGAGTATATAAGTGTATTCCCATAGTATATTCTTGAAATTTCATGTGCCCATCAATCCAGTGGAGGCCCTGGCTGCAGCCTGAAATAGGGTGGCGGCTGGGGCCTTGGACAGGATTGCACCTGTGCGACTTCTCTTGCCCCATTCAACCCGACACTCCCCATGGTTTACGGAGGAGCTGAGGGTTTTGAAGAGGGTTAAGAGACATCTAGAGTGCCGCTGGAGGAAGACAAAGACCGAATCCGACCAAACACAAGCTAGAGCCATTGTTAAGGCCTACCTTGTGGCGGTAAGAGCGGCAAAATGTGAATATTTATCCACCCTTATTACATCCGCAGAATGCCGCCCGATGGCCCTGTTTAAGATCACTCGATCCGTTTTGGGGAAGATGGGCCCAGTGACCCACCTACAGGGCCATGCAGAGGTTTCTGAACATCTGCAGGATAAAATCACTTGTATTCATTCTGAGCTGGATTCCAAGCATGAGGCATGGTCTGGGGAGAGGCCGAGGGAACGTACTTGCCTAGTTATCTGGGAATAGTTCAATCCTGTTGGACCTGAGGAAGTGGACAGGATCCTCCGGACTGTAAATGCCACCACCTGTCATCTAGATCCATGCCCCTCCTGGCTGGTGAAGGCAGCCTGGGACGTGACATGTAGTTGAGTCCAAGCGACTGTTAATACATCCTTGAGAGAGGGGGTGTTCCCGGCTGCCTTTAAGGAGGCGCTGGTGCACCCCCTCCTCAAGAAGCCATCGCTGGACCCTACTGTGCTGGACAACATTCATCCAGTCTCCCACCTCCCCTTTTTAGGGAAGATGGTTGAGAAGGTGGTGGTGTTGCAACTCCAGAGGATTCTGGATGAAAAGGATTATCTGGACCCCTTCCAGTCAGGATTCAGGCCTGGATATGGGACAGAAACTACATTGGCCATGCTTATGGATGATCTCTGGCAGGAGCGGGATGGGGGCAGTGCATCCATCCTGGCTCTTCTTGACCTCTCAGTGGCTTTCGATACCATCAACCATGGTATTCTTTTGGGGTGGCTCAGGGAGTTGGGGGTGGGCAGTGTGGTTTTGTGCTGGTTCACCTCCTTCCTCAATGGCCGGTCCCAATCGGAGGTGATAGGGAGTGAGAGATACGACCCTTGACCCCTCCTTTGTAGGGTGACACTCTGGGTTTCATCCAGGACAGTTGCTTTAACACTCACACTCATATTCATACATAAATACACACAGACACATACACACACACAGACACATACACAATATCCAAATATTCTGCTTTAACCATAATTCCTTCAATAAAAACAAACTTACTTAGGATGTTATTAGCTTTTAAATTATTTTATTTTTGGCAAGTAAACAAAAGTATTAAGTCTCATTTATTTTATTTATATATTTTTCAAATATTCTAGCAGCTAGTTTAGGGGATACTAATTCTTCAAATTTGCTAGCAGCTATTTTAAGGAGATAATAAATTAGTTAAATATTCACTAATACTCCTGTTGTTACTGCGAATACCTGTTTAAAATAATTCCAGCTCTTGTTACAGTATATGCATTGTAGTCTTCTGTCCCACAATATAATTACTAAAATAATCACAGTTACTTTTAAAAATCTCTTTACATTTGCAAGTAAACTTTTCCTTCTCTATGGCAGTTCAGAGAATACTGATATGTTTGCTTTAAGGTGATAATAATATTTCCAGTTGGTAGAATGATTTCATTCTAAGTGTGAGTCAAACTTGATTTTTCTAGTTACTACAGTCCAGTTCCTGTCAAAGCAATATCATATTTATGGCAGCATTAGAAAACTCTCTTTTCTTTTCTTTCAGCAGAGAAAGACAAAATGAATGCAGTGTTTCAGCCGGTGTAGTATGTATTTGTCATATAAAGTCAACACTCAGAAATGATTTTATAATAATCAATTCTACAAAAGTCAAAATTATTTCTCTGTTTCCCTGATTTAATTTGCAAGACTGTCATGTCATCCCTTGTCATGACATCACTGAAAAGAAAGAAGCAATGCTTTCACATCCTTATTAGTTATTTTCAAAATGTAATGGTGCATAAATAATATTCATAGTCTTTTATATAATTACTAATTAGGGTTTTCCACTATCTTCTGCAGGTTTTGTTTGTGTCCCATAAAGCTGCTTTATTAATAATATTTGGAATTAAAGAGTTGTAATTAAAGAGTTGTAAAGCAAGAATTCTGGTTTTACATAATCCATTTCACATTTGCTCAAATAATAGCTTCCATAAATATATGTGTTCAAATTAATAAAAATGTATTCATTATACATTTTAATTAGTGCTCTTATCTTTCATGGGTTTTGTGTAAATAGTGAAACTACAGAAGCATGGAAGGGACCATAGAGGTTATTTATTCCAATCCCTGCCATTGGAAATTCTACTAGAGTGTCTCTAACAAATGAGCATCTGGCTTCTGTTCAAAAACTTCTAGTGAAGCCCAAGGTAGCCAGCAACAGATGTGAAGTGAAAGTGGATTTATAATACAAAGGAACTGTGCTTTAGTGAAAACCGTCAACTGGACAGGTCAACTATATAACATTATCAGATTAATAAATGAACAGTTTATATCACTTTCCAACAACAAATCCTGGAATTTATTGGAAGTGACATTTTGAACCCTTAAATCCAACCCTCTGCTCATGCAAGAATCCAAATTAAATAATTGATGCAGATGGCTTCCTAGCCCACCAATTTCTCTAGATGATTTATTTTTCTATCCATCCATCCATCCACCCACCCACCCACCCACCCATCTATCTATCATTTGATGTATATACATAGGTATAAAAGTAACTCTGGGCAACTTACAGTTTGAAGAAACATGAAAACAAGGAATCAAAAATATAATTAATACACATTTGGAAAATTAAAAACAACCACCACAACAAGAACAGGATAACAGAGTAACAAAAATGACAATAGTAACAGTAGCAACTGAGTTCAACCAATATACATTTCATTCAAGGGTCTTACATTCTATGTGGGTTAGGAGACACAAACTATTGGGCCCAATGCTTAGGGGAAGAGCCAGGTTTTTAGAACCTTGTGGAAGGACAGAAAAGTCATAGCCATCTGAAACTTAGTGGGAATGATGTTCCATAGGTCAGGCACTGCAACAGACAAGGCATGTTCCTTGGGTCCCACTAGGTGGCATTGTTTCTTGAAAGGGACTTGAAGCATATTGCTCTGCTAGATCTCACAGGGCAAACAGACACAATTGGAGACAGTTAATCCTACAAGTTACCGGGACCCATGCCATGAAGGGCTTTTTAATTGATAGCCAGCACCTTGAATAATAATGACCCGGGAACAGGTCTGTGGTTACCATGGTGGTCATGACCTCCTGAGTTGCCTCTGAGTTTGTGATCAGAGAAGATAGATTACCATTAGTTTGGGGAACTCCAACACCAATCCAGACACAGCCTGAAGGAGCTTGGGTAGGGAGGCCAAAAACACAAAAGGGAGGGTGGTTTAGTAGTGTGGAAGTTACAAATCCAAAATTAGAAAGAAATCAGGACAACAGGACAAATGAAGCTACTACAGTTTATTGACATATATCAAGGCTCTCTGTCTGAGAAAACAGCCAACAGGAGTTTTTAGATTATATTTATACTATGTAGTAAATATCTACAGTACCTTTATTATAAACTAGTCATCCATAAGCTCTTTATTCCCTCAAACTATGCTTTGAATTGTAAAAGTATAACAAGATTCTTTTTTAATCTTAAGCAAGCATGCAAAACTGTATTTAACTTTGTTCTGCACAGCCTCCACAGGCAAAGTATTTAAACAGTTTTTAATCAGTGTCCTTGGAGACTGTTGGTGTCCTTGGAGACTGCTGAAGTAACTACATTACATGGTTACATATTATGTAGTTTAGACTGTTGTTATCTTACAAAGGACATTCCTTTCAGCTTCCAAGGTGGAACAGGGTAACATATCACAGGCTGGTTCTCCTGAAATACAGCACCCCACAGTGGTAGCAGTGAAATCTGATCCCTACAGCCTAAACTCACTAGCATTATCTCACAACCATCTATCTGAGGAGCAGTACTATAAAAAAGCCACCAGGGTCTCTCAAATAATTATAGCCACCCACTGTCCCTGCTTTGGGGTCATGGCTGGTGTCATATTCTAAACTCAGGTGAACACATTTCTACCAGGGGTGTTGCCCCCTCTATGCCCAGTCGAGTGTCAGTAATATACACCAGGTCAGCCCTCTTATCCACTGTTAAACAGTGAATGAGGAGAGATATATTAGGATCTGACTTGGCATTCAATAGCAACAGCCAAAGCCTGGGATATTGAGTGACTGATGACTGAGATTTGGGGAATATTTATTGGGTATATTTTATGCTAATATTCAACCAGAATCTGAGTTCCTGTAACAAAGGCTCTTTATTCTGCATTGTACATTATAGGATGACAGAGAAAAGAGGATGTCCTTATATTGCTTGCTTCAAAAAATGAGATGGTGCAAAAGTCTGATCAGTACAAACCTGTATTGATAGAACAAATATCACAAGATACTTGGTGAAGCAATTTGTCTCCTTAATTATAATGAATAATACTGTAGCATGTTTGTTATGCTTATTTGATCCTGTCGTTCAAAAACCACTTTACATTTCTCATTTGTTCAAGTGAATACCTGATGTTGGCAATTTTATTTTGATTCTTTGTGCCAATGGTTTCCAACACTGACTTTTTTTTTTATTATTATCCCCCCCCCTCCCAGCCACAAAGTATCTACATACATATGTGTGAAGTTGGCAATATTTTTTTACACTCTCAAGAGAAGAGGCTGATGGGAAAGAGAATGTTCCTCAGGGCCTACATTACTACTTGCAGATCCATCAGAAAGGCAGGGATTATGCTCAGCAAGTGCATCTTAGCAACAGTCACTGGAGGGAAAGCTCCAATCTTTCTCCCCAACTTGCTTATGGTAAAGGAGGATCAGTTTTGGGCCTTGATAAGTGACAAAACTCCAGCAAAGGAGATCGTTACCTTGTCGTGGTGCTGGAGCTTGAGCACCTCAATGAAACCATGAGCTAAACCGTGAAGGGACACCCAAGACGGGAAGGTCGTGGCAGAGAGGTCAGACTAAATACGATCCCTGGGGAAGGTAATGGCAACCCACCCCAGTATTCTTGCCATGAAAACTAAATGGATCAGTACAACCAAAGATATGTCGGTATACCATCGGAAGATGGGACTCCCAGGTCGGAAGATGGTCAAAATGCTACTGGGGAGGAACAGAGGATACGTTCAACTAGCCCCAGACGTGATGACGCAGCTAGCTCAAAGCCGAAAGGACGGCTAGCGGCCGACGGTGCTGGTGGTGAACGACGAATCCGATGTTCTAAAGATCAACACACCATAGGAACCTGGAATGTAAGATCTATGAGCCAGGGCAAATTGGATGTGGTTATTGGTGAGATGTCAAGATTAAATATAGACATTTTAGGTGTCAGTGAACTGAAATGGACTGGGATGGGCCACTTCACATCAGATGACCACCAGATCTACTACTGTGGACAAGAGGACCACAGAAGAAATGGAGTAGCCTTCATAATTAATAATAAAGTGGCTAAAGCAGTGCTTGGATACAATCCAAAAAACGATAGAATGATCTCAATTCGAATTCAGGGTAAGCCATTTAACATCACAGTGATCCAAATATACGCCCCAACCACAGATGCTGAAGAAGCAGAAGTAGATCAGTTCTATGAGGATCTGCAGCACCTACTAGATAATACACCAAAAAGAGATGTTATTTTCATTACAGGAGACTGGAATGCTAAGGTGGGTAGTCAGATGACACATGGAATTACAGGCAAGCATGGTCTGGGTGAACAAAATGAAGCAGGACATAGGCTGATAGAATTTTGCCAAGACAACTCACTGTGCATAACAAACACTCTCTTCCAACAACCTAAAAGACGACTTTATACATGGACTTCACCAGATGGTCAACACCGAAATCAGATTGACTACATCCTTTGCAGCCAAAGGTGGCGGACATCTATACAGTCGGTAAAAACAAGACCTGGAGCTGGCTGTAGTTCAGATCACGAACTTCTTATTGCAAAATTTAGAATCAGACTAAAGAGAATAGGGAAGACCCACAGATCAGTTAGATATGAGCTCACTAATATTCCTAAGGAATATGCAGTGGAGGTGAAGAATAGATTTAAGGGACTAGATTTAGTAGATAGGGTCCCAGAAGAACTATGGACAGAAGCTCGCAACATTGTTCAGGAGGCGGCAACAAAAAACGTCCCAAAGAAAAAGAAAACCAAGAAGGCAAGATGGCTGTCTGCTGAGACACTGGAAGTAGCCCAAGAAAGAAGGAAAGCAAAAGGCAACAGTGATAGGGGGAGATATGCCCAATTAAATGCAAAATTCCAGAGGTTAGCCAGAAGAGATAAGGAATTATTTTTAAACAAGCAATGTGCGGAAGTGGAAGAAGACAATAGAATAGGAAGGACAAGAGACCTCTTCCAGAAAATTAGAAACATCGGAGGTAAATTCCAGGCAAAAATGGGTATGATCAAAAACAAAGATGGTAAGGACCTAACAGAAGCAGAAGAGATCAAGAAAAGGTGGCAAGAATATACGGAAGATCTGTATAGGAAGGATAATAATATTGGAGATAGCTTTGACGGTGTGGTCAGTGAGTTAGAGCCAGACATCCTGAAGAGTGAGGTTGAATGGGCCTTAAGAAGCATTGCTAATAACAAGGCAGCAGGAGACGACGGTATCCCAGCTGAACTGTTTAAAATCTTGCAAGATGATGCTGTCAAGGTGATGCATGCCATATGCCAGCAAATTTGGAAAACACAAGAATGGCCATCAGATTGGAAAAAATCAACTTATATCCCCATACCAAAAAAGGGAAGCACTAAAGAATGTTCAAACTATCGAACAGTGGCACTTATTTCACATGCCAGTAAGGTAATGCTCAAGATCTTGCAAGGTAGACTCCAGCAATTCATGGAGCGAGAATTGCCAGATGTACAAGCTGGGTTTAGAAAAGGCAGAGGAACTAGAGACCAAATTGCCAATATCCGCTGGATAATGGAGAAAGCCAGGGAATTTCAGAAAAACATCTATTTCTGTTTTATTGACTATTCTAAAACCTTTTAATGTGTGGATCATAACAAATTGTGGCAAGTTCTTGGTGGTATGGGGATACCAAGTCATCTTGTCTGCCTCCTGAGGAATCTGTATAACGACCAAGTAGCAACGGTAAGAACAGAGCACGGAACAACGGACTGGTTTAAGATTGGGAAAGGAGTACGGCAGGGTTGTATACTCTCACCCTACCTATTCAACCTGTACGCAGAACACATCATGCGACATGCTGGGCTTGAGGAATCCAAGGCTGGAGTTAAAATCGCTGGAAGAAACATTAACAATCTCAGATATGCAGACGATACCACTTTGATGGCTGAAAGCGAGGAGGAGTTGAGGAGCCTTATGACGAAGGTGAAAGAAGAAAGTGCAAAAGCTGGGTTGCAGTTAAACCTCAAAAAAACCAAGATTATGGCAACGAGCTTGATTGATGACTGGCAAATAGAGGGAGAAAAAGTGGAGGCAGTGACAGACTTTGTATTTCTAGGCGCAAAGATTACTGCAGACGCTGACTGCAGCCAGGAAATCAGAAGACGTCTACTTCTTGGGAGGAGAGCAATGGCAAATCTTGATAAAATAGTTAAGAGCAGAGACATCACACTGACAACAAATGTCCGCATAGTTAAAGCAATGGTATTCCCTGTAGTAACCTATGGCTGTGAGAGCTGGACCATAAGGAAGGCTGAGCGAAGGAAGATAGATGCTTTTGAACTGTGGTGTTGGAGGAAAATTCTGAGAGTGCCTTGGACTGCAAGAAGATCAAACCAGTCCATACTCCAGGAAATAAAGCAGACTGCTCACTTGAGGGAATGATATTAAAGGCAAAACTGAAGTACTTTGGCCACATAATGAGAAGACAGAATACCCTGGAGAAGCAGCTGATGCTAGGGAAAGTGGAAGGCAAAAGGAAGAGGGGCCGACCAAGGGCAAGATGGATGGATGGTATTCTGGAGGTGACGGACTCAACCATTGGGGAGCTGGGGATGGTGACGTCCGACAGAGGGCTCTGGCGTGGACTGGTCCATGAAGTCACGAAGAGTCGGAAACGACTGAACGAATAAACAACAAAAGTGACAAAAGTGTTCAAAGCAGATAGAAGTATGACCAGCAGAATAAGGCTATGAGAATAACTGCAGCTGCTGGAGAGGCCTTTGGTACCTCTGTTGTTGTTAGATGAAATCAAAAGTATGTTTTCTTGGGGAAAAATAATACTTCTACTACTTATACTTGATTTATATAAGAGAGGTCTACTGATCTGGGCTGATATAACAATTTTCTGAGATGTCAGCATCAGGGTTATGTCAAGTGATCAAAAGTCAGCCTTAGAATATTCAATACCATAAATTATTTTGTCTACTTTGAATCCTTCTGATAACTGTAAATAGGAAAACCATTGACAACTATGTCCCTCTGCCATCAGTTGTTCTCTTGATTTTATTCTGTATTCCCCTTGACAGAATTCTAGTATCTTACGGTATATTAACCATTTACGTTTGCCTATTATTTTTCATCTATAAAACGCTTCTTGTGCTGAGAGCCACAAAGGTGTTTTTGGGCACAACCTGGATTTGTATCTATTCCATATTCTCAATGTGGCAAGTCTAACATAGTGATTTTTAAAATCTACATTAAACTTGACTTTAATGTACCACAAATATCCATTCCACCCAAATCTCAGGTCATGTCCTTCTACGTAACTCTAAAAGTCTTCTATTTCTCAGTAACACCCACTGTTTCATCCAAATTTGGGTGATCAGATCACACTTCTGTGTGTGTGTGTGTTGTTGAACTACTATGTGCCATACCATTCATTGGGAGGGTTTGCTACTTTTCCAGGAGCAGGGGAAAAAAAGGGGGGGGAGTTTTTGGTGATTTCTATAGGACAGAACAGGTGATTTTTGACAGGATGTAGCATCAAAATCATTGGTAGTGTGCCATATAGGCATCTGACCAGCATAGCACTGCAGAAGATGGTGATAGCTGCAACTACTGTATATACTAGGAGGGAAAATATACAGAAAACATCACTTGCAAAAAAAAATGGTCATAAGGCAGAAATACATATAAACATGCATATATTAGGAGAAATGTGCACAGAAATGACCAAGCATTTCTGTGTTCTATTTTCCTTCAAATAAAGTTGCAAACTATGAAATGAACCAAGGATTAGAAAATTGAGAAACCAAATGACCAGATACATATATATCAGTGTGAAAGGCAATGTTAAAAATATCTCTGCAAGCAGAAAACAGCAAAACTGCATAGAGCTATTCTCCTTGCTGTGTTAGTCTTCTGGGAGATACAGGTATTTTAGAAGAGAAAAAATGTAAAAATCTGGATTCCTTCATATCCAGTCACAAATGCTAGAGATTATTTATTACATTAAAAATATGCCAACTCATTCTCATGCATGCACTGCCTGGGCTATGATTTATACATTTATTGCAGATGATATTCATTATATTTTAGGTGGGGGGAAAAAGGAAAGGTTGCTGGACTATTTTAAATCACAAGGAAACAGTAAAAAAAGAAAAAGAAAGAAAAGTGAGATGGAAAACTACTTGTCTCTTCCTAACATGCTACTGCAGAAGGGAATAATCCATTTTGCCTTTGACTAATGTAATTATGTGATCCCGTGAGAAATTATTAGCATCCTGTAATTTATGTCTCAGAAATGCATTTTCATAATGTGTTGCTGTTGCATTGTATTTAGTGTAACCAGTTTATCTCTGAGGATGGTACATATTCTGCCTGCCTTGAAGTTAATAGAAAATTGATTAGAAACTGGAAAGGCATCAGACTGATGATGTACAAAATATCATTACTTTAATAGGATGTGCTTCAAAGGGAAAGCTAAATTAGTCTTATATTTCCTCCAAAACATAACTTTTGCATTTGGAATGTAAAATTTTTTTACCAAAATTGTGAAATATTTTAATCCAGAGATTTTGCAAGACAACAAGCAATATCTTACTGGGTTTCCTTCTCTGCTCCTATTGAATGGATCACACATTATACTTAATTAAGTTTCATCATGGTTAGCTCAATAAAACACAATTGGCTAGATCTGCACAACACATTAAACCACAGATACCATTGTATGCAAAAATCAATGGCTGGGTTCACACAAAACACCTCTGCAAAGTTAATGAACTTTCTGCTTCTGCTGCTAGCAAAGCAGCTTTTCATTTGGTAACGGCCACTTCTGCAGGTGAACACCATCAGTGAAGCTGATCAACCATCAAGAGAGATTGGCCCACCTCCTGAGGCTTCCATTTTGTTGTTGTTGTTGTTCAGTTGTTTAGTCGTGTCCGACTCTTCGTGACCTCATGGACCATAGCACGCCAGGCCTTCCTGTCCTCCACTGCCTCCTGGAGTTTACTCAAATTCATGTTCGTTACATCGGTGATGCTATCTAACCATCTCATCCTCTGCCGTCCCCTTCTCCTTTTGCCCTCAGTCTTTCCCAGCATCAGGGTCTTTTCCAGTGAGTCCTCTCTTTGCCCATAGGTGAGTCAAAAATGTGAAGATGGTGGCTACAACTTAGATTCTGTTAGCACAGAACACAGCTAAGCAATGAAGTTTAACTTTTAAGTAACACATTCACAATAGCTCAGCAACCAATACATGTGGTGAATAACAGCAACAGACCAGATGAAACAAATCTGATACTATGCTGAATGATGATGTACAATTAGGAGAGTGAACTATTTTACTGCAGGGTATGTTTTTGTTGCTGCTGCTTATGTATAGTTGACCATAACCAATTGAACAGCTATTTTGAAAAGCTTATAAAAGTAAAATTGATTGCATCCCTTTCATTGGAGGGTATTTATCGGGTACATACATAATTAAGAACTACTAAAAAGTAATACCATCTCAGCTACTTTGCCACACCAGCAGTTAAGAAATATTTGTAATCACCTTATTAAGCAAAATACACATACAAAAAATGTTGCAACTAAAATTCCGTATCTGTTTGGCTGGTTATCTATCTCCATTGTGAATTGCTGAACACAGAGTGATTTTGTTGGAGTCACCTTTTTCATCTATGCTAGCTGAGGAACATTTCACTATTCTGCCAGGCTGATTGCCCTCATTTCAATGCCCGTCACACTTTGCATTGAATATCATATGCTCCCCGAGGTCATCATTTCTTTACTGCATGATTAGAAACAAGGGTAGTTTATATAGTCAGCAAGATCAAGCAAGAGTGCTTTGTCTAGGCTGAATGTCCTGCCCTGACTAAGACCCGAAGCAGGGAAGGTGTGAAATAAGTCTTTATTTACAAATAACGCACACAAATATAACTAGAGAAACATGAGTGTCACGAGGTACTCACAGAGTTCATGTGGCTTATGATGGTTTGTTCTCGGCGTGCACGTGGGCAGCCACCATGTGGCTGCAATATAATGTTCTGGCGTGGAGCGCGGCGCAGCAGCAAGGAACAGTTCCAGTGCGAGGCTCGGCACGGCAGCAGCAAGACTAGGTTGGAGCTCGAGGCTTGGTATGGAGGCAAGGCAGGATTCCGGCGTGATGCTCGGCACGGTGGCAGCAAGATGAGGTTGCGACTCGAGGCTTGGTGCAAAGGCAAGGCAGGATTCTGGCACAGGGCTTGGTGTGGAGGTAAGACGGGGCTCAGTCACAAGGCTCAACTGATCAGCAAGGCAGGGCTCTGGTGCAAAGCTGGGCTGAGCTGGGAAGCAGGGCTCTGGCGTGGCAGCAAGGCTAGGTCCAAGCGGAGGTGCTGGCACAGTGACGAGATCTTGATTCACTTCAGAGTGTGGTACGGAATGTGAACGGTTGTCTCTGGCAACAGTTGCCCGCTGCGCTCACCTCTTATCTCTTTGATTTTCACGCCGTTTGTGAGCGGGGACCAATTGTTTAATCTCCACACCCTTCTGTAGTTCTACCAGCTGAATATCTTCTCTCCGAGTTGCCTTGATCTTAGCCTCCAACCTCATTTTCCAGGGGGGGTATGTAGTGCTGTTCTTCTTGATCATGTAGCCAAGCATCTCCAGGATTACAGTGGTTGTACCATATACCAGTTCATTGGTTTGACTTATAGTGGTAGTAGGGATTGTCGTGAGGGCTCTGTTGGCATCTTCTAGCATACTATCTGATGGTACTTCTCCACTGAGCCTAGGTAATTGGTCTCAAGTGTTGACTGTAGCTAGTTTATCCATGATCTTTTGCCTCATATCAGCTGCTGTAACGGAGGGGGTGGCAGTGACGTTCTAGCTTCAGGTGTTGGCTGCACCTCCAGTTGTTCTTCCGGGTCTTCTTGAATCTGGGATATAATGTGTAGTTGGTCTATCTCAAGTTATGAGAGCAGCTTCCCCTTTACTATGTTGAAGCGTTGGGTAACTAGCTGTTTCTCAGTTAGTGTGGATGCAGGTCTTCTGTCCATCCATAGTTCCCTCATACATTTCATATATCCCCTCTCATTTGTCAGATTTCTCGTATGAGATTATCAAATTGGGTTTCTCTACAAAGCAAAAGTGTTTTGGCAAATTGCATCCTTTACAAAGCAAAGGCTTCTCATGGTGACGTGAAGTGCAGGTGCAAGATAACAACTGTCACGTGTGTATTGTTTTGGCTAGATTGCATGGGAACAAGGTCTCCTGAATCCTTCCGTGGGAAGCCTGCTCCAGAGGGGGAGCAGAGGGAGGGAGGAAATCACGTGCTCGCTTAGATGCAGCACTGCTACCCAATAGCAGGTCATGCTATGTGCTTTAGGCCTAATGCTTTAGGCCTGGTGTGTGTCATAGCTAACATCCAGCCAATCAGAAAGCTAGAAGAACTGAATATACAACCATGCAAAATGGTGTTCTATGCTTCTTGATTTCTAGTGTCTTTTAGCCATGTAGTTCTTCATGTGTATTCTACTTTTGAGGACTGAGCAGTGCATAGCTATGGGAGGCTATGCATGGCGTGAGCTCTGGCCCTGGGATCAATACACGGAACTCTGCTTATAAGTTTGTTTTTCCTTTTACAATGCTGTACCATCTATATTCAACTTTCCTTTTTGAGATAATGTACTGTATATACATTATTGCCTTATGCTACAAGTAAAATACTTTTAGCCCTAAAAGCTGCACTCCTTGTCTGTTTATTCTCAAGCCTCGAGTTTTTTTCCCTTTAAGCCAGCGTACATCCCATCATCATTAGGTCTATTGTTGTAGTAGCATTCCATCAATTCCAGGTTCTCTTGTCTCTCCATGTATAGTTTGTTCCAGTAGTCCATTTATCGTCAGATTGCCCTGGTTCCCCAACATCTGACACGGACCTTGTTAATCCGGGTGACGTCCGATCCAGCATGACTCTCTTATTTGTGTCACTCTCATATTTTGAGGTAGGCAGGTGAAGCGTTAGGGGGTCTTTGCCCAAGGACCACAACTGGTAAGGTAGGTACAGCCAGGATTTGAACCCCGGTCTCCCACTCCAAAGGTGGCGCTCTAATCACTATGCTACCCAGCCGCTTTCTTCAGGTCATTAAAGCAGTTGGTATATAAAATTGTCATATTGTTCCTACCCATCAGGCTGATATGTATGTATGTATGTATGTACGTATGTATGTATGTATCAGTATATATCAGTATCAACACCACATTGTCATCTATAAATAAAGCTGTTGAATCAAGTAGGAACCTGATTTTTCAGTTCATTCTTGTAGCTCACAGGGTTACAAAACTGCACTATTTAGTGGCAAATTACTGATTTTCAATGGCTTATTTTTTTTTTAATGGAGTAAATCCTAATATAGTGTATTAAATATTTAACCCACTCCAGAACTTCAGTTCTGCTCCTATTAATGGCCATACTACATCTGTGTCATTCAATTATTCAAGTCTTTCTTTTTCTACTTACTACATTTCAAGTTTTCCTAAGATTTGATTAAATTCCAGTCAAGTCAAAGGCTTGTAGCTTTTCTGAGTTTATAAGTGCAGGTACAGACACAAATGTATAACTTTGATATCCAATATAGCAGCACAAATCCTTCCAAAGAGGTACTTTACAATACAAGGAACATGTACAAAGCTGCTTTCTTCAGATCATTAAAGCAGTTGGTATATAAAATTGTCATATTGTTCCTACCCATCAGGCTAAGGAATTAATAAACAGCAGCAGATGGATATTTTCTTGCCTCTTGTAAAAAAAAAATCAGATCTATTTGCCATGAAAAAAAAATCACATTAACACAAGGTTTGAAATTCTGTAGTTTACTACATCTGTCCAAATTTTTGGGATATCAAAGAGACAATAGTATTATGTTTGTATCTCACCTTTCTGTTCTAAGTTAAACTCAACATAGGTAACAATATAAAGATAATTATATCAGTCAGGACCTTTTAAAACACTGACAGACCAGTTCAACACCACTTTCTTCTTATTGCATTCTCGCTGTCTTTCCCTTTTGTCCACTCAAATCAATGGCGAGGTCTGTTGGATTATAGGCAAAAGTCATAATACTGAAATAATTCTTGGAATTATATTTATCTGATTATTTTTCAAGTTTTGAAAGAATAATATCCATCCATCTGATCACCACAAACATCGTCATATTTTGAATGTGATGTTTTGTATGTGAGGAGTCTGAACCCTTTGCCAACCCCCAACCTTGAGATCAATGTATCAGTGCCAATTAACAGTTAATATAACAATTTAAACAAAATGCAATAAAGATGATGCAATTATGCAAAAGCTCTAGTAACAAGAATAATATCAACAAATACTAAAATAGTGCAAACAAGATTACAAGGGGTGAATAAATCCAAGTTTGTCTTTACATCCTCTATACAGAAACCTAAATAATGTATCAATGAAAGAAAATCCAGTTCTTTAGAACTATTGGACTTCCTTCAACAGGTTTTTTTTTCTTTTCTTTTTTTAACATGGTATGCATGGAAATTGAAGAAAGTAGGCTCCTGGAGAAAAGGTGGGATAAAAATCTAATTAGTAAATCAACATAATACAAAAAAAATGTCAAAGAATCATCAATAAGCCCATTAAAAAGGTGATATGAATACTGAAATTATCAGACACTTCAGAAAACTGAAAGCTCTTCTCCATGCTTATTTTTTGTATGTTGGAATTATGTGGAACTTGCACACTCAGCCACATTTTCCTCCCCAATTGGTATTTCCTAGATTTCTCCAACTTCAGGACACCTAATTGTCTTCACAGATTTACAACACTCCAGTTTCTTAAAATATCTACAATGATTTATTTTCCATGTCAGTAACACTGTCATCACTACTCAGGCATCCGACTGTGCTTCATGTTATGTGAATAAATCACCAAACTCCCAAATCGATACCTCAATGAATTGCATCAAATTAAAAGCATTCCTATTTGATACTTCTACCTGTATTAGCTTTTGCTGTCTGAGTTCATAAAATTTCCACTAGGTAGTTAGGCCACAGCCATTCTAAGCAGTTCCAAAGAATCAATATCACACATACTGTATCTTGTCAGTTGATTTTCCCCCTGTTGCATTAAACTATCAACAATGCCTCCAGTAGATTATTGCAATATTCGCCTCCTCTGGGGTATCTTTAGTTATCATTTTACAATGATATCTAAAGGAATTACAAGTTCCATGAGATAGCATTTGCCTGGTCTTTTGCTGTCTATATGTGTCCTGGCCTTTACTTTTCTTTTCCGTTTAAGATATACAGTATGTAAAACCAACCTTTAAGTTTCAATTCTGATTGATACTGTCCAGCCATATCTCTACTTTCCTAAGACAATGGGACATTTTAATTTAGTAGCAATTTACTAGCAATTTTTGCTAGGCCAATTTTAACAGATGCCAATCTTTACTAATATTACATTTATCTGTATAATTCAGCTAAATTCAGTAGTGGTGGTCTGAATGACTGGACTTTCTATGAAAGACATATTTATCCAATATGTAACATACAGAAACACACACATAGATATACACACCAGTACAGGGAGAAAATAAATACTGAGACAACTTATGGTTTGTCAACTTATGGTTATTTCTCATCCAGAGAAAAATGCCAAGCTTAATATTTAAAATCACCCAAACTAGTAACAATACAACATTAGTTTATCTTTCTGAATTCACAATAGAATGTTCTATTTTTGCCCTGTTATTCTAATATCATAAGCAATCACCTTTTAAAAATATGTTATTATGTTTTTATTTTATTATATATTTCAAACAAACTTCCAGCGAAATACACACACACAAACACAACTGGACATTTTTATCATATACCTGTAAATAGATTTGTGCAAAATTCATTGATTCAGGAGCACACCCTTCCATAGAAATCTGGAACATTCTTGCCTAGAATGATGTTTTATTTCAAATAATACCTATTTTGACAACCAGTACACCATTTAAGCAATGGCAGAAAGATATATCTAGGTTCATATGGCAAGAGAAAAAGCCAAGGGTTAAATACTACAAAGTCCTCCAAGATGCAAAGGAACAAGGAGGATTGGGATTGCCTGATTTGAAGTTGTATTTTGCATTCTGCTGTTTGGTTTGGATGAAGGAGTGGGTGCTGCTAAGAAATAAAAGAATTTTAGAACTAGAAGAGCACAATCTGAGGTTTGGATGGCATGGTTTTCTATGGTATGATAAAGTTAAGGTTAATGTAGATTTCAAAAATCACTATATTAGAATTGCCATATTGAGAATTTGGAATAGATAAAACCCAGACTGTGCCCGGAAATGCCTTTATGGATCTCAGCACAAGAAGCATTTCATAGGAAAGAAAGCAGGTAAAGAGAAATGGTTTATTTATTGTATTTATTTATTAATCAAATTTATACACCACCCATATCACTATATACGTGACTCTGAGTGGCTTATAATAAAAGATGATTAACCTATCGAGAGTTGTTAGAAGAAGGACATGGAGAATATAAGAAGACTGGAAGCCACTTCCTTATTACTTGTTTCTTTTTTCTTTTCTATTTCTTTTTCTTTCTTATTACTTTTCTCTATTCTTTTTCTCTTCAATTCAAAATTTGTTCTGTTGAAAACTTCTTTAATGAAAATTATATATATATATAAAAAGGAATCTGGAACATTCTGTTTCCTTCCATACTATGCTGAACCTCCTCCACACCATGTTGTTCTAGGAGATGGCTTGGTGCCCAGGAATACCTGTAAAAAGCTTCAGTTTAGAGGATTTACATCATTTTTTCAACCTGGAACTGCATGGTCTAGAGAGAAACAGAAAATATGGCATCTGCTGGAAAGGTTTATTCATCAACAAATTTTAGAAAATGTTTGTGATGCAATTTATGAATAAAAATGCCTATGAAATTTACATTACTGAATATTCTTTACTAAATCACATAGAAAATGAAGAAATTAACCCAAAATATCTGCCATATTCATGTAGAAAACAAATGAAAATAATTTGAAATAACAAAATAAAATCCATATCTACAGTATTTGGTCCACAAATTCATAGGACTGTTCTTATGATGTTGTCCCTAGAATATGTAATCTGTTCTCATATTAAGAATCATAGATACTTTGAACTTGGAATTAGCATAAAGCATATTAGTGGAAAATCCACTTCATTTACAGCACTGAATATCTGATAAGGAATTTTAATTTATTTTTAAAATTCCCAATAGCAAGGCAAGGGATAAATATTCTCAACCAGCCTTGGTAGTTTACATATACATTTTCTGAAAGTCCTGATAACTCAGATTATATTTTCCCAATTTGATTGGGTGGAAGTGGGAATAAGCCACAAAAAGTTAAAGTAGGGTGGGGGGATTAGGCTGACCATATTTCCTTGAGACAAAAATGGGACATTGGGATGGCAAAACGGGATGGGGGTCTTATGTAATATTCTGTATTCATGAAAAAGACAGGAGTCCCTGCTCCCTGGCCCACACGATTGGCTCCCACTAGCAAACTCCGCCCCGCAGTCTGCGCGATTGGCTCCCACCTGCAAACCCTGCCCCCAGTCTGTGCGATTGGCTCCCGCCTGCAAACCCTGCCCCCTGGTCTGTGCGATTGGCTCCCGCCTGCAAACCCCGCCCCGCAGTCTGTACGATTGGCTCCCGCCTGCAAATCCCACCCCCAGTCTGTGCGATTGGCTCCTGCCTGCAAACCCTGCCCCCCGGTCCAGGTGATTGCCTCCTGCCTGGCCAATCGCCATCCTCTCCGCCTCTCCGCCCTCCTTTGCCACGTGCTGATAGGTGGGAGGGCTTCCTCTTGCGGGCTGCCTCCAATCGGCAGCTCCGGCTCAAATCCTCCTTCCACGCCATTCCCTCCAGGTTTAAAAAATGGGACAAAATTGAGATTTTTATCAAAATGACGGGGCAGTTGAAATATGCTAAAAAAATGGGACTGTCCCATTCAAAACGGGACATATGGTCAGCCTAGGGATTCATTTCCTTTCCCATATTCCCTTGAACTTCAAAAAGGACTCCTTCCCTCTTTCTTTATGTTTGTGAATGGAGCTGATATATAATTAAATACAGTACCATGTTCATGTCACATTGGGCACTGAGTTACCTCTCCCAAGGGAAGCAGAAACCTGGGTGAGAGCAATTTGTGTTACCAGTGTACATTTGATGTCCACAATCAAGCCTTAGGCTGCTTTATATTCACAAATGCCTTTCAGCTACATAACACATTATTTATACTGCATCGAAGGCAATAGGTTATAGCTGAACTAAACAGCCACAGAATTTTTTTCTAATTCCTGTGGTGGTCTGAATTTCACTATCCCTCTGTGCTGTCACTTTTTATTAAATAATATTGCTTTGTGGGTATGATAATCTCTGTTTTATCAGCTTTAAGAGAAAAAGAGAGAGTGTGTGTCTCTATCCAAGCCATTCACCACTTCAGAAGTGAAAAATAGCTCAGTTCAGATACTGTTCAGTTCCTGCACATGTAAAGATATATAGCATGCTTGTGTGAAAAGCATGTGATCATATCCATTATTTCTCACTAAGCTATATTTTATCAGTTATACCAAATAAGGAACAGAGATAGTTGAAAAGCCGTGACACTCCACTGAGATATTAGAAAATGAGATTTCACCTGGAGTCACAGAGAAAACACCCAAGCAACAATGTATTTCACTAGCTATTTTATCTATACATTGTATGTGATTGACATACTGTGCAGACTGAAATATTTGCCGTATAGTCATGCCATTTATCAGTCCCTACATTTTATACTCACCAAAGTAAAGTCCTTGAAAAAAATCTGCGTATAATTAGGAAACATAATTATATTCCTTTTTACTATTGACAGTATAATCACAATCCAACAATGGGACGTTAGGAATCACGAATACCTAAGTGCCCAAGACATGAATAAAAATGTTACAAAGTAGAAATCCAGCAGAGATATGATTATCACCTGTACAATTGCAGTACCTTACTTCTGCACTAAAGTTATGATTCAGTTTATTGAACAGTGAACTCCTGTAGATCTCAAGCAATAAATTAATGTACTTTAAGTCATACTAACAGACTTGAAGAGTTGAAAGGCAGGTGGCTTAGTCTTTGATGTTGTATCAACAATATTTGTTTCCCATGGTAATAGTTCATTTACTATCATCAAGAATGAGGGACTCAGTTCTCAGTTTAAGATTATAGCATCTCATGCTATAATTAATTAATTAAATTAAGCATTAGTTTTGACTAGCAGGGCAAATGATTTCTTGCACTGAAAAATGCAAATATTAAGGACATTAAAGATGTGTTTATGATAGGCACAGTATGTATACTACATAGGGAAAATATTGGATATGATGTTTCATCGGGCTAGACTAGTGGATAGCACTGAGTCATGGTGCAATTCAATATCATTTTTATATGGAAATGTAGTATAGTGGCCCAAGAAAAAAATCTTTATAGAGTCAGGACCAGAAATATTGGAACAAGGATAACTTTTGGCAGTTGGCCTCTGTATACCACCACATTGAAGTTGAAAGGAAACACACCCAGATGGGAGCGAAGTCAGGACTTTCAGCTGTAATTCAAGGGGTTTGACAAAAGTGGAGCACTAACCATTCAGGAAGTACAGCCAGTTTCCTGGGTACCCCATGACCAATCAAGCAGATAAAAGGCCTGGAGGTGGTTCTGTTACATTTGCATTTGGTAGCTGTTCACTGGAACTCCCAACATGAGGTCCAAAGAGGTGTCCATGCGAGTGAAGGAGGCCATCATTAGGCTGAGGAAACAAAACAAACCCCTCAGAGAGATAGCAAAAACATTGGGAGTGGCCAATACAACAGTTTGGAAAATCCTGAAAAAGAAGGAATTAACTGGCAAACTCAGCAACAGCAAAAGGCCTGGAAGACCACGGAAGACAACTAAAGTGGATGACCGCAGAATTCTGCTCATGGTGAAGAGGAACCTTTTCACAACATCTAGCCAGGTCAAGAATGCTCTTGAGGAGGTAGGCATGTCATTGTCAACATCTACAGTCAAGAGACGGCTTTATGAATGTAAATACAGAGGCTTCACAACAAGGTGCAAACCACTGGTAACACTCAAGAACAGAAAGGCCAGATTAGACTTTGCCAGCAAACACCTAAAAAAGCCTGCCCAGTTCTGGAATAAGATTCTTTGGACTGATGAAACCAAGATTACCTTGCACCAGAATGATGGGAAGAGAAAAGTATGGAGAAGGAAAGGAACAGCTCATGATCCAAAGCATACCACATCATCTGTCAAACATGGTGGAGGCAGTGTTATGGCATGGGCATGTATGGCTGCCAATGGAACCAGGTCACTGGTATTTATTGATGACTTGACTGCTGATAAAAGCAGCAGGATGAATTCTGAAGTGTATAGGGCTATACTTTCCGCTCAGATTCAGCCAAATGCTGCCAAACTGATAGGACGCCGCTTCATATTGCAGATGGATAATGACCCAAAATATACAGCAAAAGCTACCCAAGAGTTTCTCAAAGCAAAAAAGTGGGATGTTCTTCAATGGCCAAGTCAGTCACCTGATCTCAACCCAATAGAGCAGAGCTTTCCAAACTTTTCATGTTGGTGACACACTTTTTAGACATGCATCATTTCGTGACACACTCTTACAGCAGGGCACAAGGCAGGCACTAGGACCTGTGTGGAATCCTGGCAGGGCAGGTTTGGAGGCAGAAAGGCACAAGGCAGGCACTAGGACCTGTGCAGAATCACAGCAGGTTTGGAGGCAGCAGGGCACAAGGCAGGCACTAGGACCTGTGCGGAATCCTGTCAGGGCTCGGAGGCAGCAGCAGACGCGACACACCCAGACACTACAGCTGACACACTAATGTGTCCCGACACACAGTTTGGAAAGTTCTGCAATAGAGCATGCTTTTCACTTAATGAAGACAAGACTGAAGGCAGAAAGACCCACAAACAAGCAGCAGCTGAAGGCAGCTGCAGTAAAGGCCTGGCAAAGCATCTAGAGGGAGGAAACTCAGCATTTGGTCATGTCCATGGGTTCCAGACTTCAGGCAGTCATTGACTGCAAAGGATTTTCATCCAGGTATTAAAGGCGATCCTTATGTTTGTAATGATGTTGGTTTGTTCCATTACTTATGAGCCACCAACGATGGGTGTGTATGTATGTCACTGGCTGTACTTCCTCAATGGTTAGTGCCCCACTTTTGTCAAACCCCTTGAATTACAGCTGAAAGTCCTGACTTCACTCCCATCTGGGTGTATTTCCTTTCAAGTTCAACGTGGTGGTGTACAGAGGCCAACTGCAAAAACAGTTATCCTTGTTCCAATATTTCTCGTCCTGACTGTAGATATATTTATTTATTTATAACTTTTAGGCCAACTTTCACCCTTCCACGGTGGCTTAAAAAACAAAATATACACAGACATTGAAAGGTCCAACTTAAGATAAGGTGACAGAAGGTAAATGATTTTTTTTTAAGAGTTGTAGCTAAAGGTCTTGATAGTCCATGTTGGTATAGGTAGTCCTCGCTTAACAACCATTCATTCAGTGACTGTTCAAAGTTATGATAGTGCTGAATGAAGGGACTTACAACCGGTCCTCAAAGTTCTGGCATTACAGCGCCCCCACGGTCATGTGAACAAAATTCAGGGCCACCTGCATTTACAACTGCCCCCCTGCTTCTGCTGTCACCCCCACCCCCAGCTGACCTTTGTCATCATCTTCACCTGCCTCCCCTCTGCTGGGCTCACTATCTTGGCCACACACAGGGAGGTGCTGTGGAAACATCCCGCAGTATGGCAGGTGAGAGCTATAGGCAGGCGGGTGTGTGCCATGCTGTGTGACACATGCCAGTACTGGCTGGGTCCTTCTGTTGCATGCTGGCCAGAGCCTTCTTTCATGCACCAGCCAGGGCCTCCTTTCATGAAAGAAGGACCCAGCCAGAATGCAAACCTGGCCAGCATGCGAAGGGAGGCCCCAGCCAATGTGTGAAAGGAGGCCCTGGCCAGCTTGCAAAAGAAGGCCAGTGTGAAAGTAGGCCTGAGCTGCACTGGTGTGAAAAAAGGCAGTGCAAAAAGACCTGGCCGGTAGTGGTGTGCAGTGCGGTGGCCATGGTGCTGGGTAGGGCCAGGTGGTGGGGGCAGTGACGGTTAGGTGGGTGGCCCAAAGGGCAGAGATGAGGGTAGATAGATGGATGGGGAAAGTTGAAGTGGAGGCAGTCCCTTACCTTCTTACAAGAATGGCTTGGATCCAGGAGGGTTCTCACCTAACAACCGCATGGCATTTGCTCAGTGACAGCAACTGGGATTGCTTGAGCTGCTGTCACTAAGCAGAGCAGTCACATGCCATTTTGCTTAATGACCACGTCACTTGGTGAGGGAGTTGCTGGTCCCAATTAGGGTTATTAAGTGAGGATTACCTGTAGTATGTTCTAGAAAAAGGGATATTGTAGAAAAGGCCTTTTCTGTTGTTCCTGCTAAGTAGGAATTTGGAATACAAGATCTTTAATCTTAGCTTTCTTTAGCTACATTCAGGGCCACCTGCATGTATCTCACTGTGTAGCAGAACTGGGTATTTCATCTGTGGTTGATATTTGTGTAGTATTTAAAGGAAATACTAAGGTTTGCTAGGCACCAGGAAACATTTTGACACAAGATGAGCCTGTCAAAAGACAAGGGCTCCATGTTAAAAAAATGAAATGCTGATTGTTATATGTTTATATATATTTGTATTAATTGTTAGAGTTATAACCTGCCTTTCTTATAGGAACACAAAATAGCCTACATTGAATTCCTTCCTCCATTTTTTCTCCCTGCTAACGCCATTGTGGGGTAGATTAGGCTGCAAGATAACTAATTGACCTAAAGACATGTAGAAATGGGTAGGGCTATCTATCTTAGTGCATGAGGAAATGTAAGTATCCTTTTTCTATGATCTTGTTGTGTTTCCTTCTCCTCTGTAATATAGTGCTATAAAAGAAAAAAGAAATGCCAGCAACTTTTAGAGAAGAACACCATATATAGTTGTTTATGGGCTAAAATTAGAAATTGGGAAGCTGAGACTGGGTAGATTAGAAAGATAGGCTTTAAAAGAGAATATTGGTAGTATATATATATATAATGGAAACATGGTGGATTGACAGAACCAGCTGTATGGTGTCATCTTTGGATACAAACTCTGTTGAGAAGAGAGGGAAGTGTTTGCTGTGGTAGTAATTCTCTGTATTTCAAAAAGGTCAAATTATGAAGAATCAATTAAATTACATAGAATCAATCAAATTATAAAGAGGCCTAGATATTATTCATGTGAGTGTTCTAAAGAACTTAAATGAGAAATGACTGACCTTGAACAAAAAAAATGTAACTTGACCCTTAGATTGGAACTAATGTATGAGAACTAGAAAGTGGCCAACATCACACCATGGATAGAACAAACTTCAGTTCCTATTTCCATTGCCAAGAGGCTTGTGGGGTTTTCTTTGATGGGCTCCTGGTAATGGATATCACATGCTATTGCCTTTCTCTGAAGAAAACTTCATTTTGTACATAAAATGTCATGCATATTTTATTCAGAAAGCATTTAAAGTTACTATGCACTGTTCAAAAGTAATTTAAGAAACACTAGGTACTGCCTTCAGGCTTATAATCTAAAATTACAGATACACAAAAGAACAAAGAAGAAAAGGAGAGCTAGAAAGGAGGAAAACAAACTGAGCAATGTGATTTCTGAATCAAAACGAGAGGCTAGAAATTAATAAGCAACAAAAAGGAAAGGAGAAAGAAGCATAACAAAAAATGTAAGAGTTTTAGGAAGCTTTGAAATCCTGGCAAGGTATTACGTGCAGAGATAAAACAAAAATAGACAAGCTTTCTAGCTTATTCCTTATGTATGGAATTTGTTTCTCCACTAGTAGCCCCTTGAAGGATTTTTTTAAAAAATAACTTAAAAAAAAAGACAGGTATTTAAGGGCCATGGTAAAACCGATTCAGCAGTGTATTAAAAATAGAGGCTTCTCTGTCAAGAAGTCTGTATCCTTCTATGTGTTATGCTGCTATGTACTGTAAGGTATCCAGAGTCAATGAGGTCAAAAAATGAATATGAATTCCCTTCAGAATTTATTCTCCTATGAAATATTGGCAGCTAAGCAGGACAAAATGTACTGTTTTGCCTTCTGTACCCCTTTCCCTCCAGGTTCAGATTCTGATCTTTGCATACTTAGCAGAAAAGCCTAAAATTGAATTTTTCAGAATTACTGTTAATGCCAATGGCTCATGAAAATATCTTTTTAAGATCTTCTTGCTCAAGAAATGGATTGAAGCCCTATTTCCTGCCCATGGCTTCTTTACATTACCTTCAGTTGGCTGAAAGAATGGGAGGACAGAAATAGGCAGAGTGGTAGAATCAGAAAACAATACAGTGAATTTATTGGCAGTTTAAGGAACTTCTTCATTTTCCATTCAAAACCAGCTTGTTCTGTTAGAATCATTTCAGATAATATTGCCATATACTATCAGGGTATTTATCCTGAAGATCTTAACAAAATTTCAGAAATAGCTTGGCTTATCCCAAAACTATCCTGACAATTCCTAATTTTCCCAGAGTTTTCCAAATTGTCACCTTGGTCATGATTGTTTCTCAGAGAGATTCATGAAATGAAAATCTTTATTGTGATCAAAAACCAGTAAGTTCATATGTTACAATAGCAAAACAATGCAGGAAGAGAATTAGGGTGGCTATTCATTCTTTGCCACAGATACAAAATGCAATTTTATCTACTGTTGACTGAATCCAGGTAGTAGAGGGCATGTGATATGTAGGAAAGATTTATAGAAAAGGATGTTCTACTTCTGGGGAAGTCTGCCTCTCATATTTTTTATTGATGACTGTGGATTCTACTATTATAAGTTTTTATATGGAATCATGGGGATTCTATAACTAAATCTTCAGTTGTAGCTGCCCTTTATTAAAATCTACTAGCACTACTGTAGTCAGTAGTAATAATAACAATAATAAAAACATAATTGCTCTACAATACATTCAGATCACATAATTTTCTCTTTATGTAAGAATGTAGATGGAAAATAAATATTTAAGACTTGTACAAATTCATACTTCTCTATAAATGTGGAAGTATTCTTTACATGTATACATTAGAGTATACCAAAATATAGGACTAAAAGTATGTGATTGCAGTCTTTGTTTTGGCACCCAAAATATCCTCCAATGTTAGGAGGGGTTTTTGGTTTTTTATATTTTGGGGGATTTTGTTTGTTGGTTGGTTTGCATTTGAAAAAGATTATCCAAACTGTAGTAGAAATGCATGCATTCTGTGTTTAAAAAATAATGCCTTTAAAAATACACAAATTGATTATACAAAGTACCGTATTGTAATGGATTACCATATCACTGGGAAGAGTGATGCAACCCCTATGTCCGATAATATGAATTGGTATCATATAGATTTTTGTGAATAATTACTAAATTAGGAACTCATAGATTGTTATGCTCCAGTGAATTATGATAATGAAAGAACAAGGGATAAGTTTTGTAAAAGATTGGTCAACATTCTGAAGAAATGTGTTGGGGTTTGTATATACCCAGGAATTTACAGTTAGATAAATTATACTGGAGAGGCTTGATATCTAGGTGAGAGGGGAATTATTCTGCAAGTCACCCAATTAGCAGCCATTGTTGTAGGGATGATGTGGCAGCAATGACTCATACTACAGGTGCTATCATTTAGTTGGGTGTGGCAGATGATGAGAGTGACCTATAATGTGATTGGCCAGTTTATGCATATAAGCAGAGAATATCTGGTATTCTTTCTTCTCGTTGCTGATTGAAACTTCTCATCGCTGTATTGCTGTATCATTTGTTACTGCTGTTGGATGTAGTTGGACTACATATGTATATAAAGTAAATAGGCTATTTTATCTAATCTCTGCTTGAGTGTCTATTTACTGCATAGAACTCTTATGTGGACCACTGGTGTCTTGGAAAAAGGAGCAGGCCGCCCCATGGTGCGCACTCTGACAAAATGCAATTTTGAGGAAAAGCTGTTCTGTTGGGACACATGAACGGATAATTGGGAATAATATGAGAACTTCAGAAAAATTGATGGGCTGTTTGCAGGCCCAAGAATGAATAAAGGAGATAGTTGAGTATCTGTTTAGAAAATGTTTGATTTGAATATGTGGTTTATGCATAAGTCTATTGATGGGTACAAAGGAATGAATACTTATGGTGAAAGACTAAGAGAACTAGTGAAGAGTATTTACAAAAGGTGATTAGAGATTCTGAATGTAGGCCATATCATTATTTGATAGTATTAAGAGAGGATCCTGGGGAAATACTGTATGGGTGTGGAAGACAAATAAAATAGTGAAAGAAACTAGAGAAAAATGAACAGAAGAAAATATGAGTCCATATGAAAACATATTAGAAGCTAGATTAATCTCGAATCCAATGACTAGAAAACGGATATAAGGGAGAGTTTAGGAAGCCATTTTGAAAGTACAGAGACTTTCTGTTGACCTGAAAGGGACTTGTCCTGGAAATGGAAGTTTTTGGAAGTAATTGCCAAGAAGTATACCAGCTAATAACTGCATATGAAAATTAACTTAAGCTTGCAAGGGGAGCTAAAAGCAAAAAGTAAGAAATAAAAAGGAAAGAGTGGGCCTGTTGCTTGGAGTTGTTGGTAGGATGGCAATGAGATGGTCGGGAGAGGACAAAGCTTCAATTCCTACTTTCTTCAGCCTTATATGAAAAGGGGAACTATGTTCAAAAGGATCTAAGTAGAACAATTAACACAATGAGGAAGTGGCTATGTAAAATGAAAGTTAGGGAGCACCTGGCTATTATGAATAAGTATCCTGGTCTGTATCGGCTACTGTATATCTGAAAGTGTTGAATAAGCTTGCAGATATCATCTCAGAGCTCAAAATCATAGAGGATGGGCATAGTGCCAGAAGTACTGAAGAAGGGCAAATGTTTTTCTTATCTTCAAAAAGTAACTAGAGTAACTAGAGACCTGTCAGCTTGACATTAATACTGGGCAAACTTTGAAAGTTCACTTTATACCTTTATTGGTGACTGGAAGTCCCTTATAGACTTTTTGCGTAAAAATGAAAAAAATGAACTTGTGATTTATGGTTTTGATTATTAGACAGGACAGATTATAGAAAGAAGAGTGATATGATGTATTGTTTGAGGGAGAGGTTAAAAATATTGTTCTTACAACTGCTGTGAAGAATATTTGTAATCTTTCTTTGATTTCCTTCATTTCCCCTTTTCTTTCTTACTTTCTTACTTTCTATTAGTTTGTGTTTGTTTTTAATCTTCTTGTTTAAAAGTTTAATACAAAATATTATAAAAAAAGAAAGTTCACTTTATAGTTGTAATATACATACAGACTCCAATTATTTTCAATGAATATATTTTTGATTCCACAAAGAGAGTTTTAAACTTCACCACACACTCTCTAATAAGTAAATCTTCTTCTGAGCCTACTTCCTTTAAATTTTTTTCTGTTTTGAGGTAAATTGTGCTGAACAAACCTCAAATGTAGGTATCTCTTTCTCCCTATCTCTGTTTCTCAAGCCTAATAAAACATATTAGTAGAACAATTAGTAGCTATATCTGAATGTTGACATGTGAATACATTCTCTTACTGAAACACTTTACAATATATCTATGTTAAGATTATACCATTTTATGTGAATTTTAAGATCTTTAAATGGAAAGAAGTGAACTAGATACAAAAAACGATATTTATCAATAAAATTGTCCCTATTCATATGACTAGAATCAAGGGGAAAATATTGAAGGAGATGGATGTAATGACACAGATATATGCATAACCTGTTACCAATCTCAAATGGTGGGTTGCCAATGCATTTTGGCTTTGTCTGCCATTACACAATTTTATATGGTGCCCTTGGTACCCTCAACCCATCCCACTTCCCACAAATTGATGAAAACAATAGCATTAGATCTGATCCGGCTACAATGGTGTACTATCCAATCTCCATATGCTATAGTACATGAGATGATGCATAAAAAATTCAGAATTTCACTGTGCCTTTAATTTTGGGAAATTCAGGGAGCCATATCCAGATTATCAAAACTTTCTATTATCACATGTGTTATGACTTCAAGAAGCCCCCTGCTTTTGTAACTTATGCTTTTTAGAATCTGAAGTTCTGCCAACCACTTTTCCCAGTAATAGTTATTTCTAAACTTTGAGGATGATTGTTTAGTTAGACAAGATTTATAGTAAATCTATTTCTAACTTGTAGAGATGAAATAGAGATAAAGGTAAAGGTTAAGGTCCCCACCGCACAGTTGTACAGTCGTGTCCGACTCTAGGGGCCGGTGATCATCTCCGTTTGTTAGCCGAAGAGCCAGAGTTGTCCGAAGACACTTCCACGCTCATGTGTCCGGCATGATGCACGCAGAATGCTGTTACCTTCCCACCGAAGTGGTACCTATTCATCTACTTGCATTTGCATGCTTTCGAATTGCTAGGTTGGCAAGAGCTGGGGCTAATGCGGGAGCTCACTCCGTCACGTGGGGCTAGGGATTCGAACCTCCGAACTTGCAATCTTCTGATCGATAAGCCTGGCGTCTTACCCGCTGAGTCACCACACCAATGATAAATAGAGATGGGTCTTCTTAATTATGATTATCACATTGTCTTGGGGGAAATACCAAATTCCTCTGGAGTAATTCCAGGGCTTTTGAAGACTAAGTCTTGACAGGTTTTGCTGGCTTTGTTATCAGCACTTGCTTCTGGCTAGAATTATGAGGATCAAGGCAAAGACAGAACGGGAGTATGACAAAGAGGCTGAAAATGAAACACTGTACTATAGGGGAATTGAAAGTGGGAAGGAGGGCTGGCAGTCTTTGAAGGATTCTTGCTTGGTTTGCAAGGCTTGCTGATACTGCTCTTCTAAAGAATCTTTGCTGCAGCAGGCTGCTGTACCTTGCATGTCTTCTATTTTAAATGAAAGCTGTCTGGAGGTGGCCTTTAACTCTAAATAGTGGTGATAATTATAATAATATGAATCAAGCACTGATTTTCCAAAATTACGAATGTTAAGCCTTGGCACAAATGTTCATTCTATGTATTCTGGAAAAGAGATAATAAACTGATTAGCCTTTAAAAAGCCTTTTCGTTGTTTCAGCCATTGTTAAATGGCAGCAGATATGGGTATTCAATCTGATATAAAGTAAGATGGGCAGATTTTAAAAGCAAACACATAAATATGAGAGGTGTTAAACCCAGTAAGAATGACTTTCTATGAATTTTTCTCTTGGCTTTTTCTTTGGCAACTGACCAACAACACTGAAGCCAAACCAGGGAAGGAATAAGAGAATTTAATAAGCGGACCCTGCACCTGAGGGAAAAACGCTAGGAAGAAAAAAAATGCATTTACATGTGGAGCCACTATGGTGTAGTTCAGTGTTTCTCAACCTCAGCAACTTTAAGATGTGTGGACAGCATGCTGGCTGGGGAATTCTGGGGGTTGAAGTCCACACAGCTTAAAGTTGTTGAGGTTGAGAAACACTGGTGTAGTGGTTAAGAAGATAGATTAGGAGCAGGAAAACTCAGGTCCCTTAGATTGGACCAGTCACTCCCTCTCAGCTCTAATTAGCATCAGGCTCTATGACTGCCCAAGTGAAAAGTAAAACTCCTCATTGCATCATGTATTGATAGCTTTGTTATAAAAACTGCAAAAAGTGTAGTACAAACAAGCAGGCCCTAAAACTAGGCAGGACAAAAACAGAACCACAGCAACAGTATACATTTACATGCACCCAGTGCAAACCATCAAAATACATATACTTACCCCTCACAAAAGTTTTCTACGTAGTATTAAATCCTACTTTATTTGCATATGAAGAACATTCCTACTCTTTAGATATACTTTATAACAGAGGAGCACAACTGGAGCCTTGAAGGCTCCATATGTCTCCCTAAAGCCTTGTGGTTCTAAGAACTCCTTCCAAACGTGCTGTCAACTGTTTGTAACCTGTCAAATTAACAAAAAATTAATTGCATGGGGATTGATCATGCTATCTGTTTGATAACTTTAACCTTTTAATGACATTTTAATTAACTTTAGCTTTAGTTTTGTGCCCACCCACTCTTTCTCAAAACCTCTTGTTGGACAGTAGCTTGCAACATACCACTCCAAAGCAAAATGTGGCCCTTAGTCTAAAAAAGGGGGCTCAAGTTTTATGGATGGGGTGGGGGGGTATCACATGGTGTGATGGGAGTTGTTTCAGCTGCAATGTACTCTAACAATGTCACCCACTGAAAACCATACTTACTTGCCTGCTATACATGGCCACCTTTTCTGCCAGGTTTCAGTTGTGTTTGCTCAATGCTATCTAAGTATCTATGCAGTAGATATTTTTATCCAAAAGACCTGCAGTTGACCTCAGAGACAGGTACTACACAGGCAGCAAATCCAAGTCTGATATAATAACATTTAATTATGTATTAATTATTTATTATTAAATTGTTTGTTATTGAAGTTCATTTAAAATCTCAGGTGTCATTCAAGGAAAGCTGTACAATGTATTGTCGAAGGCTTTCACGGCCGGAGTTCAATGGCTGTTGTGGGTCTTCCGGGCTGTGTGGCCGTGTTCTGGAAGTTGTGGTTCCTAACGTTTCGCCAGCATCTGTGGCCAGAATCTTCAGAGGGCAGGAGCACAGATAGAAGCAAAATCTCTGTGCCCAGGTAGAGTGGCAATGTTCTATTTATAGAGCTAAATTATAGGAGATTAGGTGGGTTTTTTTGTTGTGTTGAAATGTTAAAGAGTGGCTGATGAGCGTGATTA
Source organism: Charina bottae (assembly GCA_023362775.1). Taxonomy (NCBI): domain Eukaryota; kingdom Metazoa; phylum Chordata; class Lepidosauria; order Squamata; family Charinaidae; genus Charina; species Charina bottae. The sequence goes on along the minus strand of JALMGJ010000004.1, from coordinate 89,512,003 downwards.
GCATGTTCATTGTGAGAAGTATTCCCATGTCCTGGTGGTTGGACTGAGTAACTCAACAACAAAAAATAAGTTTAAAATGGTTTGAAGTGCCTGAGAGATTAAGTTGAAAGAATCTTAAAATGCATTTCAACAGAAACTCTCATGGGAGGGCATTCCATGAATGGGGTACAATATTGCCATTTGAAAAGGATTTCTCTCTTTGACCTTTCCTCATTTATTGCAGGAATTTGGAGATGGCCTCAGATAAAAACTGTATGGTCTTGATAAATACTTGATAAATAAATATGAGTAAGTTGGACAACATGTTCTTCTGAACCCCATACACCCCTGAACAGCTGTACTTGTTTAAAATAAACAAGAATATTATGTTCTTCTCACTTTCCCAAACCACAGGAAATTCCAAGTCTACATCAAAGGAAAGGTTTGTGTGGGAAAAGAAAAGGAAACTTTTATGTAATATGTTTCTACTTCACAACTGCCCAGCTAGCCCTTCCATGGCAGGATTGTTGTCCTACGTCCATGGTTCAGGACACATTAGGAGTGAATCTTTTTGGAACTTTGAAACAAAGGAGTGGAAACTGTTGAACCCTCACACTTTCCACAAATACTGCTTACATTACTTTGCATCCCCTTTCCAAAAAAATCTGAGTCCAAGCAGAGAAAACTATTAGCAGCAGCTGTAGTGGACAGCAGGACCACAGCAAGACCACTGAGTGGATAGACACAACCTTAATCCATAGCTGAGCAGTGATGCTGTCAGGTTTGTTCAGAGTAGTATAACCTGTTCAGAGTAGTAAAATGAAAAAGAGACTGTGAACAGCTGCAAAAGGATTTCTCCAAACTGGATGAGTGAGTATAAAATAATACATATTAATCCAAAAAAAAATTAAGCTTCACCAATATATTAATGGAATCAGAGCTGACAGTGACAGATCAGGAAAAGGATGGTGGAATCATGGTAGACACCTCAATAAAATTGTCAACACACAGTGCAACTGCTGGAAGAGAAAAGAAAAGAAAAAGAATGAAAGAGAGAAAAGAAAGCAAAGTTAATGCTTGGAATCATTAGAAAGGGAATTACCATTAGAAAGGCTAATATAATAATCCCATTACATAATCTATGGCATGAGCACACTTCTGGTAATTTCATCTTAAGAAGGTTGTTATAAATCAAGAAAAAGGGGAGAAAGGCCAATAACAATGGCTGTTGTGGGTCTTCCAGGCTGTGTGGCCGTGTCCTGGAAGTTGTGGTTCCTAACGTTTCGCCAGCATCTGTGGCCAGCATCTTCAGAGGGCAGGAGCACAGACAGAAGTGAACTCTCTGCGCTCACCTGAGTCCTCTCTTCGCATTAGGTGGCCAAAGTATTTGAGCTTCAGCTTCAGTATCTCTCCTTCCAATGAGCAGTCAGGGTTGATTTCCTTTAGGATTGACTGATTTGACATCCTTGCAGTCCAAGGGACTCTCTAGAGTCTTCTCCAGCACCACAGTTCGAAAGCATCAATTCTTCGGTGCTCAGCCTTCCTTATGGTCCAACTCTCACAGCCATACATTACTACTGGGAAAACCATAGCTTTAATTATACGGACCTTTGTTGGCAAGGTGATGTCTCTGCTTTTTAATATGCTGTCTAGGTTTGCCATAGCTTTCCTCCCAAGGAGCAAGCGTCTTTTAATTTCATGGCTGCAGTCACCGTCTGTGGTGATCTTGGAGCCCAAGAAAATAAAATCTGCCACTGCTTCCATTTCTTCCCCTTCTATTTGCCAGGAGGTGATGGGACCAGATGCCATGATCTGAGTTTTTTTAATGTTGAGTTTCAAGCCAGCTTTTGCACTCTCCTCTTTCACCCTCATCAAGAGGCTCTTTAGCTCCTCTTCACTTTCTGCCACTAGGGTGGTATCGTCTGCATATCTGAGGTTGTTGATATTTCTCCCGGCAATCTTAACTCCGGCTTGTGATTCATCCAGCCCAGCCTTTCTCATGATGTATGCTGCATATAAGTTAAATAAGCAGGGTGATAATATACAGCCTTGTCGTACTCCTTTCCCAATTTTGAACCAATCGGTTGTTCCATGTCCAGTTCTAACTGTTGCTTCTTGAGCAGCATACAGGTTTCTCAGGAGACAGGTAAGGTGGTCTGGTACTCCCATCTCTTTAAGAATTTGCCACAGTTTGTTGTGATCCACACAATCAAAGGCTTTAGCGTAGTCAATGAAGCAGAAGTAGATGTTTTTCTGGAACTCTCTTGCTTTTTCCATGATCCAGCGAATGTTGGCAATCTGATCTCTAGTTCCTCTGCCTCTTCGAAACCCAGCTTGCACTTCTGGTAGTTCTTGGTTCACATACTGCTGAAGCCTAGCTTATAGGATTTTGAGCATAACCTTGCTAGCATGTGAAATGAGCGCAATTGTACGGTAGTTTGAACATTATTTGGCATTGCCCTTCTTTGGAATTGGAACGTAAACTGACCTTTTCCAATCCTGTGGCCACTGTTGAGTTTTCTAAATTTGTTGGCATATTGAGTGCAGCACTTTAACAGCATCGTCTTTTAGGATTTTAAATAGCTCAGCTGGAATACTGTCTTTTCCGCTAGCTTTGTTGATAGTAATGCTTCCTAAGGCCTACTTGACTTCACTCTCTAGAATATCTAGCTCAAGGTCAGTGTCCACACCATCGTATTTATCAGGGACATTAAGATCTGTCTTGTATAGTTCTTCTGTGTATTCTTACCACCTCTTCTTAATCTCTTCTGCTTCTGTTAGGTCCCTGCCTTTTTTGTCCTTTATCATGCCCATCTTTGCACAAAACGTTCCCTTGATATCTCCAATTTTCTTGAAGAGATCTCTAGTCTTCCCCATTCTATTGTTTTCCTTGATTTCTTTGCATTGTTCATTTTAGAAGGCCTTCTTATCTCTCCTTGCTATTCTCTGGAAATCTGCATTCAGTTGGTTATATCTTTCCATTTCCCCCTTGCCTTTTGCTTTCCTTCTTTCCTCAGCTATTTATAAAGCCTCATCAGACAGCCACTTTGCTTTCTTGCATTTCTTTTTCTTTGGGATGGTTTTAGTTTCTGCCTCCTGTACAATGTTACGAACCTCCATCCATAGTTCTTCAGGCACTCTGTCTGCCAGATCTAATCCTTCAAATCTATTCCTCACCTCCACTGTATATTCATAAGGGATATGATTTAGGTCATACCTGAGTGGTCTAGTGGTTTTCCCTACGTTCTTCAATTTAAGCCTAAATTTTGCAATAAGAAGCTCATGATCTGAGCCACAGTCAGCTCCAGGTCTTGTTTTTGCTGATTGTATAGAGCTTCTCCATCTTTGGCTGCAGAGTATATAATCAATCTGATTTCGGTATTGACCATCTGGTGATGTCCATGTGTAGAGTCGTCTCTTGTGTTGTTGGAAAAGAGTGTTTGCTATGACCAGCGTGTTCTCTTGACAAAACTCTATTAGCCTTTGCCCTGCTTCATTTTGTACTCCAAGGCCGAACTTGCCTTTTATTCCGGTTATTTCTTGACTTCCTACTTTAGCATTCCAGTCCCCTATGATGAAAAGGACATCTTTTTTTGGTGTTAGTTCTATAAGGTGTTGTAGGTCTTCATAGAACCGGTCGACTTCAGCTTCTTTAGCATCAGTGGTTGGGGCATAGACTTGGATTACTGTGATGTTGCATGGTTTGCCTTAGATTCGAACTGAGATCATTCTGTCATTTTTGATGTTGTACCCCAGTACTGCCTTTCCCACTCTTTTATTGACTATGAGGGCTACTCCATTTCTTCTAAGGGATTCTTGCCCACAGTATTATATATAATGGTCACCTGAATTAAATTCACCCATTCCTGTCCATTTTAGTTTGCTGATTCCCAAGATGTCGATGTTCAGTCTTCTCATCTCATGTTTGACCACATCCAGCTTACCTTGATTCATAGATCTTACATTCCAGGTTCCTATGCAATATTGTTCTTTACAGCATCGGACTTTCCTTCCACTTCCAGACACATCCACAACTGAGCGTCCTTTCAGCTTTGTACTTAACTGTACTTAGGGTACTTTTAACTGTATTGTACTTTTAACTGTACTTAGGGTGCAATTTTTGCATGATTGAAGAAATACATTGTTTCTTTTATTTTTAACCTCTGCACAAGCACACATATAGTAATTATATAAGTATAGTAATTATACTTTACATTAGTTTTTAAGAGTGAATTTCCATACTCACACATAACATATATACAATAATATTCATACCCATTCAACATTTTCTAAACAGGTATCAATCAATGTCATTAAACTCATGAAAACTTTTCAGGTAAGCCAAATGATGAATGACTGATTTTAGAAGTAATTATATTCCCTTCCTCCACCACCACCACCCCAAAAATAGAAAATAAAAAAGGTTAAGAAGTCACATGCATAGGGCAGACACATTTTAAATAAGGTGTTGTTGTTTTTTTAGTTTCATATACTCAGGATGGGTTTTCCCACCCCTTGTGGGTGTATCACAAGATGCTAGATGTACGCTAAGAGAACGAGGATAGTGGGGACACTCAGTATCAGATATCCAATAGGAAGATCTGGCTGGCAGCTGGAATCCTGAGAAGAATATTCTTGATGGGGGTGATGAAAATGATCTGCATTATTATTTTTTATTTCAATTTCATTTAACTCTTTATCATTTGGATGTACAAATTTTTTTTAAAGAAGATTGGGGTTTAATAGTTTATCAGTAGATAATATGAAATAGATTAGCAGTTTCTAATTCATGCTTGTTTAATAATTGCAGAAACAATATAAATTATTCTTAATTTAAGCAGCTGGAATAAAAATAAAAGCTTGGGGTCATCAGAAGTGGAATTAATGAAATGAAATAATTAATTCAATTTTCAAAGTGAAGGTGAATACTCAAGCCCAGAACATTCTGAAGTACTCTGTAGAAGTGTAGCAAGAATATCTGATTCAAGAGCAGCGAGGAGGTCCAGAAATGGACCAGTCTAGTGTTACCTTGATCAGTGTCCAGAGCGCAAATGACATTCAGAAAAATGATGCTCCATTTTTTTATGTTCTGTCATGGGGAAAACAACTAGTTGTAACTTTTCTCAGAATGATGTGTAAGAGCAGGTGGAAGCTGTGGCCAGGTGAAACATTGCACAACTACATCTTGTGCAGCAGTTGCACCCATTCCTGGATTGGGCGGCCTTGCTTATGGTCACTCATAGTTGTTGTTTTGCGTCAGAAGCTTTCGCTTCTGTAGTGAATGGATTTGCCGGTGACATCACCATTGCCCAGGGGATGCCCAAGGAGGCTCCTTTCATGTCCCTGTGATTTTCCCCACTGAAGTGGTACCTAATTTATCTACTCGCATTTGCATGCTTTTGAATTGTTAGGTTGACAGAAGCTGGGACTGATTTTATTAATTGCCGGGAGCTTACTCCAGCACGCGGCTCATGCTCGGGTTTCAAACTGCCGAGTTTTCAGCCTTAATGGCTTCTGACTCAGCGTCTTAACCACTGAGCCACTGTGGTCTCTTACTCATAGTCATTAGTCATTTCCCAACTGGACTATTGAAATGCACTCTACATAGTTCTGCCCTTGAAGACCATCTGGAAGCTTCAATTGGTCCAGAATGCAGCACAGCTCATTACACCCACGTGAACCCATTACTCCATGAGCTACACTGGTTTCCAATATGCTTCTGGGTGCAATTCAAGGTGCTGGTTATCACCTTTAATGTCCTATATGGCATAGGAGTGGGTTACTTACAGACCACTTTCTCTCAAAAATATCTGCTTGCTCCACATGCTCCTATAGGGAGCTCCCCTTTTTAAAACTTGCCTTTTTGTTGGTTGCCCATATGCTCTGAAAGGATCTTCCCCCAATAAATGACAGGATCCAACTTTGCTTGCTTTAGACCTGATTTTTTTTCTCAGGCATTTGGATCTAGTTGAGTGGAATCCCCTTTTGATTGTTTAATTATTATGTTCAGTTGTCCTTTTATATTTTATATAATAGTTTGCTTTTTTTAAGGTCGTGTGGTTATTTTTTTATGTTTATTTTTTGTATTTGTTGTACCTTGCCCAGAGTCACATTAAACAATGTTAGGTGGCCCTATAAATCCATTAAATAAATGAATAAATAATTTACTGGCAAATAAGGGTTTTGTGCAGGATAAAATGTGCCAAATTTCATAGAATCACTTTCTTGAAATTAGCATCATCATCCAAGTTGAAGTGGAAGAAGGTAGACAAACCACAGAAATACTGGAATGTGGTAGAGGGTTAAGGTCAGGGTTAAGAAATTAAACTCTTTTCCCATTAATCTGATTCACCTTAGGACTTTGGCTTTCACTGAATCCCATGAATATCCCATTCTCTTACTTAATACAAAATACACAATAACATTTAAAACTCCCTACTCATGATCTACAAGTCCTGTTATCCCCTTCCTTTGCCAGTAATTCAAACTTTCAAGTTCCAAAGTAAATTGTGGATCCTCTAAAGATGAAGCAATCGTTTTAAATAGAGTATTTAGGTTAGCATTCTTTATAAATTCAGAAGAATTATTTGTTAAATTATTACGTTTTGTCACAGCTTGGAGTGAAAAATGGGTTGGCCAAAAAGGACAGAGATGTGCATTTTATTGCGATTTACAATCTACATTTCTCCAATTATATGCCTTCTATCCTTAATGTATTTTTGATCTACAAATATATTTTAATCTAAATTCCACTGTTGTAAAGGCTTTAATTGCCATGTCCCAATACTACTTTATCCATTTGAAAAGATAATGGCATTTATATCATTGGAGGAACACTCAGCTGTCTTTGGATAAATTTGCATCCCTGGTGCTCAACTTGCTTATTATTATTGTTATTGTTATTATTTTAGAACACATTTATAAAAATGAAAGCTTAGCAAAATGTTATAAAAGAAAGCTTTAGTTTTAGAAGCAACAATGGTCCTTTATGATTTCTATTTCCAAAATCAATCTCTTTTATCTTTTAGGAAACTTTTGTTAAGTAAGTACCCATTTTCCAACTTCTACTTTAAAAAATGCAACAATTTATATAATCCATTGACCATCAATATCTTTAGAAATCCAGAAGAGTCTAACATATAAAATTACAACATAAATACAGTATATTGGAATGCCACCATGCCATCAGTGTCTGTCTTGAGGACATATTACTTTAAGAAAATGAGTTTTCTTCTGTTTTTCTAATCAAGAAGGAGGTACCCCTTGTTTTTACCAATCTATGTAGAGCATTACAGCTGTATCTCAAAAATCCATAAATAAGTTGGAAAGTAAAGGTAAAGGTTTTCCCCTGCAATTATTACAGTTGTTGTATTATTAATTACAATGGCAGACAATTTATATGTTTTTAGTTTGATCTTTATTATAGCAGACAGAAATGTATAGAATAGTAAAGGTAAAGGTAAAGGTTCCCCCACACAGTCGTGTCCAACTCTAGGGGGCAGTGCTCTTCTCTGTTTCTTAGCCAAAGAGCCAGCGCTGTCTGAAGTCGCTTCTGCGGTCATGTGGCCGGCATGACATGTGTGGAACGCTGTTACCATCCCAATGAAGTGGTACCTATTTATCTACTTACATTTGCATGCTTTCGAATTGCTAGGTTGGCAAGAGCTGGGGCGAATGTGGGAGCTCACTCTGTCATGTGGGGCTAGGGATTCGAACCTCCAAACTTGCGATCTTCCAATCGACAAGCCTGGTGTCTTAACCATTGAGCCATCGTGCCCCATATCAAGTTGGAAAACAAAACTCAATTAATTTGAAAGTAATTAGAAATATATCAGAAATTCTGCTAATGTTACAGTAAAGTTTAAAAGATTTTACTCCACTTTAATGTGAATTACTGTGGAACTAGTAAAAAAGGTAAAGGTACCCCCCGCACATTTGTGCAGTCGTGTCCGACTCTAGGGGCCGGTGCTCATCTCCGTTTGTTAGCCATAGAGCCAACATTGTCCGAAGACGCTTCCACGGTCATGTGGCCGCATGACATGCGCGGAACGCTGTTACCTACCCACCGAAGTGGTACCTATTAATCTACTTGCATTTGCATGCTTTCGAATTGCTAGGTTGGCAAGAGCTGGAGCTAGTGCGGGAGCTCACTCGCAGGGCTAGGGATTCTGTGGAACTAGACCTTAGGTAATGCATTTTTTAAAATGTATGTTATCCAAATACAGGAATGGGGAAGGTATGACATTTATAGGTCAGAAAGAGCTATAATCCTGACCTATAAATGACGGCTATGAATGACAAGTGCTCAACTGTCCCTGCACTCATAGTGCAAATATCCCTGTCCATGGCATTATTTCTTCTGAAAGATTTATCTACTCTTTTCATGCCCTATCAAGGTAACAATTGCATCTGAAGCAAGGAAGATAAGATCCTCCTAATTGTTCCCTTGTGAAAACCACTGGTGAGTAGAATTGTATCCTGACATGAAATTCATGCCAAAAGAACTTGGTTCCAGCTATCTATCTCAACTGAATAGTTTCCACCAAAATCATTTGTCATAAGCAAAAGAGCAGAAAGCTTTGAAGACTAGAACATATATGGGCGAGAATATCTGTGCTGATATTTTGAAACAATGTAAAATGAATAGCAATGAAAGGAAACATTAAGTGAGAACTAATTCAACTATAACCTGTCTGTTCCATCAGTCAAACTTTGATTTTAACAACAGTAAATAATGTTTTCCTGATGCTTTGGACTGTAGTCCCCAACAGTTCTAACTGTTAATCTTTTAGCCAGTGACAAATGTTTATGAGGGTAGTAATAAAACACTTCCAGGGGTCACCAGATTGTGTATCTGATGATCTAAGTTCCACTTGAAAAATGAAAGAATGTGTCCCCCACCCTTTGCTGAAACTGTTATTTTAAACTGAAAAGTGAATGCAATGTTACTGTTTGCCTAAAGAGAGAGAGAGAGAGAGAGAGAGAGAGGGAGGGAGGGAGGGAGGGAGGGAGGGAGGGGAGATTTTAGCTCTAAGAGATTTTAAATGTTCAATAAGTCTAATATATATTTATCTAATATAAAATACATATTTTGTTCTGCTAATATTGCATGAGAAGACAATCCTGTTTGTAGTGTGCAAAGCCTCTTATGTATATCATATAATCTTAAAACTGAACTTTATAATCAGTATGTTCCTATCTTAACTGAAATAAAGGCATTTATCTTCAATAGTATTTTCTTTTTAAAATGGGAATTCTAGGTGAAATAAAATTCTTTCCCAATACCAAGTTGACATATCAGTCAAACAATCTGTGAGAATGCCTTTAAACTGTCAAGTCAAAAATCTTGGTGGGAAATAATGATCAACAGTTTAAATCAACAGTTTTAAATCAGCACCTACATCTTTCTCAGGATAGTCTGTGATCTCAGTTTAATTGTCTTTTTGAAGCATGAATGGTTTTTACAATGCTTAATCTGATGGTCAATAAATAAATTCTTAGGAAATAAAAAGGATGGATAGCTATTATTCAAAGTGGTGTTGGAAGAATGTCACCTACCCTAAAAAAAAACTTAGCTGGGAGTCATAGAGATTATCCTGCAGAATAACATAATCAGCTGGACTTCTGGTAAACAGGTATTTTATGAATGTTCTTTTTTTAAAATAAGAATTTTATTAAGTTTCAAGAGAAAGATAAAAGCTACAAAAAAACAAAAAACTACAAAAAAGAAAAACTAAAAAGATGCGAAAAAACAAGATATTTTTTTTTCAAAGTTACAAAAAGATGTGACTTCCGACATTTAACAGCAAGGATATACAAAAAATTTCCATAATCCATCTCTTACTCTATATTAAACCAAAACCACATTATTTCTATAAATCATTCCACTTTGGCACATTATAAAAATCATTAAGTGCAGTTACTCCCTCCTCTTATATTAAAGTAAAGAAAAAAAATCATATGAACCTCCTAAACAACTTACCCCCCAAAAGATATCATTTATTTAATTATTCCATTCCTACTACTATTCTATACATTTCTTTCTACTATAATAAAAATCAAATTAAGAAGCACATAAATTGTCTGCCATTATACTTGATAGTACAATAATTTTAATAAACTTAATCTTAATAAACCCCAAACCAAAGCATTCTTACTCTAATAATCTTAATCCAAATCCTTAAAAACAAAGAACATCAGCCAAACCCTAAAAGCAATCCAGATAAACATTATTTAACCCTTATCCCACTTCAAAATAAACCAGAGCATTTATATAACCCCACAATGTGCACATAGCTTTTTCTTAGGAAAATAAAACAGCCCAACTGCCCCCCTCAAAAATTCCAACTTCTCTTCAGAAAACCTCCCATACATAATGACCCCTTCCTTTTCATGGCATTCCACCAGAAAGTCAGTTTCTCTTATTGCTTGCAGATCTCTCTCTCCATTAAATTTCTCCAACTCCATTATCCAATCTTCATCCAGCACCTCAATAGAAATCCTGACCTCACTCTTAGAATAAACTTTTCTATCACTGTTAAATTCCTCAATTTCATCCACTACATCCCCAACCAGATGACACATTTCAGACCTCATATTTTCCACGATGTCCTGAATGTCTTGCATGAAAGCTTGATACGAGTCAGAAAGAATCTGTTTAAAATCTTGGTGGAAGTCATAAAAAAACTGTTTAACATCTTCCATGTCTCACTATGGTGCCCCCTAGGAGCTTAACTAGCGAAAGCTGAAGATATGGAAAAGTTCCAAAATGTGTTTACACAAAGTGACAGTGAGATAAGCAGACAGTTCCAAAGGGAAAATAGAAGCAGAAAGCAGCCGATTCAACGTGTAGGAAAATACTAATATCTTGAAATTTAGTACAAAAATAATAGCAAGAAGACAATTTTTTACTCCCAATCCTCCTTAATATTTGGAAGAAGAATGAAGTCCAAAATTTAAAAAAGAATTTTTAAAAAGTAATCCCAAAAATAACGATATGCACCAAGAGAACCAGCTTCTCCTCGCTGTAGAAAGCCTCTCTTAGGGTTTGTTGTTGTTTATTCGTTCAGTCGCTTTCGACTCTTCGTGACTTCATGGACCAGCCCACGCCAGAGCTTCCTGTCGGCTCTCTTAGGGTACACATACTTAAAAGAATATATATAAATTTGGTGATTTAGAAATGGGGTGGCTGGTCTTAGTGTCCCTTCAAGGCTATAGCGCGGCTAGTACACTGTAGCTCACATTGAAAGGTATGTTTGACCAAGTCATTTTCACAACTGAAGTGAAAACTCAAAATTAACTAAAAATTAACACTAACTCATTATTAAAATTAAACCCAGAGATAAATACAATCAGAAAAATAGAACATCCTCTAGAATTTTCTCCCCTGTTAATTGGTCATCTTGCTACATGAAAAGGCCTGCTTTTATTAGCCAGTTTCAGCAGCTCCTTTCATCAATATGAGTCTGTAATTGTCCATTTCATATATTTATGGATATAGCATGATAGAAAAGCAGTTTATCTCTTGGGTGAGAAGAATCTATTCCTCTGTGGTAATTCCTGCTAGAATTGAATTATCTGAAAGTATAAGGTTGTTTTAGTCATCGCCTTTGGCCTCAAAATTGTACATCTGAATGTGTGATACACTCCAACAGTGAACAAATAGTTGCTTAGAGACATTTTCTCCTATAGGCCCATACATCATGCTTTCATTTATCCCATGGAAATCAATACACCTTACATAAAATGAACAAAAACATCATGCTATCTTCATTTTTCTCAAAGCCCCTCAGGAGACAATAAAGCCACATTTAATACCTGTGAATCTGAGATCCTGCATAGTAACAGCCATTGAGAGTTAAACCTGAGCATGCAGAATGATCAATTGTTTTCTTTCTCAAAGTGAAGGCCTACAAAAACCCAGCAGTGCAGTTCTTCTGTCTTCATCATTGTGCTCTACTTTTAACAGAAGCCTATTTACAATAAATGGTGATGAATTGAAAAGGTTACCTCACTGAGAGCATCACCTTTGGTGCTTGCCAGCCAAGTGGCCCACTAGGGTGATAGATAGAGTACACGTTTTCCCTAAATGTTCAATAAGTAAGAGTGAAATGGATGTCTTCACCTTTTCTGCACCTGCAGATATGTTAAGTTTGCTGCGTTTTTTAAAATCTGAAATAGAAAAGGATATTCCAATGTACACTTCTGGAATTATTTGCTTGTATCACTTGTGCCTTCGTATGCCTGCTGTTTGTAATTCAAACAGAGGCTATCAAAGAACTAATGTTCTTTAATATGTACCTTTTTTTTAGGAATTCAAAAGTGTATAGTCAATCTCTTACTATTCTTATGAAAGAGCAAAGGGGGAAGATACAAGAATATTCAGGAGTACAGTCAGTGGCACCATAGCTATAAACCACCTTTTCCGAATTGTACAAGGGGCAAACTAACAATGCTATTAAATAGAATTCTGAGTACATTAGATCTGGCTGAAGCCTCAGTGATGCTGAATAGGGTAATTCAAAATAGATGTTTATTTCTTACAACAGAGCAGACAGACCTGGGCCTGCATAAAGCTTCATCTGTTTTTTCATTTTGTTGATGCAATCCGTGTATGTCAATACAGGATTAAGGGTCTCTGGGTTAAATAGAATTTATTACCAGATAAATAAAGAAAAGACTGCAGCCAGGCATCATAAAACAAGTGATTTTAAAAAAATGAAGTGAAATGTTTTAAATAAATGTCAAACATTATGCTTTTCAAATAATTTAATTTAAATGTAAATGTTTTCAACTTAAAGATAGATAACAATACTAATATAATAAGCAGATTTTTTACTTAACCATTGTTAGCCACATATAAATGCAAAAACTGAAATAAAGCAACTAGAGAAATTGGGTATCAGGATATCTATGTAATAGGGCTGTGAATTTCTCTGAAGAGTTGCTCTGCTGCAGAAAGACCTGAACTAAGCAGCTCTTAGAAGTGCTATATCAAGGTTTCCTGGCCTTCTGCTTCTAACTGGTAGAACAGAAGAGTTATTTTATTTTATTTTATTTTATTTTATTTTATTTTATTTTATTTATTTTATTATTTTATTTTATTTTATTTTATTTTATTTTATTTTATTTTATTTTATTTTATTTTATTTTATTTATTATTTTATTTTATTTATTATTTTATTTTATTTATTATTTTATTTTATTTTATTTTATTTTATTTTATTTTATTTTATTTTATTTTAATTTTATTATTTTATTATTTTATTTTATTTTATTTTATTTTATTATTTTATTTTATTTTATTTTATTTTATTTTATTTTATTTTATTTTATTTTATTTTATTTATTTTATTTATTTATTTATTTATTTTATTATTTTATTTTATTTTATTTTATTTTATTTTATTTTATTTTATTTTATTATTTTATATTTTATTTTAATTTTAATTTAATTTAATTTTAATTTTATTTTTATTTTTTGTATTATTTTAATTTAATGTTTTGGGCAAAAGAGGCTACTACTGGAATCAATCATACCACTGAAATAAAGCTGTTGATTGAGAACAATCATTCCATTTTGATGCTTGGCACAAATAGACAACTGAAAGGCAGAGCACCTTGGTGAGACTGATCAACTTTGATCTGTGCTGGTCTATAATCTAACCCCACAGTGAACAAACTATCAACTGGAGGTGTCTGCAGGAACCACTGCTTTCATCAAAATGATGAAAATATCACTGTGTCATTGCATGGCATGCTCTACTCATTGGGCAGAGCTTATTTCACTTTGGCCCAATGCTGCTCTCATCATCCCCCCACCCCCATGGTTGCCACTGTTTTTTTTCTTCTTCTTTAAATATTGTGCAATATATTTTATGTACTTCCTGTTGATTAAAATTTGTTTTAGGTAAGCAAATTTTATGCAGTTATTAAAAGTTAATTCAGGGAGCTTACTATAAACAGTGCTTATTACAAACAGGAGTTTTATTCAACAAGGAAATCTGTGAAATGTTCCATATTTAACTAGAGCTTAAAATCAACAACATGAGGATAGAGATTTATTAATAATGATGGTAAAAACCATTGTCATGTTTTTCTGAAATAGTTTATTCATACACAGATGCTTTAAATGTAGTTTCATTCCCTATATTATGATTTAGATCTTAAATTATTTACAATTCCCTGAATTTTAAGATTGTTTTTTCTCCTAAACGATTGAATGCCAGATGAATGTTGGTGGTTGTCCATCTAGCAACTGAAATAAAAAGACAATTTTAATTGCCTGTGTGACAAGCATTCATTCTTGTCAAATCTTTGGCTGATTTCTATTCTTAAAATGAAACATTGCCTATATTGTTATTTAACACCATTTTGGAGAATCATATCATTGAGAAATATTTGGCTAGGTAAAACATTTTCAAAATATGGGTGACTGATTTCATAGACTAGTAGTGTGAAAATGAACCCTATTTCTCAGTAAGACAGAATATCTATGTCTGAGAACATTGTACAGTCCAAGTTCTTCCATTAAAATAAAATAATTCTTCATTCATAAATACTATTTGTTAGGAATAAATCTGGACTAGGACACATTCTCTCTAGTAATATTTTTATATGGACAGATAAAGTCTGCCCAAATGAGACCCACCTCATTCATTCATTCATTCATTCATTCATTCATTCATTCATTCATTCATTCATTCATTCATTCATTCTTATGAGTGTTGTTATATAATTTTAATCATTGATCTCTAATCAGTTTAAAAGCAACTAACACTTTTGAAAATGTAATTTAGGAATTAGTGCTGATTTTTCCCCTTTGGTTGTTATATTGGTCTTCATTTCCTGAGGTTCAACTTCACCCAAAGCTTTGACATCTTCTACTTTCCTGAAGATACAGTATTTTAATGTTAAAAAAACTTCACAGTTCTTATCTGGTTCAATTATCCTCAAGTAACCTTGTGAGTCAGGTTAAGTTAAAAGGATGTGGGTGACCCAAGATTTTATGCAGAATTTCATGTATGAATGGGCTTCTGAACCTGGTTCTCTCACATCTTTCAAACCAAAGAGACTTTCCATTGAACCATGGTGACCTCTCCTGTGTTGTTTTTTGGTTTGAAGGAAAAGTTTTCAAAATAAAATAATATATGAAATGACTGCAGTGCCCTGAAAATCCTTACAGTTACAAAATCGGGGTGATGAGATGGTAATTCTGGGTTCATAGTCAATACACATCAGATAGACTATTTAGTGTAATATATTTCTTGCTGGAACTGTAAACAATATATACAACATCACACTGACAACAAAGGTCCGCATAGTTAAAGCAATGGTATTCCCTGTAGTAACCTATGGCTGGGAGAGCTGGACCATAAGGAAGGCTGAGCGAAGGAAGATAGATGCTTTTGAACTGTGGTGTTGGAGGAAAATTCTGAGAGTGCCTTAGACTGCAAGAAGATCAAACCAGTCCATACTCCAGGAAATAAAGCCAGACTGCTCACTTGAGGGAATGATATTAAAGGCAAAACTGAAGTACTTTGGCCACATAATGAGAAGACAGGATACCCTGGAGAAGAAGCTGATGCTAGGGAAAGTGGAAGGCCAAAGGAAGAGGGGCCGACGAAGGGCAAGATGGATGGATGGTATTCTGGAGGTGACGGACTCAACCATGGGGGAGCTGGGGATGGTGATGGCCGACAGGAAGCTCTGGCGTGGACTGGTCTATGAGGTCACGAGGAGTCGGAGATGACTGAATGAATAAACAACAACAAATATATTAGTTATTAGTTATAAACAAGATACATATCTTATTTATTTGTTTGTTCTCAAAAAGTAAATAGTTTTGAAACAAAAAGGTCTAAGGGAAAAAAGCTTGGATGTGTCTAGACAAAACTTTTAAGTCTAGATAAAAGTTTAAGTAATGAAATAAAGATTATTGAGTCTGACGGAATGTCCAGCAGGGACAAAGAAAACCTACAATAGAAGTAGAATTTTCTGCTCTGCAAGAAGGCCAAACAAACAACCTATCTTAAAGCATACATGTCCTTCTCTGAGACAAGCCCCTGAAGATGCCTTGTTTCACTTTTGTTAATCACATGCATAAGGATAACTGTTACACAACTAGACAACCAAACTTCATTGTTAAATCTATGTGCTGAATACAGTATATACTGAAGGAAGCTGGATTGGATGTATATGAACGTGATTTTAAAATTGAAGGAAGAAACATCAAGAATCTGCACTATACAAATGATCTCCAAGCTCTAGTAATGCAAGTCAAAGAGAACAGTGAAAAAAATGTCTTCACAATTAAATAAAAAGAACAGAAAAGTAACAACAACAGGTATGGTCATCCTAGACAGTACACAAAATCTAGATAGTCTGTAAGCATGGTGTGGTTAGTGGTATGTAACACATAAAAACATATGCCAGGAAAGATAAAGAAACTTTATTGTATAAAGAACACTCAAATCCTGCTGACCATGCCAAATTATTCCAGCTTATAATGCAACTGATCTTTCATCAGAGGCAGCAAGCAAACACAAATTGTGGCACATCTCATTCTTCCCATTACAGCTATCATAAGTCAGTGAACTGTAACAGTAACTTTCCACTCCTGATATTTTAACAGCATGGAATCTTGATTTATAGCTATGGAAATGTGGGCAAGGAACAGTGTGGTCTTTAATTGTTGGAAATTCAGCAAATCAACATGCCTCATTTGCATGTAGATGAGTTCATCCCAGAATGCAATTCTCCGTGTCTTTGAGGAAGTTGGTTTTTTTGCCACTCCCTCCTTCTCCCTTCATAGTCAGCTGCTTCCACCGGAGAAGAAGGACCCATGCGGCTGCTGGTCCTTCCATGGAGAGGCCATGTGATGGGCCTTAACTCTCCATCTTAATTTTTGGCAAATAAAATTTTGAATAAGGTCTTATTTCATTTCATTTTATAGTAACAACACTGTGAGATAGATAGAGCTGAGAGAGAGAGAGAGTGACTGACATCAAGTGAACCACTGAGCTCCAGGGCTGAATGAGGAATAATTATTCCATATTTGATAGAAAGGCCTGTACAAACAGGAAGTGATATAGTAGATGTATCATTTGGCCAGAAAGATTACTATTTTTCAGAAGGATAGGTTTGGGGACTTTGGGGCTAAACTTTTAAAAACAATTTGATATTTTGAAATAAGAAAAGATTTTTTTTTTCCTTACATAATGATATGTCTATGAAGGTTCTCAGTCATCCAGGTGGAATTGTCTGTAGCTTGAATCATGTCAACTGGATTTCTATTTTCTCAGTGAAAAGAGATTTTCTTTTCTCAGTGGAAAGAGAGGGGTCAAGGAATCCATTTATGCCAACTTGGAAAATCCTTCCTTGAATAGAGGTGGGGGCCTCAGGCACAATCTTTCCCCTATCTTCCTCCCTGCTTTGTCTTCTGTGCCTAGGAAGATTAAGACCATTTTGCAAGCTCAACAGAAGCATGGTGATCTTAACGATCCTTCTTTAGATGATAAAGGGACTTAGAAATAACATCTCAAAAAAAAAATAACCATGACCTAGCCCCAGGTGTAAGCTCACACAGCAACATATTTAAGGATTCCCTTACTAACTTTGCTCAGACTGAAGGAGCTCCTTGGATAAGGAGCGAAACGTTTCCACTGAGAAAATAGAAGTCCAGTTGACATGATTCAAGCTACGTACATAATGATATGATTGCTGCAGACAAAGGATTCCCATGAAGCATTCCCTGTGATTTTAAAATAAACTTGTCAGTCAGATAATGTCAGGGTTTAGGCAAAGAAACCATGCTGAGCTCGAGATGAAGCTCTAGTTCTTTATTGAACCTACGCATACAGAAAATCTTGCCAATCCGAGCTAAGCCAACAGTCTCTGAGTGAAAAACTCCTGCAATTCAAGGCGGATCTGGCCTGACCGCCCTCTTGGATGGGCGCCCAAGGTCCTCCACACTGAGAATGCGCCTTTTCCCATGGAAGGTGCCACCTCCTTCCTCATCTGCGATCTCCATAACATAACCTTCCCCCTCAGAGACACATTATCACACACACACCCTCCAGAGTTCCTCTCCCTCTGAGTTCTCATGGGAACTGGGTAGTGGGGGTAGATCTTCAAAGGAAGAAACACTGCTGTTTTCCAGTTCTGCTATCTCTTCCCAGCCAGGTGGCTCTTCCAACAAGATAGCTAGAGGGTTAGAAAAATTCTCCCCCCTCCCCCTTAGGAAATGCAAGCCCAAAGTAGAAGGTTGAGGCTTCTCCACCTCCTCGCGCTCTGGGCCTCTCGCAGTGGCAAGGGTTGCCAACTTACGAACTCCTGTGCTTGGAAGTCCTCTGCTTGCTCAGCCGAGGTAGGGGGCTCAGGCTCGGAGTCCATGGGGGGTTTGGGCTCGGAGTCAGAGTCAGACGATGAGGATGGGTGGCCAGCCTCTGACATAGAGATGGACGGTGAGCAGACAGCTCTAGATATACGGTCGCCTGAGCAGTCAGAGGAGGTGGGGCTGCTCAGCAAGCAGCAGGCACAGGCACCGCTGGTTAGTGAGGACAAAGTCTCAGAGCTGCCGCCCCCTCCCAGTGCTCGAGAAATGAGTGGAAAGGAGAGAGGAACAGTGGAGGTTGGCAAGGCTGTGCGCAAGAAAGCAGCCCCGCCCTCCTAAATAAGCTCTACCTGGGTCTGCCTCTATAAAAAGGGAGCCGCAAGCCCAGACCGTTTGTTGGGGACAACCGTCTGCTTACTGGACTCCATGTCCCTTGACTCCTGATCGGAAACCTCGTGACCTAACTCTTGACTCTTGGACTCGCTTGACTAATCGTGTTTTGAATGTGAAACTCCCTTAAGGCAAGCTTGTGGGACTTTTGCGGCTTGTTTCTTTAGAGTGTGTGCATTTGCACTCACACTCCCTGGCCGCCTGTTCATTACCTTACAAGTTTATCTCACAAGTTTCTCAGTAAAGTTTTACAACTGCCTCCCTGGTGTATTGTGTGTGATTGGGCTGGGGCAGGAGAAGTAGGGACTTCTGGGAGTCTGATGGAATCTTTGGACCAGGATGGGTGCATGAACATCTCTAGCATTTTCCCAAGAGCACTCAGCCTCTGAATACCCCTTCCAATGTATCAAATATTGAATGCCCCTTCCCCGCCATCTTGAGTCCAAAATTTCCTCTACTTTGTACTCTTCCTCCCCTTCCACAATTATGGGCATTGGGGGTGGCACATGAGAGCGCAATGAACTAGGAGGCAATTTTTTGGCCAGCGATGACCTGTGAAATACAGGATGAACCTTCATGGTGTCTGGCAGCTGCAAAAGATAAGCCACTGGGTTTATTTGCCTCACCACGGTGAAAGGGCCCCGAACTTAGAGTCCAACTTCTTCGAAGGCCTGCTAGAAGTTAAAAATTTGGTAGAGAGCCACACTTTGTCTCCTTCTGCAATCACTGGACCCACTTTCCTGTGGGCATCTGCAGCCCTCTTGTAAGCAGCCTTTGCTTTGTTCAGCTGCTCTTTTATAAAGATCGTGGGCAGCCTGCTGTTCTCTGAGAAAGTCTGCATTTGCTGGGACTGCTCCCTGCTGCGAGGAAGTGGGCAAAATTCAAGGATTAACCCCGCAGAGTGCTTGGAAAGGGGACATATTGATCAAGGAGTGTACGGAATTGTTATAGGCAAACTCTGCTAATGGGAGCAATGCTGGCCAGTTGTCCTGCCTGTAAGTTCTGTAACACCTGAGATACTGCTGCAACATCTGGTTGGTTTCTCAGCTTCTCCATTGGTCGATGGGTGGTGCACCAAGGACAGGTGTATCTGTACCCCCAACGATTGAAAAAGAGCCTTCCAAAAGCTGGAAATGAATTGACTTCCCCTGTTGCTTATGATGTGATTAACCATACCTCTATGCCTAAAGACATTGTCCAAAAATAACTGCACTGTGGCTTCTGCAGTAGGAAGGCCTTGGCATGGAATGAAATGTGCCATTTTAGTGAATAGGTCCACCACCACCAATATAGAAGTAAACCCCTGGGCTGGGGGTAGATCAGTAATAAAGTCAATGGAGACTGTGTCCCAAGGCTGGGTGTGTGTGGGTAGGGGTTGTAACAAGCCTGCACACCTCCCTGGAAGAGGCTTGGTGCATCTACACATGTGGCAAGAAGCAATGTAAATCTTTATGTCTGCAGCCATTTTAGGCCACCAGTAGTCTCTTAAGGCTCTATGGATTGTTTTGAACATGCCTCCATGTCTGGCTGTTTGGTTGTCATGGCAGAGCTTCAGCACCTCTTCCCTCAATGGGAGAAGAATGTATAGATGCCCGCTATGCCAAAGAAGTCCCGCATCCACTGTGAATAGGGAAATGGTACTTTGCAGGGCTCCCTGGAGGTCATCCATCCTGGCCTTCACATATGGGTCTTCCTGCTGCTGGGTTTGACTCTTGCAAAGAGATCCTCCGCCTGCCTTCTGGCTGCTAAGACCTCTTTCTGGTTCCCTCCGGATGTGTGCTCAAATTTGTGAGGCTGCAGAATTGTTGCCTAAGTACTTGGCCATGAAGCTGAAAGGAATTGAGGTTGGCAGGATAAGGTGTCTGCCAAACGATTCTTTGATCCAGGCAAATACATTATGCAGAAATTAAAATGGGAGAAAAACTGGCCCCATCTGATTTGGCGTGGCATGAGCCACTTGGTGTTTTGTAAGAGCTCCAAATTCTTGTGATCCTTGCAGACCTTTACAGGGAAAGCCGCCCCTTATAGCCATTGTTTCCACTCTTGGAAGGCTGCTTTAATTGCGAGCAACTCCTTGTTGAAAATGTCATAGTTTCTCTTCGCCGGCAAAATCGTGAGGGAGAAAAAGGCACAAGGAAGCATTCCCTCTCCCCCTGTTTTCTCAGCCTGCAGCAATAATGCAGCCACCATTACATCTGTGTGAATTATGAACTGTTGTGATGGATTGGGGTGGCTTAGGAGGGCTTGTGGTGCAAAAAGCTGTTTTAACTCTTGGAAGGCTGACTGCTCCTGCTCTCCCCAGAGGAACCTTTTACCTTTTCTCAAAAATTGTGAGAGGCTTCACCTTGCCAGCAAAGTTGGGAATGAATTTTCTATAAAAATTTGCAAAGTGTTGCACATCCTTAACACTACAGGGCGGATGCCAAGACAACACTGCCTGGACCTTGGAAGGGTCCATGGCTATTCCTTCTGTGGAAATTCTGTATCCCAGGTAGTCCAATTGAGTTAAATCAAAGGCACACTTTTCTAGCTTGGCAAAACACTTATTTTGTCTCAGTCTTTGTAAGACATTGTGCACGTGGGTTACATGACAAGTTACATCATCAGAATATATTAATACAGTATGTCATCAAGGTAAACCACCACGTAATTATCTATTAGGTCAGCAAAAATTTGATTCATAAACCAGGAAAAAACAGCTCCACAATTACTTAATCCGAATTGCATGACTAAATACTCAAACTTCCTATGCCTTGTGTCAAAGGCTGTCAGATATTCATGGCCCTCCTTCATCTGGATCAGGTTGTAGGCATTTCTGAGGTCTAATTTAGTAAAAATACGCACCCTTTGTAAGTAATCAAGCAGGTCAGATATGAGAGGAAGCAGGTAGTGGTCCCTGTTTGAGACTGCATTGAGGGCACTATAGTCATGTACCATGCGCATGGGAGCTCTCCCTCCCTATTTCTGCACTGAAGGTGCCAGTGGGTCTGGTTTCTTTGGGACAAAGAATGTAGGAGCAGATGCCTGTGACTTCGATGGTCGTATAAATCCTTTCTTGAGATTCGAATCCAAGTACTCCTTCAGCATAGCAAGCTCCTTGGCTGACATCAGGTACTGCCTTTTTGCTGGAAACTTTGCTCTTCACAGTCTCTGTGGGGGGTAATACGGTAGCCTCTCAGTCACTAAAAACATCTGCAAAATCTGCATACTTGGCTGGGAGCTGCACCCCCCCCCCCGGCCTCGATGACCATGTTCGGTGCTGGAGAATGTGAGACAGTTTGAAACTTATGGTGCTAGCAGTCTGTCACTGGGAAAGAGATTGCTCCCATTGCCCAATCCAACAAGGGGTTGTGAAGCTTCAGCCAAGGAGTGCCCAGGATTATGGGTACCTGTAACACTGCTGTGACATAAAGTTGAATCCACTCAGTGTGCTCTCCAACCATTAGCTGAAGTGGCTCTGTGCATTTCACATCTGGGCCAGCCTTGAGGGGCTGGCCATCGATGGTCTCGACTTCTATGGGACGTGGCAATTTCACTGTCGGGATATCTATCTTTTCCACTGTATATCTATGAAGTTAGTGCTTGCACCAGAATCAATTAGAGTGTCTAGCTTAACTTGGCGCTTTGAGTCTAAGGTTAGTGTGATGGGTATAAAGAAAAAAGGCTGCTTTGAATCTTCTGAATGAGGTCCCCTTAATTGCTTGATGGCCTCCCTGCTGAGATCTGGGGAGGGAGACTGCTGGAGTTTCCCTGGTTGGTAGCGGAGGCAGGGGCTGGTCTCGGCTCTGCCGCTTGCCCGGGTGCTCTGGTCGGCTCTGCTTGGTTTCTCACTGGGCACGCTCTCACCATATGCCCTGGGGCTCCACAGTAGAAACAAAGGGCCCTCTCCCGATGCCTTTGTCTCTCAGCCTCAGGAATTATCCTCCTTGACGCTCAGATCTGCATCGGCTCCTCAGCTCCCGGATAAGCAGGCGCTGCGGGGAGAGCCATAAAGCTTGGAATCGTCGCTCTGAATCCCACTCTGCTTCTCCCTGTCTGGTACTGTCTTAACTATTCGAGCCTGGTGTTGATCACCACACACAGCTGATATAAACCCTCTAAGGTGGCTGGAGTGTCCTGCCTCACCAGCTTGCTCTTAATCTCCTCATCTAGTCCTTGCTTAAACTTCTCTTTTAACAAGCTCTCATTCTAATCTAAGTCTCCTGCCCATAGCTTGAAATCAGCAATGTAAATCCCCACTCTCTTGTTGCCTTGCTTGAGCTTTCGAATCTCTCGGCTGGCAGTGACTTCTCTGATCAGGTCATTGAAGTGGGCTCCGAACCTTCCCATCAAGTTCTGGTAGTCATTTAGAATCGGGTCGTTGTTCTCTACCATATGAATGGCCCACTTCACTGACGGTCCTTTCAGGAGACTGTGTCCCAAGGCTGGGGATGTGTGGGTAGGGGTTGTAACAAGCCTGCACACCTCCCTGGAAGAGGCTTGGTGCGATCTCCACAACATCACCTTCCCCCTCAGAGACACATTCCATCACATATAACTCTGTTTCCTTCCTCCATCTCTCTTCCTCCCATCAAATAATTCATAGGAAATGAAAGCTCAATGCAGCAGTTTTTGCAGGCATTGTGCCTGTCCTTTTTGTAGCATCAGAGCCACCAACAAAAACTCTTTTTCTGATTTGTAGAAATCACCCCCTTTGCCTTGTGGAGCCATAGAATTAGCTAACAGTAAGATTGAGGGTTTATCTACATCTGGTGTGCAGTATCTATCTAGAGCAGTGTTTCTCAACCTCAGCAACTTCAAGATGTGTGGACTCCAGCTCCCAGAATTCCCCAGCAAGTGTGCTGGTTGGGGAATTCTAGGAGTTGAAATCCATACATCTTGAAGTTGTTGACATTGAGAAACAGTGATCTAGAGAATGCATAATTTTACTTTTCAAAATTGTTCACAGCGAATTTCTGTAGTAAGCATATATCAGGTACCTGGAGGGAAAAGATGAGGATCCATTTAGCAATGAAAGATTAGGAGACAGCCTGCAATGGAGGAGGGGATATTATTATTTGTGTGAAAGACAGAGGCAGAGAATATCAATCTCATTGAAATATTGACCAGCCTTTTTATTTGACTTCCCTTTCTAACAATCAAACAATGCATGCCTACTGAAATAGTCCATTGGACGGAATAGGGCTGCAGCCGAGTAGTGAAATTCTATGTGTGTGCCTTTGAGCCAGTCTTGATTCCCGGCAACTACATGGAGTGGTCCATGCAGTTTTCTTGGCCACATTTTAGAACTGGTTTGCCATTCCCTTCTTCCTAGGGCTGAGAGAAAGTGACTGGCCCAAAAACACCCAGCTGATTTTGGTCTGAGACAGGACTAGAACTCATAATCTTCTACTCTCCCATCTTCTAATCTATTGCCTTTAACCATGACACCAAGCTGGCTCTCGGTGAAAATTTGCTCTATCCATATCTACGGAGACACAAGCCCCTTATTGAGCTTACTTCCTAAGAAAGAGGTTTAGGACTGCAGCTTAAATATCTCCAATAAGCAAGACTGCATTGATTATTCTGAATATACTCCATATAAAATCATCATCTGCAAATCATTATCTCATATGCGAGGATTCCAGTGCTCATTTTCCCTTGAGTTTCTGCTTTCTTGTATGTTTAGAAAAACACATCAATATCTGGCTAAAAATATCACCATCCATTGATAAATAACACAGTGATAACCTTCCTATTTTCTCCTCAAAACTATCATTTTAACTTCAAGGAGTCTCAAATTCCTGCCAAAGAAATAGCCAACCCTTCATCATAATGTTGTATTCTTCAGCAGTTAGCCTTGACTTGACATAGGAGAAATAACAGCTTGTTATCACTCAAGGTAGAGAGAGTCACCTTGTAAACTACATGCTATCTTTATTTTATTTTATTTTATTTCATTTTATTCTATGTTCTTTTAAAATTCTAACTTACTACCTGTTTTTCAGCATGGTCAACCCAACAGTTTGTTTAATTTATGAAGAGATATAAAATGGAGAGTGGGAGGCTTTTAAGAATAGAAATGTAACTTAGACTCATATTGCAATTACTGTAGAGACTGCATTTTATGCTATGCATCCTATTAAACAGTTAAATATATTACTCTGAGTTGTAAATATACTGATTAGCTAAGTTTCAAATTTTGGTTTAGGACATTGTACTAAAAATAAATCAATGTTTATGCTACACTTCTATAAACCAGATACAATTTTTACCATCAGAATAGTGGAAATGAACATATTCTCTCTCCCTTTACTATTCTGTGGTCCATTGTGTGGGAAATATTTTCCCACTCCTCTAACTTCCTGCTGATTCTGAGTCATAGTTCAGTCCATGGGAGACAATTTCACATGGCAGTCCATGAAAGGAGAGAGAAGAAGATAGATTCAATGCCCTTGATCTGATTGTTCTGTAGATTTTGAGTTGAACCCTTGTTCTGTCTTACTTGACTCTCAGTTCAATGGGTGTTTGTAGCATAATAGAATTACCTGAAACAATATCCTAATTCACACTACTGATGGATAACCTGCTTCAGGTTATGAACCCCACCTATGTTGCGGTAATGTAGCAATTTTGATTGAGTCTCATTGAATTAAAATGTAAAAGATGCAGTGCAAGGAGCTACTTTACACTGTCAAGTTGACAAATTAAGCCACATGCCTTCTGAATGTGATTTATGCATAAAATAATCAGCTTAATGCAATATCTCTTATTTGTGATATAGTTTTATGGGAATGAAGAGTGGCATGTATATCTGAGTATTATGCAAATAAGCTTATTCATCTGATCCTATTATAGTCAGAGAGCTAGTACAAGAGACACTAAAGCATAGAGTATGACAATCTTTTAATCGTGTGACTGGCTACTAATGAATATTTCCCCCCTGATTTATTTGCTCAGTGCATATAATGTAAAACCAGAGAAGAGGAAAAGAACTAAGAAACAGAGGAGACACTGTCTGATTTAATGTATCTTTTATTAACTTTGCTTAACATAAGCTTGATCATAAAATACATTGTTTCAGATCTAGGTTTCATATTAAATATTAATATTTTCAGGAGTTCTACCTATTTTTTAAGTTCATCTTCCATGATTGGAAGTAATTTCTTAAAAGCACAGCTGATTAATGTTTTTGAGCCAAGGTGGTGTAGTGGTAAAGTTGTTGGACTAGGTGTGGGAAGATCCAGGATCAAGTCTACTTTGACCCATGAAAGATCATTGGGTGACTTTGGGCTAGCCACTCTTTCTCATCCCAATCTCTTAACTCAGAGAGTTGTCGTTGTGGGAAAATAAAGGTGTTGGGGGCTATGTATGCTACAGTACCTTCAGTTCATGCATGAAAGGTGGGATATTAAAATGTCTTTTTTCCCCCAATACTTCATATAGAATAATATGATACTTGGGAAAGTTCTGGGGAGTGGTGACTTTTTTTGTAAAGAATATATCATTAAAAATGAACATCCTCATAAGCTATAAGCAGCTGTGACAAATATTTTTGAAGCACTGAATTTTTATATTTACTAAGAATCATGAGCTCCATGCATCGTAGAGAAATTATGCTGAGGTACAAACAGTTCCATTGAAATTAATGAGCTTTTTATTACTGTGATTGCAATGACTCTCTAATGTGTGATGCATGTTGGAATAAAACTCAAAAATTTTGTTGAGCATACCCACAGATGCAGTGAACCTTTCCCCGAAGTTTTGTATTATTTATAAATGCTAACAATATTCAGAGAAATCATTTTCTCATTAAAGCATACAATAAAGTAAAAACAAACAAACAGTACCAAAACTTTAGATTGCTCTAAGATTAACTTATTACTAAGGGGGGGGGGGGGAGAAAGTATTTAATTTAAGCTAACTTGGTTATAAGCCTCCCAACAGGTCAATCCAGACATAAGTAAGCTTGTCAGGTCACACATGTAATTTTAAGTGGGAGTACGTCCGCTTAAAGTGAGTTTTTGACTTTGGTGTACAATTAAAAAAAAGTATGAGAAAAGCTACATTTCTATGAAAAAATATTTTCCTCCTTTTGGATTTTCTTGTCATTGTTATCAGAGCTTCATATGGATCAAAATGATATATAAAGAAGATATCACTGAATAAATAATATCAAATATTTATTTGTTTCGTTTACTGGGCAAATAAAGTCATCCAACACACAATATCCCAGTGAGAAAAAAAAGTAGTTGCCCCTTTAGATTCAGAAAGTGATGAAACCAAATAGTTTCTTATAATTGGTGATTAGACTCTAATAATTTTGGTCCATTCCTTCATGGCAAAATGGCTTCAAATTTTAGGATTTTAGAGCATGAACAGCTCAGTTCAGTTCCTACCACAATTCTCCTATGTAATTAAGTCTGAACTTTGACTTGGTCATTTCAAAATTGGAATACTTGAGATGAGCATAATTTTTTTTAAAGAGAACATTGGCTTCTGTCTTGCTTCTGTCTCATGAATCCCATATACTAGGGAATTTAATAGTCATTCCCTGAATGATTTAATTATTTACTATTGGGAGTGATTTCAACAGGATATTAAATCCTCTCCATTTAAAGACCATATTTCTGACTATGGATTAGTGAAATGGTCATTAAATAGTTTTGTAAAGTTTTCCAGGCTGATAGTTATCAAGGGCTTTTTACTACGGTCAGAATTTTCTTTCATGCAAGGCATGACTTGCTTCCAGAATACATGTGATGCAAACTTCATTGTAATGAGGGGAGCCAACATTTGTGAGATTTATTTGGGCAGGGCTGGCCCAAATCATACATGATTGTTTAATGAAATAAACAACTGCCCCTAGTTGTCCATTTAATTGAATTGATTGGACAAGTATGTGTGTGTGTGTGTGTGTGTGTGTGATTATTTTTTCATACCTAAACATCATGTATTAGATTACTTCCCTTATGAGATAAATGAAATTAGCAAGAAACTTTAGTTTCATTTTTTCACTCAGACTCCCTTTATATATCAGTAAGACTATATGGAAATCTTGTCATTACATTCAATGACAAGGATAGCAACAATTCAGTAAATCTGAAAGACAATACTTTTTCACAGAACTCTATTATCCTTCTGAAATATTTTGCAATTTTTAACTTAAACCTGGCTATAGTAGTATTGAAGGAACGTACATAACTATTGAAGAAAACATTCCATTCAAGTTTTGTATACATGTCTTCAAAATATATTGAGTATACTCTTTCAAATAATGAAAATATTGTAATTATGTTTGACAGTTGATATGGGATTGTGGAAATCAGTGCTTAAAAAAACATTCTTTAATTAAAACATTTTTATTTTTAAAATGCATGAAAAATTGCTTTGGATTACACTCAGGACTTTCATAATGATGACTAGTAAAGTTCTAAAGCTTGTGCAGCAATTGACACAATGGATTTATCATTGGATAAAACAAAAATAATTATTAACATTGAATAAGCAAATTTTTCAGAAGTTAAAACTGTTCAAAATAATAAATGTCTACCAGTATAAGTGAAATTTCATCAGTAATAAGAGGGATATGATAGATATGAAGACTATTAAACTAGCAGAGACTCAGTGCAATCCCTTGTGCTAAGCAGAGAAATTGGTACCAGCAGGTTAGAAAATCAATAAACAAGAAAGAAGTCCACAGTGGAAAGTGTTAGGCAATGATATAACTTTGTATAGATATAAGGGAAAATGAGTATATGTAAGAATTAAGCCTACTTATTAGCAGCCAATTGATAAAATTGATTATCTAGATTCATTTCAATATGATTTTGAAATAGATCCTTTTATCCTGCTTGCTGTGAACAATGCTAGGAGAAAAACCAAGAGCATGAATTTGATCTTCCATCACCTTAGTTACTTTAAATATTGTAAAACCCTCTGGCTTATCTGGTGAACTGGAGGTACCTGTTCTTCCCTGAAAAGGAATCCAAAAATTTATTCTGTGAACTATTATTTCTTTGGGTGAAATCTTTCATGCCCTTGTACTTTTCTGTTTAGCACCTACAGGGTAGTTTCTATCTTTAAAAAAACACATAAATCCCTGGGTGTAAATGCAAATATTAAACCAGTATGAAGTACTACTGAATCAGATAAAACAAATTATTAAGAGACAGTGCATTAATTTGAAAAAGAAAAGCACTTGGCCTCAACAATATCAATCAGAGCATTAAAGCGGACCACTTCATTTTGGCTGGCCAGCCTAGCAGCTGCTCAGTACAAGTTGGCTGTGCTGAGCCTTCTGTAAAAAATAGGAACCACTTTTTTTGGCAGGGTAGTCTCAAAGGAGATGTTTCAACTGAAATGGAGCATCCTTCAAGCATTGCACAATCCCTAGAACAGGGCTTTCCAAACTTTTCATGTTGGTGACACACCTTTTAGCCATGCATAATTTTGTGACACAGTAATTAGGAGTCCCCACCCCCACCCCACGTGATTGGCTCCCGGCTCCAAACCCCGCCCCTGCCCCACGTGATTAGCTCCTGGCTCCAAACCCCGCCCCCGGCCCAGGTGATTGCCTCCTGACTCCAAACCCCGCCCCCAGCCCACACGATTGGCTCCCGGCTCCAAACCCCGCCCCCTGGCCCCCCAGTCTTGTACCATATGTATTGTATTGTATGTAATTGTACATAAAATACAAAAATGCCCTCCAGGTGTGATTGATGGGGAGGTCATGGACCCAAGACCATGAGCAGTGTTTTTCAATCTTGGCCACTTTCAGGTATGAGGACTTCAACTCCCAGAATTCCCTACCCAGCAAGGCTAGCTGGGGAATTCTGGGATTTGAAGTCCACAAGTCTTGAAGTCGCCTCTTCCGGAACCCAGAAGAGGAGGCCATGCAGCAGGTGGAGCCCTGTCCAGCCCTTGCCGTGCCGCCGGTCCCTGCTCCGTGCCCAGCTCTCTCCGCAGAAGCCAGGTAAGGTACAAGCCCAGCAGTGTGGGGGGTGCAGGGACGTAGCACATGTGATGTGGGGCAAATGTTAGTGGCCACATACAGTGCAAGGAAGGGTGTACAAAACATTTCAAATGCAAAACCTTGTGTTTCAACATTGCCCTGGTCATGCCAGGCAGTGTTTCGGGGCTGACAAGCCTGCTTTGAGGGTGAAGCGCCCAGCTCTTGGGTATGGGCCACATCCAAAATGCCAGCCCGCCAACCCCATTTGTGTGTAGGACAACCGATTGGCACTTCAGATGGTGGCTTTTGAAGTGGGCACCATTAGGAATAGAAACATTTTGCACATCTCCGATGGCCTGGACCTAGCGGGCGAGTGAGGTTTGCATGCTGGCTGGGGAATTCTGAGAGTTGAAGTCCATTCATCTTAAAGTTGCCAAGTTTGAAAAACACTGCTCTACATTCTTCCCTTGTGTCAGGGGTTAAGGCAGTGACATATACTTGGTTGGATTAATCCCCATGAATTTAACCTTTTCCTTTCCATCCCATTAAGCATGACAAGACTTTGGTAAATTGGAGGGGTGGGCACACAAGATTTTGCGGTGCCACCGTTTGCAAACCTCACTGGCTCGCTAGGTGCAGGCCACATAGTAAACTTGGGTTCTTCAACTTGATTTTCTCCAGATACTGTACTTGGAATCGGAGATGTACAAAATGTTTCCATTACTAATATTTGCCCCACATCACGTGCTACGTCCCTGCACCCCCACCCCATAGTGTGGCAGGCTAGATGCCTCCCTGCACCCCCACCCCCCAGCATGGCAGCCTACTCACCTCCATGCACCCTCACCCCCCAGCGCGGTAGCCTAAATGCCTCCCTGCACCCCCACCCCCCAGTGCAGCAGCCTACTCACCTCCCTGCACCCCACACCTCCCAGTGTGGCAGCTTACTAACCACCCTGCACCCCCACCCCCCAGCGCGGCAGCCTAGATGCCTCCCTGCACCCCCCACCCCCCAGCACAGCAGCCTACTCACCTCCCTGCACCCCCACCCCCCAGCGTGGCGGCCTAGATGCCTCCCTGCACCCCCCCAGCACAGCAGCCTACTCACCTCCCTGCACCCCCCACCCCCTAGCATGGCAGCCTAGATGCCTCCCTGCACCCCCACCCCTCAGCACGGCAGCCTACTCACCTCCCTGGACCCCCCACCACCCAGCATGGCAGCCTACTCACCTCCCTGCACCCCACACCTCCCAGCGTGGCAGCTTACTAACCACCCTGCACCCCCACCCCCCAGCGTGGCAGCCTAGATGCCTCCCTGCACCTCCCACCCCCCCAGCGCGGCAGCCTACTCACCTCCCTGCACCCCACCCCCCAGCGTGGCAGCCTAGATGCCTCCCTGCACCCCCCACCCCAACCACGGCAGCCTACTCACCTCCCTGCACCCCCCCACCCCCCAGCGCAGCAGCCTAGATACCTCCCTGCACCCCCCACCCCCCAGCACGGCGCCCTACTCACCTCCCTGAACCCTTCCCCCCTAGTTGCGGCCCTGCTGGGCTGGTACCTTACCTAGCTTCTGCGGCAAGAGCTAGGCATGGAGCAGGGACCGGCAGTACAGCAAGGGATGGGCGGGGCTCCACGTGGTACATGGCCTCCTCTTCCGGGTTCCCCTGCGACACACCTGGGCCCTGGCCGCGACACAGAAATGTGTCGGGACACACAGTTTGGAAAGCTCTGCCCTAGAAAATACATTTAAAGTACCCTTGTTTAAATGCTACTATCCATAAAATGCACTCTTTTTTTGTATACAACTTTCCTACATATACACTTTCTTAGACATGGTCTAAATGCCTGTTTTATTGTGAAATGCTGGATTAGAGAATGAGACACATAAGGCATACTGTATCTGTACTGTACCTTTATGTGAGCTATACTGTCCTTACACTCTTGATTTTTAGCCAGTTGAACATCCTGTTCAGGCCTTACAGAAATTCAATTTAATTTGTATATACAAAGATAAAACATCAAAATGGACATCTATGCAGACACAGCAACCAGCTTTAAAATGAAATAACCTTTCTTAACTACCCTGTTTGTCTTTGGTATCATCTGGAGATACCCTTTTTTAAAATAATTTTTATTAAAAGAAAATTTTACAAAGATTTTTAAAAAACACAGAAACAAAGAAATAGAAAAGAAAAAGATTATAAAAGGGTTAAATAAAAAGTGAATAACAAAAAAGTAAGAAAAAAGAAAGATATCTAAAGAAGCTACTTCCAATCTTCTTTGCAGCAGTTGAAGACATAGCAATTACTATCTCCACCCTCCCATATTGCATATCGTAGTTCCCTTTTCCCCATAAACATAGTTTCCTTCTTCCAATAATCAATAAATCCTGAAATAAGCAGTTCATTTTTATCCATTTTCGGCAAAAAGTCTATAAAGGGTTTCCAGTCTTTTATAAAAATAGCTGTAGTTCCCTCCTTAATCAAATAAGTAAATTAAGCCATTTAAGCAAACTCATCCATCTTCATAGTCCATTCCTCCCTTATTGGTGTTTCTGTAGTCTTCAATCTTTGTGCATATAATAGCCTTGCTGCAGTTACCATATATAAACTAATTGTCCATGAGCATTTTGTAGTTGAGTGTCCATAAGTCCTAATAAGAAGGTTCTGAGTGCATCTGAATGTTAATTTTTTTAACTCTCTGCATCACCATATGTATTTGTGTCCAGTATCTTATTCCTTTTTCACAAGTCCACCATGCATGATAAAATGTCCCTTCATGTTTTTCACATTTTCAAAAGTGATTAGAAGAACCTTTATACATCTTAGACAATTTCTCTGGTGTTATATACCAATGGTACATCATTTTAAAAAAGTTTTATTTTAAATTGTAAGACAATGTGAATTTCAGATCTTTTAGATCACTGATCCATTTGAATATTATAACCAAAATTCTTGGCCCATTTTACCATACATTCTTGAACTTGCTTGTCCTCCATTTCAAGTCTCAACAAAAGTTTATACATTTTAGAAATCACATGTTCATCATTTGTATATTCATATTCATTTTCAAATTCTGTTTTATCACATTCTATTACTGGTACTTTTTATCTATATTAAATCTTTCTCTTAACTGTGCGTATGAGAACCACTGAAAACTAAATCCCACTGCAGTCAATTGTTCTCTTGATTCCATCTTAAACTCCCCATTTTCCTGTCCTAGCAGGTCTTTATATGTTAACCATTTGTCTTTGCCCACTGTTTCTTTTCTATAAAACACTTCTTGAGCTGAGGCCAACAAAGGTATTTTTGGGCATAGCCTGGGTTTGTATCTATTCTATATTCATAGTATGGCATTCCTAATGTAATGATTTTTAAAATCCAAATTTACATTAACTTTCTCATACCATATGTAATGACGCCACCCAAACCTCAGACCATGACCTTCTAAATCTAAAAGTCTCTTATTTCTTAACAACAGCCCTGGCTGTTCTTTCAGGTGTTGTGGTAGGATGGGTGCATAGCCCCTGTTGGTTGTTTTCTTGGCATATGGTTGGGTTGTTTCTTTTCTCCTGGACATAGATGGTTCTTTTTTTGTCTCTGTCTCTTTATTGTTCTGATTTTATTACTTTTTAAAGTGTAAGCTGACCACAGTTGTCTGGAATCAGGCAGCCTCTAAACTGAATTAATGAATTCAAAAAATAAATAACTGGAAAAAGATGTTGAAACGATATGTTCAAAAAGTGGTTATTGTACCAGCATTCCTGGTAAAATAGCTCTAGAAAACATTAGAAACAAAGTAAAGGTAAAGGTTTCCCCCGCACATTTGTGCAATCGTGTCCGACTCTAGAGGCCAATGCATATCTTCGTTTCTTAGTTGAAGAGCCAGCGTTGTCCGGAGATGCTTCCATGGTCATGTGGCCAGCATGACGCACACGGAACGCTGTTACCTACCCACCGAAGTGGTACCTATTCATCTACTTGCATTTGCATGCTTTTGAATTGCTAGGTTGGCAAGAGCTGGGGCTAGTGCAGGAGCTCACTCCGTCATACGGGGCTAGGGATTCAAACCTCCAAACTTGTGATCTTCTGATCGACAAGCCTGGTGTCTTACCCACTGAGCCGCCATGCCCCTAGAAACAAAGTACAGGGTCCTATAATTATTATTATTTTTTGGAAGGATAAACATATGGCCCAAACAATGGAGTCCATGTGTCAGAATTGGCAAGATGGTGAATTAACCATTGTTATGCAAATTTTGCCCCTTCAGTACCTGCACATGCAAAAGGCTTGGGACTTGCATGTTCTGTTTTCCATCTTGCTGATTTTGACATCTCCCTGCACACACCACTGGTCCCAACTACACATTAATTCTCCACAGAATTAATGTTATAAACAACTTACAAAGAATCATTTATCAACAAAGCTCAGCCATGACTGATTACAATGAATTATGATAACAGTTATTGAAATACTTAGGTAGAATGTTGATATATGTACAGTATATGTATCCATGATACCTATGGGCTTTTTTTTAAAAAAAAGTTTTCTTTAGTTTTCTTTCTTCATAATTTTATGTATTGTGTATCTTGTTTGTTTGTTTGTTTGTTTGTATTCAGTTCATAAAAGGGAAAAAAATTCTGCTACATAGCAATCCTGGCAAAGATAGCTCTGCAGGACATGATGGATCATGTTAACAATTGATTCAACTGAGGAGATGTTCCTGCCTCAGTGAAGTATCTAATGAACTGCTAGAGTTAGCCTATAATGAAATAAACCACACCAGTCAAAACAAAGAGGAGCACTTGAGGCAATATAAAGGGGAAAAAAGTACTTTAAACACACCTGTTTTCTGTGCTAGGGTGTGCACCTTGATCTATATTTATTTTCTATCAATATGAACAGCCCTGAGATTTCTTAAATTATCATTCAAAATTATTAATTATAATTATAACATATAAATTATATAATGTGGAGTCCTTGGTGCTCTCTGAGCCTTGTTGTTTTCTTGCAGACGTTTCATTGCCAAATTAGGCAACATCTTCAGTGCAAAAAGGGAGTGGGACTTGCTCTCTGTTTATATACCATGGCTTGTCCTGCTTGTGTTGGTGGAGGTGTTGTTCTCTCCTTGGGAGTTCCTTGATTAGGCTGTTGTTTGCTGCTTGGTTGATTGACTGAGTTAATAGTTCCTTGATTAGGGTATATTGTGCTGTTCGATTGTTCCTCTGGTGCTAATCCTGGTGTTAATCTTTATATATTAATATATTAATGTATTAATATTTATATATTAATTTATATATTAATATATTAATTATATATTAATGTGTTCATTATTACTGTGACTATTAATATGTTTAAAAGAAGCAAAATGCAATTAGTTTTTCAATGCATTTTAATATTAAATTGTGATCTTATGCATTTGCTGTGCTTCATAAATTAATCACTTTATATATACTGTACATCCATGTGCTGAGACCTAGAAATAATTCCACTCAGTGTTAAAAAGAAAACCAAATCTTTTGGGGTCACTAATATGTTTGCTTTTTTTTTTTACACATTGCTTTCATTTATTCATTGATTTATATGTCAGGACTAGGGAATGACTTTATACAGGAAACTGAGTTCATATTTAAGTTTTTTTAAAAAAATGATATTGCATTCCTGTAACACTTAACTTCGAGAGTGAGAATTCAAAGTATTAAATCCTACAGATCTAAAATCTAAATTATTTTAATCTGTATTATTATAAGAGTATGATAAAGTATTTTTTCTTAAAACTTAATTGCCTAGATCATTTTGATGCTTCAAGGCAATATTTGAGCAGAAGTGGATAAAAAAATAATGTCCACAGAATACCATAATGCACAGTATAGGCATCTGGAGGAAAATAGAATCTGACTGAGTATATCACAGATCTTCTCCATTGAATATCTCTTCTTGAGAATGCAAATAATCGAAATAATTTTGAAAAATTTCCAATAATATAAATATTAAATTATTAATTATAAATAATTGTTAATAAGAGCTGATACACTGCATCCAATAACCTAGAAATTTTCAAAGTTAGTGTCATGGTTTTCAATATTTCTTGGGAACAAGGAGTATAAGCACATTCAGAAGTAGTATATTCAGTCCATATTTATTCCATATTTTCTTTGTCAAATAGAATTTTAAAGAAAGAACACCTTTTTTTATAAAAAACCTATAGAATAAGTTTAAATAATTAAAAGTAAAAAGTAAATATACTGTATTAGCTTAAAAACTAAAAAAAGTTTTAAACCATAAAACCAGATGTTTTTATAGTGAAACCATAAAAATGTGATATAGTACAGTATCAGCTAAAACAGAATACCCAGCAGCATCATTTTAACAAAAATTCTAGGTGAACAAAAATTTCTTATGATGATCCCAAAGGCTTACTAGACTTGGTGCCATCTGTAATTGAACAAGAAGGGAGTTCCACAGCTTTGGTGTTTGTATTAAGAACATCATCTCTGTGAACACCACATAAGCAAATCCTCCGCAGATACAGCAGTTTCATGAAGGCATCACCACATAGGGCTTACCTGACAGGAGAAGGTACTCTGTTCAACATCCACATCATATAATCTATAGGAGTTGTGTATTATTGCAAGATTTAACAAACTAAGTCCTAGTGCAATGTCTTCAAAAATATATATTATTTGTTTCATAGTAGGATACCTCCATCAACAGCACAGCAATAGCATTTTGTATTATTTGCAGCTTAGGCATCAACCTCAAGGGTAAATCTGTGTAGAACATATTGCATTTTGCCATAGCTCCCTATTCTTATAAATCCATATCCAAAACATAATCTGCAGTTGGAAAAGCAAATTTGGTTTTAGAACCTTTATTGCTTTGAATGTAAAACACTGCACAGCACTAGTGTCCATCTTCAAAAGGCATGCTTTGTTGCATGAAATAGGTACCACTTGCAGAACAGGGAATCTGTAGATCTGTCTAAAATTTAGTACCTGGATGATATTCAGTGCATGCCAAGGGGCCTCAAAAATGATCAACATACAGCATGTACTAGAGGTGGCCATCTTGGAGTCCCATTGACAGGCAATAATTGTCCAAGCTTTCTGTGGCATGAGAGCTTACCACAGCTTTGGTGCTTGAAATCTTTTTTGAGAATGTAAGGGCCTAACCTAGAATACAATGAATACTTTGTTGTACTGCTGCTAAAGATAAGGATGATAATTCTTCATCCATTTATTGATAGGTATCTTTGAAATAAGAGAAGCTTTATTCACTTGCCAGTGCTGACAAGATTGCCCTTTAATGTAGCTATTCTTCTGGAATCCTAATGTAGAGGAATCAATTTATATTTGCTGTTTAAAAATGGATTTTCTTCATGGTTTCAAATGCAACTAGACATAAATATGGTAATTATTAAAGGAAGTTCTATTGAAATCAATAAAAATAGGTTTCAAATTAAATTTTAGTATTAGAAAGTCAGGTTATAATTTTCAGTCAAGAAAAATTATTCTATGAATTATGAATGAACAGATGCACTTAATCTCAGATACCTCTCTGTTTCACATAAAAGAACCAGTACTTCCTATATTCTTACTTCTTCATATAATCAGAAGAATAATTTAGAGAGATAGCCATATAAAGTAGTAAAATTTCTATTTTTGTTCTAAAAAATCAATATTGTATTGTAAAGCAGATATCACCTGCAACAAAATAACTCTGATTCTGAAAGAGGTGGTCAACTTACATTTATCTACTCCTGAATACTGTAGGTTACACTTATGTGTGAACATTCTTGGAAAATGATTACAACTGGGATATATTTGTGCTTTTGAATGCACACCACTTTTAATACTACATTATAGGATTGTATTGCCAATCCTGCTTCAAGGTCTAAATCCAAGGTTCTGGTTTAGGGTGAGCAGGGAAAGTCTCCGGGTAGCATTAGAACCTATATTTCCCTTAGGGGTCCTGGGGGCCAACCATTGTAATACAATCAAGTCTATTGTTACCCTTCTATCCCAGAAGCCACCTGCCCAAATTTTCTCCAGAGAAACATTGAACAGACACACTCAAACCTACAATTAAGGAAGTTGCCTCTACCACATGATATTGCAAGGCCTATTACAAATCTCTAAAGAGAAATGGTTCAGTCTGTCCATTTGCATATGGAGGAAGAGAGGGAGACGTTCACATTCTTCTCCCAAGGCCATCTTATGCAGTCCCTGTCATAATTCATGGCAGTGTTGATCTCAAGCCCAATATGTGATGCTGTTTTCTTTGGATCACAGCAAATACTAATTCTAAGCAATGAAGCAGCATTTCCAAAACTTTAGAAGCATAAGTACATTAAGACCTACCCAAACCCTACTTGTTCTCAGTCACTGTAGTCACCTCCCAACCAAGCAATGCCCAAGAGGATCTTCTCCCATAATCTCAATACCCTTCCTAATATTACAATCAATTGATGGTGATTATAAATAGTAAATCTCTTTCTCTGTCTCTCTCTGTCTCCCTCCCTCCCTCCCTCCCTCTTGGTGTAGTTGATGTGGTGATGTTTTTTTGTAACATAAAAGAGTTGTTGAATTACATTAGAATTAGACTTGTTACTTGTGATGCATATTGTATGTGTGTGAGAGAATGTACAGTATGTATGTATACGCATGAAGATAAAAATGCTATTAATAAGTTTATTTGTTTGCAGTGTGTAGTTTCCACTTGCTTTTCTGATATGCCAGGATTGGTATGACACTGAAGAAGTGTCTGCAACTGTTAACATGACACCTACTGATAATTAAACCTGTCCAATCACACAGAATTTAAAAGTAAGGGAAGCTTAAGTAAAGCTTCAAACTGCCCTGATGAGACCAGCACAGAGTCCTATTCTTTTAGCACAAGAGAGAGCAAAGTTAAGGCTTGGTCAAAGTAAAGTTGAAGGCTGACAAAATGAACAAAGACCAAAGTAATGTCAGCCTTGTTACCTCAAAATCACTCTATTAGATTAAGAGTTTAATAAAGTATTACATTGATTTATTGGCTACTCCGATCAGTGTGAAAGAGCCCATCACACCAGACAACCCACCCACCATTCTCCATATATAGACCGAACTGGATATTGTGTAATATGCAACTTGAGAAACAGTAGAAAAAATCCACAAAGTGTCTTGGAACATAGTAAAGCTCTTTGAAGTCACCAGGTTTAATTCACTCCTTTGCAGCCAGACCCCACTTTGATTGACAAATGTGCATTGATGGAATTATTCAATCAAAGCTTCATCAAACTTAAGCATTCTTTGAAGCTTTGCATTTCCCTATTGGTTATTAGTGTACTGGAAAACCAGAGGAAAAACATATGTCATTGTTATGTCAGTCAGTGCTCCATCTGATTATCCACATTCTGAAGCAGGACAAATCTTTGATTTAATCCAGCGAAGTGTTTCTCCTGCATTTAATTACCATGTATCTTAGAACATTGATGCCTCTTCAGAAAACCTTCTATGAAAAACCCACTAAATTATTTGATTTCTATCTTGGTGCATGAGCAAAACAGAAAGAAAAACATCCTAAAACATTTCTTCAATTTTCTCCTTCTTTTATACAGAAACCCCAATTTTTCAGTCTCAAATAGATTTACAGCACCTGTTGCTTCCACAAAATTCTGTTGCATCAAATACTGAAGGAAATACATAACCAATATTTTACAAGAGGCCACATTTACCCTGCAGCTACCCATTAAAGATGACGAATTTTAATGTGCACCCGCACTTTGGTTTCTCACTTCCTCTGATAACCATGTTTGACTGAAATAATAAAATGTCTATTTATTTTCAGGGCTTTTGATGTTTTGTGTGTGTTGTGATTTATTAAATATGACTTGTCTCAGACAACATGTAAAAAACAAACTAATAAAAATAAAATCAGAATCCATATATGCATGCAAATAGGGGAGGAATTTGCCTTTTATTTAATTAAGGATTTTTATTTCCTTTTAGAAACAGCTGCCAAAGAGGGAGAACTTCACAGACAGCTGACCAAATATACATTCTGCTTTCTTTCAGGCTTTGTAACCATGTAAAAATCTATCTTGGGTTGTAGGTTTGTTGTTGTTTTGGTTGTTTTTGCTGTGCAAAATGGCAACTATACCAAAAAAAAGCATGATTGTATAAGAGGAGAATCAATTTGGAACCAACAGAGATTGATCTTTTCAGGAGTGTTCCTTCTCTCAACTGGAGGACAACTATTTAAAAATATATTTCTCTGTTAAAAAACTCTGGTTTGGGATTTTTAATTTAATTTATGCTTTGACATTGGGCCCTATGCTTCCATATGATTTTGGCTACATTTAGCATCCAACTGTGCTTGGTTAGCCTGTCATTAATCCTGGGCACATGTAAAGAAGGCAATTATATATTGCCTCTAGGATTACTCAGAGTTATTAGGGAAGGAGTCTTAACACAGTAGTATAAGGTTCCAAGACAGATCCCCAGCTTTTCTAGGAAGGGTAGGAGAACTGCTTAGAGAGCTGCTCCTTGCTCATGTAAACCACACTGAACTAGATGACCAGCTTGATGTAAGAGAGAATCTTATGCTCCTAGATCAGTATTTTTAAGCAAACCCAGTTGAATTAGACTTCATAGTAATGCTTGTATAAGGACAGACATCATCTATATTTATCTTTTGCAAGGCAGTTCAAAAGGGTCTGTGCAAATGTCATTTATGTCAGAAACATTGCATTAAATGTTTAAAATCTTGGTATTCTTATTCTTATTAACTATTATCTTCTAGTTTGTCACTGCTTTAAATTCAAATGCAACGTTACTGTTTCTGCTTCTTTTTCTTTCATTTTTGTCTGCAAATTAATTCCAATGTGCAGATAAACTTTCAAGTGTGCATTTTAAATGAACATGCAAAGAAAAAGGCATGTTTTGTAAAAAAATAGTTTAAAAACATAATATGAATCATTCAGCTATTTTTAAAGAGTAAATTCATGAAGAAAAGAGGTGATATAAATTTATGAATACCTAAATAATTGATGCAATCTGAATAGAAGCAGAACTTATAATGTTCATCTGTAATGGACTTTCTTTTTACCCAGTCCATTCTTCCCTTCAATTTTTCCTTTCATACACACTGCTATTGGTGTATAACTGGCAGTGCTTTATAAAGTGCTAAATTGTAAAAAAAAACCAGTCAAGTCCCTTATTTTATTGATACTT
This sequence comes from Charina bottae, assembly GCA_023362775.1. Lineage (NCBI taxonomy): Eukaryota > Metazoa > Chordata > Lepidosauria > Squamata > Charinaidae > Charina > Charina bottae. Next base: position 89,471,149 of record JALMGJ010000004.1, on the reverse strand, counting down.
GCTTTAAAAAAAAAAGGTAAAGGTTTTCCCCTGCACAGTCGTGTCTGACTCTAGGGGGCAGTGCTCATCTCCGTTTTTTAGCTGAAGAGCCAGTGCTGTCCGAAGACGCTTCTGCGGTCATGTGGCCGGCATAACGTGGGCAGAACGCTGTTACCATCCCACCAAAGTGGTACCTATTTATCTACTTGCATTTGCATGCTTTCGAATTGCTAGGTTGGTAAGAGCTGGGGTGAGTGTGCGAGCTCACTCCATCATATGGCGCTCGGGTCTAGAACTGCCAACCTTCCAATCGACAAGCCTGGCATCTTAACCATTGAGCCATCGGGCCCTATACTTGCTTAGGAATGATAAAATCCAGAAAGATAGCTGTGTTGCAGCACAAGCAATAAAACAAATCCATGGCACCTTGAAACTAACAATTAGACTGTGGCATACCTTTGGATAATGAAATCTGTTTCACCAGATATTCTTCCTATAGTTTTTATTTGGAAATCCAATTCAATAAAACCATATTCCAAACATACATCAAATCAGACATTTGATATCCTGTTCAATTTGGAATATTACCATACAAACTTTTAGAGACCTCAACTGTTTTCCCCTCCACTTTAGCAGCACTGGCTTAAATATAAAATTAATATATTATGTGGCTCTTTGCTAGGTAATTAAATTATATCACATATTTTAAATCAAGCTTCTCCAACTAGTTTTCAGCTTCCAGAATATCCAGCTGAAATCTTTGAGAGCTGGGAATTATAAGAATTAAAGACAGCTAGAAGGCATCAAGTGAAGAGCTTTTCCAGATGCTATAATGTTACTGTTTCTTGTCTGCTCATATGTGTTAAAAAAAATCTTAAGAAATGAAAGACATAGTTTAAAATATTCCTGTTTCTACCGTTGGCTTCAGGGCCTAATAGGACTATGTGCATAAAGAAAGCAATTATACTTTTCAAAAGTAAGAACTTTAATCAAGCCAACAATTATTCTGCCATGATTATAATTAGAAGACACTAGTAATTATATGGTGGTTCTAAGATCACAATCGCTGATCCCAAGGCTGAAGATGACAGTATTTAGTGCAAATGAGCAGAACAAGTAGTAGACTTTTATGCACAGCAGTTTGTATTTGAAGGCAAAAATACACTTTTGAGCAGGAAGGAAGCTCACATAACAGCTGTTCCCCCCCCCCTTAGGATCATATAGATGCCCTCTGCTGTTGCCGCATGATTTCATATATAAAAGGGATGGGCTTCGATTGTGATTCAGTGACCACTATCTTGTCTCTTTTGACCCTTCCTGCAGATGCTACTGTTTTGTTTAAGTACTACCACATGGGCTACTGACTATGGGACATCCAAGTTAATGTAACCATTCATTTAGCCCCTGAATGATTACATGGTGATGACTGATCTCTCCTCAAGCCTTCAATACTTTAAGAATATTGAGAACTCACTTCTTCCTCAATTCCCACAAAACCACCATCTGCAGTTTTGGCTCAGTGAACTTCTCCATTGCTTGCCATGTTCACAAGATGGATGACTACTGACAAAGGAAAGGAAAAAGAAAATAGAAAAGTTGCAAGCATCCAAATGGAGGGAACTCCCCTCCCTTATTAAGATTGTGCACTCTTTGAGAAGAAACAATTCTCTTGGCTCTAGCAAACATTTGGAGAACAAAAAAGAAAACACTTTATTAGGAAAAATACAAAGAAAACAAAAGTATTGTTATAGAACAGAGCTTTCCAAACTGTGTGTGGCGACACAAAAGTGTGTCGCCACACACAGTCTGGTGTGTCGCCACACAACCTGTAAGCGCTGATCATCATCAGCACTTCTGGGTTTTCCTGCGGCGACACATCAACGGCGGCACACAAAAACCTGAAAGCGGCAGCAGCGCTTCCGGGTTTTTGCACGCTGCCGCAACGGCGGCACTTCCGGGTTTTCCCACGGCGACACACCAATGGCGGTTGGTGTGTCGCCGTGGGAAAACTTTGGAAAGCCCTGTTATAGAAGCATTATTCTGCTGGTCTTCTTAAATTTGTGGTTTTCATTGGTGAGATCTGAGTGCTTTTTCTCACTTTTAATCATCTGATATCTTTCATTACCATTATCTGAAAACTACTAACATGTTAAAATTGGGAGGCAGTTGGATGGAAGTTAATAAAAGTAGTGAAGAATCCTAGGTCAAAGAACATTGATACAGCTAAAGCACAAAGGCATTTCTTGCATTTAGATACCATACTGCATTTACCAAGCAAGTCTTTTGCAGCAACTTGTATATAATGATCTCGATTAACTTTTTAAAAAATCTCTCTTATATTAATAGGATTAATTGCACTGATGAAACAATTCCAGTTTGCTCTACTTGTAATGAAGAACAAGGTCATTTAGAAAAATACTTTATTTTTAACAAGCGGATTAACGTTCCCAACGTATCTCAACTATGATTTAGCTAATATCTTCAACCTTCAAGAAGTCAAAAAGGTGTATTTTCTTAGTGGAAACGTTTCGCTCCTTATCCAAGGAGCTTCTTCAGTCTTCAGTCTGAGCAAAGTTGGTAAGGGAATCCTAAATGATTACCAACTTTGCTCAGACTGAAGAAGCTCCTTGGATAAGGAGCGAAACGTTTCCACTAAGAAAATAGAAATCCAGTTGACATGATTCAAGCTACAGACAATTCCACCTGGATGACTGAGAACCTTCATAGTCAAAAAGGTGTAAGCATTCAACATGAATTTCAGGTATAATATTTGTGTGTGTATGCACATTTTCCCCTTACAACTATGATCATGAAATTGCAATAATCAATAGAATTCCATATTCTTCTAGATGAAGATCACATATTAATTAACCTATGCAAGATGACCACACATTACCTTCATGAAGGGCTTCATGCTACAAAGGCAATGCACTTTGCCTCATCAAAGGCTATCAGGTCTTGGCTGCAAAACCCCAGATGGCAGCAAAGATATACATACAGTAAAACATAACTTCCACTGCATTTTTTCACAACACTCACTTTCACTCCCAATGTTTTTATTTTCTTTTTAAAAAATCAGCGTTACTCAGCTTCTTACCCATTTATGCAGAAAATTTCCACTCTCTACTTTTTATAGTGATTATAAACTATATCAACCATAAATCTTAATTGGTTGCATTTCCTTGAAAAGCTCTGAAAAGTATATATCATCTTGCTTAAATCATTTTAAAGCATCACTTATCCACCTTGGTGATATCTAACCTCTCAAGTGACATATCAATGATAATGTTCAATCAGGTTTACTTTAAATGTATGGATGGCAGATGAAAGCCCTTGGATATATGAGGCTAAGATTAAAGGAATATCAGACCCCCAAAGATTTGGGATTCCTTGAACTATTTCCCAAATTGTTTAATTTAGCATCTGTCTTGTGTAACAGCTCTAGGCTCATTTATTTGAGATGAACACTACAATCCTAGGCATGCTTACTGAAAAATATTTCATGCTGTGTTCCCTCTGGTTACTGGAGCTGCTTCCAACAAAATATGTATAGGATTGTTCAGTGTCTCTTGTGTATATAAATAGAATCACGTTGAAAGAACAATTATCTAATTCCTTAGTATTCAGTGAAATTATTACAATTACTAGTGATATTTTCATAGAGGAAAGAATGGAATGGAATGGGGTACAGATGGATTAATCTGGCAATTTTCCTTTTTGTAGCATTTTCCTTTCTTATGTTAAATTCATTCCATTTCTACATTAGTTTGTGCATGTGCATTTTTTTAAAGATGACATTTCCTGTAATATTTTGCAAGCTTTTGTACTTTTACAAGCTTTTTTTATTATAATATGTGCCTTTTAAAATATTATTTCTTCCAACACAGAACTTTTTTATTGGCAGTTTTCCAAAATGTACACATTTTTACATGCATGTTTATTGGGAAAATAGCACCAGAGAACCTAAAGAAGGACAAACGAGTTCAATTGGGTTTATGTGTTAGTTTGAAGAATACAATTTAGGTCACTCTGTAAGAAATAATATCAAGCAAAGTGGTCCATCATCTCTTGAAAAGAAACAAGTTTCTAATCCAGCTATTGTTAATAATCTTGAGTCAACAATGGGGTGATGTGGGGAATTATTCATACCCACAAACAAAAGATGAATTAAATTATAAAATCTTATTAATGGAAGCTTGAAAAAAGACATAAGATAGATAAAACTAAAGTTTCTATGTTTAAATATATTCATTGGAAATTTATGGAAATAATCTTTTGAGATAGTTGTTGATATTTTGCATACAAAAATGCATTTCTAGTTATGTCTATTCAATGAGGCTTACGTTCATAACATTTAGGTTTGTACCCTTAATGTAAAATCCATTTATTTGAGGAAAAGATTCCAAATGGTCTCATTGGTAATGGATGATGAACAGACCTCAGGTGGCTGACGTTGACTGTCTCATGGGAATTAGCAATCATGAAAAACATATTTAAAATAAAATCATTTGGAGGAAAAATGGGAGGAAAATTAAGTATCTTGGCCAAAGTGGATATTGTGATATCTTAAAAGTTGTTTCTCTCAAAAGACTCATCAGTAAGGTGACCAGTAGCAAGCAGTAGAACATATTGCCATCATCATTTTCTGGGCATACAGCAAGTAATTCTCTCTTTATGTGCCCTCTGAATTGGCTCATTGATGCTTAAGGACACTTAAAAGAGATTGCTTCATTCACATCTGTCTGGGGTCATTTTTCTTCTCTGTTTGACGGGTTTTCAGTGCTTCATTAATCCTTCTAATTTTCCCTATAGATTCATTAAAGTCCCATATGCATCTTCAGGGTAAGATCTCCATAGTTCAAATCCTAGATTTAATTATTAATGAGTAAATCCTACTAAATGAACTGAGTTTATTACTTCTGAGTAAACTTATTTAGGAAAGCTGAATTCCAATTAGCACCTATTTCACTAATATACTTCTTCCAATTTTAAAATCCTGAAGTAATTATTACAATAATATAAAAGTACAAGAAACTAACAGAATAAAAGCAGAGAAAACAACCTAAGATGATAAATATTAAGGGGAGTTAATGGATGGGTCAACATAAAAAGTCACATCAGGTTGGAATCTGCTGTGCTCCTGAGGGAAGTCTTTTCACAGGGCTGATGCTCCTACGAAGAATGGTCTTTATCTACATCATCATCAAATGACAATTAGCATGGCACAGATAGCAGGACCTCCCTCTAGAGACATTAGTGTCTGGAAGTTCATGCACTTACCTGAACCATAACTTTATTATGCAAAAAAAAAAAGGTAAAGGTTCCCCCCGCACATTTGTGCAGTCGTGTCCGACTCTAGGGGCCGGTGCTCATCTCCGTTTGTTAGCTGAAGAGCCAGCGTTGTCCGAAGACGCTTCCGTGGTCATGTGGCCGGCATGACGCACGTGGAACGCTGTTACCATCCCACCAATTTCTAGATATCTAGATTTCTAGAGACATTAGTGTCTGGAAGTTCATGCACTTACCTGAACCATAACTTTATTATGCAAACTAAGAGGCAAATGACAGCTGATTTTTTTCCATTTGCTTTGCCTGATATTTGTCTGTTTCTGAAAAACTCTTTAGAAGTGTCTTATGATTATAGAGGGTGTGTTTTGCAGAGAATCAAGGGGTAAATACAATCAGAAGCTATCAGAATGAAAAAGGAAAACTGGAAGGAGATGCCTAGCATAGAAAGTTGTTTGAAGGATAGCTGTGGTTCATGTCCTTGATAAAATGTCAGTTCAACAATCACCTAAATTTGCTTTGAGTATCTGTCATCTGATGTTGAGCAATAGACACAAAAAGGGGATTTTCTTGACAATGATACATTTGTATAATGGTTTACAGATAAAATTGTTAAGTTCTGATCTGGTTTCTGCTGATGTTGACTGCAGCATAATGTCTGTTCTTTAGATGCTTTCTCCTGTTGGTTAGTGAAATCTACCAAATAGTTGAGGTTTCAATAACTATATTAGAAATGGCAAATGCTTCATTATGGAATGTAATTATTTTCATGGTCCAGAGGATATATTGTTAAAGAACCCAATCTCAATTTCTTCACAATAGAGCATTATTACCCTCTTTCAATTTACATTTCTGAAAACATTGGGGTAATAGATAGTATCATGTCCATTTTAGGCAATTTGGGACAGTAGTTGTTGTTTAGATCCATTCTAGTCTCTTCTAGCCTAGGTTTACATAAGAAATTTCCTAGCATATGAGGGAAACGTGGATAAATATCTGAATTGTAATCACTACTGATATATTTAGACTTGTCAGCTGCTTTCTAATGTATTGACCATGATATTTTTCTGGAACTGCTCTCTAAAATGAGATTTGGAAGTATGATATTATGGTGATCCCAGTACCTCTGAAGACAGGGACACATGTAAATTTTGTTCCTTTCTTTGACATCTGACACATGGGAGTCAGTCATGGATTTTAAGTGAATGGTGGATTTACTTTTATTAAAACAGCTAGGAAAGTTAGTAAGAAATTTATAATTCACTATCTTCCAAGAAATATAAGCCTTGTCACAAATGTCAGGTGAAGACAGTGAAACATGTTTAATGATAAACCTGAAGATTACACACACAAACACATATTCAGACATACATACACATGCAATTCACAATGAATGCTGCAAAATGATTGAAAAACACCTGAAGTTATATAAAGAAAGAATCATAGAATCATTGGTAGGGTTTAATATAGAAAAAAAAAGTGTGAAAAGGAGTTTTGTTTATTTATGAATAGCAAAATTATTGTCTAAAGTGTAATCATAAGAAATCTTTGTATGCAGATCTCTAGAAGTTTTTTTAAAAATATATATATTTAGGCTTGAGTTGTAAATTACCAAAGACATAATTCAGAATTAATTTTACCACATGGTACACCATGTTTAGGGGCTGAGAAGGTGGGGCTACCATGTGCAATTTCATATTCTTATTTATGTTGAAACACTGTATTTAACTTGAATGTGTAAACAGGGATTGAGTGTATATTTAGTTAGGATATCTACAGAAGTGATCTTTCATTATACAGTAAATAATCCACAGAACTCTTCTTTCATAAATCCCTTTTGGATATTTCTTTAAATACATATTTAAATATTGTATGAAGTGATAGGTGAAATCCATTTTCAGAACACAGGATTGATAGCAAAATTATCTGTATATCATGATTAAAATGGCATATGGTCATGTCAATGCACATGTATGAAAAGTGTTGCATACAGGGTTATGCTGATACAGCATATTATGTTATAGCAATTCTGTGCCAGAGACTGTAATAAAACTGTAATAAAATAGCATTAATCCCCATGTTACTCAAGGACTATGTTTATGGCTATTTTTCTCTCTATACTTTTAACTTCCCTTTCATGATCTAGATAGAGTTTTGGGATTTTTTTTAATAAGGAGAGGGAACGTTCTTTTCTACATGCATCATGAATTATTTATAGCCACTGAATTCAACACCACAAAATTGAGTGCATCAACTACTGTGACTTGACTGGCATGTTAAATGAAAAGTAAGATTTTCAAACATATGTTCTCTTTTCTTTCTCCAGGCACACCTCTTCTTTGCTTTAAAATTTTTCATAAAGGACTCATGATCAAATGATTCATATATGCCATTGTCATTATATAACAGCCCTCTTTTCAATATGGAATAAAGGGAACATTTCAAGGATAAGAAATGCTTGTAGGAGTGGCCATGTGTCTTCCATACTAACTTTATGAAATTCCTGTGCTTGCCACATTGTCACTTTGTGTTTAACATGAAAAGCCAATGAGCTTCCTCAACTGGACATCCAAGAAGTTAGACCTTCATGGGCATAAGGAGAGCTACAGCTGGAATACATTTTGCTGGAGTTTCATGCATGAAAAAACAATTGAGCAGAACTCCAAACATACAGTATAAATACATTTATTTAAATTTTGAGGCTACCCAACACCTCAATAACTTACAAGTTAAAAGCTTACAGGGGGAAGCTTACAGTTAAAAGAAAATAACATATATCAAAAAAGAATACAGCTGACTGGAAGATAAACTTCATATCATAGAAAACCAGAAAAAAAAAACATGGGGACTTGACCATCATCCTATCCCAAGGCCTAACCATTTTTTTTTTAAGTTTACAGAAACTTTTCGACTATACAGTTTACAGAAAGTCAATAAGGCGGGAGCAGTACAGATCTAGAGGGAGGAGGTGGGGGAACTGCCACTGAGAAGGTACACTTCCTGGGTTTCAAAAGATGTCATTGTTTAATCAACGGGACCCCAAACATGCCTACTCTACCTGACTTCATCAGATAGCAGAAATGTATGGAGACATTTGATCCATCAAGTAGTCTATATAGTCTATAACCCTATGCTATGAAGGGCTTTATAAAACAGATTATTGAATTGTACCCAGAGGCCAACTGGTAATCAGTACAGCTTGTGAAGCAAGGGTGACATGTGCATATACCATTACATGCCCATTACTCTTATAGCCTCCAGGTGGTCTTCAAGGCACCTTCATGTAGAGTGTTTTACTGTATGAAGGCTGTCTGAAAGACCTACAAGTCCAGAAATGGGCACAACTGGCATAACTAATGGATGTGTGCAAAGGCCCTCTTGGCAACAGCTGTGTCCTGTCTTTGAGAAATTGCACACCAGTCTCTCATGGTCTCTCACTGAAGACTAAAAATGGATTATCCCCAGAACTGGGAAGACCAAACATACAGAGCCATTTGGTCTTGCCAGATCGAGCTGAATCTGTTCCTGCTCATCCAGATCCACACAACCTCCAGGCATGGGTCAGGACTTATCCTCTGTATTCAATAGCATAAGCCTCTTGATGTTCTCAGTCATCTCCCCAAACTGAACTGACTTTTGATTGGCATTTTCCTAATATTTTTTCTACTATTCTTCACCAGACCATGTAATTTATAAAATGTATAATACAATATAGTGTTAAAATATGCATATTCAATATAAAGAACACATATCATCAGTTTTCCACGTGTCAATTGCACTGTAGCACAACCAAAAAACAGATGCTGGATGGAGCTGTGCTGAAGACACTGGGCTATACAAATGAGGTCAGACAGTTCTAAAGGGTATCTGGTCTATGGAGCATCATCAGTAGGCTGATGATTCATTCTTTTCTTAGGGGAAAAGTAAAATGCTGCAGTTCCTATCAGTAATTTCATAACAACACACTGCATCTTTGCTTGGTTATCATAGAAAAAGTTTTTTCTCCACAACCTAGTGACTAGAATTTGGGCAACAAATGTTAGTCATTGTCAGGATGGAGGTTGAGTCCGAGTCAGAGGAAGACGGGCCAGTAAGGGAAAAAGCGGGAAAGAGCTGGGAAGGCACAAAATTCAAACCAGGTGGTGGGATGGATTCAGAGCTGCTGATTGGGGAAAGCCAGGAGGAAGAACCACCTCTACCTATCAGCACACAAGAAAGGAGGTTGGAAAGGCAGACCTAGCAGCGCGAGGTGTGATTGGCCCCCACTCACAAACTCGCAAACAGCGTGAAAATCGAAAGAATAAAAAGGCTATGAAGCTTGCATAGGTTGCCGGAAACAACCATTCTAAAAGCATCATGCCAATGCCTCAAGACTCCATGCCAGACCCAGATCCTGAGCCTTGCCCTGCCGCCACTCCAGACCCCAACCTTGAGTCTTGCCTTGCTGCTGCTCCAGACCTTGACCTCGAGTCTTGCCTTGCCACTGCTCCAGGTTCCAATATTGATCCCTGCCTTGTCGCCATGCTGGAACTGGACTCCCCGCCTTGCATCGCCGCTGCACCAGTCCGAGAGTTCCAGTCTTGCCTTTGTTGCTGTGTCAGACCGGGAGTTCCTGCCTTGCCTTGCTGACGTGCCAATCTGTGACTTTCAGCCTTGCTGTGCAGCTGCGCTGGATCATGATTCCAAGCTTTATCTTGCTGCTGTGTTGGACCCTGAACTCCCACCTTGCCTTGCCACTGTGCCGTGCTGAAATTGGGCTAATACAATCGTGCGCAAGAACCATCCATTTATTTAATCATTGTGTGTGTATTGTAAATAAAGATTGTTATATCACCCCCTCCTGCATTGGGTCTTAGTCAGAACAGGACAGTCATTAAGCCTCACTGACTTTGATGGTAGAGACAGAAGCTTTGGCTTAATTTTCTGACTAAAAGTAATCATGCTTAAAAAGTGTGCCATTTAGCTGACCCTGAAATATACTGGATAGCAATAGTGAGCTTTAATTTTAAGGGATCATTCTCGTTTCCCCATCTCATAAAAATAATATGCAAGTATCCCCAAAATTTATGTTAACTATTAAAAAATGGATGTTACCCAAATTGTGTTTCTTCTAGCTGTAATTGTATCTAATCTAGTTAAATTTATTTTTATTAAAGTTCACACTGTGAGACTAATGAACCTAAAAGAGTAGTATCTTTCTTATTTCACTTGGTTGGATCTGTTTACTGATTCTGCATTGTCTCATGCCTAGCAGCAAAAAACATAAGCCACCAAAGATACGTAATGTACTTCCTCTATTAGTTCCCTGCAGTTAAATGAGGGTTTTTTAATGAATGAATGAATGAATGAATGAATGAATGAATGAATGAATGAACGAACATACATACATACATACATACATACATACATACATACATACTTTCTACAAATCATGCTTAACATATTCAAAGCAATCCTGTCTTCCCTGAATTCAATATAAAATAATGTGTACTGAAAGGAAACAAATAAATTTGGGGAATTATTTATATGAGAAGTCAGCAGCAGATGAAGAACATTTTTTCAGGAAGCTATGGGAATCAGATATGAAAGTGCATCTGGATACTGGCAAAAGGAGAAAGGAGATGGGGAAGTGTATCTCCCAGTGGATGATTTGTTAAAGATAGGGTTGTTGCAACTTAAATTCAAGCATGTAACTTCATCATCTGCTGCACTATGGCAGAATGCAACTCGTTCCAATTCAAGGAATAAATGTGTGTTTTTGTTGCAATGTCAAGGCTGTGCCAGGCTATTGAGAGCCTGGTCAAAACCCATTCTGGTCAGAATCCTCCCCATTTTTTTCAGTGAATCCTGATAGATCTATCAAGAATTTTTTTGGCCAATGGCAGTTTTGGATAATTAAAGGTCACCATATAAAACAAACTTTATTTTTCCAATTCTCATAATGCTGTAGAGGGAAGGTATATCACAAATAGTGAAAAATTGAAAAGTTATTGAGAGTTGACTATAGAGTTCATGCAGAAGAAATGTCAAAGAGGCATAGTGATGTGATCCATTTTTTCCCTGGCATCATATATAAACTCCACAATACCCAATATTGTATGATTTGCTTGCCTCTGTACTCTGTGTTTCTTTTGACTGCCATATAATAACTTTATCTTGTACTGACCTTGATGAACATGTACCTGCTGTCCCAATCTTATTATCTCAACCTTATCTCTGTAATTAACAGCTGTATGACTCTCGAAGAGGAAGGATAAGTGATAGAAGCCAAGAAAAGAAATCTCCCCTGCAATGTTCTTCATGGGCATCTCCAGGTGTTAAATCAGACCACCCTCCCTCCCTTATAAAAAATCAACGACAAATACATGGGGTAGGCTTTGCTATCAAAAACGACCTTGTGAAGCTCTTGTCAGAAGTACCCACTGGGATTAACGAACGACTCTCAACTCTGCGAATAAAACTCGCCAAAAAACAACAGGCAACTATCCTAAGTGCTTATGCACCAACACTAGATGCAGATGAGGATATCAAGGAAAAATTTTATACCCAGCTGGACACCATCTTATCAGAGATACCAAAGGAGGATAAAATTATCCTCCTGGGTGATTTCAATGCAAGAGTTGGGCGTGATTTTGATTTGTGGCCAGGGATCATTGGGAAAGAAGGAGTTGACAACAGCAACATGAATGGAATCTTACTTCTGACTAAATGTGCAGAGCATAACCTTGTCATTACTAACACACTCTTTCGCCAGAAAAATAAATTTAAAACATCATGGAAGCACCCACGGTCGAAGCACTGGCATCTTTTAGATTATGTAATTGTCCGTGCTAGAGATCGCCGTGATGTACTTCTCACCAGAGCCATGATGAGCGCCGATGACTGCTGGACAGACCATCGATTAATTCAATCCACGATGGCCATAAAGATTGTCCCTCATCGTAGGCTCCAAGGAAGAAAACCAAGGCGTAAAATGAATACACTGGCCCTTCAAGATCCTATTAAATGAGCTTGCTTTCAATCAACTCTCAAGGAACATCTGCCTATGGAACTTCCTGAAAATGTTGAGGAACACTGGATTATAAAAAAGTATTTAAGCCAAGAGAAGCCAGCGTAAAATTAGGAACTTCAGTGTAGACCATTCATTCATTCATTCATTCATTCATTCATTCATTCATTCATTCATTCATTCATTCATTCATTGCTATGTTCTAGCTGACATGAGAAGGGGTCCATCTGTGGCTTTTTTTGGGAGTTCCTGTCTGTAGAAAGGCTAATAAGTAAATAATTTCCTGTCATTTATATTACTTTAATAAACTTCTGGGCTCTTTGCTCTATGAGTGTTTTTATTGTCTTGAATCCTAAAAAAATCTGCTGCTATCCAACAGGCCATTGGGTACCAGAACATTGACACTCCAATATTGATCAAAGCAGAGGACTAAATTTAGAAAAATAAGAAATACAGATCTAGTACAAGCATCAGGAGAAATTTCTACTTGGATACTATTTAGTACATCAGTACAGTAATAGATCTGAATTGATTTGAAGATGATCTCAGAAGCATTTGTAAAAGCCTTCTGGAATGCATCTGCTGCCAGAAGTTGTAAAGGGGGAGGGGGGAGGACCAATTTGTTACTAAGTTACAGGAACCAGAGAGATCACAAGCAAGCATGAAGAAGAATGTTATGGCTTTCCCTTATCTGAGCTGACACCACCTTGAGGCTGAGAGCCTGAGAACAAAGCTGTAAACTGAGAGGCACTGTGAAGGATCAATTTCAAAGAGAAGGCGGGAAAGAGGAATGGACTTATGTGGAAGGGGAGGAGTTTTGAGTCACTTGTAACTTTGCAGGGGAATGGACTGTACCTTAATAAAATATCTTTCCCATATCCTAAAAAGGCTTGTGGTGAAGCTTGTTAATATTGAGGTAACTGAACCTACAACCCTCACAATTTGGCGATTTCACTGAAAACTCCAGCAACAAAATAAGAAAGAAAACAAAAATACTGTTTTGGAAGAGTAAAGGTAAAATTACAGTAATGAAAATGATAAAATCTTAGCATAAGAACTCTGCAGGATTCTAAAGCTATCTAGGAAGAGTTTGTGAATTGGGGCAATTGTGTATGCATGAAATTGGCACCTGGTCCAATTTGATTCATCAGACTGATTTCTTGGGTCCCCTTTATTCTCTTTTTTGAAGATTGAGACATTTGGTCTCCTCCAGTCTTCTGAGTCCTTGCTAGTTCTCCAAGAGTTCTTAAAGAGTACATTTAATTCTGAAGTCATTTCTGCTCCTTCCTTAGGTGTAAGAAACCTCCCTCTTCCTCAATATCCTCTTCAACTTTATTGTGACCTGTAATGATGCTGAATTATCTTACCTTATTCTTTGATTCTCGTGGACAAAAGTGTTAGCAAATCTGATTGGAAAATCTAAAGTAAATAAAGGAGCTTCCATTTATCTACCAGAAAGTTTTGTCACAACTTGGGGATCCTCCTGGTTCTGGTACTATGGTGGAGTAGTCATATTACAGCAGTTGCAAAGTGGGGAAATGTTTTTAACAGCTTTGGCTGATCATGTAGTTGTTAGTGATGCATGGTCTGGTAACCTCAAGTTTCGATTACTGCAATTCATATTTTGTAGGGTGGCCCTTGAAAATGATCTGAAAGCTATACTGTCCTGGAATGCAGCAGCAGAGTTATGAATGGTGTTTCTAGGAGATGCTACCTTAACTTTCTTTTGAAACAACTGCAATTGTTAGCACCTCTTTCTTGGCTAAATCCAAAATAGAATATAGAATATAAACCTTGTCATGACTTAGGTCCAGTTTTCTTCAGGTCTCCCTATGCCTGCATAGTTTATCTTGCACTCTTAGATCTTCAGTGGGGAACATTGTGCAGATCTAGCTTAGACAGATTTAACATTAGCCACTAATTCTCATCTTGGTGAGGCCTGGCTGTTGGACAATTTGCATTTGAACCAAGCTATCATTCTCCTAGTTGCAGTTTTTCAATCCAGAGCTTTTGAAGTCCTTTGGATAAAAAAAATGCATACGGAAATTTGTAATCCATTCATACATAAATAAGAAGATAATACCTGCCTTCATTAGGATTATAACCTTTATGTATAATAGAAAGGTATAGAAATAGGGCAACATGAAATAAATGTTGTATTTGCCAGAGAGACCTTTCATCAGAACTCCAGCTAATAATTTTGTTTAGAAAGAGAATATAATAATATCTTTCCTCTGAACTTTGATTCTTTTTTATTGCAGGGGCAAACTGTGATTTGTAGCCTCAGTCTTGAAACTTTCATTAGAATATGAGGTAAATATTCTAAACCGTATAGAGAAAATTATGCCTGTAAACCAAGTTTAATCTGTAGATGAGAGAGAGAGAGAGAGAGAGAGAGAGAGAGAGAGAGAGAGAGAGAGAGAGAGAGAAGTAAAACTGACTGCATTAAACTTAATTCTTCCCCATTCTGCCAAAGGCACTAGAGGGCTGGGGGAGTGAATGATGAAAGCAGCATCACAGTGTTGCAATGCAAGCCCTACTGCTTTTTACCTGTGTCATAATGAAAGCAGCAAGCTCATGTGGATGCTTATTTTTTATAACCCTAAAATACAAGCATTCTCCTAGTTGCAGTTTTTCAATCCAGAGCTTTTAAAGTCCTTTGGATTAAAAAAAATGCATACGGAAATTTGTAATCCACAATCCACAAATATACTTGACACAAAAACCATTGAAGAACTTTCATAAAAGGATTATATGCAGATCTGGATCTATGAGTAAGTATTGCTGTGCCTTGTGAGAGAGAGAGAGAGAGAGAGAGAGAGAGAGAGAGAGAGAGAGAGAGAGAGAGAGAGAGAGACAGAGAGAGAGAGAGAGGGAGAGAGATTGAGATTTTCACACAGTATACTTCCTACCCTTTCCTTAATATCCTCCTCTCCCCTCCAAAACAAATCTTGATGGCTTTATAGATGGGAGCACAGAATAATAAGGACATGGCAATTATTCATCTTGGAAAATATATTTGGAGATTTTCAGTGATTGTTTTAAAGAGAAAACAATGCTTGCATTGCACAAGCATTCTGATCTGCAAAACAGATGTCATAAAGAAAAATGCCACCCATATAAAGACACAAATTTCTAGGAATATGCCATATAGGCAATGATTCTTTTGAATATATTCATATAGCTATGTATACATAGCCTTCTGGGCAATTGCAGCCCTAACATTTCTGGAGAACTGCCTGGAAAATAGCTGTTACTAGGAATGAAAAAACAAAACTAAACCTAATGTATCAGTATTTCCATAGTTATAACCCTTAGGTATAGTGGATTATGATAAGGTTGTAGTCATCATCCCTCCAGTGAATTTTATATGTAGGTTTAAGAAAAATGCCTAAGAATTTTCTGCTGCTTAGCAGGATTTCAAGAGAAGTTTGGGAAACTATCAGTCAAGGTGCTTTAAAACTTGAACATCCCATTTTGGGAGGAACTAGACCATCCACCAGGTTATTCTCAGTTCCATGATTCTAATATAATAACAACATTCTGTATGCTCCATAATAGAGACATATTGAGAGATAATTGTTCTTTTTCTCACATCTTGGCAAAATCCATCTCACATACGGTTATTTTTATTGCAGTACTGTGAAATGTTAATATATTCCATATTTTCAAAAAGAATGATAGGGCTGTATTTGTTTTCAAATAAGAAATGCACATATTTTCCTGCTGTATCATAAATGAAACATGCTCACAGGGAAAAGAAGATATTGCTTTTACAAGATGAAGTTTGACTTTATGCTTCAAGATATATATATATATCCCCGTTCCCTCCCCCTTTCTACAAAATATCTTGGTATAGATAGGGAAATATATATAAAGTTAATCTTGCTGTAAATCATGAATTTAGTCTTACAGGAGGAGAAGAGCCAAGGATAAATCAATCAGGTATGTCAGATGAGACATCTGGCTCAGGGGGGTATCCCTCACAGTATAAATCTTAAAAACAAACTAAGTAAATAAATTATTCTCTTTGTAAATAACAATAGCAATAATGCACAGTAGGCATTGGTTTATTATAATTTAAACTTAATTATAATTTCCAATTTTATTTTATTTATTTATTTATTAATCAAACTTCTATCACTACCCATCTCCCTCCACCGGAGGGACTCTGGGCGGTTTACAACAAAACAAAACACAAAACACAAAACACAAAACACAAAACACAAAACACAAAACACAAAACACAAAACACAAAACACAAAACACAAAACACAAAACACAAAACACAAAACACAAAACACAAAACAACATTCTAACATGGAACACAGATTAGCGTAGCCAACCAGCACATTGTTGGAGTTTTCAGTAGGTGTGGAAATCATCTTTGCCCAAGTCTGAGCATGCTCTGAAATCAAGAAAGTAAACAATCCACTGGTGTTCACTTTAGCTCATTTGAGTTGCCTATGTTGTTTTACTTCAAGGTTAGCCTTTTGTTGTGGGATGTTCCTAAACCTAAGTTGGAACTGCTGAAGAAGTTAACTGCAATTGGTTGCTGGTCACTATCTTTCCTCACATAGACCTGGACATCGCAGAAGAGCTCAGTTTTGTCATTTGAGACACATATGTAATCCAGGGCACTACTGGATTTCCAAGAGTGAAAGATGTAAGCATAGATGTAGTGAGCTTGTTTGCCTCCCAAAATATGGAGAATTCAGTTATATATTAGGGAGAGCAGTTGGAGACTGCAGCATTCCCTTTAGTGTCTCAAGAGTGCTAGTGGGTGGTAGTTGTAAGGTAGCCTTCTGGAATGATACCTAGGTGAATGTATTCATACAGCGAAGGCCCCTCTCTGTGTTGAAATCGCCTATTGCAATTATAATAGCTTTAGGGTGTGTTAAGTATGTCTCTAGGCTGGTCTTTTCTAGGCTTGCCCATATGTCTGGGTTGAAGCTTGATGAACAGTGTGGGGGAACATACATGTTCAGCACCAGGACTTCTATTGTTTTATGCTTGAATTTGATAACTAGAAAATGGGAGGGATCAATCCTATGAGTCAATTTCTGGCCCTGTGAGCCTAACTAACAGGGCTAACCCTCCAGAGGCCCACACTTTGGTTTTGATTTTCCATGCTGGGGCAGACCAAATTCTAAAGTCTGGAAGGTAGGCCTGGGTATCATCAACAGTCAGCCACGTCTCCTGTAAAACTCTAACATTGAACTGAGAGAGAAATTCAATCAGGTTGCTGTCAGATGTTCTATTCTTCCAACCAGCTATGTTCCATGTCAGGAGGTGAATATAGGTCTCTGGTCTATTGTCCATGGTTATTACTGAAGGGGTACAGAAGTCTTGAGTTGGGGGGTAGGTCTCATTCAATTAGTCTGCAGATGTGATGCGATCAAGGATCCCCTCAGTGTCTAAGTATACACAATGATTAGAGATTACCCAATCTTTGTCAGACCCTGGTTGGTGGTTAGACTGCAGGAGCTTGTGTGGCAGGATAATGCTTTTGTGAAGTTTGTTGACAGAAACATTGCCAAGCTGTTGATATGGGGGATTGTCAGCTGCCCGAGAGGCTACCATGGCTATTGGCAAAGATTGTTATCTTATCTCAGAAGTTAATATGGGAACTTCCGTTTCTTGAAAAGTCGATATAGATGAAGAGTAAGGGCTCAGGTCAACTAGTAGAAATGTAAGGTTAGATGCATCCACTGTAAAGTTCTGGTATAATCCACAGGCTGGCAATGAGTGAAAATCCTGTGATCTTAAGGTGTCAAATATAACCTCCTGGAGAGGAGTAGCATCAGTGTTTATGTTCTTTAAGACTTCTGAATGTTGCAGTAACTTATTGGAAGGGGGATTTAAGGCAGGTGAACCCTCTCTTCCTGGACCATCATTATTGGGATTCTGTGTAATTAAATTGCACTGAGGAGTGACCCAGGCTGTGGTGGCAAGTTGTTTCTCTAGGTAGGCATGATTGTCTTGGGCAATTGCAAAGCCAAATCTATCAGTGGTTTGGCTGTTTTATGTGTTGTCACTAAGATTTCTTTCAGATCTTCCAATCTGTTAACAATGTCAGCCTGTTCCCAGTCTGGCAGAGTACTGAAGGAGTTAATCAAGGATTTTTCGAAGGGATCAGTAGGGAGGTGGCGAATGGCAAGTAGCTGAGGTTGTTTACTTGGGCTTTTCTCTCTCAAGGACTTTGGTGAGGTGTCCTTCTAACACACTGCAAGAGTGTGTTAAAGTGACAACACTCTCTTGTCCAGATTGCTTTGTATTCAAAAGTGGGCTAGCTTCCTCTGAGCAGAAAACACAGAGTGGAAAGATCAAAAAGGTGCTCAGGAAAGGTTTCATTTTGAACAGCATGAAGTGGATTGTAGGGCACTCAAAAGTCAGTAGTACACAGTGAAAGCCACCCTGGGGAGGGAGCCATTACACATTCTATAAGTCTATCAGTTGGCCTAAATAATGTAGTAGCTGACTCAAGGACAGAATAACCATTTTCTTAGATCCCCACCATCCTTTGTTTACTTTGTTATTTAAAATTTGTAAGGTAGTCTGATTTTTTTGTAAACAGAGTTTATGATTGGTTTGCCTCTTGTCCTTAACTGTTTGACTATTTGTCACTGGATGAATACCTTTCCCTGTTTAAGCTTTCAGTTCTTCTCTTTCATTTCATTCATTCCTCTCATCTCTCTTTCCTTTATTATGGTTATGAATGCATATTATTCTGTCTTCCCTGCACAGTGGTTGTAGCATGCTATTAAAGCAGAATCTCCAAGGTCTTGTTTGGTAAATTCTCTGTAAAGTTTGCAACAGGCTCTTTTAAAGAGTCTACTTTATTTTTAAATGCGGTCAGCAGATCGAAATTTAAGAGTCAGCTACATTGCCATCTCTTAAATATTTTACATCTAGATTCTCAGGCTCACTTGAAGTAAGCTGTGCTGGTGCTGAGCAGATGGCAGCAGTCTGTTGGGAGGGGATGTCCTCTTGTAGAGATAAGGACAGATCTATAAGTTATTGGCTTTCAATCTCTCGCTGGATATCCCATTCTAAAGTATCAAGGAGTGGTATCAAAGTATCAGAGTCTTCCTCCACATGTTGACAGTGTTTTTTTTCCTCCCTACCTGATGCTTTAGATGGCAATAATGCATATAATACATCTTTTTCTTATCATAGTATATCATATGCAATGTGATAACACAAGCTTCTCAAGCTTTTCTTCAAAAAAAATGCACAAGCAGCACATAATGTATTGTTCCTAGAATATAATTCCCAGCTAACCTCATTAATGAGCCATGCAAATAAAACTGACAATCAAAGAAATAAAGTAGACATATAGTTTCCTTTTTTGAACAATTTTTGAAAGTTTATGAGGATGATGATGACAATGACGATGATGGAGTAGGATAGTTTCTACTTTGGTGCAGTACAACTTCTCTATAAGCTGTTTGCTGAACAATGTGGTGTGGTGAACTGCTCTTTCCTAAACTCTGTTATCTCTGCTTTGAAAGATGTGAAGGATTGGGGAAAAAGGCATCAAAAACTATTGTTTCAAAACCCTTGAGGTTATTCAGCTCAAACTTTATACTGTTAATGTTCTGTAATGAATCTACTTCATTTCTATTCTGCCAAGAAATGAAGAAGCTGTGGTCATTTTGATGCTTCTCCAATTTAGCCTCTGACTGAATTTTTTATTGACTCAAATCTTAGATCAGTTCATATCGAAACCCGCTACCTTCAAATTTCAAATTTAAATGAAATTGAGTCATTTCTAACCCTTGAATTTGAATTAGCTCTCTGCTGACACATCCCTAATATTCAAGCACAAGAATAGGACTGTGCTAAGCTTGGCAGAAATTCATAAAGAAAAGTGTAACAAGGCATGACAAGGATTCCTTTCCATCCAGTCTGGATAATGGGATGATGGGATTTAAGAGGACTGCCAGGTGGACTTTGAAGCCTAAAGGTCACAATCAAGATTACTGATTCTGCATGCTACATATACAGTCTGCTACAAATATATATTTTTGAAGCAAAACCATGGATTTAAATGGTGCACTGGACAAATAAGATCATGCCTAACACTGATATTTATTTTGACAATTAGAATTTAAATTTTCTAATAAGAGATTAATTATACTTGGTCCAATTTAAAAGCGATTTTACAATCTTCATGCAACATTTTTATTAAAGATCATTTTAGTACCAGTCCTTGTGTAACTATAATAAATTGATAGCCATTACTCTTATAAGAGAATCAGAAGCAATCCTGTTGGTGGGCTGAGAATGGCAGTTTACAATCCTGTACTCACTTATAAGCCATCTTCTTTATGGGGCAAAATATTAAAAAATACCTATGTTGTGTCCTTTAGGAAACTTTTCAGCATCTGTCTCTTCTCCCAGGTTTTACCTGTATATATGCTATTTATATAAATGTCTTAATTTTTTCATTTGTCCCCTACATGTGCATCACATTTATATTACATAATGCTTAGTTGTTATAATTTTGTCTATACTTCTACATTTTTCCTCTATTATTTTAATGGTGTTTCATATACTGCAAGAAGTTTTAAGATAAGAATGGCCTATAAAAACTATGCATATACACATTTGTATGTTAACATATATATTTGTATGTTCATTGTATCCTATAACTTATCCCAAACTTCTCTGTTATGTAAAATAAAGACTTTTTGCTGTAACTTTAAGAGTTACTGCCACTGTTGCTGTAACTGTTGCTGTTATCACAACAGTATTTTCTTTATTTTCTTTATTTTTCTTCTAGTAGCTAATATAGCATACACAGTATTTTCTCCTCCAATTTTTCCCCACAACAACAACGTTTGGGGATAGTTTGGCTGTACTAACAGAATCTTGCAAGTCTGATTGTGCTGTACCTCCTCCTCCTCCTAATAATTCAGTGAATTGGGTGGGGGTGGGGATCTGCCTGAGCTACTTCTGAATGTTATCTCATTGTAGACTTTAAAAAATGTTTCATCCCCTTTTTGCCCAGGTAACAGATCCTGCATATCTCCATCAAGGTCATGTTCCTTACTCCATACAGTCTGCCACCCTCAGACACATGATGGGCCCTGGAATTAAATAAATACTTCTCTGAGTTAACTGTTTTTGATTAAATTACATCCCCTGCCCTCTTGGAAAAGAATGGCCTTGACTGCTTTATAATATTTATATATGGCAGTCCTTCGGGTTCAAAGAAGAAACGCAGAATCTAGCACAATGGGGGCAATGGAAGTCCATTATTGTAGTAACTGTGGGTGTTATTCAGTGATGTTGCTCATGATTTTCTATCAGTTTTTCGCAGCACCTGTCTTCAAAGCCAGTGGAGGCTTCATAGCATAGGTACTGGATAGCTGCATACCAGAGTGCAATCAACACAACATCCATTTCTCCATGAAGCTGAAAGTCTACAGAGCTTTTCTCCTATATGGATGTGAGTCCTTGACTCTGTACTGAAGGCACATCAAACAACTGGAGAAATTTCACATGTGCACTCTCCGCTCCATCCTCAGCATTCATTGGCAAAACCATGTCTCCAACCTGGAGGTCTTGGTGAAGACCATTAGTGGGCAGCTAGGACCACTGAATGGAGCAGAGTGTATAACAGCAAAGAAACACGCACACACAGAAAGGAGTTTTTATCTTAATAGCATTGAGGAGCACACTAGAGAGATATAGGTAATTGATCTTAAGCACATAGCCCACCCAAGCATAAATAATTACATGCTTAGACAATGTAGTTTCAAAAGTAAGTAAAAAAGAGTTCTTACGTTTATTTGGTCCAGTTACATTTTTGTTCAGGAAAGATGACTTCTTGTTCTTCTTTTGTCCCTAAACTTAATTTACCCTCACCCCTAATTGCTGGTGAAGACTGTATGGAGAAAAGGGAAAACCTCTTGATTCTAGGCCGCATGGCCTCAAAATGGAGAGAGCAGCAGCATGCTGCTTCCTCCTCTGGTGGATGGAGGCAAGAGAGTGAGAGAAAGAGGAAGTGGGAGGGGCAACTAGCAGCTTCCTCTAGAAGCACACAGAGAGTTTGCCTCCTAGAGCAATCACCCATATGCTAATGAGGCATGCTGATTTGCTGGAACCTCCAACACTTGGATTGTGTGGAGTCTACCAGCATTGAGTCCCTGATTATCAGAGCCTAGATGCAGTGGGTGGGACATATCATCAAAATGGATGACCATCGTATGCCTCGCCAGTTGCTGTATAGTGTACTGGAGTCTGGGAAGAGACCTCGAGGTTGACCCGCAAGTGCTACAAAGAGGCTGTAAAAGAAACCCTATGCTACTATGACATCCAGCCAAGGGAACTAGAAGCTTTATGAAAAGATAACAAGGAAAGGACTGTCCTAAGTGGGGTTGGTGGGGATAGACTATTCCAAAGCGAGAAGGCTGTCACTATGACCAGTTTCCTGATTCCCTTCCTCTTAACTTATGGCAGGGGAAAGATTCTTAGCCTGTTACCTTGGCCTCCATAGGCAAGTAGATTCTCTATAGACCAGACAGTCTCAAAGGTAACAAGGATGCAAGTCATAAATCATGTTGTATGTTACCACCACTTGGACTGAGAAGCACATGTGGCAGAACCTAGCTCACTGAGAACTCTGTCCAGTTCTCAGAGTTCCCAAATTCAAACCAATCCCAAATCAACTCACAAGAGATCATCCTGTCATTTCATCAGATTCTGACCAGTTAGCATTCAACTCCAAGTGAATGTGAGTGTGTTCATCTTCAAAGTGCATTTCAAACAAGTCACAGCAGCCTGTTGGAAGATATTACAATCTATCGCTCCCCAGCAGGGAATGGGTAACCCTAAACAAGGCTACTGGATAGGAAATTGAAGGCATGATAAGTATAAAGAAATACCTGAAGCTGTTCAATAAACCAAAATATTGCACAAACAAATGAAAGTAAGTCCTGTATGCATCAAGAGTCCTACTTGGTAGGATTCCAGAAGTATCCTCCTGAAGCTGCTTCTAGAATCCTTTGCTTTGTCATGTTGTGAGAACTCTACTACAGCCTCACCAGCATTTCCAAACGCTTTAACTGTAGAGTTCAAATTCCAGAACTTCTAACACAGGTACTAGTAGTGCTGTAAGATGCTTCTATGTGTGCACAGAAGTCTCTTATGGCTATTGAAGGTACTGGTTAATGCAGAGAACCTCAGTGAGGTATATGATATTGCTTCAGCACCAATATGAGTCAAATGGTGGCTGTCTTGCACACTCTAGGGTAAAACCAAAATGAATCTATCACAGGTTAGTTATTCAACTGATAAAGGGAACAGATGATTATTGAATGATTTAGGATTGAATATAAATGAAATGTTAACATGTTTAGATGAGGATTTCTAACAATAGGCCTTGGTTAGCATTCTTCAAATATTAGGAAATAATAATAATGTTACTATAATGTTAATGTTTTAAGTGCTATAACATGTAGTCTTCATTTAGTACTTGCAAACAGGTTATTTAATTAACATTTTATTGAAGTTGGTGATTGACTTCTTTTGCATGTATCAAATTAATACCAGCATTCTTTCATATTTAGAAATGCAGTATCCCAGTTATCTCAGTTATACTACTTGTTACCTTACTTTCCATGTTTTCAAAGAATTTATTAGCAGTTTCAGATATATTTTTTTTAATTTTTATCCCGCCTTTATTATTTTTATAAATAACTGAAGGCGGCAAACATACCTAATACTCCTTCATCCTCCTATTTTCCCCACAACAGCAACCCTGTGAGGTGAGTTGGGCTGAGAGTGAGTGACTGGCCCAAGGTTTACCTATGTTTACCTATGTTTACACACACACACACACACACAAATACACATCATCTAAAGGTGCAGTATAGATGCAAATATTTCATGGATGCTATTCTGCTAATGCTGGATAAGTCAAGCTAATTGCTTATGAGAACTGACATTCTGTAGTTTCTTCTAGATAAACTGTTATATTAGAATGGGCTATTTGAGGCAAAGGATTTAATGGATTCAAGAGGAAGAAACATGTCTGAAGGAAGGCAAGGAATAAATAAAAAGTTCATACAAATCAAAGAAAATTACTATTCAGCAAGATGGAATTATATCAACAAAATTTGCAAAATAAATTAAAAGTCAGAAGAAGACGTTTTTAGCAAATAAGGTGAAAATAAAACAAAATATGTTTTTTTTAAATGTTTTCTGTGAATGAAAAACTGTTATTAGGACACAGCAGTTGCTAAGATTAGGGTTTTTTTCACCATGGCTTAAAGTGCTATTCACTAGTCCAGTGTTTCTCAACCTCTGCATGCTGGCTGGGGGAATTCTGGGAGTTGAAGTCCACACATCTTAAAATTGCTGAGGTTGAGAAACACTGCACTAGTCCTTCAGCTGGCAGAAATTTTATTGCCTCCACTGCTGATTGCAATTATGCCGCACAAAGAGTGCTGAAAAAGGTAGTGTCCTTATTTACTGTAAGCAGAAAATGGTAAGAAAAGGGAGTGGTGGGTTCTCCCAGTTTTGTTCTCCCTTTCCACCAAACATGATCAGCTGTCAGGAGAATATCCACTAACCACTCTCTTTAACTGGGATGGAGCTGGAGCGTTCTGATATCTGGCTAAAATAGCAGGTTCAGCCATTTGTCAAATATCACCCTATGATTTGCACAAGCTCCCAACAGCTGATTTCTGGGATTGAGAGAGGGGACAGGACCAGGGCAGAAGTCAATTCCTCCAGTGGCCCTGCTACTCTTCCCAGCCTGGGGGTTGGTTGCCAGGGCTGACAGGGATGGTAGGAAAAGTAAGAGCCAAATTTTTATCTGCAGGCACCTGTCAGGAAACCCAAAATATAGCTTGCAATATCTTCCTCCAGAAACATGCCAGGCTACTCCTTTTATGCCAGGTCATGGTATATTTTGTGCCTTATCAGTAGAAAGCCATCAGCTTTAAACTTTAGCCTTAGTAGTCAGCAAGGATAGGACTAGAATTTTTTTTAATGTTCTACATATGCATCCAAACTAAAATTTCACTATCACTACTTAGGAAAACACAAACCTGTGCAATTGGTCAAATGATATCAAAATCAAATTACAAAAGAAAAAATGGAATTATTTATATTGGCTTTCCTTGCAGTTAACATGTATTGATTCAAACTTATATACAGAAATATATACTGTATGTATAAATCCAGAGAAAGCGAGGCACAGAGAGGTGATAGCTACTGTTAGCCCTTTGAGATAGGCCAGATCAAGAAGCAAACATAGCAGAGATTCCAGGAATGCTGTTTACTGTGGTAAGATAGAAAAGGAGAATCTTGAAATCTTGTCCAATTTTTCCTCTGCCTCATCTTATGCTACACAAAATCGAGGTGGAGTTAGTTTAAGTTTTTTCTCCCACTTTCCTCTTTCTCACGACTGTGTAATTTTTTTCTGCAAGTCCCTCCTTAATGGCTTATTCCTTTCTTCTCTATCTTCAAGGTGAGCTCTACATTCCTTCACAGATACAGATAAAGATAAAGTTATAGGTAGAGGAGTTGTAGAGAGATTGTGATGATAGCCAGAGAGATAGAGACAAAGTTATATTTATTTTTCTCTTGCCACTATATTGGTAGAATAGGGCTGGAAAAAAATCTGGCATCCCAAGGGGCTGCTGCCAGTCAATATTGACAGAGCTAAGAAAGCTTGAGGGCCAATGATTCTGTGCAGTGAACAGCCTGACTGAAGTATTCTATTACGCATCCCACAATAGCTTCTCTGGATCTGTCAAAATCTGGATGATATTTTAAACTGGATTACTAAGAATATAAGTATCCCCAGCTGAAGGCTATTTTAAAGCATTTGTAGTGGGCATCTGGACTGCATGAAAACCCATTTTGTTCTCTATTCAGATTACTCTTCAGGGCATTTTGTTTTTCATACCAGGCATTCTTGTCAGACATGAAAAAACTCACTGGGTGGAGAAGCTGCCGTGCAGAGATAGTTGAACCTACCATGTTGTAGCCATGTGTATCGCAGCCCTCAGCCTTTTTCAACAAGTCACTCAAAGAAGTGTAGAATGGCAGCCATCCATTTTACGAGACACTTTAATTGAGTGGAAATATAAATGGTAGAAGATCATGAAACTACATCCACACAAGGGAAGAATGGGAACATAATAATTAACCTCCTTTTATGCAGAGCTTTTGAAATGTAGGACACTGTAGGACAAACTTTCCAATGAACAACCTGATCCACAACCCAGTTCTTTCAAAAAGCTTGGATTAAAACCAAATGAGTTCCAGTATCTTGCATAGGAATTAGCTTAATTTTGAATTCTTGGGCTTACCTGGTTGGTGGGTAAGGTTGTATGTGAGTGGGAATAATTTCTCTTCAGCTATGTTTGGACTGGAGCCACTATGCAAGAATTTAGATGTATAATTTCAAAGGCCAAACTGTCACTTGAGTGCCTCATTTCAACAGAAAGATAATGTGAGACAGGAGACTAACAATAAGGGCTGCAAAATGTAATTGAGACTGGAGGCAAAACTTAATTACCTAACTTGGAATTGGACCAAGGCATCAGTGATTAATACTCCACTCATATGGGAGCTACTACTGAGATCTTCAATAACTATACCACACACAAACAGAACCCACTGGCAAAATGCAAGGATATTAATTTTTAGCATGCTCTCAGAGGAGAATTAAAGTATTGATTGGTAAACAACTACAACCACCTCTTTGAGTCAGTTGGCCTTCCATATAAGTATTCTAGCAAATTTAAATCCTGCTTAATGAATGAAGTAGCTAATGTTGATATGATGACTGGCATCTCTGTAAGTATTCTTAATACTAGCCATAAACATTGTGTAAACTATCACTGTAAAACTCTGATAATGCAGATTATAAATATTACAGACTACATTAATTCACAATCCTCTTTTCTATTTCTATCATCCCTGTGCTACCTTATGAAGCATTGAATAGCCTAAATATGTTGATGCTTAATTATAATAAAAGCACATAGATGGAAATACAATTCATCTTCAAAAGGTGCCACTGAAGTACCAAAGCTTTTTTCCTCACATATACTGTAGTAATTAAGTCACGTTGAACATCAACAGTGTTGTCTCACCTCTAATGCTATTTTGTAAACCGCCCAGATTCCCCTATTCTGGGAGATGGGCGGGGATAAATTAAATAAATCAAATAAATAAATAAATAATAGAGCTCTCTCATTTCCAACTGAACTCAGCTACTGAAAGGATAGACTCAACATTTTAAATCTGAGTGGATTCCCTTCAGCTATGAAAATGGAAAACTATCTTGAAGGATTGGTTGCTGAGGAGGTAGAAGGCTCTCAAAGTACTTTAGTTTGAACCAATATTTTAGCTTGCACAGCCACATGTAAATCTCAGTGGAGGTCAGATCAGACTCCAACCATAACAAGGAAATGGATACACAGTGCAGTATGCCTATCAAAGTCCTTAGAAGTTTTAACTGAACAATTTCAAAACAGAGCTCAGTATTATATATACTAATCTGTATATCATAAATGAGATAGCTCAAGTTATTTGCTCTATATACTTTACTAGCTGTCAAGACATATTTATTACCATTGTGACTTGCAAAACACAAAATTTTGCAAGACTTTGGGTCTTCATAGATGTGATCTTTACTGGTTCTTTCCAGGATTACCTCCCAGTTGGACTATTGTAATGCACTCTACATGGGGCTGCCCTTGAAGACTATCCAGGAACTTCAGATGGTGCAAAATACAGCAGCATGAGCAGTTATGTGTGCTTCTGGAAAACACATGTGACACCTCTGCTCTGAGCTGCATTGGTTACCAGTTTGTTTCCAGGTGCTGGTGTTGACTTTTAAAGCCCTACATGGCATGGGACCGGGTTACTTGAGGGACCACCTCTCCCTGACTACATCTGCCCATTCCACCAGATCCAGCAGAGAGGGCATGTTATGGGTTCCATCATCAAGGGAGCTCCATTTGGTGGGCCCAAGATGGCGGGACTTTTCTGCTGTGGTGCCTGCATTGTGGAATATTCTCCCCCTTGAGGTGAGGCTGGCTCCATCACTTCCAATCTTATGCAGGTCCCTCAAGAGCTGGTTGTGCCATCAGGCCTGGGAACCTCAGGGGACTGATGAACTAGTGAGATGGGTCCCTTATTATTAACATCCCTTTGCCTACTATTTCTTTGTCTTAGTTTTGTTTTTTTATAGTTTGAATGTTTTTAATTATAGTAATGATAACTGTTTTTTAGGTATTTATTGTTTTAGCTTTGTTGTATGCCACCCAGAGTCACTTGTTGTGAGATGGGCAGCTATATAAATTGAATGAATGAATGAATGAATGAATGAATGAATGAATGAATGAATGAATAAATAAATAAATAAATAAATAAATAAATAAATGATGTTGAGGCAGAGAAGGAAAACCCAAGATATCTAAAGGGATTAGCCTGAATGATGCTACTGCTATTTTCCAAAAATGATGGTATATATAGAATTCCTTTGGGGTTTTTTGTAACGATGATGATGTATACACTTGCCTTGAAGTAGAGGCCTGAGACACCTTCTCAAACCTACTTTGAGAGAATGATGTCTGTATGAATTGTCTTCATATAGTAGAACTGAAGCAGGAATATTGGCTAACAAGGAAAGGTGAAACTCTGGTTTGATAAGGTATGCACCAGTGACTTTACATAAGTTGAAAAGAATAGGTGTGAGAATTCAGCCCCACTTTCACTCTTTCTGAATAGGTAAAGGGTTGGTAGGTACTGTAAATTATACCCTTGAGAACCATGACAGACCTGCATGATATTGTTCTTATGAAGGAGATAACAGTCAATGGAAAAAGCAAACCCTTTCTCTTACAGCTTGTTTCTGGGATATTTCTCAAATCAAATACTGCCTTCAGATTTGAAGCAACATATAATTTTCCCAGGAATGGGTGGAAGAATAAACAATGGTCTGGAGCAGATCTACCTTCTCTGAAGTCATCTCCTTCCTCAGCTAAGATATTATGCTGCAACAGCCATTCTATCAATATAGTATAAAGTGTCTGGCATATAACTTATTTATGATGCTCAAGCAGCTGGGCAGTATGCGGATGGACTATTTTTGTCACCTCTTTTGAATAGTAGGATGGTGATAGAATTGCATTGTTTCTGGTATTTGGCATGAAATCAATATAGGTAAATAATTTAGCCAATATTGGGCCCACCAATCAATACTGTAGTAGCTCTGCTGAGATGAGTTGTCCTGTTGTCCTATACAACTTTCGTCCAGTCTCCCACCTTCCCTTTATGGGGAAGGTGGTTGAGAAAGTGGTGGTGTTGCAGCTCCAGAGGATGCTTGATGAAACGGATTATCTAGACCCCTTCCAGTCAGGTTTCAGGCCAGGATATGGAATGGAAACAGCATTGGTCGCACTTATGGATGATCTCTGGAGGGAGCGGGATGGAGGCCGTGCATCCATCCTGGCTCTCCTTGACCTCTCAGCTGCTTTCGATACCATCGACCATGGTATTCTTTTGGGACAACTCAGAGAGTTGGGGGTGGGCAGTGTGGTTTTGCGCTGGTTCACCTTCCTCCAGGACCAGTCCCAATCAATGTTGATAGGGGAGGAGAGATCGGGTCAACAGCCCCTCCTTTGTGGGGTGCCACAGGGCTCAGTGCTCACTCCTCTCCTATTTAACATGTACATGAAACAGCTGGGCGAGATCATCTGTCTCCACGGGATGAGGTATCATCAATATGCTGATGATACACAGTTATACATCTCCATCCCGGGGAAAGTGAGTGATGTTGTGACTACCCTGTCCATGTGCCTGGGGGCTGTGGGGGTCTGGATGGGGAACAACAGGCTTCAGCTGAACCCTGGTAAGACAGAGTGGCTGTGGATTAATGGCCCCTCGGTGTCTAGAAATCTATCATCTTTAGTTCTGGATGGGGTTGCACTACCCCAGACAGACCTGGTGTGTAACTTGGGGGTCCTCTTGGATTCACAACTCCTGCTTGAAGAGCAGGTGGCAGTCATGGCAAGAAGGGCCTTTGCACAACTTTGGGTTGTGCACCAGTTACGCCCTTTCCTGGACCGAGATGCCCTTCGAACAGTCACTCATGCCCTGGTCATCTCCCAGATAGACTATTGTAATGCGCTCTACATGGGTCTACCCTTGAAGAGCATCCGGAAGCTTCAGCTGGTTCAGAATGCCGCCACGCGGGCCATTTTAGGTGCCTCAAGATCAGCACATATAACACCTTGCTCCGTGAGCTGCATTGGGTCCCAGTTTGCTTCTGGATTCAATTCAAGGTGTTGGTTATCACCTTTAAAGCCCTACATGGCATGGGACCAGGTTACCTGAAGGACCGTCTCATCCCCATTCAATCAACCCATCCCACCCAGTCCTGTAGAGAGGGCACGCTATGAACCCCATCTGTAAGAGAGTTCCATCTGATGGGGTCTAAAAGGTGTGCCTTCTCTGCAGTAGCCCCTGCCCTTTGGAATATTCTACCTCCTGAAATAAGATTGGCCCCCTCTCTCCTGGACTTTAGAAAAAAACCTAAAGACCTGGTTATGTCACCATGCTTGGGGAGGGGAGGTGAATAGCCAGTCTTGGGGTTGGCTGGCCCCTTAGATCTGCCGTATCCAGCCTTATCAACCAATGGGATGAGATCTACCATTCCTGGATCGAACTCTAATATATATATATATATATATATATATATATATATATATATGTGTGTGTGTGTGTGTGTGTGTGTGTGTGTGTGTGTGTGTTGTTTTTATTGGTATTTATAGTTTTTATTGATTTTAAATTTTTGCTGTGAACCGCCCAGGGTCCCTCCTTGTGGGGGAGATGGGTGGGATACAAATGTGATAAATAAATAAATAAATTAATTAATTAATTAACTCAACTCCAGTGGCTTTATATTTTTTGTTTGTGTGTTTGCTTAACTGAGAATAAGTTTGGTGGACTCGTTGATTGACACGGGTCCAATTAGTACTGCTTTCAAGGCAGACATCCAATGCTAAGAACTAGTCTTCTTAGTTCTTTAACTAACTCTGTCCTTAGTTAAGGTACAGGAAATATTTAACCTGTACCTTAGGGGACATGACACCACAAAAACCTTTAGGGAAGGCAAGTGAGGCAAAGTACTAAAGCATAGGATTTTTTTTCTTATTTGAGCGTTGTTCTTAATTTTCTTTCTGAGCAACTGTCTTTTTTCTATTTTAAAAGAACCTTATCTATTTTTCCTTATACAGTGCAATGCCTCAATAATTACTTAATCTTGTGACTATTTGTTTATAAGCTACAACATAATTTCAGTCAAACCAAGGCTTAGAGCAAGATTCTGGACCAGAGTTCATTCTGGAAGTTTTAACCAAAACATCCTGCATATTATAAATTAATAACTGAAAATTGTTAGCCCCACTGTATTAGCAGACAATCCATTGAAGATGCTATTTATTTATTTATTTT
This sequence comes from Charina bottae, assembly GCA_023362775.1. NCBI lineage: Eukaryota > Metazoa > Chordata > Lepidosauria > Squamata > Charinaidae > Charina > Charina bottae. The sequence goes on along the minus strand of JALMGJ010000004.1, from coordinate 89,439,384 downwards.
TAAGAGACATAAAAGTCTGCCCATTTTACTGTATGTACCATAACTCTTGTTTTATTGGCAACAATAAAAACATAAAAGCAGCAATAAAAACCATCATCCCCCCCCACACACAAACCACCTCCAGTGCCCTAAAACAACACTCCTCAATATAGTAAGTTTATTGTTGTAACCACAGGTCATAACATATAGCATGCCATAAATAACAGTAAAATAGTAAGATTGTATAATAAAATAATAAAATAGTATTAAATGTAAAAAGCTTACAGTAAAATAAAGCCAAAGCTACAACTTTGTAGAACTTAAGCATTTATTTTTAAGTTTAAATGACAGCAGAACAAAAGTAGCAACTTGGTTGCTAACAGCTGGAAACACGTCTGTAAGAAGGTAACTCAATTTTTCAAGGTCAGAGCCCTTGAGTTCACCTGCCATCAATGATTTGGCCCTGATATCATTGTAAATGTGGCAGTATAGGACATAATGGATAATATCCTCCACTTGACCAACACCACAAGTATAGAAACAATGTTCAATGAGAGCTTACAAAATCTCCCTTTGAGATATGCGGTGGGCACAGTCTGCAGGTGAAGGGATGCTAAAAGCCCTTCTCAGTGAAGCACTGGTTATATTAACCAAGTACATGGAGAGGCTTCTATGTTTTTTATAATGATGGTACCAAGATGAAAATTTGGATGATTGTATTGCAGTGGCATCTTTATTGGCATCCCTTTTGAAAAAGCCTACCTCTAACATTTTCTCTGTTCCAATAGTTACGTTCTTCCAAAGGTGGTAGGGAATACATTTGTAGCATGGGTGACAAAAGTTTGGTCCATTTATTCCCAACTGTCTAATGGAGGAAACAGAGTGTGGCAAGATGGGATTCTTAAAGGCTTTCTACTTTCTTATAGTGCCCCAACAATGCAAGATGTATTCTAAAGGCAATGGAAGGTAGCTCTACCTCCATCCTTAAATAGGCAGCCGGGGTGCCCTGGGGGAGGCCCAAAATCTTCCTAATGAGGTTTTTTTGGACAATTTTCAATTGGGAAATAACCTTCTCATCCCATCCACAGCTTTCAGCCTCATACAACATCTGGGCTATCTTCTTGCCTTGAACTATTTTTTTGTGCAGGGGCTACCAGTTGCCCTCTTTTATAATAGAAAATTTTCAGAATAGCACCCACTGTATGCTGGGTAGTTGCTAAGAGAGTAGTTAAATGTCTTTTCCATAAAAGGGACTTATGAAAGGTGATGCCTAGGTATTTAAAAGAAGGGCATTGCTCCATTTGTTGGGCATTAATTGTCAATCTGTGTTTAATATTACTTCTGCCAAAGACCACTACCTTTGTTTTATTATAATTTATCTTCAGTTTTTCCCTTTCACAGTAAACAGTTAGTCTGGCCAATGATCTTCTAAGGCCAATCTCGGTAAAGGAAATAAGAGTGATGTCATCAGCATACATTAACATTGAATTTTTCTGTCCATTAAGTGAGGGGGAGAAAAAACTTTGTGATTTCATGGCCACTACAATATCATTAATATAAAAGTTAAATAGGAGCCAGTTTGGTCTAGTGGTTAATGTGCTGGGCTAGAAACCAGGAATCTGTGAGTTCTAGTCCTGCCTTAGGCATGAAAGCCGGCTGGGTGACCTTGGGCCGGTCACTCTCTCTCAGCCCAACTCACTTCACAGGGTTGTTGTTGTGGAGAAAATAGGAGGAGGAAGGAGTATTAGGTATGTTCGACATCTTGAGTTATTTATAAAAATAATAAAGGCAGGATAAAACTTAAATAAATAAATAAAAATAAATAAATAGATAAGAAGGGAGCAAGTAAACCATTTGATTCCTCTCTCTCATAAAATAGGGTCTGACAAAGACCCTTCTGGGCCCATTCTTAATCTGGCTATGTCAGTATGTAGTTCAATTATTAGTTTGAAAAAACACTTAACAATATCTGTCCTAGTTAGTTTCTCCCATAATTAAGCCTTGCCAATGGAATCAAATTCAGAGGTAAGGTCATTTAAAGTGACATAGAGTTATTTTGTATGCCCATTGATATATTTCTGAATAAAGGCCTTCAAAGTGGCACAGTGATCTACTGTGCTATGTCCTTTTTTAAACCCTGGCTGTTCTGGATGGAAGAATTTTGTTTCTTCCTCCCAATCTTCTAATTAATTCAGAAGATGTTTGGCATAGAGCTTAGAAGAAATATCTAGCAGGCTAACTGGACAATAATTTGCAGGTTCCTGCCAGTTGCCCTTTTTGAATATTGAGTATATTATATGTTTTTTTCCAATGGGGGACTAGAACACGTGCTTGTCTATTTCTGGGAAAAATCTACTCAGGATGGGGACCCACCAGGAATCATTCATCTCCCCAGTATTTAACAATCATAATCACTGGGCTCCTGCCTCACCCTATCCAAATGCTTTTTAAGGCCTTCTGGAAGACTAGAGGAGTAGAGGCTTGGGTTTTTCACAGGGTGGGGACCAATATTGAGAACCACACTTCCTAGGTCCTGCTAGGTGACAACATTTAAGGGAAGGGACCTGGGGTGTGGCCACCCTGATCCTGATCCTAATTGCTTTGTCTGAACCAATAAAGAGTATGAAAACATCTGCTACCCCAATAGATCATCTGCTCCTACTTTCCTTTCCTAGATGAGAATTATCTTGACTCCTGAGGCTTCTGATTACACACAGGTCTCATATTGATAGCTATGTGATTAACAAAAGATGGTCACTATGCAGGCTACCAACTGAAAAGGAAGTCATATTGAAAGACAGGTGGATAAAAACAGTTTGGTGCTGGAAGTGCCCCTGCCCCAATAAGTGAGTTCTCCCCATAGTTGTTCTCAACTTAAAAACATAACTGGAAACTGATTCTCCAATCTCCCAAAGCACATTTGAGTGCAGATTTAGTTATGCATATTTCAAGCCACGTAAAATGATAATGTCACATTGATATATTGAGTAATAGCAAGCTGCCATCTATCATGTGCTTGCATGGTTCAGGAAAACCAGTGGCAAATTATTGCTAGATGAAAAAGAGAATGAGAGATACATTCACTGTTGCCTTTGACATTATAAAACAATTTCAAGGAAGCATTTTGGACAGAAAACTACATTACTTATCATGCAAAAGGAAAAGAATAATAAACAATCATTTCAAGATGGAATTGTAAGAATAATGAGACAACTAGATAACACAATCCACTGCCTCAACTTTAGATAAATGAAGATGTGGGTGCCATGTGTCATAGACCCATTTCACTATGAAATAACTTATTATCTGCTTGAATTACCCACAATCAATTTCCAATCTGATAGTAGGGTGGGGAATACCAAACCAAACAGATTCCTAAGGAGAAAACTGCTTTTAAAATAATGTTTCTCTGGTTGATTTATATTTTTCATTTAGTTATTAAATATGGCTTTAAAAAATAATGCTTCTTTTTTATATCCTTCTCATCCCATTTTTAAACCATTGCACCTTTGTTTAGAAGAAGTATAGGGAATATATTAAAACATTGTCTGTTCCTGTTCATGGAGGCCTGCCAGCCAACCAGCCTTGTCTCTCTTCAGGGTACTCTATTCCCCTGTCTTCCCCTTTCATTCATTGTCTCAAACTTCATTATGCTTCTGGAGAGGACTGCCCTCTTTTACTCTCCTTCCTAAAGACCTTTTATATTTCTGGAATCACAGAGTATCTCCAGACATGCTAATATTTCCCTCTAATGCTGTTTTGGTTACTTAAGCATCCACATCAACCATGAACTTTAGAAGCAGATGAAAAGCCATATTCCTGTGGATAATGGCAGTTCATTATAGATTTGGGCCCATACTGGTTTTTCAGCATCTTCTCCCATTGTTATCATGCTTCAAAAATGAACTAGATGAAGGGCTTTGGACCTCACAGGGTGCAGCATCTCTTTGCTATTCATTAAAGCAAAACATTTCTCACCCTCCCTCCTTGGCTACCACATGAATCTGCGGGGAAAAAAGATGCCTTTGCTAAGAGTAACCTTAGCTTTAATATATATAATCCTTAAAAGAGCAATGCTTTTCTTGGCTCACGTGGAACTTGGAAAAAAAAGTAGTCCATTTTAATGAAGAACAGAGTGGTGCTGTATTTGTATGAAGTTGGAAGCACTTCTTCTAAATCATTTTAAGTGTGTACTACCCTAATGATCACCACATTTCCAAGGGCTGTGTGAATCCTTTTGTTATTGTCAATGAATATCAAAGTATAGTAGACTGGTTGGATCCAGTCTTAGTCAAACTTAAAGTAGATTCATGATTCAATTTAAGTAATGATAAAAGTTAGTGTCAGATGTTTCATTGGGTCTATTTTAAATATCACAGAATCTAGATCTAATATACTGATACTGCCTGCCTTTTTTCAACACAGTGTTGACCCCATAGTAATACAAAATGGGAAATGTAAAAATCAAAATACTCTTATACAGATGGACTCACAATGAAACTATTCACTTAGCTGGTTTATAGCTACAGCATTAAGAAGAATGTGGATGTCAAAAAATAATCTGCTGAAAGTGAGGGATGGGTGTTACATGTTATAAAGAGCTTTATATAAAATATCTCCTGATTGACAGGACCACGTGTACTGATCCTGCAATTTTTTAGTGGATCAGTAGAGATCAATTCAGGTATCACCAGGCATGATGTGTGGAACCAGAAATCAGTGATATTGCACTTGAGCTGGACTTCCAGTGTAAATTTTTTCATGTTATTTCTCATCACTAGGATTGCTTAAAGAGGAAATAAGACTCAGAATTTTCCAGACAATGCTGCAATTAAATAATTCTTAAGCATATCTCTCTTTAAAAAACATTGCATTTGCCTTATTTTTTTATTTGTTTATTTTGATTGCAAAAAGGAAAGGGAGAGGGAGATATGCCTACACGAATGCACATGCATAAGCAAAAATGTGTGTGTGTGTGTGTATCCATCTATGTACCCATTTCAATGCTTCCTCCCTCTCCCTGACTATAAGCAATTGTTGCCTGAAAGTGAGTTGTTTTTGAAGAATGACATGCACTTGACAGAGTTTCTTCATCTTTTTCTAACAAGAAACCTAAGATATTTTATCCTTCTGAATCCTCGAAATGCTTCAAGTTCAGAGCAGATTCTAGCTCACTGATGTGCGTTCCATTTTAGCCTTGAGACTTTTTTTAAAAAGGAGAGTCAACAGTTTATCACAAATCATCCAAAATATGTAACAGTAGATTTGGGGTTACTGCATGATATGGATAGATAATGTCTGTAACTTTTAGGATAATTATAGGCAATATCCTTCAGAAAAGCACAACAATAAAATTTTCATATTCATGGACAATTTGCTAAAAGGCATTATGGGCAGGAAGACTATATTTTGTTCATCTCCAGGGGTATTACAGGCTCCAGTAGATGCCTATGATACACACTTTATTTTATTTATTCAACTTGGACACTGCCTGACTCCAACTGATTCTGGGTGGCTCACAACGTAAGAAATATACAAAAATGGTAAATTTTGAAGTAATGCCATTTGAAGGCAAATCCATAGCCATGCCTCAGAGTAGTATTATTCATCTGTATAGACCTCTCATATATGTATATATACACACACACACAAAACACACATACATATTTATTTATTATTATTTATCCCCGCCCATCTCCCGAATAGGGACTCTGGGCGGTTTACAGGATAATAATAGATTAAAATATATAGATAAAATTACAACAATATAAGAATAATTATAAATCCAGATGTCATTAAAAGAAGGACATTAAAATCACGGGATTAGCCATCTCCAGGAGGAACTATCCCTCCCTCCCTCCCATGCCAGGTGGCAGAACCAGGTCTTCAGCTCTTTCCTAAAGGTCGGGAGGGAGGGAGATCTGCCTCAACTCTGGGGGCAAGATGTTCCATAGTGTGGGCGCTGTCACAGAGAAGGCCCGCCTCCTATACCCCATCAGATGACATTCTCTAATTGATGGGGTACGTAGCCGGGCCTCAATATATTCTCATATATTTATACAATTTCTCATTATTAATTTCATATATATATGAAATATATATATATATATATATATATATATATATATATATAGAGAGAGAGAGAGAGAGAGAGAGAATTTCAATTATGGTAATATTGTTGTTGTTTATTCGTTCAGTCGCTTCCGACTCTTCGTGACTTCATGGACCAGCCCACGCCAGAGCTTCCTGTCAGCCGTCACCATCCCCAGCTCCCCCATGGTTGAGTCTGTCACCTCCAGAATATCATCCATCCATCTTGCCCTTGGTCGGCCCCACTTCCTTTTGCCATCCACTTTCCCTAACATCAGCTTCTTCTCCAGGGTATCCTGTCTTCTCATTATGTGGCCAAAGTACTTCAGTTTTGCCTTTAATATCATTCCCTCAAGCAGTCTGGCTTTATTTCCTGGAGTATGGACTGGTTTGATCTTCTTGCAGTCCAAGGCACTCTCAGCCTTCCTTATGGTCCAGCTCTCACAGCCATAGGTTACTACGGGGAATACCATTGCTTTAACTATGCGGACATTTGTTGTCAGTGTGATGTCTCTGCTTTTAACTATTTTATCAAGATTTGCCATTGCTCTTTTCCCAAGAAGTAGACGTCTTCTGATTTCCTGGCTGCAGTCAGCATCTGCAGTAATCTTTGCACCTAGAAATACAAAGTCTGTCACTGCCTCCACTTTTTCTCCCTCTATTTGCCAGTTATCAATCAAGCTGGTTGCCATAATCTTGGTTTTTTTGAGGTTTAACTGCAACCCAGCTTTTGCACTTTCTTCTTTCACCTTCGTCATAAGGCTCCTCAACTCCTCCTCGCTTTCAGCCATCAAAGTGGTATCATCTGCATATCTGAGATTGTTAATGTTTCTTCCAGCGATTTTAACTCCAGCCTTGGATTCCTCAAGCCCAGCACGTTGCATGATGTGTTCTGCGTACAGGTTGAATAGGTAGGGTGAGATTATACAGCCCTGCCGTACTCCTTTCCCAATCTTAAACCAGTCCGTTGTTCCGTGCTCTGTTCTTACCGTTGGTACTTGGTCGTTATACAGATTCCTCAGGAGGCAGACAAGATGACTTGTTATCCCCATACCACCAAGAACTTGCCACAATTTGTTATGATCCACACAGTCAAAGGCTTTAGAATAGTCAATAAAACAAAAATAGATGTTTTTCTGAAACTCCCTGGCTTTCTCCATTATCCAGCAGTAATATACATACATAAAAATAAAACAACTCCTCCCCCAAAGCACATTACAGTAAACCTATGTTTAGCAATTTGGAAGCAGTAAAGTTTATTTTTGTCAACATAGGTTCAGTATGCCAACCATATTGCCATTTTAACTTAGGACCCTTAGTCTTTAACTATATGCAAACAGCCACATAAAGAGGCATAGCCAATTAAAAGTGCTGCATAAAGTAGAAATTCCATCAAATAAATTTCTGGGCTGGGGCTGGGGGAAGACTGTCCAAATTCTACTTGGCTCTTACTAATTATTTGTCTGCCTTTATGATAATATGCAGTAGATTCAATGATATTACAAAAATCAATCATTATCAATTCACTTTTCAAAGCAAGGAAGGTTTGTCATATATCTGGTGTTTTGTATATGACATTGTTCTATTCTGAAAATGTCATGAGGTTAGAGTACCCTGTATTTTCTTGTTCCACTAGACTACTTAACACAAATAAAGCTACAAATAGTGTATAAGATAGTGCCCTATCTTAGATTAATAAATAATGGCACCATAAATTAGTCTTATTATGTGTGTTACATAAATGAAAATATTGAGGAAATGGCACAGGTTGAGTTGGCTGGTTTGATTGATCTGAAATATAGTTTTCTAGACTAGATTCTGGTGATTCATTCTGTATCAAAGATAATTTTATGATCTGATTTTCTGTTTGAATTCTGGCAACTCTAGAGAAGATTGAGAGGTATTGTATTAGAAATAACTTGTTGTAAAAGCAAAAAGAAATTGTTGAATGGTAAAGTAAAATGATGAATTCCATTTTTTTTCTTTGGTTTCCATTATATAGTTGTATGTCACTGTATCATGCCAACATTTTATGAACCTCTTCTCTCTGAATAGAAAAAGAATAAAGATTTGTGATTAGCACTATAAATTGTACACAGTAGTATATATTTCTAGTCTATTCCAATTGAAAACAAACTCCATGCAGGAATTCTAACAGTAGAACAGGAACATTCTCATTACATTGCCATCACTACCAATTATATCTGCATTTATTGAAAGACTGAGCTCTGTCATAACTTTTATAAGTTATGATTTCTTTACTTATGAAATAAATTGCTTATTTATAAGCAGGAACAGAATTGTTTCACACCAGAAACAATTTAAGTTAGCATTCCATTGAACTGAAATTAAAGATTTATGATCCTCTTAAAAAGTAATGTAATAGTTAATTCCCAATAATGAAATACCTCATAAATTTTGGTGTAGAGCTGAGTACAATTGACAAATTCTGCAAAAATATTTATTGTATGTCATAAACATATGCAATATTGCTGTTTCTGTTCCCTTTTGAATGCTATTCAATGGAAGTATGCATAATGAAGATGCATTTCTGTAATGAGGTCTAAAGGGCATATTAGCTTATTGATGAATAATAGTATTGAATCCCTATACAACATTCTTATAATATACCAATCAGTGCAAGGGTGGAAATTTCTATTCTACTCTTTTTATTTTCATTCCATCCTCCAATATAGATATCTGCACACATAATTGGTGGGCAGCTACTCTAATTATGGAAGCATAAATGCCCCCCTCCCCCCCCAAAAAAAAACAACAATATTGTCAGTGGCATATACTAGCATACTACAGTGAGAACTTGCCTTTACAATTTAAGGATTAATCATAATTTAACTAAACTTACTGTATAATGTCTGATGTCTTCAAAAAGCCAAGCTGACTGAGTATTCCAGGACTCCAGGGGACTAGAGTCCCATCAGAACTGGAAGATACTAGGTAGCAAGGCTTATCTTGCTTTGTCTCATTTTATTTATTTTATTTATCAAATTTTATCACTGCCCATCTCCCCCAAAAGAGGAGTATGTACAGTAGTTGTACAAAGAATGATTTTCTTTCCTTTGCCACTTATTTTATAACCCTAACCCTTATATCTAGTTATTAGATGACCCCCCTTTCAGAATGACTGCCAGTCTCTCCTTCTGAGATTCAACAAAAAAATAATATATCTCCTGGCAAAGATTTAATTCCACCTAAATTTTTAAAGTTAAATCCTACCTGGGGGGCATTAGTGTTGGCCACTCTTTTCACCGCCATAAGCAAGTGCTGAACATGGTAAGAGCCAAATGAAAATGTTATGGTTAAAATAGCTTTTTAAAAAACTCTTCCCAACATTTAAGAAAAAAGCAGAAAATTCTAGCCTTACTTATAAGAATAAAATGGCCTCACTGTTCCAAAATATGTTAAGTATGGTCTCTACTTAGAGCACACCAACCTGGCTTCTCCATAAAAGTCTGTCCAGGAACTGGGAATTCTGGGTAAGACCTCAGCATTATTAGTTTTCTTTAGCTTTCCTTCCAGACCAACTCTTCCCAACAAACAATATCAGAAAGTATTTGCTTAACAATCATGGGATTGTTTGGTCTAGCGGTTAAGGCAGCAGGCTAGAAACCAGAAGACTGTGAGTTCTACTCCCACCTTAGGCATGAAAGCCAGCTAGGTGACTTTGGGCCAGTTACTCTCTCTCAGCCCAACTCACCTCACAGGGATGTTGTGGGGAAAATAGGAGGAGGAAGGAGTATTAGGTATGTTCCCTGCCTTGAGTTATTTATAAAAATAATAAATTTTAAAAATATTCAAATGAAGGTTTTTTATGGAAGTTCTGTCAACCAGTAGGAAATATGAGCTGAGAAACACAACTTGTAGATTAGGATGCTGGAGGCAATCCTTGCTCATCAATGTCACATATGCAATTTCCGATCCAATGTGTCATTTTTATCACAAGCCCATTTGTGTGTTCTAGATCTGAGTTTCTATGTTCAGACCCTACTTTTAAAAACAGTCTTTAAGAAATTGGGATGATATTTCTAACTGGAAATATTTCCTGTTAAAATTAAATTTCTAATAGAAAAGAATATATGTAGCTCATGGTTGAACTTACAATATTTCCTAGTTAGGTAATGAAATGTTTGCAAGCAAACAACCAAGCTCAGAGAGCACCAAGGACTCCACAACTACATTTCTGCCCCACCCCCAAATAAATCAATGCATTTTTCTAGAAGGATTATTTATCATGTTTAACTTACTTTTCACCCTCAATATAATTTGGCAATTAAAAAAGGTTTTTCGATTTTACATACAGTATAATTTGTTGTTAAGCCTCATATGGAAAGGGCAACAATATCTCTTATTTTAATTCACCTGGTTGCCCTCATTAGCTCACCATGAAACCGATAAACTTCATACCTTCCTTGAGAAAGCACAGAGCTCATAGATTAGGAACATTCTGATTGCCTGAATACTAAGATTAAGAGTAAAAACAATGTAAATAAATAAATATTGATTTTTTTTCATAGTGTAGATATGATTAGCCATTGTAATAATCAATCAAACAGTCCCAATAGGAGTTAGTGTATCACAGCAGCAGATGCAAAAATCAAGTTGATTGGCACTCAAAGAGTTTTAACTTATCCTTAAAACAAGTTAAAAATTAGCTATGGATTCTTTTAGTTTTCATAGTTGTTTATAGCTCCCTACTTAATGTTCCTAGCTCATTGCTCAAATGATTACTAAAGAAAAACATTTTCTGTTCCTATCCTTAAACTTAAAATTCATGTACAAAATAGAAATATTCACTTATTTAATCATAAATAGTTGTTCAAATCCATATGTAATCTTCTTAATGTAATTATGCAAAGCGCAGAAGAAGAGTAAGAATGGCAAATAAAAGAATTGGAATCAAAATATAAAAGAAAAGGAAATTTAATTAAATCTCATTCACTATATCTTTCTATACTTTTCTATATTTGTATATTATCAGTGCTTACACCACATCCATATATGAATTGATATATTGCTTTTTGTTCTTTAAACTACTCACATATATTTTTCAGAATCTCATCAACTTATTCCTACAATGACTTTTTCATTCTTCCTCTTATGCCATTCACTCTCCCTTCATGTATGTCTTTTATGTTTTTATCCTCATTCATTTTCTTTATATCACCACGCCACCTGAAAATGCTTCTTTCACAGTAGTCACTCAATTTTGTATCAATCGATATGCACTTGGCACCTATTCTTTCCTGACCTCATATTTTCTTGTTTTATCATACATGTTCCATTTCCACTCTGATCAAATTATTATTAGTTTACTTCTGACAAAGTGAACTCTCACTTCCATATAACAATGTGAGCAGAAGCATGCTCTTATGCAAAGCTATTTTTGCTTTTTACAACACACATTCACATAGATTCTAAGGCATCCACAACCTCTCTACCAGTATTTATACATCTTAAAAATTTTCCACCCTTTTTCCAATCTTCAATAAATATTTCACCAAGGTATATATTGTAGATTCATCAACATGCATCAGTTTGTTGCCATTTGTTATAATTTTCAGTAATTCACTCCACTACCTTGTTCTTTGCTACATTAATTTTCAGATCTTGTACCTTGTTACATCATACAATCTGTATAATATTCACTGTAAATAATAATTCAGAATCACAGCCAAAACATGGCAACCTCTACCTACAAAAGTATTAAGTACATTCTAATCCCCAACCACCACATCTCTAAAATCACTACATTTATCGATAAATATGCTAAAGAAGCAAGGGGATATAACACATCTTTGTATTACTCTCAGCTCACTGTTGACCTGTTCACTCAGCATTCCATTGATTCTCATACATGCTTTACTTCTATCATATTCAATCGTTGCATTCAGAAATTAATGCACAGCTCCATATTTATTCAAAACATTCCACAATTCAAGCTTATCATGTTATCATGTGCTTTTTCCTACATCACAAAAGATGTACAAATGTATTATTCAAAAGATTCTCAAACTAGATATACAAATTGTGATAATCTCGCCCCTTTTGCTAAATAAAAGCACTTCTCATGCACGTCTCATAGGAATACAAAGAAGTATTTATTAGGCTAGTGGCTTGCAACACTTTAAAGATTTGAGTAACTACAATATTACTAGTGACAGTATAAGTACATTCATTCACACACCCCTCCAACAACTTCAAGTTGATTTTTCCATTTCTCTGTCTCTCAACTTTTCCTGTCAGAGTCCACTGTAATAGCAGCGCTCGCTTTGAACTGTCCAGGGTGCTGCTTTGTTTGTATACTGTGGGTGTGAACTGAAATCCCCATTGACATGATTCATTCCTGTTTTACATGTCCAGTGATTTTTGCTGCGAGATGCCGCCTAACTACCCTGTTAATCTGATAGACTGATGGAATGTCTGCCCCGGCCTCATGGCAGGGTGCCACATCATGTCAGGATGGCACCAAGGCAGGGGCCATTCATGACATTCTGCCCCCCCCCCCCGAAGACCATCCCTTATTTTGGTTTTTCAGGATATTTGTTATTAAAGTCTTTTATTAACTGAGGCGCTCTGACGTTGTGGCTGTACTCACTCTGTGCTTTAGGAAAATATTTCCATTGTACCAGGTACTGCAACTTCCCTTTGTGTTGTCTAGAGTCTACTATTTCCTGTAAAGTGACTTTCCCCATCTATCATTATTGGCGCTGGCACCTTTTGCTCCGGGTGCCAGCATTCTGATTCCTTGACTGGCTTTAATAGGCTGCAGTGAAAACAGAGTGGATTTTTTCAAGGTTCTTTGGTAGTTGCAGCCACATCACAACCTCTCTGACCACTTCGGTGATTGGAATGGGCCCTATAAATTTCGGACCTAGCTTTTTGGAGGGTTGTGAGGACTTTAAGAATTTCATGGATAAATACACTTTGTCCCGCACTTAGTTTCCATTTGGGGGCTCTCTTGCGATCAGTGTATTCTTTGTATGTCTCTCTTGTGTGTTCTAATGCCCTCTGTATTGCCGGCCACCCCTCGGCTATGTGTTTCGCCCATTCATCCAGCAGAACTGTTATAGCATTGGGCTTAGGCAAATCTGGGAATTCTACAAAATCTTGGCCATTTACTATCTTAAGCGGGGTGGATCCCGTGCTTTGATGTACTGAATTGTTGAATGCTACTTCTGTGAATGGAAGCAGATCCACCCAGTTGTCCTGCTGGTAATTTACATAGCCCCTAAGGTATTGTTCTAATACTTGGTTGGATCATTCATATCCTTCATCCATGGCTGGGTGGTGACTTGAACTCAAACCCTGTTCCACCCCCATTAGTTTTAAAAAGGCTTTCCAAAATTTGGAAGTGAACTGGACCCCACGATTGCTGATAACTCACTCAGGTGCCCAGTGCAGCCAGTATACATGCTGTATAAACAGTTTAGCAAGCTGCCCTGCCGTTAGAATGCTAGCACAGGACACAAAGTGAGCCTGCTTGGAGAATAAGTCCGTCACCACCCAAATCACTGTCTTTTTATGGCTCTCTGGTAAATCTACAATAAAATCAATGGATATTTGTTTCCAGGGTTGCATGGGGTTGGCTACATCTTGTAATAGTCCCCTAGGTTTTCCCCCCATGTGTTTGACCATGGCACATGTCAGGCAACTGGCCACGTAGCCTTCTACATCCTTATTAAGGGTTGGCCACCAAAACTGCCTCCTTAGGAGGTGCATGGTTTTCAAGAACCCGAAATGGCCAGCTGATTTTGCATCATGGCACCTTTCTAAAATCTTCTTCCTCATGGGGTCTGGGATGTACAGTCTGTCTCCCTGCCACCAAAATCCTTGCTTCTCTATCAGGCTGCTTTTATTGGCTTGTAGCCAGGCATTGGTTTTCTGTTCTTCACTCAGTTCCCCCTGCATGCCCTTTGCTGCATCTACATTAGGCTTAATTTTCTGGCCCTGGGTTACTGCCGCCACCCCCTTCTGCCTGACAGGGATGATTGAATCTATCACCTCCTCCCTTTGGCTGTTGTGCTGCGGTAGCCGAGACAATGCGCATGCCAGGAAGTTTTTCCCCTCTGGCAGGTACTTCAGTGTGAAATCAAACTGACTAAAAAATTGAGCCCACCTGACTTGTTTAGGGTTCAGTTTTCTCAGGGCTCAGGTGCCTCCAAGTTATTAGTGCCCATCGAACGGCATATGCCTCCTTCTCCCAAACGTGCCATCTGCGCTCTGTGTCAGTGAATTTACAAGATAGGTAAGTGCAGGGTCGAAGCTTTCCTTGTCTTTTTGTAGTAATACCACCCACCACCATTTCTGATGGGTCAACTTGCACAATCAGAGCTTCGTTGGAGTCTGGGTGTTTTAGTATAGGCTCTGAGGTGAACAATGACTTTAGTTGTTCAAAAGCCTCTTGACACTCTGCTGTCCATTTTATGGATGTGCTAGGCTTCTTTATTTTCCCCGTCTCCCCCTTTCCTTTGGTTTTTAGCAAATCAGTGAGGGGTAACACTTCTTGCGCAAAGTGGGGGATGAACTGGTGATAAAAATTAGCAACCCCCAAAAAATTTTTGGAGCTGCCTTCTGTTCTTGGGGGGCTACCAAATTACCACATCCCGTACCTTTTCTGGGTCCATTCCAATCCCCCTGCCTGAGACTCGGTATCCTAAATAGTCTAGTTGTTCCTTGTGAAATTCACACTTTGATAGCTTGGCATATAATTGGTTTTGTGCCAGTCATTTCAGTACTTCCCTCACCAAGCCCTCATGTTCCTCCATTGTCTCCATGAATATTAAAATGTCATCAAGGTACATGAGTACTCCTCAATACAATAAATCATGCAAAATCTCATTAATTAGTTGCATAAAAACTCCCGGCCCTCCCCTCAATCCAAAGGACATTACCAAAAATTAAAAAAAAACCAATTGGCAATTGAATGTTGTCTTCCATTCATCCCCCTCCCAGATTCATACTCTGAAGCATGCTTCCCTTAAATCCAATTTGGTGAATATCTTCCCTTTTGATAGGTGTGCCAACATGTCCTTCATTAATGGCAATGGGTATTTGTTCCCCATGTGGATTGCGTTCAGTCCTCGGTAATCAGTGCACATTCTTAAAGAGCCATCTAAAACCTCATGCTTGAGGTTTTGTTCTTTCCAAGTCCACAAGGGATTGGATAGGATTCTTTGTGATCTGGACCTCACCCTGACAGGATTGTGAAAGCAACCAAGGAGAGGACTGGATATTGGGTAATCAATTTCTGATCAGTAATCAACGTGTCTTTCAGGGACAGAGGAATCCAAGGGGTTTTGAAAGATGCACTGGTCTACCTATTCCTCAAGAGGACAGCCTTGGATCCAATGGTAATTGACAACTAGTATTCTTTGTCCAATTTTCCCTTCTTAAGGAATATTTTTGAGAAAATGGTGGGGCAATAATTACAAAGAGCTCTGGAGGATATGGATTTTCTGGATCTATGGGCATCAGGTTCGGGCCTAGATATTGTACCACCCTGGTCACTCTCACTGATGACCTCTCATGGGACTTGGATGGTGGTATTGCAAGAGTCTTCAATACCATTGTTCACTGTATCCTTCTGGACCTGATTCTCCCCTATTAATTATGGGAAGGAAAAAAGAAAAAGAATGGTAACTTGAGATAAGCAGGAGGAAAAAAAAGGAGAAAAATAGAAAGGAGAAAATCAGGGGCATCTGGGGTATATTTGTATGTGTCAATGATGTCAAAATCATGGGTGCCACCAGGAGATTGAAGCCTCACCCTTTTTGTGTGCCACACAATCATATGCATATAAAAGGGTCAGAACTTCAATCATCCTAGTCATGCCTCTGGATGCCTCTGGAGAAAGAAAAGGGGTTTTCCTTCTGGTAGTGTTCTGTTGAGCATTGTTTTCAGTAAATGGGGAGGAGGACAACCTGAAAGTGCAAAAAAGAAAATGTTGATAGATAGTAGGCCAATAGGGGAAAACATCTGGCAAATTTCATAATTGATTGGGACCAGATGAACCAGGGTTGAGAGAGCAGAAGAACCCCATCAGAAGATCCAGTCCAGAAAGAGGGATCAGGCAGCAGCAAAGAGGAACTAGAGCAGGGCTTTCCAAAGTGCCGCCGCTGGCAACACACCAGCGGCGGCTGCACAGGGGGGGCACATGCACGGTGGCGGTGCGGGGGTGCGTGCGGCAGCGCGGGGGTGCGTACAGCGGTGCACGCGTGCACTGCGGCGGCAGCAGCCTCTGCTAAAATGCGGAAACACTGATACCGCACCACTGCTGCCGCCGCCGTGCACGCATGTGCCGCCGCTTCCGGGTGGTGTGGCGACACACCACGCTGTGTGTGGCGACACACTTTTGTGTCGCGACACACAGTTTGGAAAGCTCTGAACTAGAGATTAATAACATTGCTACATGAAATTTGGAGTGTTCTGCAAGGAATAAGGGAGAGTTCAGCTTATTTAGTATGCACTGTGGAAGGAGTAATGGTGAACTGCTGATTCTCAACACAAACCTCTTGATAGGACCAAAGGGGATTTATCCCGTTTAGTGCTTTCCTGTTGCTTGAAATTAGTCTTACACATGTGTGATGCTGGTTTAACTATCTGTACACCTGTATAATTCTTAGATTATTATGAGGAATAAATCTGTTATTGTTCACAACTAAAAGCTTATTGAATTTCCTAGGGACTGGGGAGGTACATAGGTCTGTTATTATCATCTGCTGGATAGAGGCATTCTTTGGTGCTTTATTAAAACAAAGTACAAAAGAATTGTGGAGAATTCCCACAGAGATGTTGAAAGAAGATCAGCTCTGCTTTAACACAGGGAATACACTTGTTTTCAAATTGTAGAACTTGCACATCTCATTGCAGTATTACATATGAGAATTCTAATTCTTGACAGAATGACAATCTTATAGAGAAAAACAAAATAGGAAGCTTTAGTCATTCCTCCTGCTTTGCTGTAATGGAAAAGCTTTACTAAGGTAACACAGCTGTGAACAGGAAAAGAGTTCACCTTTGCAGTTCTCCAAATTTAGATGTTAGGACTTATTGCCTGAGGGCATTCCAGGAGAAAGTGTGCAGATAAATAACATCTCTGGCCTTTGGGAATGATGCAGCTACAGTGACATCTATGGCTAGGTAACTAGGTGTCACCTTTCTCTTAAATATACTGCAGCAGGAATCAAACTGTCTCCTATAGAGCTCCAGAGGAATCAAACTGTCTCCTATAGAGCTCCAGAGCCAGTGGAAAAAAACCCTGAAGGTAAAGGAACCAATTAATCTCTTGGGGTTTCACTTTAATCTTCTCTCCAGAGAACAATTTAAAAATATAGTCAAAGTCAGGATGTAGAAGTCTGTCTGTGTATTTCCAGCACTAACAGTCCTATATAATGCAGGAAAATGAAAGTCCAATTCACATTCCTTTGTTATGTTCTTGTGCCTGCCAACGCAGCTCTTTTCATGCTATTTTCTGGACTCTTTGTGCTGTGGTAAACAGTGCAGGCATTTAAGTGCAGGGACTGCTGGAGGAGAAATCAAATTTAACCAGAGCCAGTTTTCTTATATTATTTCCATCACAGATATGTAGGAGGGCCATTAGTGTTCATTGAGTCATGTCAGCTCTCATCCATGGGGCAGATGATTATTGGAAGGACCAGGGCATAGATTTTAATATGTTTGTATCCTTAATTAGTGGCAAAATCCAGAGTGTGGAAGTATGGAAACAATCAGATCAACAAGCTCTACTGGAATTGAATTCCCAGCTGAATAAAACTAAATAACCATTTAAAGAAAACAGTATCAATATGATTCTTTGTACTGTTCTATTAATAGTGTTTTCATGCAGTCTTTTATTGACATCACATCTGCTTTTATGCACTTCACAAAAAGGAAGCTTGATTGTTGTGAACATTTCTTTTTCAGCATTTGGTTAATGCATCTGTATATATAGTAGATGTCTATATATAAGTGATATCAATTGTCAGCTTGGTAGGGCAAGCCATGCATGGGAGATTAAATTGCTTAAAGTAAAAGAACTTTAAAATTTCCTTAAGACTGATTACACTGATATGTCTGAAAAATTAGAAACATGAATATATGCCGTGTATTAAAATTAATACCAAAACTTTGTGGCTGCTTTAGTATTGTGCCGGAGAGTAATTTTAGCTACCACAGAATAGGAAGTCTGATCTCAGGACCACATTCCTTGATCTGATAGGAAGTTCCATAACTCTTATTTTGACTGTCAGAGCACTCCAAAGAGACCAGTAGGATGCTGAGACCTACCTGAAAGTCATGTTGCATAAAAAGACTCAGATATAAATTCCCACACAGTGATAGTTCATTAGGTGATTAAATGAATTTGGACCACTTACCACTTGACCATTATTCCTTTGGATAAAATGAGGTGATATGATATCTTATTTACTAATTTACTTACTTACTTACTTACTTACTTACTTACTTACTTATTTATTTATTAGCTTTATATAGCAGCCCATCTCACAAATGTGACTCTGGATGGCAAAGAATAAAATATCTAGGAGTTATTAGAAAATGAGAGATAATGATATGAAGGAGACCAGGTTGTGTGAACAGAAATTATGTATAATAGCCATCCTTATTACCACAAAGGGAGAAGTTACAGTCGCAGAAGATTTCATATTTGTGGAACAACCCCGTATAACCAGGAAGGCCTTCTATTTATGTCTTACAGATGTACAGAAGGCCAATGGAAAGCAAAGGAACGCAGAAGAATTCCAGTCATGCATGCTAAGCAACTAGTACTTTTCATAGGAAAGATAAAGATTTGGGGATACTGTGGTCAGTTACAACAATTGCCTGTTTCTTATCGAAATACAGTATTATAGCGGTAGTCAACTCTTGGAAGCTGCCAATTATGAAGCTTCCATATACATGGTCTACATATTATGAATTTTGTGAAAATAGAATTTTTGGTAAGATAGACAAAGAGATGACATAATCTATGTTACTAGTCATAGTTATACCCATGTTATATGCAGCATTCCCTGCTCATGGTAAAAAAAAAAATCAAAGCGTTTGGCACATTTTGGCCCAATTTTACCACCAGCATGATCACACTATTCTATGTGATTTAGAATCTCTAATCTAGAGACTACCTTACAAGAGAACATACTGTTACCTGCATATCATCAACTAAGCAGTATAGACAGGATTCTGCCATATCAATATAGCAGACAGTGTTAAAGAAAAAAGGCAATGAAGTGGTATACAGTATGAAATGGTAAAAGTAAGGATATTGCAAAGATTTTTTTAAAAAAACTGTAAACAACAGCCTAATCAAGGAACTACCAAGGAGAAAACAACACTCCCACCAATGCTGGCAGGGCAAGCTACTGTATATAAACAGGGAGCAAACCCCACTCCTTTCTAGTTTTCTAGTACTGAAGATGTTGCCTAGTCAGGCACCGAAATGTTTGCAAGCAAACAACCAAGCTCAGAGAGTACCAAGACTCCATTAAAAAAAAAGATATGGAAAGATATAGGTAATGGTGCTGGTATAAACTAGTTTTAGCTATGTTTCTCTTTCTAACTTTATGCCTTTAATTGAATTGGCTTACTATTAGGTTACTTCTTTCTACATAATATTATGTAATGGGTTTCAATATATGTACATATGTACAATATTTATGTGAAGAAAGGCTACTATACAGTAATATTACAGAAATCTGATTTTACTTTCTTACCAAGACATACTTAGCCTACTAGTTAATGTGGCCTAAGAATCAATTTCTCAGTTCCAATTAATATTCTGGACACCTGCTATAAATAGTAATAACATTTTCCTGTAAGTCTTTTTACATAGTTTTTGCCGTACACCATATCACTGCTTTACATACAGATCCATTTAATATAATAAGTTGCAATTCAAGAGTATGGCATTTAAAATTTTAAGTCCTAGTACACTTGCTTTCAACATTCATGCAAATATTTAGTCAGCAAGGTGAGAGCAGAGGTACTGTCATTCTCCAGAGTCGGAATTTGTGTTGGATGGTAATAGAAAAACCGAGATTATCATTTGCTTTTATTACTTTCTGAGAATCATATCTATAATATACATTTTGCTCCCAGGAAACCATAATAAAGGCATGTTTGGATGAGAAATATATTTCTTTTGTTTTCAAGATTGCTTTTAAGATAACACAGGCAAGAAATTTTGCTAATTGAAGAAGAATTGGTTCATGTCTTTAGGGGGGCACTAAAACTTTTATATGAAAATGCATGGATGTCTCAGGTTAATAAAACTCAAGACCCATCTTCTACTACTAAGTAGAAGTAGTAAAGAATATAGAATACCAAATCCAAGGTAATGGAAACATTACATTACAATACAATTTAATACTTCCTAATGTGATAGGAACTAGGCTATTTCCAAAAATATGCTGGTATTACCTTCATTAGAAGAAACATTTATTCAGATATATAAGTACTTCCTTCTAGTTACAATTTACCAAGGGGAATTGTATCTTCATAAGCACTGCCACAACCACCCATTACATCTAGAGATCATCTTCAATGCAGCTTAAGGCCAACATGCATTGACCACAGCACCAGAATCCCAAAGGTGCAGCCTACCAGATTTTCCTGGGCTCTGTCAAGTGGCCTTCTTGTTTTCATTTTAAAAGTTAGCACCTGCAGAATAACTCTCCTTTCCCCATCATGCCAGATTGAAGGAACAGTATGAAACCCATTCTGTCTTGGTATAAGAGTTCCATCTAGTATTGAAGCATTGGGAAAAGAGGCGAAGACAAAACAGTTTTTCAGCGTTTGCAGTGTGCTGCTACCAGATTGCAACTGGGACCACATGATAGCCAGGAGCATTTTCCAGGCAGACACAGGTGTAACCACTGTGTGTTGTGATTGCGTAATGAGTTGGGGACGTACCTATAACATTGAGAAACACTTAACAGTTTTGAAAACACATTTTTATCCATCCATTAGCTTGTTTTGTTTGTTCAATTTATTCATGTTAGGTGGTAATGCCCTTGTTATAATCTCCTTTGGCTGGTAAATTTGGCAAGCTGGGAGAAAAAAAACCTAGAGCAAAATCCCTTAGCATTTCGACTTGATTCATAAATAAGCTTAGATGTTTTCTTTTCCCCCAAATATACCATTCAACAGTAGTAGTAATACATAATATCAGCTAGAGTTCTGCTCTGGATGTCTTTATAACCATTAACCAAAAGCTCCTAGATTTAGTATGGGAAGATCAAACTTAGTATACAAATATTTACTATGGGAGTTGCAAGATTTAACATGCTAGGGTAAAGCCTGCTTCTGGAAAGTAATATAAAATGGATTATAAATGATATTCGATTGTAAACAGAAAGGCATTTCCTATTCCTTGCTTCATGAAGACCTAGTAGAGATAATGCAAACCATGGTTTGAAAATATTTCCCTTCATGGTTTACCATTCATTCATATTTACTCAACTAAAAAAAAACCTGTTATAATGAATGTTTTGTCTGCGTAGTCAGAGACTGTCATGAATTAAAACATGGCCAGTGTTTAGGCCAGTCACCAAATATTTACTGTCTTCAGCAGAGGTAAGCATGAAGTGAAAAACGTATTTTGTTCCATGCTCAGTGCAAGAACACTGAGCCTCATATGTTTAGCCAGATCATTCCAGTGGGTCATAATCTGGCCAAAGTGAAACCCAGATCATTTATGCTGATCTGATTTTGAACTGAGACAAATTCAGAGAAATTATACAGGGGCAAGATCCTAAATCTTAAAGTGCCCTCAAGGCTGGGGCAGTTTACTCTTCTCTCTTCTCCTCCCCCCCCCCCAACTTCATACTCAGCAGATGGGTCCACCCTACCTCTCTGTTGTATTGTGCCTTCATTCCGTCCGCCACTTATGCAATTCCACATCTATTTGATGGACCTGACTTACCTCTCTTTTGCCACACAGTCAGCTTTCTTCTTCTCTGCTGTCTCCTATCCTAGAATACATCTGCAGAGCAGACATGCTCTGGCTATGTCCACAGATAAAGCATACATGCTACAATCTGCACAGAGTGTTTAATACCATCTGATTCATGCACATCATGTGTACAGAACAGTTGCACCTTTTTGGTCTTCATAGGAAATCCTAATTGGTTCTGTTGCAAATAAACTATCTACAGTATGCAATCCAGAACAAATTCAACTCAGTGGGGCCTACATCTTTTTTGGGGGTGGTGAGGGGGCAAACTGGCTAAAAAAATTAAACTAGGACCATGGAGACTCATTATCAGTTCCTGGAGAAAAGGTAGGATTTAAATTAAAAGAATGAATGCTGCCTAAGGCTAAGATATATATTCTTCCCCTTAAATCCATTTACTGCTGTCTTGTAAATGATTCAGAGTATTAATTAATATTTTTAATGTATTTATACATTGATTGAATTCAGAATGGAAATGACACACAACATTACCTACCAATTAAATCAGGGGTCTCCAAACTCTTCAGCTCATTGACCCCTTCATGAAGTTTCAGATTGTTCATCAACCCCCAAACATTTATTATATGCAAATAATTTTATAAATACTACTTTAACTAATAGTAGTATGAATAACAACAACAACAACAACAACATTGACTCCTTGGATAGTTCCATCGACCCTTGGGGTGGGGTCAATATTGACCACCAAAACATTTAACTTACTTACTATGGACAAATGCATAATTAAATGAAAGCTCTTAAAGTAGATGTCAAGATCTAAAGAAGGTAGCCCACCCCCACTCAACATTTGCTCCAGAGGATCACCTAAACTTTGATATGCAAAGGTTGCAAGGAAAGGAGAGGTAGAAAAGCTGTTGCATGAGTGGAAGATTCAATTTCCCCCACAGTGGTTTTGATTTCTTATTTACGGTATGTTAGATTTTCAATGAAATACATTCAGATTTGGTAGTTATATCTAAAATGAGTGCTTAATGAAATGTTAGTTGTTGTTGTACCCTTGTGTAATTGAATTAAATCTTCATTTAAAAAGTAAAAAAGACAAAAGAAACCTGCTTTACAAGCTCAGAATGGTCTCAACTACTTTCATTGCCAGGTGCATACTTCCTAGTCCCAACTATTTAGAGATAATAAGAAATAGATTAAACAAAGGCCAAAGTCTGCTATATTGCAAGTGTCCCTCTTTTTGAGGAGATGGGTGGTGGCAAAATTGGAAAAATAAATAAAAGAAAATAAAGAAAGTGCCAGAGTATCTTGCTGAGCCAGATACAGATTGAAATGTAAGTTGGAAACTGGCAGTGGTCAGGTTGGATTTGAACAGGTTGATTCCTGAAGGACAAGATGCTGAGGTAGCTTGAAACCTATGCTAAATTCCTATATTTTTAACAGCATGGACAAGTATTAACATTTGTAAGAAAAAAACACCATTAATAGCAATATGATACATTCTTTATCCACTCTTTAATCTTTTGTCTTATTCTATAGATGTGTAATGGTATGTGGGGATGACCTTGGGAGACAGGAGGAAGAGCTGCAGGCTAGTCAACCATCATGCAAAAGAGTCCACAGAAGGAGAGAGGGAGTAGGAAGCATTTCAAAAGGGACCCTCCCTAACTTTCTGGGTAGTAAAAGGAAAGGAGGGGAGAAATACTTTCAGACTAGCAAAATTTTGTTAATGTACCTACAATAAAGATAGTGCTAGTATTCATTGTTGTGCTTCTTGTCTGGACTACCTTGAAGGGCTAACAAGATGGCACTGCAGAGATTAATGCTGAGAGCAGGTCCATGGAGACTATCTGTCCTACTTCAGGTTTCAGCTTCGCACACATACATGGTTTCTTGGAAGATTATCAGGTTTATTTTCAGGTAACAGAGTTAGCAATGTATTCAGGAATGTCAAACAAAGCAAAGGCTTGCCTATGAAATCTAAAGTTGGTGCAAGATTCAAGAGCTGGGTCAAGGTTGGTAACCAGTCCAAGGTTTCAAGAAATTCCTATACAGGGATCACACCTGAGCTAGACTTTGTTTCCAACAAAGAGAACAAAGATAGCCAAGCCTCTTATATAGGCTGTTGCCAACTGCCACTCATCGGAATGTTTACTCTGTTGCTTGGCAAATAGCCTAATAGAACCTCTGTTCTGCTCTCCTTTCTACTGGGCCATGACGCTATCTATTTATCTGACTTATATGGCCACCCAATTATTATTATTTATTTAATTTATTCCCCGCCCATCTCCCATACAAGGGACTCTGGGCGGGTTACAATAATCAAGACTTAAAAATTTAAAATATTTAAAACCATACAAGTAGAAAATGTATAAAAATAAATAAAATATAAAATAAAATAAAATAGAATCCCAGATGGATTGGAGACCGTAGCATAGGTCTTATTGCTACGGGGCCAGCCAACCCCAGGAGGCACTACCACCTCCGTTGTCCCAGGCCAGGCGGCAGAGCCAGGTCTTAAGGGCCTTCCGAAAGGCCAGGAGTGAAGGGGCCAGTCTCACCTCTGGGGGCAAGATGTTCCATAAGGCGGGGGCTGTCGCAGAGAAAGCACGCCTCCTGGACCCCGCTAGATGGAGTTCTCTTGTTGAGGGGGTCCGAAGCATGCCCTCTCTGCACGCACGGGTGGGGCGGGCTGACGTTATCGGGACGAGACGGTCCCTCAGGTACCCTGGTCCTATGCCATATAGGGCTTTAAAGGTAATCACCAACACCTTGAATTGGACCCGGAAGCAAACTGGCAACCAATGCAGCTCGCGTAGCAGTGGTGTTACATGTGCCGATCTTATGGCACCCGTAACTGCTCACGCCGCCGCATTCTGTACCAGCTGAAGCTTCCGGATACTCTTCAGGGGGTAGCCCCATGTAGAGCGCATTACAGTAGTCTATGCAGGAGATGACAAGGGCATGAGTGACTGTTCGGAGGGCCTCCCGATCCAAGAAAGGGCGTAACTGGCGCACAACTCGAAGTTGTGCAAAGGCCCTCCTGGCCACGACTGCCACCTGCTCTTCGAGCAGGAGTTGCGAGTCCAGGAGGACCCCCAGATTCCGCACTGGATCTGAGTGAGGTAGTGCAACCCCACCCAGAACCAAAGATGACAACTTCCCAGATCTAGGGGGGCCGTCAATCCACAGCCACTCCGTCTTACCAGGGTTCAGTTGAAGCCTGTTGTTCCCCATCCAGACCCCCACAGCCTCCAGACACTGAGATAGGGCATTGACTGCATCACCTACTTCACCCGGGATGGAGATGTATAACTGGGTATCATCAGCATATTGGTGATACCTCATCCCGTGGTGACGGATGATCTCGCCCAGCGGCTTCATGTAGATGTTGAATAGGAGAGGAGAGAGAACCGATCCCTGCAGCACCCCACAAGACAGGGGTCGCGGGTCAGCTCTCTCCTCCCCTATCAACACCGACTGGGAACGGCCCTGGAGGAAGGAGGTGAACCAGCGCAAAACCACGCCGCCCGCCCCCAACTCCCTGAGCCACCCCAAGAGTATACCATGGTTGACGGTATCAAAAGCCGCTGAGAGATCTAAGAGAGCCAGGATGGACGCACTCCAATCTATAAGTAACAACTCTGCATGGCTCACAAAACAGTAAAAATCAAGAAAAAAAAGTAAAACCAAAACCTGGCACCTCAACCAACATTTTCTAATACATCCAACAATACAATCCTTGGGCTTCAACCTCACCCTATCCCAATGCTTGAGAGATGCACTTTATCTGGATATGATCAGCTTAAGTTCCACTGATTTCAATGCTAAGCATGAATGGATTCTATTCTTAGAATAGCACCATAAACTCAATGTGGTTTAAAACTCAGGGAGAAATGCTTTCCTTTGTTTTTGTTTTTATCTTTTATGAAATATATTTAGAATGTGACAAGTTGGTTTGGCAATATGAATAGTCACTTTTTCCTTTTAGGTGAAAAGGAACAAATGTTGTAGTTATGTTTTCATACAAATCCATGCTTGTAAAATTGATGGAAGTATAAATACATATAATGAAATATTAATTGCCCCAAAGAGATGTGCTTAAAAACTATATTTATAAAGCAGAAAAATGAAGAAATTATCACACATTTCTTTTTAAATAGAAATGTTGCTGTTCACCAGCAGCATAAATGAACAGGATCCATTGCCATCTGGTATTTTTCATTTTAAAAGTTATCATAAATTAACATATTTTGGGTAAGTACAACATGTGTTAGACTTAGTTGCTATAGGATAAAGCATCTCTTCCACATAGTTGTATAAAAAGAGAATTGATTAGTGAAAGCTATTAGAGGGGGAAAAACTTAAAGTATACCATTCAAATATAGATATTACTTGCCTAGAATATATTTAGAGTGAGAAAAACAACGAGGGAAGATAATTCCAAGCATATGGGACCATCACTGAAAATCTTACAAAACAATCTCAGGTACCTGTCAATCTGATATAATAATGGCAGATATACTCTCGATCTTCCAGAACTACATATAAGGGGATTGTCCTTTGATCCTAGACCAAATAAAAATAATCTGGGTACCAGATGAGTAAAATAATAATAACACTGTTTTCTTTGTGTTTGGTTGAAGGGCTCTGGCCATTGAGCTCACTCTCAGTTCATGGTTGTGTTTTGATCTTTATCAGACATATTACTATATTGTCTTCATGGCTATCAAAACGTACATTTGTAATCTCATTTTCCCCTATACACTTCTTCCACTCAATCTAACATGCACACAAGTTTCCTCAAAACAAAACAAAACAAAAGTGCTTTTAGGCTTGCATGATACATAGGTTTGGGAATTGTATCACTGGAAATTCCTAGGTCCCTTAAGGCAGGGGTGGACAACGTCAGGCCCGCGGGCCGTATACGGCCCGCGGGGCTCCCGCCTAAGGCCCGTGGGGCTCCCACCTGCAAACCCCGCCCCTTCCACGCAATTGGCTCCCGCCCGCAAACCCTGCCTCCCAGTGCTTGTGATTGGCTCCCGCCCACAAACTCCGGCCCCTTGTCCGTGGAAATCCCAGAAACCCCGCCCCCAACCCCCCCGGTCCCCAGTTATAAATATCCAAATGGCCCTTGGCAGAAAAAAGGTTCCCCACCCCTGCTTTAAGGGTATAGAACATTCTTGCATTTTTTCTCTTTCTCTTTTAAAATATAATATAGCCTTAAATGTACATGGGCTTGGAAAATAGTTTTTGGTTGGGGAAAAAGAAACTTATTTTTAAACACTAGAATATGCAGTATTCAACTTTTGTAGTATCTTGGTGATATAAAAGCAGGCCGGGTGTTTAATTTGAATTTGATTGTGGACTATTTTTTTTTTGTAAGTCCAACTGTCACTCTGAATCAACATCAGATGGCATTTCTTGCAGCAGACACGGAAAAGCCAAAAAGGTTCCTCAGTGTTTCTTCTCCTGAGGGACATATCCTACGTTAAACTCAAATTTGCCTGTGAATTTACCTTAGATCTCATATATAAACTCTACTCTCACTTCATCTTATATTTTTAGCAAAGTTTAAATAATAAAAACAGAATTTCAAAGGTATATCAGAAAACATGCTATTTATCTGCAATTCATGAATAAATTCTATTTTCTTTTGTTCTAATTAAATTTATATAATCTAGATTGTTTTTGGTACACATGAAAGTAGGATAAATATGTTGTTGATAGTTATATCTTATGCTCCAATGAATTGTAATAATGAAGGAACAGATTTGACTTTTGGGGGGGAAAATAGTGATCTCATATTGCAAAATTTGTCCTATGTATTTGCATCTTGATGTCTGATGCCAGTACAAAAATAACAATTTTTAACATTTGCCTTGTTGCCCCACGGATGCCAGTCTACTCCATTCACAAATTTATCACCTATATTTGCTTGTAATTAATGTCTTCTTTTATTGGTCTTATTATTGTAATATGACTAATTTTTAAATACAGGAACACCTCAGGTGATCTTTAATAAGATTGTCTATGGAACTCTAGTTTCTGGAAATACTATTTGCATGTTGTTATGCTTGATTGCATATATGATCTGGTTTTTCCTGCTTGGGCTGACCTTTTGATTAATTAGTTAACGTTGACCTTAACACAAATTTGTTAAGCTAATTCTACAGTGATCTCTCTCTCTCTCTCTCTCTCTCTCTCTCTCTCTCCCTCTCCCTCTCCCTCTCCCTCTCCCTCTCCATATCCATATCCATATCCATATCCATATCCATATCCATATCCATATCCATATCCATATCCATATCCTATTTCTTTCATTCTTTCATGCTAGATTTCAATTCTACAGGACATTAATATATCAAGAGTTACAGTACTGGATAATTGATAATGATCTGTATTCTTTTCCAGTGTTCACATTGGCTTTACTTTGACAAATGAAGAAGATAAAGAAAACACTGATGTGAAACAATCAGTATAACTCTGTTATCATATTATTTTCTATATCTTTTCCTCTTTCTCTTTACTTTTTCATGTAGGATAAATTTGATAAATTAGGCATGAAATACTTGTAATTTACTGAAGGAGTGTTGTAAATTTAGTGATTTTTTTTTAAAAAAGCATTAGGTTATATGATTGCTGAAGTATCATATCAGAATTTTAAAGTCTAATATATTTTTAATGGAAAATATATCAAATTCCATGTGCAGTATATTATAGATCAGTAGCTTTTGCCTGTGATCTATTACTACAAACTGCAAGTCACATCTGTGTGCATAATACTTCTAATAAGCATTTACTCAGCATTTTCTAATGTGACTTTATTAATACAGAAACATCTAACTATATACTTACATATGTCAGACATAGCTAGAGGCACAGTACAATGCAGTTAAGCATTGTTAAACAAATGTATGCTGTCATTTAATGCCTCCAACAAATCATAAAAGAAAAGAAAGATTACTGTGCAGAAGGAGACAAGTATGAATTGAATGGTGGAAAGTTTTGCACAAAAGTGGCAGAATTTGTAAAACAGTCATGCTGTAGAATGTTATGCTTTTATTTCTAAATTCTCCATCTCTCTTAATTCTATCATTTCGACAAATGATGTAGATGAATCATTTTGAATTGTAATTATCAGATAATATAATTTGTCTGATAATTCTTTTAATGTAGCCTGATTGTAATTCTCCACAGTAACACTCGATTTCTCACATAAAAAAGAGCCACAATTGTCCATTTTACATAGAGGATTTTGGGTCCTGATTAGGAGTGGAATAGTAAGTTGCTTGGTTTATGTTTGATCATATCTTGTCAGAAATACATAATGAATTTGACCCATCAGAATTCTTATACATATATACTGATTTCAAATCAACCAAATGAATGCATGCAAATGGCAAAAGCTGCACTGTTCAGAATTTTGTGATACAGTTCACAGCTTTTAAAAATGCATTTAAAATGTTCTTTGCAGTACTTACTTTGGCAGAAAAAAATGGCTTTCAAATGTTTCTGTAGCCAGCTGTTCTTCATTTTTTTCTCTTTCTTCATCCAGCAGGGTGTCCAAATTCTTGCTTATTCAAGAAATTAACATAAAATAGGAGGTATGCATTCCAATTGGGAGAAAGCTGTCTTGTTTAATTTTGTGCCATGTAGAGATTGCGTCAATTTCTTTTTACTTCGGGATCATTGAAACATACAATTTGACAGGGATGCCTAAACTTTTGCATACCACTCTAATACTCTGTCATCTTTACATTGCCAATGGAGGTAGGTTTGACTCCAAGCAATCTGTGTCTTTTACAAATATACAAGACAGTATGTGCAATATCCATAAGATCTAATAGCGTAGGCATCCCTCTTATTTTAGTATAACAAAATATATAAAGAGTTGGCTGGGCAGATTATTCTAAATCCTGTTTGTGTAATGAAATATGTTTCTCTAGTCAGTTCTTTGTCATCCTCCTTCACAGTAGAAATCTGCATGTCTTCTTGTTCCTAACTTTTATAAATGTCTTCTTAAGAGTATTTTAATGACATTAACCTTTTAAAAATACCATCATTGCCAATAAAACAGATACATTTTTCTACTTGTCTTTTAAATATACATTTTTTTAAAAAAAAAGCATGTAGATTTCTGTGCAAATGTTGGAGAGTGATAAATGTAAGGAAGTTCAATCTATGACAGAGTCCATTCTGGAAAATTACGCCAATTTAGTGCCAAAGAAGCATGATTTATTTTGCATGCTTAACAACATAAAATGGTTTCTGTAAGAAGAATAAAGTTCCTGAGCATTAGTTAATTGGCCTACATTAAAATAAATAAATAATACAGAACGCTGATGGAATCTATGTTACGATAAAGGTAGTGTAATCGTAAAAACAGACAATGCTTGTATTACATTGTACATCCTGTCTCCGCTAAATAAATTTTGTTAGCATATATCATGCATATTGTTATATAACAAGGGCCCTTAGCTAGTAATCCATTCATTTTGCTTACTTTAGCATTTCATATCAATCAATTATGATAGCTCTACAGGTTCTGCTTTCTACCCACTGGCCTTGGGGAAGATTTCATCTTACCTCACAGTTCACCAGCTTATAACATTTTTCTTTGCTTTGATTTGCTGAAATCATAAAAATTGTCATTGACTAAAACAGCAGGTTTATATAGATCACATATCCTGGGGGAACGAGGAGTCTTTTTCATGGAATATAAATCAAATGTGACTCTAAAGGTGTTTTTATGGCCTTTATGAATAGATATCCATGTTAATGCTATTTCATCTGTGACAGATAAGGGAATACTGGTCTATCTTTCAACAAGCATATTGAATTAAGGATGTTACTAGATCATTACACTGTGTCAAGGCACCAAAAACAACCTGATTTCTAGAAATCCCATTTTGACAATAGCACTGTAAAAAATAAAAAATAAAACAACAACAAAACTCTACGTTTCAATTCTTAGAGATCTTTTATCTGGCTTTCCCCTTCATAGGATATTACAATATATTGGGCTATATGCAAAGGAGCTAATACTTCTTGATGGATAAACACAGCCAACAAAGGGAATCCATTATCTAACCTGAGCTGTGATATATTTAATTTGTATCATTGTAATAACAGTTGAATGCTCTGCAGGGGCATCTACAAAAGGATCAAAATTGTCTCAGAATCAGTTTTCAAAAGTCCATAACAATGATAAAGGTCAGAAGTAGAAACTGCTGATAGTGGCAATCAATAGACTATATTTCACATGGCTTATACTGGGGATTCTGAACCTTGGTCTCCCCCACACTCTCTTTTAGTCATTTTTTCCCCTGAAGATTAATGCTTTCTAGACCTCTTGGACGGTGAGGACTATATAGGTAGTCCTCGACTTATGACCACAGTAGGGCCCAGAAAATTTGTCATTAAGCGGTGAGGTTGTTAAGCGAGGCATCATGTGACCGCATCCGATTTTACTACATTTTTTGCACCAGATGTTAAACGAATCACCACGGTCGTTACATGAATCACATGGTTGTTAAGCAAACCATGTGGTCGGTAAGTGAACCATGCGGTTCCCCATTGAATTTGCTTGTCGGAAGTCAGCAGGAAAGGTCACAAATGGCAATCATGTGACCCCAGGATGCTGCAACCCTAAACACATGCCGGTTGCCAACTGCCTGAATTTTGATCACGTGACTGTGAGGATGCTAGAACAGCCGTTAGTGTGAGGACCAGTCGTAAGTCACTTTCTCCAGCACCGTCTTAACTTTGAACGGTCGCTAAATGGATGGTCATAAGTCAAGGACTACCTGTAAACTAAAATATATACTGCTGGTTTTGCATTAACCTTCTGTGTGCCTGTTTCTCCTAAGCATGAATAAATGAAGAGATACTATATTCTTTGGAGTTTTGCAGCTTTTAGATCCATTTGTAACAAAAATTAACCATATTTGAAAATAAACAAAATGAACTTTATAATTATTATGTAGATGAGCTATATTTTTCAATTACATATATATACCTTTTCTATGAGCAAACCAAATATTGTGGAATAAATTTTTATCAGGGAACAAATTGATTATATACTGTATGTGTAGAGGGTGCAAAACATTAGTTATCATATACATTTTAATTCCTACATTTTTTTTCCTGAAAGAAAGGATGTTTTTTACCATGACTTTAAAATTCTAAATCAGCACCAAACAATTGCACCAGCAACAATTTAGTGTGCATTTTTGGCTGCCATGAAATCTTAATTAACTCCAAAATCCTCCAATACCCAGTTGCCAAGAAAATGACAATATCATTGCTGAGATCACTCAGTAAGAATAAGCTGAAGTAACAGCATGGTTAATAGCCCAGCAGAGTCTGCCTAGACTAGTGTTTCTCAACCTCCACAACATTAAGCTGTGTGGACTTCAACTCCCAGAATTCCCCCAGCCAGCAGGCTAGTCTAGACACTGAGTTTTGGGAACATAAAACTGGAAGATGAGACACCTAGTCAGATGGATGGAATAATTATAGGTAGTTGCAAGTGTTCCTCCTGCTCCCCAAATTTAATCTATAGGCAGAGAAATCTAGGAATGATTTATCCCTTTTTGAATTATTTAGCCAAGTCTCTTATCCAGGTTCACTGATTTCCCATTTAACAGTAGCACTTTCAAACCTTGGAGATGGTTGCTAAGATAGCTCAGGTCCAATTGGTTGAGAGTCGTCTCAGAAACAAAAGGGGAACAACCAACACATCCTGTAAATAACCTAGTTACTGCTAATCCCCTTCCTGATTTTAATCCATAAAAACATCTGCATTCCTATTTTTCTTACCTTCCCTTTGGAAGCACATTTTCCTTGCAATAAAACCTAGACAAAGTCAGCCAATCAAAAGCTATAGAAATGTTCAAAATGTTTACCTAGGGTTTAGGTATAAGACGTTACCTAGTGATCAATCTATAACCCTTTTACTTTAAAACCTTCCTTGAGACACCATTCCCCAGAGAGAAAAAAACATTTCATTATCTCTGCAGAGCTTTCTTCAGGTCTTGACTCAGACCCTCTAGGCATAAGAAGCATAGGCTATCTTTTATAGGGCAACATGGACACCTAGTACTGTCCATCTACTATGCTTACCCAATCTTAGTTCCAGATCCAACCACAGTAAGCAACAATGTCTAAAAAGATGTTCAAAATTTCCCACATGTGCAGATCTTTGTCATAAGAAGAATTCTACTCTCAGTT
This sequence comes from Charina bottae, assembly GCA_023362775.1. Classification (NCBI taxonomy): domain Eukaryota; kingdom Metazoa; phylum Chordata; class Lepidosauria; order Squamata; family Charinaidae; genus Charina; species Charina bottae. The sequence continues at coordinate 89,406,131 of JALMGJ010000004.1, read as the reverse complement.
AAATAATAATAGAGTTAAAATATAAACACTTGCTTATATTTCAATCATTATAGATGTTTGAGCCTTTCACACAAAAATGATTCAAATAAGGTTACAGAATGTTCTTGACTGGAAATTGGCCGAGATTACCAAATTATTTTCTATCATAAAGTAGCTTTATGTTTCTTGTATAGGTAAAGTAGCAGCTGTCCATTTCACTGTCCCAATATTTGAACCTATGCATACAATTTAAGACGCAAATGAGATTTTTAACATCTAGATATTGATATTTTCCTTCTATGTTTAAGAGTTAGAATATTCAAGCATCAATAATTTTATTTCTGTACCAGGATAAGATAAAGTTTCAGCAGTGGAAATGAAATAGACACTGTCCTAAAATAAGGAAACAAACATGATGGCAATATTATAGCAGCCACAACAGAATAGGGCATCACAGGATCACAGTGGCAAATGACACTGCTGTAATACTATTAGCAAAGCATTAATAGTTCAAAACAGAAAGAAACAGTCTCAAGAAATGTCAGGATATGTTGACAGCCAGGAAGAGAAAGAAGCTCAAACAAATCATGATTGACCTGAAAAAGAAACAAGCAGAATAATAAATCAATTTGAAAAAGACAACATGCAAACCTCAGAAGGATCAGTGCAGGATATATACACTAACTGCTGTGCATACAGATGAGCATTCTCTAATTGTCTATATGGAATAATGTTCCTATAGTGGAAAAATGCAGCTGAGAGTAAATTTGAGTTTATACCACCATTTTAAAATAAGAATATATGTAATGCATTCAGTATATAGTATATTTGTAATGTCTTCTTCCATGTGATGAATAAGTAAACATGATTAAATGGTCAAGTCAAATTGCCCCTATTTGCTGTCCAATTTTGTAGATGAGCTGCACTTTGGCTGCACTTCTTCAGTATTTTTGGTATATCACATCTGGAATATGTATATGGACTTCATCATGACTTTGATATTTGTGTTATGCTTTATATTAATATGTTATATTATATAATATATTAATATATAATATATATATTAATATATAATATATAATATATTAATTGATATATTAATATTAATAATATGAGCCTCATGTGGCACAGAGTGGTAGGTGGCAGTATTGCAACTGAAACTGAAACTCTCCCCACAACTTCGATTCCAGCGGAAACTGGTTCTCAGGTAGCCGGCTCAGGTCGACTCAGCCTTCCATCCTTCCGAGGTCGGTAAAATGAGTACCCAGCTTGCTGGGGGAAAGGTAATTACGACTGGGGAAGGCAACGGCAAGCCACCCCACTCTATAGTCTGCCAGGAAAATGTCACGAAAGCGGCATCTCCCCAGTGACTCATGACTCAGTGCTTGCACAGGGGAACCTTTCCTTCTTTATATTCTAAATATAAGTCAATCTAAATCAATGACATATTTACAGGGTCGATCGGAGGAGTTTTCCGAGCATCTGCAGGAGAAAATCGCTCAGATCCATTCTAAGTTGGACTCTATGCGTGATACACGGTCTGGGGAGATGATGGAGGCACGTACTTACTCTGTTATCTGGGAACAGTTCGATCCTGTTGGACCTGAGGAAGTGGACAGAGTCCTCCGGATTGTGAAGGCCACCACTTGTTATCTAGATCCATGTCCCTCCTGGCTAGTAAAATTGGCCCGGGAGGTGACTTATGGTTGGGTCCAGGCGATTATCAATGCATCTCTGGGGGGGGGTGTTCCCAGCGGCCTTTAAGGAGGCCCTGGTGCACCCCCTCCTCAAGAAGGCATCCCTGGACCCTACTGTGCTGGACAATTTTCGTCCAGTCTTCCACCTCCCCTTTTTAGGGAAGGTGGTGGAGAAGGTGGTGGCGTCACAACTCCAGAGGATTCTGGATGAAACGGATTATCTAGACCCCTTTCAGTTAGGTTTCAGGCCGGGATATGGGATGGAGACTGCATTGGTCGCACTTATGGATGATCTCTGGCAAGGACGGGATGGTGGTAGTGCATCCATCCTTATCCTTTTAGATCTCTCAGCGGCTTTTGATACCATCGACCATGGTATCCTTTTGGGATGGCTCAGGGAGTTGGGGGTGGGCGGTGTGGTTCTGCAGTGGTTCGCCTCCTTCCTCCAGGGCCGTTCCCAATCAGTGATGATAGGGGAGGAGAGATCTGACCCACGGCCCCTCCTGTGTGGGGTGCCACAGGGTTCGGTGCTCTCCCCTCTCCTGTTTAATATCTATATGAAGCCGCTGGGTGAGATCATCCGTCACCACGGGATGAAATATCATCTGTATGCTGATGATACACAGCTGTATATTTCCATCCCGGGTGAAGTAAATGACGCAGTTGCCACCCTATCTCGATGTCTGGAGGCTGTGGGGGCCTGGATGGGGAACAACAGGCTTCGACTGAACCCTAGTAAGACGGAGTGGCTGTGGATTGATGGCCACTTAGGTCCTAGGAAGTTGTCATCTTTGGCTCTAGATGGGGTTGCACTACCCCATTCGGAGCCTGTGTGGAATCTGGGGGTTCTCCTGGACTCACGACTCCTGCTGGAAGAGCAGGTGGCAGTCGTGGCCAGGAGGGCCTTTGCACAACTTCAGATTGTGCACCAGTTACGCCCTTTCCTGGACCGAGATGCCCTCCGAACAGTCACTCATGCCCTCGTCATCTCCCACATAGACTATTGTAATGCGCTCTACATGGGGCTAACCTTGAGGAGTATCCGGAAGCTTCAACTGGTCCAGAATGCAGCTGCGAGGACAATTATTGGGGCCAGAAGATCGGCCCATGTGACACTGTTGTTACGCGAGCTGCATTGGGTACCGGTTTGCTTCCGGGTACAATTCAAGGTGTTGGTTATCACCTTTAAAGCCCTACATGGCATAGGACCAGGTTATCTGAGGGACCGTCTAATCCCCAGAACATCGACCCGTCCCACCCGTTCAGCCAGAGAGGGCTTGCTGAGGACCCCATCGATTAAAGAGTTCCACCTAGCGGGGTCCAGGAACCGGGCCTTCTCTGCAGTTGTGCCTGCCCTTTGGAATATCTTGCCCCCAGAGCTGAGGCTGATGTCCTCACTCCCAGCCTTCCGGAAAGGCTTAAAGACCTGGTTCTGCCGTCTTGCCTGGGAGGAAAATGCCAACAGTTCCTCTTGGGGATGGCTGGCCCCTTGAAGCCTCCCAGTGACTTATTTTAACATTCTTTCCTTGGAATTCATATTTTGTATTGATGTAATTTTATAGATTTTTAATTCTATTTTATTGTGCACCACCCAGGGTCCCCGTTGGGGGAGATGGGCGGCAATATAAATCTAATAAAATAAAATAAATAAATAAATATTAATATTTACTCAGTAAAGGACTTCAGAAAGTATTTAGACTCTTATGACTATGGAACAAACTTCCCCAACCTGTGCTTAATGCATGTATTGTTGCTGCATGTCCAAGCAGGCTAGGAATTTTAGGAGTTGCAGTCCCAACACATTAAAGGACACCGTATTGGAGAAAGCTAGAATAATAGGGATTCCTGTATTCACATCAAAAGTGAAGACAATCCTCTGGAGTCTGATAGGATGTATCAAAGTGAGCTGCTGAAGGAATTAAGGGAGTGCTAATGCAGGTGCTAAGAAAGATGAGCATATACTTGAGGTCCAAATCTCTTAATCTGTGACCTTACTGAGTTTCATACCAGGGTTATGGAAAAGCTCTGGTTTCAAATTAAATGAAAAGAGGCTTTCTGAATAAGCCTTACACTTTGAAATGTCATCTCTCTCCTGCAACCTACATTTGCACACCCAATATGAGGAGCATGAACTAAATGGTCTAATAAAATTATAGTAATTTAATGCAGCATACAGTAATGTTAATAAAGTGCACATCAGGCAATTATGGTGATTAAATTAAATTCCAAAAATGTTGTATTATTAAAGAAAGAGTATAATACTTTGCATAATTGGTTCTAACTCTTCTATAAAAATTATCTTTTAAACACACAGACTTACATTAAAATGAATGTTTCAGTTAAATAAATCCAAAAAAAGAAAGAAAAGAAGCAAAGAACAGCTTTCATTTTCAAATACATCCCTTGAAGAACTAATTTCCTAAAAACACCTTCCCCTATTCTCTGCAACCACTAACATTAATAAATATGTGTAATATGAATTAGATTCTACTCCCCACTCTCAATTCATTTTTTATTTAATTGAACAATGCCAGGTTGTTGCAGATTATTTATTCAGATGTAATCAATTAAATTTAAAAGTATATACTATAATAAAAAGTATATATTCAAAAGAAATATAAATGCTGAGGTTGACTTCCAGAGGAAGAAATGGCAGACTGAAGACGGCTCTGTGAAAAGCGGATTTGACGACCACAGCGAAGAACGAAAAGCAGGTGAGGAGACTGGCTCTTCAGAACCTCTCTGGACAAGAGAGGATGGGAGATCACCCACATGCACTCTGAACAGTTGCTCCTCATGAGGATATCACAAGAGAGCAGTCCCTGGTAGGTTTTGAGCACTGGGAGATGATGGGAACGGCCATCTTGCTCACAACTGTGGTCAATGCCTTTTAAGGGACATTAAGTTTGCAAACTTCCTTTTCTAATCATATTTGGAAATTGCTTGTTAACTACTTTTAAGCTATTAGAGACCTTCAGAGTGATTCGCCAGGTGAGTTTTCCTTCATTCCTTCAATTTTAATCATAAATTTAAGAATTTTTAAAAACTTGAAATAAACAACAAAAAGCTAAATAAGGCTTTGATCCTAGAAAGTTATAAATGGATTAAGGGTCCAGATAAATTTGGAATAAGATTTTGGAATTAATTATAAATAATCTTTCCTGTGGGAAATAGATTTGTTTGGACTTTTGTAAGACAAAATAAAGATAAGCAATTTTTAAAAAATGGGACACTAGAGAACTAAAGATTTTAGTTAAAGGAGAAAAATACATAAGCCTGATTAACAGCTAATTAACTGGGATATATAAATGATGCAAAGCATTTTAACATTGAAAATACTGAAGACACTTTTGAAAAATGGAATCAGAAGTTACTATCAACAGTATCAATAGCAATGTTTCCTTCTATGGATAGACTGTGTCCAAAAGACGTTATGGAAGACATGGCAGATGAGGAACAAGTTTTATTTGATAAGACAGAGATGGCATTGAAAATGGATCTACAAATGACAGGTTACAAGAATGACACGGAAAAGGATGTCTCAGAAGAAACCGGTTGATGTTTTAAAAATCAAAAGGGAAATACAATTAATAAATCAAGATAATTTTTTTATATTGGATTTACAAAAGAGGCTTGTTAAAGCTTTGAAGAATCTTGTGAGAAGGGACAAAGAAAAAATGAAAAGGAATCAAATTCTATGATATTATTTGAATGGACTAAAGATTAAGACTGTTAGAAGGAAAAGGAAGGATTATAAAGTTCATTGAGTTGATCAAAGTTAAAATAAGATATGTTGTTATTTCTGGTAAACCTTAATGGACTTCTGGCTGACACTAGGGTTGAAAAGATGATGCTCTATGGATTTGTCTAAAGATAAGAGATGGGATGACGAAGAGATCATTGATTGTAAACTAAGAGGGGATAAAGAGTTACAAAAATATTTATATTTGTGAAGAAAGTTGGAAGTCACTTCTTTATATATTTCTTTTCTCTATCTTTACTATATTCTTTCTTTTTCTTTCTATTTTCTATTTTCTTTTCTTCTCCTTTGCACCTTTCTTTCTTTCTTTCTTTCTTTCTTTCTTTCTTTCTTTCTTTCTTTCTTTCTTTCTTTCTTTCTTATCAGATTTTATTTTTTTAATAATTTTTTATTTATATATATATCAAATTTATACAGATGCCCATCTCACAAGAAGTGACTTTGGTGGGACACAATAAAGACATAAAGCAATAAAACATGTAAAAAAAACCCCAATCATTATTAAAAAGTTAAAAAAGCATAGGGCACACAAAAGATTAGATTAGCAATATTTATTTATATATCTGTAATGCGGGGCTTGGATTCAGAGTCAGAAGACGAAGAAGGGCAGCCAGCTCCTGAAGTGGCCTTGGAGGACAAGCAGTCAGCTCTGAGGTCACCGGATGAACAGCCACCTGAGCAGGCAGAGGAAGTGGGGCTGGCCAGTGATCAGTGGGGACAGCTGCCACTGCTCAGAGAAGATGAGGACTTGGAATTGCCACCAATGCAAGAGCACAGAGAGCAGAACAAATAGCAGAACAGAGGAAGTCAGTGAGGTTACTCGCAAGGAAGCAGTCTCCTAAATGAACCCCACCAGGGCTGCTCTTATTTAAGAAGAGCTATGAGCCCAAGACTGCTGTTGGAAACAACCATTTGTTAATTCCTAGTCACTACACCTTGCCCTTGACTCTGAACCTGGACCGGCTTCCAACCTCCCCAATGCTCTGAACTCCTGGACTGCTTGACCATTCTTGTGCCTGCTCCCTGGACTTTGAACTCTTTATTGAGGCAAGTTGCTGGACTTATGAGAACTTGGTTGCCTTTACGTGCATGTGTTTGCACATTACTTTTTGTTGCTCCTTGTTATAAGTAAAAGTTTGCAACTGCCTCTTGTGTATTTGCATGTGCCTGGCCTGAGACAGGACAATATCGAATTTATATAGCCGCCCAATTTTACTGTTATAATTAAAATCCTTGAGCAAACAAACAAACAAACAAACAAATCTGTACTAGATGCCCATTACAAGACCGAAAACAAGATAGTATAAATTACATATTCTGTGACATACAATATAATCAAATTCTCATTCCAACTCTGCAAGACTTCGGTTATTTTCTTCAATCCTTCTGTACTATAAAAGAACAACAGAGAAAAATGCTTGACAGTATCATACATAAAAACAATCCAAAGTTCCTTATTCAGTTACAAGTGGTAGGAACTATTGTTTGAGAAGGGTGATTTATTTTTAGTTACCTAATCATCAAGTTATACAGTATATGGAATCGTGAGAAAATATTTATAATTAGGTTGTGTGTGCTCCAGAAATGCTTTGGAAATGGGCATGACTCAATCATCTCCTTAAAGCAAAGGGTATTTATTATTATTATTATTATTATTATTATTATTATTATTATTATTATTTCTCTCTGAGTCTGAAAAGGATTGTAGCTGCTTTGGAAATTGTTTTCACATGTCAACTCCTTAATGCAGCTGCATACTAGAGCTTGAAAAAAAAAGATGCAGCTGCTTCAAAGAGAGGCTTTGTTCCCATACATTCCAATACACCTCTTTCAAAATGAAGCACAAACTATCTTACTTAACATGCATTTGATAACCAGGTTCCTAATTAATGAAATAGGTTGGAGTTGGAGATCCTGGTGGTTTTTGTTTGTTTTGTTTTATCTGTATTGGTAGATTAATCCTTTGAGAGCTTGTTATAGATGAGGAGAGGTCATGCAAGGAGGACAAAATGAAGGTGAACTGATGCTTTCTGATAACATAATAGAAGGTTTAGTGATACTCATTAACTCAATATTTTACCAAGTATATGTAATTTAACATTCTTTCTTTTTGCTCATGACCATCAATTTTTCCATTAAAATATTTCATAAGGACATTGCTCACCTACATTCAAATGGACAAAAGGTATACAATTAAGTGTGTACTTTGACTTTCCTGTATGTCATAATGTACAGTGATATGTATTCACACATTTTTGTTTGTTTTTGACAAATTGCTTCCTACTTAGTTAACCTCTAGTATAGTGCTATGCATGTTTATTCAAATGATCTCCTGTTGATTTCAGTAGGATTTAGTCCCAAGAGGCTATATATAGAACTCCATCCTTAATTCTAAATTGGTTATTATTGTCTGAAATTCAGTGCAATTATTTCTGTCTTTTGACCAAAGCACTCTCTTTATGGTTAGTGCATTTAATTCTATCCTAGTGAATTATTTCATATGCAATAATTATGTCATTTCTGGCATTTGCATTACTGAATGGCTGCAGCTTTTTATTCCAAATGTCATCCTGGAATGTTTAATTTTAGGCACCATATCTTTGGTTGCTAATATTTCACAGAAAATTCTTATGTATTAAAAACAACTGATTAAAATTCACATTTTGACAAACTTCCTGTATGATTAGGTTTTATGTTTGGTAACCGGAGTTCAAGAAAAAATTGACTTTCACACCAATGCTAAACCACATCATAGCTGTTGACCTGTTTCAAGAAAGAATAAAGATTCACATTTTTTTAAAAAAGAAAATCAGATACAGAGATCTGGTGAAAAAAGATGCTCATTGTGATTCTTAGTCCTGTGATAACTTAGTAAATAATTGTGGCTTTTAATTCAGTGATCCCAAAATAATTGGTGTTGAATATTGCTTAGGAAAATTGCTCATCTATGATATCTAGCTTGGGAAAAATATATTTTTCCCCTAAGATCTTCATGATAAACAAGAAAGTTTTGAGCTTTTCTTTTTAAAAAACATTACACAACTTTCTAGGCTGGCTGTAATTTTTTTCAAAAATAAGGAAAAGCTAAAGACTGGATTTAGTTTTTATGCTTTCAGCATTTGCCTCCCAACCTTTACAAGGACTTTTATATGCTATTAGGAATGGATCCTTGTGATTCTTAGAATACAATCCTAATGTATATTTCTTTAACTGGAAAAACTCAGAGGCTAGCACTATTAAATCTCCCCATTCCTCTTAATATAAAGCACTTTAATTAGAACTAGAACTGTAGTTCTAGTTGTAAGGACATGGAAGGGGGTTCTTACAGTTCAAGGACCTTTTTGGTTTCTAACTAAATTATTTTGACCCATGGCAAATTATATGTCTTGGAGGAAATCCAAGATGGCGGCCACGAGCAGGCGCCGGCTTCTGCTCCAGGAGGAAGTTCCATAACCCCCTCAAACCCCCTCAAACCTTCCTGATACCCCCATAATTCTACCTTTGGGGGTCTGGAGAGGTGGTTTCTCAGTTTGGAGGTGGTGGACTTCTCCGTACGGAGCGGAGGTTGGCTGAGTCTTGGGAGCTTCGGCGGGGTGACGCGGAGCTTTGCGGTGGTGGCGGGACCCATTCGGAGGCTGGCAGAGTTGGAGGACAGCCCCCCTGGGACACACAACCTCCTGGGATAGATGACCAACCCCCTTGGGACAAACAAACGTTTGGGGGTGTGGCAACGAGGAGTTCGACGGGGATGGACAGACGGAGCCTGGCGCAGGGGTCTTTTCCTGGGCAAGTTTTCTCCGGAGCTGCACCGGAGCTGTGGAGGTGCAGTGGGTCCGGAGTCGCTCTTTCGGGGACAGACACCCCCCTGAGATGGTCGCCCCCCCAGGACAGACAACCCCCCTGGGACAGACGGCCAAACCCCCTGGGAAAAACAACATTGGGGGTGTGGCAAATCCCAGCGTTATAGTCGACGGAGGCTGCCGGGGTTGGAGGCTGGCCAAATTTGTTTCATGCTAATGGGCCCCAGTGAAGTCCAGGAGGCCCAGGAAGATTACTGTTGTGGCTGGCCCATTGCAGGGGGGGCTGGAAAATACGTGGGACCCCCCCGGCGAAAGAACGGAGCAGTTTCATCAGCGAGCCTGGACAGACCTGAGTGGGACTCCTGTTTGTTTGATAGACTCTGGGGGAACCAGACTTAGACCTTTTTGGACTCTGGGGCTCTATGAGGAATGGGTTGGAAGAACAAACCCGTGGGGTTTTTTTTGTCATCGCAGACTTTATATTATTTATATCATTTTAACACCTAATTTTAACACCTGATCTGCTTGACGGATATAGTGGAGGATCGACCACCCCCAGTTGATTAGGGCGGCAGAAGGCTGGGAGGTCCCTTGGTGTGAGCGTGGTGCCCCCCTTGTAAGTGAGAGTGACGAGGGGGGGACTAAGATTGTATGAGTTATGAGAAAGTACCTACACTTGAGTGAGAGGCAGGGTAGGTAGGAGTGTTTGAGTCCCTTGCTGTGGCTAGTGAGAGAGGCCCAGGAGGAAACAGTGAGAGTGGGTGAGCTGTGTGGGGCGGTTGGGGCTTACCACCACCAAGAGCATGAGCTGGTGCGCTGGGGGCCCTGCCATTTACCCAGGAGAGATTGGGTTGAGAGGATGGATGTATGGAGAAGGGGACCTTTGCCCAAATCCAGGCTTTCCGGGGACTCAGGAGTGGAGGCATCTGAGCCAGGAGACTCTGGGGGCTGTGGGGCAGGGAATTTGATCAAGGTGGTGATGGGTAAGGGATGTTATGATGGGAGCTGGAGGGCAGGCCATCGTTGGGGAAGGCACCCCCGGTGTTTATTACCGGTGGCGCGTTCCGGCCCTCCAAGCTCATACCCAGGTCCTGGTAAGCAGATCTTTGAGGGCCCTGATGTCCGGCTGCTGCTCCTTAATGCCAGGTCTGTGAATAATAAGGCTCCCCTCATCTGCAATTTACTCGCAGAGGAGGGGGAAGACCTGGCATGTATAACAGAGCCCCTGCTGGGCCCAGAAGGAGGGGTTGCCCTTTCGGACATTTGTCCAGCCGGGTTTCGAGTGTGGCATCAGCCGAGACAACGAGGCAGGGGAGGCGGGGTGGCAGTTGTCATCCGAGAGTCTCTTATGGCCTCCAGGGGCGCTGCTCCACAAGTGACCGGATGTGAGACCCTGTTTTTCAGGTTGGGTTCCCAAGCACAGTTGGGAGTGTTGCTACTGTACCAGCCTCCCTGCTGCGTAGCAACCTCTCTGCCCGAGCTGCTCAAGGCCATCTCTGGGTTGGCAGTGGAGTTCCCCAGACTCATGGTTTTGGGGGATTTCAATCTGCCATTCCTAGGACGGGTCTCAGAAGCGGCCCGGGAGTTCATGACTACCATGGCAGCCATGGGCCTATTGCAGATTATTCAGGACCCGACTCGAGACAGTGGTCTCATGCCAGACTTGGTTTTCTTGGCAGAGCAGTGGCAATGTGATCTGAGGGGAGAGTTACATCTGTCCCCATTGTCATGGTCAGACCACGCCCTGGTGACCTTGAGGCTCTCGTGTGCTGCCCCACTCCGCAGGGAGGTGGGACCTATTAGATTGGTCTGCCCCCGGCGACTTATGGACCCAATGAGGTTTCAGAGGGAGCTGGGGGTTATACCTGAAGATCTGCAACACGGTCCAGCGGAGGTCTTGGCCACAGCCTGGAATAAGGAGGCAGCCGAGGCCTTGGACAAGATCGCGCCTATGCGACCTCTCTTGGATGATCTTTGGCAGGAGTGAGATGGAGGGAGTGCATCCATTCTCGCTCTCTTGGACCTCTCAGCGGCTTTTGATACCGTCAACCATGGTATCCTTTTGGGGCAGCTCAGGGAATTGGGGGTGGGCGGCGTTGTTTTATGCTGGTTTGCCTCCTTTCTCCAGGACCGTTCCCAATCAGTGGTAATAGGAGAGGAGAGATCTGACCCTCGACCCCTCTTGTGTGGGGTGCCGCAGGGTTCGGTTCTCTCTCCTCTCCTATTTAACATCTATATGCAGCTGCTGGGTAAGATCATCTGTCACCATGGGATGAAGTATCACCAGTATGCTGATAATACCCAGTTGTACATCTCCATCCTGGGTGAAGTAAGTGTTGCAGTCGACACCCTTTCTCAGTGTCTGGAGGCTGTAGGGGTCTGGATGGGGCACAACATGCTTCAGATGAACCCTGGTAAGACGGAGTGGCTGTGGATTGATGGCCTCTCGATTTCCAGGAAGTTGTCATCTTTAACTCTGGATGGGGTGGCACTACCCCGTTCAGATTCAGTGCGAAACTTGGGGGTCCTCCTGGACTCACAACTCCTGCTCGAGGAGCAGGTGGCAGTCGTGGCCAGGAGGGCCTTTGCACAGCTTTGGGTGGTGCACCAGTTGAGCCCCTTCCTGGATCAGGAGGCCCTCCGAACAGTCACTCATGCCCTTGTCATCTCCCATATAGATTATTGCAATGCGCTCTACATGGGGCTACCCTTGAAGAGTATCCGTAAGCTTCAGCTGGTCCAGAATGCAGCTGAACGGGTAGTTCTGGGTGCTATGAGATCAGCACATCTAACACCACTACTCCGTGAGCTGCATTGGGTACCAGTTTGCTTCCGGATTCAATTCAAGGTGTTGGTTATCACCTTTAAAGCCCTACATGGCATGGGACCAGGGTATCTGAGGGACCGTCTTTTCCCGACCACATCTACCCGCCCCACCTGATCATGCAGGGAGGGCATGCTTCGGATCCCTTCTTTAAAAGAATTCCATCTAGCGGGGTCCAGGAGGCGTGCCTTCTCTGCAATAGCACCCGCCCTGTGGGATAACTTGCCCCCTGAGGTGAGACTGGCACCCTCGCTCCTGGCCTTTAGGAAGTCCTTGAAGACCTGGCTCTGACGCCGTGCCTGGAGTGAAGGAAAGGATAGTTCTTCCTGTGGGTGGTTGGCTTAGTGGTTTCCCTCCTTTTAAGAACAGACCATCTTTTGGATTTTTATTTTTTATTTTTATAGTAGTTTTAAATGTATAGGTTTTATCTTTTATATTGTAGTTGTAAACTGCCCAGAGTCTACCACGGTAGAGATGGGCGGGGATAAATCCAAATAATAAATAAATAAATAAATAAATAAATAAATAAATAAATAAAATAAATATGTCAGTATTCCAAAATAAATGCTTTGGACAAATCAATTATTTGTTTATTATGAATTATTGTTATTAATGAATTCTGTGTATTATTAAGTCTGCATATAGGCCTTAAGTCAAAACAAAAAGTATTGTATTGTAGCTTTAAGATAAGCATACAAACGGGAAATGGAGCATGTGTTTACTAATGTGGCACCTGAAAAATCAAATACAGGAATTCCCTCCAGTTTTCCACAGAACTAGTGTTTTTCAAACTTGTCAACTTTAAGACATGTGGACTTAACTCCCTTAATTCAATACAGTAGATTTTCACTGCATTTTCCTATGAGCCTAAGAAAGGTTGTTCCTGATTATCCAATTCCAGTTGCAACAATGGAGACCCAAGACACTGCAGTTGTGCAAGCCAGACCATTAGAATAATCAATATACAGTAGCTCAGGGGCAAAGCCCTGGATTTGGAGCCAGGTTCTATTTGACTTCAATTGGCTTTAGATAGCAAGTTGCCAGTTCTTCATAGCAAGAGTTACAGGTGGTTTGACATTTGGTGTAGCTGAAAAGATTATTATTCAGTACTGGAAGGATATGTGCAAGGGCTAGTGTGGTATAGTGAGTAAAGTGCTGGACTAGGAGTAGGGAAACTCAAGTTCTAGTCAGACACAGAAGTTAGCTAGGTGACCTTGGGCTAATCACTCCGTCTCATACCTAATCAACCTCAGGCACTGATAACTTTACTGTAAGGACTAGGTGAGCCCAGCGTAAAAGTAAGCAGACACTGCAACCATCTGGCATAAATCCTAAGAACAATAACTGGAAGGGCAAATTTACCCATATCTGCAACAATGAAATGTTGATATGTGTTCTTGGCTTGATTTTTTTCAAACAGAACAGCAGGGGGGAAAAAATTAAAACACTTTGTCTCATTTTGAGGGTTTTTTGGTCCTTTCTTTTCAAGCAAGCTTTTTTCCATTCTTCTTTTTCTTTCTTTCTTTTTTTAATTTGCACATCATACACTAAACTATGCTTTAAATATTGCTATAAATTATATCTTGTAGTGTTTGAATTGTATTAATGCTGTCGTATTTCTCCTTTGTCATTTTTTCCTGAAGTTTAACAAAAAAAAGTAAGAAGAAATGAGTTGCATAAGTTCAAAAGGATTTTCAGTTGCCAAATAGTGGCCTTAATTAGAAATTACTGCTGAATTGTGAAGAAACTCTGTATTCTCATGGCTTGCCCAATGATGATATGTATCCTTGAAGAGTTTTGTTTAGTTTTGCTTTGCTTTGCTCTTGAGAAAGACAGAGAGAGATTAAATTTTCTAACATTATAAACCTTAAGCTGCTTTCTTTCTGCTTATTGCCAGCAACATTTTTTTTCCTGCAGAATGTTATAAACTATATAGATTGCCTTTCTCAACTCATGAAAGCACAGTAAGCCATAAGTTGATGTCCAGCATGCTACACATACATTAATTTTTGGAATCTTTCCCATAGGAGGCATTACGAATCCAGGGAATTTGACATTTCATTTCAGTTTGGCTTTGGAGAAAACATAGTGAATTTGGGGGGGGGGGATCTGGTACTTTTGAGGAATGGGGAGATTTGTAACTGAGACAGCTCTCTAGGCAGCAGTTCCCGCTTTCTGCAGCAATTTTTTTTAAAAAATGTGCAATCTGGTGCATTGCCTCTTAATGAATAAATATAGTTATATTTATAGATTTATAAAAATAACTCTTTCTAGAAATTCAATTTATGCTTGTGCATATTCCCTAAATAACAAAAAGCCATGGAACATGTAAACAAATTCTTCTGTAAAGAAGCATTTCCCTAACAATAGACAAAATCCATATCTGCCTTGCAAAGGAATTCTTTGTTTAAAATATTTGTTAATGGCAACAAAGAAAGAGCTGTCTGTGGCTTGAATCATGTCAACTGGATTTCTATTTTCTTAGTGGAAACGTTTCACTCCTTATCCAAGGAGCTTCTTCAGTCTGAGTAAAGTTAGTAAGGGAATCCTTAAATATGTTTCTAGGCTGGCTGTGTGACCTTGCACCTGGGGCTAGGTCATGGTTATTTTTGAGATGTTTGTTTCTAAGTCCCTTTATCATCTAAAGGAGGATCGTTAAGATTACCCTGCTGCTGTTGAGCTTGTGAAATGGTCTTAATCTTCCTAGGCACAGAAGACAAAGCAGGAAGGAAGATAGGGGAAAGGTTATGCCTGAGGCCCCCACCTCTATTCAAGGAAGGATTTTCCAAGTTGGCATGAATGGATTCCTTGACCCCTCTCTCAAACCACCTATCTTCTCTGTCCAAAATGTGAACATTAATGTCCTCAAATGAGTGTCCTTTTTCCTTTAGATGAAGATAAACTGCTGACTCTGGTCCTGTGGTGTTACTTCTCCTGTGTTGGGCCATCCTCCTGTACAAAGGTTGTTTGGTTTCTCCAATGTAGAGTTCAGAGCACTCCTCACTGCACTGGATTGCATACACTACATTGCTTTCCTTGTGTTTTGGAGTTTGATCTTTGGGGTGTACAAGCCTCTGTCTCAGTGTGTTGGTGGGTTTGAAATATACAGGTATGTGGTGTTTGCCAAATATCCGTTTGATCTTTTCAGACACGCCAGCCATGTAAGGAATGACCAGGTTCTTCCGTTTACTCTGAGTCTCAGCCCTATCTGTCGCTGTTTTAGGTCTGGTAGACTTAGATTTGGTGAAGGCCCAATTTGGATATCCACAGGCCTGCAGAGCTGTTCTCAGATGCTGCTTTTCATTCTTTTTGGAATCCATGGAGGTGGGGATGGTTTCTGCTCTGTGTGACAATGTCCTGATGACTCCTAGTTTGTGCTGCAGTGGATGGTGGGAGTCAAACATCAGGTATTGATCTGTGTGTGTGGGTTTCCTGTAGATCCCTATTTCTAGATTGCATGTTATAATTGCATGTTATACGGATATTTGGCATATTTGCTGTGACAATTGATTATTTTCATCTTTAAATGATTTTCTACATATTTTAGATGGATAGATTGCAACATTGAAATGAGTTGAAAATTGGGCTGATAAATAACAATTTGGGTTCTGCACCAAGAAGCTTGCATTATTCTGCATGTCAGTTCACCTCTTTAATGGTTGTAATCTCACCCTTCACAGCCACTTAAATCCTAAAATCTTCTGGTGCTTAGCTAAGCCTGATCCAGAGAGATTCCGAGTTCCTTGAAGGAATAGCTGTCTGGAGAATTCTCCATTAGAATATGTGTTTGCAGTTATCAGAAAACTGAAAAACTCAATCCTGTTTATCTTATCATTACTTACATTCTTTACTAGTTCATCATTCTCAGCAAGCAATGTTTGTTTTGAACAGAAAGATTTTTCATTTGCATTTCTACTAAACCATGACTCAATCCTTGTAGTTTGTCCTTGCTATAAAACAATACCCTTATTTTGGACTGTAAGGGGAAAAAATGGAACAATGTGAGTTTAGCTGCCTGTTGAATAGGATTCAAATACAAATATTTTTATCTCATTCTTTCTTTTTGTGGTAGGGAAAACTACATTACATTTTTATTTCAGGGTTTCTTAGCTTACCCACCTTAAGAGAGAGCAAATTTTATTTTTTTTAAATACTATTTTTATTAAGCATTTTAGAAAAGTATATAAACAATAAAAGCGTAAAATATACTTAGTAAAATACAGATTAGTAAACATGGGAACTGAAATGTCACTGAGGTTACAATTTTTCAATATATCCTGGGTTATATGACATATCTTTTATCACTTAAATGGATAATTTAATTTGTCCTATTGATTTGATCTGATTTGATTTGATTTGTATAGCTGCCCATCTCACCTAAGCTGGGTGTCTCACATCAGTTAGAAAACAACAACCAAATAGAAACAGGTTAAAAGAGATTTTTTTTTGTTGCTGGTGGTGGTTTTTCAGAAGTGGCTTGCCATTGCTTCCTTCCTAGGACTGAGAGAGAATGACTGGCCCAAGGTCATCTAGCTGGCTTTGTGCCTAAGGCAGGACTAGAAATCATGGTCTCCCGGTTTCTAGCCTGATGCCTTAACCCAGAGCTTTCCAAACTTTTCATGTTGGTGACACACTTTTTAGACATGCATCATTTCGCGACACACTCTTAGAGCAGGGCATCATTTCGCAACACACTCTTACAGCAGGGCACAAGGCAGGCACTAGGACCTGCGTGGAATCACAGCAGGTTTGGAGGCAGCAAGGCACAAGGCAGGCACTAGGACCTGCATGGAATCCTGGCAGGGCTTGGAGGCAGCAGCAGCCGCGACACACCCAGACACTGCAGCCGACACACTAACGTGTCCCAACACACAGTTTGGAAAGCTCTGCCTTAACCACTACACCAAAGTGGCTCTCTAAAACAGATATATAGACATATAAAAATGTCAATAAAACCACATTAAAACAAAAACTAACCATAATCAGTGGCAAAGTCCATCACTACATCACATTCAACACAGTGACTGTAGCAGCTCTCCACTACTACCAGACTCCCAAGCACAATGGCAAAGCCATGTCTTCAGGGCCTTCCAGAAGGCCAATAGCATTGGGGCCAATCTAAGATCAGGTGGGATGATGTTCCAAAGGGCAGGCGCCACAGCAGAATAGGCTCTCTTCCTAGCTCCCTCCAGATGACACTCTTTTGTAGATGGGACCCAAAACATGCCTCTCCTACTGGATCTGATGGGATGGGTAGATGTAACCAGGGAGAGGCAGTCCCTCAGATAATAATAGATTAATGTATTCCAATTCTGCATCCATTTAATTAAATCCCTGACATTTTATTTTCTTGACATATTTGGATCACTAATGCTTCTAAATGCTAACAAAAATAAGGAAGGAGAAAGGGGACTTATCCCCTTCAATATGGTGCATTCTTGTAATAAAGATCAATTTACTATTACTTTGGCTTTTTGTTATTTATAAATACTCTTTATCCATGTAAGAAATGTCGAAGTGCAACCCTTCTTTTTCAAAACCGCAGACATGAAATGCCACTCCAAATTATAAATGGTCTTTTCTGCATCAAGAAAAGTCATGGACACTTTTTAAACCTCATGCAATCTTTCTAGCCAGTTAATTCTTTCTTATCCTATCAGAGGTAAACAGATTTCTTGCACCCAAAATCTTATCCTTGCTTTTTTGGGTTGATTTGCATCTTGCAGATTGCAACCTTGAGAAGCATCTCTTGAATGATATTACAGGCAGTCCTCATTTAGCAACCACAATTAGGACTAGCAAGTCGGTCATCAAGTGAAGCGATCGCTAAGTGAAACCATAACTGTGCTAATGATCTTACTTCAGCGTTCCTTAGCTTTTACAGACCTGTGAAGGTCGTAAATGTGAGGATTGGTCGCAAAGTTACTTTTTCATCACAATCGTAACTGCGAACAGTTGCTAAATGAGTCAGTCACTAAATGAAGACTACCTGTACTTAGCTTCTTTATGTAGCCCCTCAATCTACTTGCTTCTTGCTTCTTCCTTCTGTTAGAAAGCTGCCTGAAGTTTTCAAAAGAGAAAAAAGTCCTTCCACATAGAGAAACAAAGAGGTTCTGAGGGAACTCTCCTTTTGCTATGAGCTATAATAAGCATCTCTAAACAAGAAGATCCTGCTTGATACACAAAGATGTGTATCCCCTATCTGGGAACCAGGTATTACCTTGTCAATGCTATGTGGCATCACAACATACTCTCTCTAAAGAAAGACTAAAGTTTCTGGGTATGTTCAGCTTTGAGAAAAGATTACTAATGAGGGATAAATAGCACTGTTCAATATGATTTTTATATTACATTTGTGTACTGTATAAATAAAAACCATCTTCATGCATATAGTATATTTTTAGTGTCATGAATCAGGAAAAGGGTCTCCTGAATAAACAAAGAACTTTGTTTTCTAATTGATGGCAAAGCTCCCATATTTCTCACTGGCACTGAATTTTGTTAAGTCGATAAATGGCACTATTTCAAGCAGTAATTTTCTGGTAATTAGTCATTTAGGAGCAGGTAACCTGCTCCAAATGGGCAATTCCTTTAATACTTACAGAGACAGGAAAGTTGTTGGCCCCAGCTCACCTTTCAGTGAAAATTTTTGTTGGCATCAAGGGAGGGCA
This sequence comes from Charina bottae, assembly GCA_023362775.1. NCBI lineage: Eukaryota > Metazoa > Chordata > Lepidosauria > Squamata > Charinaidae > Charina > Charina bottae. The sequence goes on along the minus strand of JALMGJ010000004.1, from coordinate 89,387,400 downwards.
TATTTTGATATTAATGCTGGGAAATTGAGCCTGCTTGTACCATTCTGAGCTTAAGGAAAGGATTTGCACTTATAGCCAATCTAGTGCTTTGAACTTTGAAGCTCAAAAATGACTGTATAACAAGGAAAAATGCTATGGGCTCTTGAGCTTATTGTTCTAAAAATATCAGTAAGATCAGGCTTGTTAAAGAAATTGGATCATTAAGGTTTTCTTTGACTTTCTTGTCACCTTCAAGTGGACCTGAATATTGACTGATTTGTTTGGAATGCAATATAGGTCTTACAATTTACCTGGCTATAGAGGGTAGCACAGGACAGTACAGCAAATGAGTAATTATACAGCAATTCAATGTTATATTTATGGCTATAGTACATATGGCTTATTACTATTGAAGCTGAGCAGGTGTTCCATTTCTATAACAGTCTTCTGGAATTTTTGTTTTCACTAAGGTTTAATTCTAGAACCAATCCATGTACAGATTGCTTTTAGTTTTCTTAGTCCATATATACTGCTTCCTTTGCTTTTGTTACTAATACAAATTCATAAAATCCTTCAAGAAGGTATTTTGATGTAAGCATATGGGATAAAACCAGGGGGGGTTGAAACATTGGTTAAAGATTTAGCTAAGACAGAGTTTAGAGTCTGTGGGATGGGGGAAAAGAGGTTTCACCTAACCCTACCAAGACTGAGTAGCTGTGGGGTTTGGGTGTCACAGTTCCTGGGATTGAAGATGTTCCGTCCTTGGTTCAGGATGGGTTGCACTACACCAATCAGACCCAGGGCACAATTTTGGGGTCCTCAAATCAAATTGTCTTGTGTGCCAATTGCACATATTCCTGGATCAGGAAGCTCTGCTTGCAATCACTCATACCTCAGTCATGTCCTGTCTGGACTACTGCAAGACTATTGCAATGTACTGTATGTGGGGCTGCCCTTGGAGATCATCCAGCAGATACAACTGTCCTGAATACAGTGGCATGGGTAGTTATGGACATACCACTACTTCATAAGCTGCACTACCTTCCTACAGGCTGGTTGCAATCTGAGGTGCTGGTTATCACCTATGAACTCTTTCGTGGCACAGGAATGGATTATTTTCAGGACTGCCTTTGTCCAATTGTATCTGTCCATTCTGTATACTCTAACATGTGGGCATGCTTAAGATCTCTTTTTTGAAGTAATGCCATCTTATGGAACCTAGGAGGTGTGGTTTTTCTGTTATGGTGTCTGCCCTCTGGAATAATTTATCTCCTGACATAAGGTTGGCCATGACCCTGCTGGCCTTTAGAAAGGCAGTATAAACCTAGATCTTTCATTGGGAGTTTGGGCGAGGATGATTGGACAGCTGGAGGACTGCAATGAATCTGAGTGCCTGATCCCTGATTGCTGTCTTTTGTTTTTAGCTGGTATTGTTTTTCTTGTTCCTGTATTTTTCTCTTGGTTTATTGTATGGTTGCCCAGTGTCAAACTGTTTGGCAGACATATACACATTTTAAATATTTTAAATATAATAAGTATATCAATATATCAATAAATAAAGGCTTACAGGCCATAAGATGTATAACTTGTTTACTTGTATCATAACTAACATTACCCAAATAAAAAATGTGAGGTTGTACTGTATGTCAAGTTAATACACAGTTTAAATTGACCAAATATGAGAGTAAAATTGAGAACCATGTGCAAATTTGAATCCAGCAGATGGATGAGTGTATGAGTCAGCCTAGTAAGGATCAAGAATAGTACTGATAAGCTAAGGGCTTATCAGGATGGGCCAAGCAACAGTCCAGGAAAATGTACAAGGTACTTCACATGGGCTAAAGAAACTGACCAATCACCAAGCTTGCTCTTGAATAATGGAGTATATAACCAGTTGTCACATCAATCAGGAGGTACATGGGGTATATGCTAATGCTAACCATAATCTTAATACTGAAAACCCCACCATGGTGCAATAAATTCAGAGGGGCTACCACCAACAAGCTGCAGAGCCAGGGTTTTTCCTCTCATCACCTGATCTGCTTCCATGACCTTCAGGTTTGTAGCTGGACCAGCCATCTAGTTAAAACCTACAACATCTGCGTATACATATTTGTATGCAGAAATGCAACTCAACCTAGAAGTACACTGTGCATTCTCTAAAGTCAAAAGCAAGGAAAGGAATAATTCTCACGAGACTGTCAGTACTTTGAATAAGATTATTTTTTGGCTGTGTTAGCAGAGCTATCCTAGGTTTGTGAAATGAAAATTATGCAGAGGTAGTCAGCTGAGAAGCTAACCATCACAGGAGTTGTGGTTGAAAGTGATACACCTTTGCAAACTCATTCTTGTTTGCTAGGTTTTCCCTTAAAAATATATTTTAAAAATTGGATTAGGAGAACTTCTTTCCAGCATATAACAATCCCTTTCCAGTGCTCGAAAACCTGAGTATTTTGGACAATTAACTAATTAACAATATTAATCAATTAACAATTACAATTAATTAATCAATTAACAACAATTAATTAATTAATTAATTAACCACATCACCACAATGCCTTTGGTTTGGGTATTTGTCCTTACATCATTTTAATTTTTTTTTTACTTTTTTGCACTATATGGCTTCAGCAAATCAACATTATTCCATTAAAATTCTATTTTATTTTTTCCTATTTCCATCCTGTATTTCTGTAAGCAACCCTATATTTCTGTAAGCATTCCTTTCTTTCCTTAACTTTTAAATTAACTTTTTAGTTTTGCATATATAACGCCATTGATAAGAACAATTCAATTCAAAAATATTTATTCGGTCAATGACCAGCAATGTTGATAAAAACAGTGTTATCTCCTTTTGATAAAGGATATTAAAGGTAGATTTCAGCATCAGTGATTTATGTCATATTATGGGAGAGCTGGCTTCTTGACAGACAAAGTTTTTTTTTTAATATATACATAATGACACTTAATAGACCAAAAGAGGCATCTTTGTACTGCTCCATCTTTGTATTTCTCCATTAGGATACACCAAGGTTTCATTAACAAATTAGCAGAAGGGTACATATTTTAAGGGGCGAGGTGGCTCAGCGGGTAAGAAGCCAGGCTTGTTGATCGGAAGATTGCAAGTTCGGAGGTTCGAATCCCTAGCCCTGCGTGCAGAGTGAGCTCCTGCACTAGCTCCAGCTCTTGCCAACCTAGCAATTCGAAAGCGTGCAAATGCAAGTAGATTAATAGGTACCACTTCGGTGGGTAGGTAACAGCGTTCCGCGCGTGTCATGTGGCCACATGACCGTGGAAGCGTCTTCGGACAACGCTGGCTCTTTGGCTAACAAAAGGAGATGAGCACTGGCCCCTAGACACGACTGCACAAATGTGCGGGGGGTACCTTTTCCTTTTTTTTTTACATATTTTAAGGCAATAGATTTTTTGGAATCTTGATTCTACAATTCTTTGTAGTGGTATTATCAAAGCAAATGAAAAACATTAACAAAAAATTCATTCCATCTTATTTTCTTTTTTCATGCTGTTATTGAGTTATCATGCTTTAAGCTGTTTCACTATTTATGATGTGCACAAAATACAAAATTAATTGTCCAATTCAACACTAGTAGTACTGTGGCCTCTGACTGCATTCCATTTATCTAAATTGTAGGGTTCTTTCTCTCTTCTTCTGTCTTTCTTTGTATGTATGCTCTTCCTTAAGAAAGTAATTTGATCAAATCCCCCCAGAGGTTGAGGAAGACAAACTATTCTTTCATTTCATTGAGGCCATTGTTATTGGATTCAAACATTTTCCTTTAAACAAAGAATTCATTTACATATATTAGCAGTTAGGAAATATATAGCTTATAAAAATGCATTAAGTCACATTTGTTAAAATTAAAGCTCAGGCATTTCTTCAGTGTGCTTTATTTGATACAATGAACTTGTTTAAACTTATTACCAGATCTTTACTATTACAATGTTTTTATCTCTTCTATTCTTACCCTTTTCTAATCTCTTTTCTGCTGTTAATCCAATACATTCATGCAAATTTGGGTCTAACCGGAGATACATATGCATGTAAGTCCTGTTTCTTACATTTGCATGGTTAATAATGAAAAATAAACTTATATCTGAATTAGTTTGAATATTTCAACTACTTAATTGAGATTTGTTAACTATGCTTATTTTCATGCACAAAATAGTTTATTGGATTGTATGTGCGATAACAATTATCCCATCAAACAGCCAAGCAAAAATTTACAGTCCATTTCTTTTAAAAAAATATTTGAAAAGGAAGAGGGTAGATGCTCCTGGAAAAGAAATACTAATTCACTTCAAAGTAAATTACTTTATTGGTTTATATATGATATACACCAGAGTTGCTCTTGAGTGAAATGGGCGGTGACAAAATATGAAATATAAGTAATATTTTTATTAAATATTTTTATAAAATATTTTGCATCATGAAAAATCTTACTCAGATAACAGAAAATTGACCTGTGTAAATATATATGTATATATGTATATATGTATATATGTATATATATATATGTATATATGTATATATGTATATATGTATATATGTATATATGTATATATATAGAGAGAGGGGCGTGATGGCTCAGCGGGTAAGACGCCAGGCTTGTCAATCGGAGAATCGCAAGTTAGGAGTTTCGAATCCCTAGCCCCACGTGATGGAGTGAGCTTTGAAATTCGAAGGTCGAAAACATGCAAGTGCAAGTAGATGAATAGGTACCACTTTGGTGGGTAGGTAACAGCGTTCCATGCATGTCATGCCGGCCACATGACTGTGGAAGCGTCTTCGGACATTGCTGGCTCTTTGGCTAACAAACAGAGATGAGCACCGGCCCCTAGAGTTGGACACGACTGTGCAGGGGAAACCTTTACCTTTACCTTTACCTTTACCTTTACCTTTACCTTTACCTTTACCTTTACCTTTACCTTTACCTTTACCTTTACCTTTACCTTTACCTTTACCTATATATATATATATATATATATATATATATATATATATATATATCTCAATATATATATATCAGCTTCTTCATTGTCCCCTCTTTCACTAAATTGCAGCCATAGTTGAACAGTGACTCTGAACAACATATGAGAAAAACTAAAGTGGGATGTTACTTTGAGGAAAATACTCTGTTTCCATAACAACTTGAATGGGTTAAAGTGAAAATCCTGGAAATTGAACTAAATGTTCAACTGAAATACTAAGCCAGTGATTTAGCTGGAGCAATGTATGAGACGTATGAGAATGTATGAGAATGTATGAGAAATTATGAGAAGATCATAATGAGAATTAACCCCAAACAGTATTAAAATAATTATATTAATTGCATTCTGTGAATTTCTGTACTTCAAGGAAATAATTTCTCATGGTAGCGTTCTTTTTTTTTTTTTACTAATCTGACCTTATCTTAACAATGTACATTATAACAGTGACCTGCTTGCCATCATTACAGTGTTAGAATATAGCACCTGCTACTATCTTCTCTTGGGAGTGACATCTGTCCCCAATTAGAAAGTAATAGATTTAGTATTTCTAAGAACTCGATAACTTTGCCTTTCTAAGCTGCAAAATACAATGCAAGAAAATGTCAAAACCCATCTCTTCCCTGAAAAAAAATCCAACTATGGTAAGTATAATTACTGATGTATGTTCTTTTCTTCCCACTTTCATTAACCAAATGTCCATTATAAAACCTCCAGGCCAAGCACCTTTCTTTTATCATGTTTTCTGACATATATCCGTACTAGTTTATAATACAATTCTGTCATAAAACAAAGAAACTTACAGAAGTCTCTTGAAGGATTGTTATTTTTTTTTCTTAAAATTATCAAGGGGGACTTCATCAGCAAAAATGCATTCTTGTTGTTTTTGCTAACAGAATTAAGAAAGGCAGAGGTAGAGTTATTTTAAGATGGTGTAGAGCAGGGTTTTCAACCAGGGTTCCATGGAACCCTAGGTTTCCGTGAGAGGTCACTAGGGGTTCCCTGGGAGAGAACAATTTATTTAAAAAATTATTTCAAATTTGGGCAACATCACATTAAAGAGGTCAGTTTCATTCTTTATTTTTAGTTTAAGAACACTGCTAATGCATGTATACAGGCCTAGACATGAAATGAATATAATTATTTTGTAACTTCTGGCCTATATTTGAGCCTGAATGTGCACGGGTTCCCCGAGGCCTGAAAGATATTTCAAGGGTTCCTCCAGGGTCAAAAGGTTGAGAAAGGCTGGTTTAGAGAGATTTATTTTAGGATGCTGTTATGGTAGGAAATCTAAATTCCCCTTAGCTAATTACTAGTTACCAAGATCAAGGAAATGGATTGATTGGTTATGTGCCATCTAGTTGGTGTCAACTTTTAGTGACCACGTAGATAGACCTCCAGGATGATCTGGCCCCAATGTGGTCTTTCGGGTCTTCCAATGTTGTAATTGAATCCATCTACCTTGATGTTGATTGCCCTTTTCTTTTCTTTCTTTCAACTTTTCCCAGCATTATAACAGTAGAATTCTCAACAGAATCAGGTCTTCAGATTATAGGTCCAAAATATGATGATATTTTCTTGCTATCCATAGCAACATACCTCTTCATCCAAATGTATCATTACCAGGGACCCCCACATACAACATAGCTGAAGAACTTACAAAATAACTTGGACATCTCATAGAGGAGAGTGAATATTCTATCAACTCCCCCCCTACAGTGCCTCCAGAAAATTAAAGACCTAAAAATAGATGAAGATGAAATTATGGTGTCATTCAATGTCACAGCACTCTTTACAGCCATAGACCCAGCACTAGCAAAAGAATCCATGGCAGCAGTTCTATACAACACACCTGACCTCACCAAATACACTAAGATTTAAATACCCAGAATCATGGATCTCATCGACCTCTGCTTCACCACCTACCAACAAATCAGAGGGGATTTGTCCCTTGGGATCATCACTCTTGGGACTCATAGAAGAGCAATGCAGTGTCTAGAAAATACGTATACAATCAAAATGGATGGATCAGGTATGTAGATGACACCTTCATCATAATAAAAAAGGAACAACTAGAGAAGTCACATGAAACAATCAGCCACATCTTCAAAGGAATAAAATTCACAATGGAACAACAACACACTACTCTTCATGGACATCCTCATCAGTAGAGGAAATGACGGCAAATTAGAAACACAAGTCTACCTACAGGAATGAGAGACTCAAATTAAATTTGTGAAACAGAAGCATTTTGAATTTGCAAATAAACCAGGCAGATGGTTAGCTTATAAATTGCGCAAACAAAGACAAAAGAATTTAATTTCTAAAATACAACATGAGGGGAGAACTTTGGTGGACAACGTAGGTATCCAAGAAGCCTTTTACTGTTATTATTCATCATTATATATAAAGTAAGATGTTCCATTAGATGACATTGACAAATATTTGAGTAAACAAAAATTAAGTGTTCTCACTGATGAGCAAAAGTTATTGCTTAATAACCCTATAACGGTAGAGGAAATGTCAACTGCTTTCAAGAAAATTAATAGTGGAAAAGCACCTGGTCCCGATGGTTTATCAGCAGCTTATTATAAATGCTTTGAGGATGAACTTTGTGTTCCTTTACAAAAGACTATGAATTCGATTTTAGAAACAGGTTTAATGCCAAAAACATGGAAAGAAGCTCATATTGCACTGATTCCAAAAGATCAACAAGATTTGACTTTAACGAAGAATTATAGACCAATATCTTTATTGAACAATGATTATAAGATATTTACAACAGTGTTGGCGGAAAGAATAAAAATTATTCTTAAGAATTTTATCCATGAGGATCAGGCAGGATTTTTGCCTAAGAGACAAATTCGAGATAATGTTCGAAATGTTTTGGACATATTGGAGTACTTGGAACAACATAATGAAAAAAAGGCTGCTTTGATATTTGTAGATGCTGAAAAAGCCTTTGACAGTTTAAATTGGCCTTTTATGTTTAAAGTATTGGAATCTATGAATTTTGGGGGAAACTTTACTAAATGGATTAAATCTATATATACCCCCAAACCGCTAAAATAATTGTTAACGGCGATTTCAGTAAATCATGTGAAATTCAAAAAAGTACAAGACAAGGATGTCCTTTATCTCCACTTTTGTTTATACTGGTCTTAGAAGTTTTACTTAGAGACATTAGACAAGATGATGGCATTTCTGGTATAAGAGTCAAAAAAGAAGTTTATAAGCTAAGAGCCTTTGCTGATGACCCAGTCATTACTTTAGAAAACCCATTGGTTGGGATTGAGTTACTAATGCAGAAATTGAAAGACTTTGGGTCGCTAGCAGGGTTCAAAGTGAATTTACAGAAAACAAAAGTTTAACTAAGAATATGAATTGCCACCAACAAGAGAAATTGAGAGAATTAACTGGATTTATAATAGAAAAAAAAGTAAAATATTTGGGAATACATTTAACATCAAAGAATGTCAATTTGTTTCAGAATAACTATTTTTCACTTTGGACAGATATAAAAAAAGACTTAGATTGGTGGGAGAAACTGCAACTATCACTATTAGGTAGAATATCAGTGATTAAAATGAATATTTTGCCAAGAATTTTATACCTTTTCCAAACAGTACCTATACTGGCTTAAGAAGCGCCTTTTAAACAATGGCAGCATGATATATCTACGTTTGTATGGCAAGGGAAAAAACCAAGAATAAAATATAAAGTTTTGCAAGACTAAAAAGAAAGAGGTGGCTTGGGCCTCCCAGATTTGAAGTTATATTATGCAGCATGTTGTTTAGTATGGCTTAAAGAATGGATTGTTTTGAAAAATGAAAAACTATTGAATTTAGAAGGTCATAATTTAAGATTCGGATGGCATGGATACTTATGGTATGACAAAGTTAAAGTTAATGTGGACTTTAAAAATCATTATATTAGAAGATCTTTGTTAAGGATTTGGAATAAATATAGGTCAACTTTATGTTACAAGATGCCTTTATGGATTTCTACACAAGAAGCATTCTATAGAACTGAAACAAGAGATAAAGACAAATGGTTGACTTATAAGGACTTGTTAGAAAAAGAACAAGGAGAATACAAAATTAAATCAAAAGAACAACTTGCCTCGGAAGGATATACTTTTCAATGGCTTTCCTATATGCAGCTTATAGAGAAATTTAAGTTAGATAAAAAAAAATGGATTTGAACAGAGTAAATCAGAATTTGAAATACAACTTTGTGAAACAGACAAACATTTAATTGCTAAAATGTATAAACTACTGTTGAGAGGGAAAATGGTGGAAGAACAAGTTAAAGATTGTATGATTAAATGGGCAAAAAATATTGGTCATAACGTAAATATGCAGCAATGGGAAAATATGTGGTCTAAAGGATTGAAGTTTACTCTGTGTTATAATTTGAAAGAAAATTTCTATAAGATGATGTATCAATGGTATATAACCCCCCAAAAACTTGCAAAAATATATGGGACTGTTTCTAACATTTGCTGGAAATGTAATAAACAAGAGGGGTCGTTTTACCACATGTGGTGGACATGTAAGATTACAAAGAAAATTTGGACCCAAATACATACATTGATGCAGAGTATACTACAAATACAGATTCCATTTAAACCAGAATTATTTCTGTTGGGAATATTGGATTTACAAATAGAAAAACATTTTGTTAGAATTATACAATATATGATAACAGCAGCAAGACTTCTTTATGCACAATTTTGGAAAACTCAGACTTTACCAACAGTACAAGAGTGGATGTTAAAATTGATGGACATGGCAGAAAATGATAAATTGACTTGTTTATTGAAAGAAAACTCAAGTTATCAATATCTCAAAGAGTGGAAACCATTGATGGACTTTTTGCGAAATGCAGGAGCGGCGAAGCTTACATGGGGTTTTGAAGAGTAGATTAAATATAATAGAGTATATTAGACAAAGAATTATTTCTATCTATTGTATGAAAAACCAACATTTAAGGCAGATTCTTTTATCTACATGACCAGAGATAGATTGGAAGTTACCTATTTTTCATATCTTTTTCTTTCTCTTACTTTACTACACTTTTTCTTTTCTTTTTCTTTATTTTGTATTTCTATTTCTTTTTCCGTTTCTAACTTTTCACTATGTATTTTAAAATCTTAATAAAATTTATAAAAAAAAAAGAAAAGAAACACAAGTCTACCGGAAATCTACCCACACTAACCAAGTGCTCCACTACCAAAGCAATAACCCAACCTCCCACAAGAGAAGCTGTGTAAGAACATTATTCAGACAAGCACAAATGCACTGCAGCAACCCAGAACACCAGAAAAAGGAAACAGACCACCTATACAGCATTTTCCAACAAAATGGATACCCGCACATCTTTATCAAAAAGTCCCTGACCACTTAACCTACTACAGCACAACCAACACAAGCTATGAAAAGATAACACTGCCATACATCAAAACATCTCGGAAATTACCAACAGACTATTACAACCACGTGGCATCACCGTAGCACACAGACCAACTTAAAGCCGTCCAAAACATTTTAAGTAAACCAAAAGAAACCCAGTAGCCCAAGAATTTAAAACAGGAGTCATCTACAACATACATTATAAGGACTGTAACAGCTACTATGGGCAGACAGGTAGATGACTAGAAGGGCATATCCATGAACACCAACTAGCAGTCAGAAGACACAATGAAAACTCCTTAATCTCACAACACATGGACAGACTGAACCATGCTTTCAACTGGGAAACTGTGAGCATCCTAGATCAAGCTAAATCCAAAAATGCTAGGAAATTCCTGGAAGCTTGGCATTCAGACAAAGCAGCCATCAACAGGCACTTAGACCTAAACAACATTAACACACATTCAAAAGAAACAATAAGAAAGCTAAAAAGGAAACAAAAAGACCAGAACACCTCCTTGTCAGCAATCAACACCCAGATAAGAAAGGATTAACACCAGGATTAAATCCAGATGAACAATCAAGCAGTACACAGACGCCTAATCAAGGAAATACCAAGGAGAGAACACAACCTCCACCAACACTGTCAGGGCAAACTACTGTATATAAACAGAGAGCAAACCCCACTCCTATACCACATACTATATAAAGTATATATTGGGACCACAAAACGCAGCATCCACACCACGATAAAAGAACATGAAAGACACTGCAGACTACAGCAACATGAAAAATCTACAATAGCTGAACATGCTCTCAAACAAACTGGTCACCAAATCTTATTTGAAAACACAGAAATACTGGACAACACCAATAGCCACTATGTTAGACTATACAGAGAAGCCATTGAAATACATAAACACCAACACAGTTTCAATAAAAAAGAAGAAAGCCTAAAGATCAGCAAAACCTGGCTGCCAGTCCTGAAATACACAGCTTGCAAAAGGTCAACGAACTCTACTCAACCACAGCAATATACAAACAACTCACACAATAGATGTGCTAATCCCACACACAACAGCACCACACACCCCTAATCACCACAAAAAACCCTCTCCCAATCTCTTGTAAATGACCTCTCAGCAGCTATAAACACCAGCAGGAACACACACCCTCCACTTGGGCACAGAGAGAATCTTCTAGCTGTGCTCCTGTCCTCTGAAGATGCCAGCCACAGCTACTGGCAAAACGTTAGGAACAAAAACAGCCAGAACATGGCCACACAGCCCGGAAAACCCACAACAACCATCAAACCCCACTCCCTTCTAGCACTGAAGATGTTGCCTAGTTGAGCAATGAAATGTCTGCAAGAAAACAACCAAGCTCAGAGAATACCAAGAAGTCTACCATTCTCAGGAATCATTTCCAACCCCAGTTCCATTAGCATCAATACTCTTTCTATTCTCTTTCTTCAAAGTCCAACTTTTGTTTCTTTAGAGTATCACAGGGGAAATTATTGTCTTCGTGTTTCTGATTTTTGTAGGTATAGACACATCATGGCATTTGAACATAAGGACATCTATTTTTAAAATAGTAAATGGATTAAGTACATCTTTGAAAACTAGTATAAACCACCTACCAGCTGAGATTTTTTAAGATTTTTTTTATCCCGCCTTTATTATTTTTATAAATAACTCAGGGTGGCGAACATACCTAATACTCCTTCCTCCTACAATTTTCCCCACAACAACAGCCCTGTGAGGTGAGTTGGGCTGAAAGAGAGCGACTGGCCCAAAGTCACCCAGCTTGCTTTCATGCCTAAGGCGGGACTAGAACTCACAGTCTCCTGGTTTCTAGCTTGGTGCCTTAACCTCTAGACCAAACTGTTTGTTTGGTTGGTTGTTGTTTCTCAGGGCATGTGGCCTTTAATATCATATATGGCGTTGGACGTTTCTGTAATACACAAGTCAGAAATTTTACTTTTCTCAAAAAGATACCATTGTGTAACCAGAAATAGAAACAAGTGCCACAGCAAAATATTGCAGTTCTCCATTCCTCTGGAGTCTTATCCACAAAATGTGACCTGTTCTGAAGGTATAAAAATTAATTAGTTGCTTAAATAAAGTTCACAGAAAATTCTGTTAGTACTTGTTCATAATCTTCCAAATAGTTTTCTATCTAATTTACAAATATTCAGTTGCCAGGAAAAGAATAATATTCTAAGATAATGAAATAAGAATATGAAAGTTTAGAATTATAAGGAGAGGGGATGGTCTGTAGCTTGAATCATGTCAACTGGATTTCTATTTTCTCAGTGGAAACGTTTCGCTCCTTATCCAAGGAGCTTCTTCAGTCTGAGCAAAGTTAGTAAGGGAATCCTTAAATATGTTTCTAGGTGGCTGTGTGACCTTACACCTGGGGCTAGGTCATGGTTATTTTGAGATGTTATTTCTAAGTCCCTTTATCATCTAAAGGAGAATCGTTAAGATCACCATGCTGCTGTTGAGCTTGCGAAATGGTCTTAATCTTCCTAGGCACAGAAGACAAAGCAGGGAGGAAAATAGGGGAAATATTGTGCCTGAGGCCCCCACCTCTATTCAAGGAAGGATTTTCCAAGTTGGCATAAATGGATTCCTTGACCCCTCTCTCAAACCACCTATCTTCTCTGTCTAAAATGTGAATATGATAAAGATGATAAAGGGACTTAGAAATAACATCTCAAAATAACCATGACCTAGCCCCAGGTGTAAGGTCACACAGCCACCTAGAAACATATTTAAGGATTCCCTTGCTAACTTTGCTCAGACTGAAGAAGCTCCTTGGATAAGGAGCGAAACGTTTCCACTGAGAAAATAGAAATCCAGTTGACATGATTCAAGCTACAGACAATTCCACCTGGATGACTGAGAACCTTCATAGACAAGGAGAGGGGATGTCCTCCTGTTTATTAAAGAGTGCTGATAGAAAATCAAAAGGTAGATTTGTTTGAACTACGTACTGTATTTATTCTAAAGCTATAGTATGACTGAAGTCTTTTGCACAGTTCTTGATGATGATGATTATGTGCCATCAAGTCCTTGTCGATTCTTAGCGACCACATAGAAAGATTTTCTCCATGACAATTTGCAAAGTTGGCCAATATTAATTCTAATAAAACATCTTATTTCTTCTTGCTTTTCCCTCACATCTCTCCAGTTCTGTCAATCTGTAATGTTGAATCAATACAATTCTATTCCGATAAGCACTACAGGTACAGAAGTTATGATCTTCTTGTATATCTTCCATGTTGCTGTTTGAAGATCGTTCCAGGAAGCATTGTGTACTGATCATTTATACAGAAATAACTCCAGAGAATTTCAATAATAATAATTTATTAAACATGCATGCCATTGAAATAATAATAATTTATTAAACATGCACCATCAGAGTGGGGGCCATCCAGTGCATGGGGTAGTTTAAGTTTATGTATGTATGTACAGTATGAAAAAGACCACTCCCATATGTTTAATAAGTTACATACTACAGTACCCCCCCTCACTCTCCCTGCCTGCACATTTCTAACAAGCAATCTCTGAAAAATGACCACCCCCTGCAAATTAAAAGGAACCCACACTTCTTTTGCAGAAAGTAAGTACTTTTGCAGAAATAGTGAGGTCAGGTTTGGCATAACACTAGTATCCTTAATCTTACTTTGGCACAGGTAAGAAAGTTAAAAAGGCGACTTCCCAAAATCTCAAAAATTAGAGAGTTGTACCTGGAGGGACTGGTTTTGAAAGAAACTGCATGTGGTGAAGATACCACGCAATTGCTTCACAGTGATGCTTGTCAGGAAATAAAGAACTTCTGAAAGGCAGTTGAGACAACAAAGGAACTGCTTGCATGTGCTAAATCATTTACTGAACTAAATGCATCATGAGTGTTTCTGTTGTTGGGCAGAAAATATGAGGTTCTAAATGTGATCATGCTGAGTGAGTTGAGTGATGCTCCATATTAATTATTAAAGTGTCTTTCAAAAGGCTTTCATGATGGCATCTATTGGCTGTATCAAAATCTCTGTACTTACATAGATTACCTTGAAAGATAAGAGGAAGAAACTGCAGCACAGAACAGAAAATTATGCACTCATGTGCGTACATTCCTTAGTTTCGTATAATAAAAACAGAGTTTATTTTGAATGCAAGTGCATGTTCCATTATGTAAGTAAACAGACAGGATAATCTTAAAACTGTATTTTGAGTACACATTTGAAAGTCAAAACTATATCTTAATGTTTCACACTATTATTCACTGCCATGCCAGTCTTTAGTTGCTTCAGTTCAATTCTTTCCTCCATGCATTTACATGTGTACTGAACAGACCCCCTTCCCTCCAAAAATAAAACCTCTTGTACTCGTCTAAGTTTAATTCAGGTAAGTATAATAGTAGATTTTAAATTGTAGGAATTATTAGGATTGTCTATTTGTCATATTTTCTGGTGTCAGAAATATTCTCCTTAAATGAAAGTAGCATGTGGTGGATCCCCACAAGTCCTACTATTCTGCCTAATGGTGGTGGAGGAAGGAATTTGTTGGGAAGGACAAATGAAGCATGTTAGGAGTGTACACCATGAATACACTGTATATCCCCAGCAGGGTCACCCAAGACTTGGCCCTTCAGGTCAGATGGCTGTCAACTTGCTACTGAAGTAGAACTGAAGATCTTTTGGAGAGTTTTTGACAGGGCTAGGTTAAAGCCTTTCTTCAATATCTAGTTGCCAATATAGCAATGCAGGGAAAGAAAATCCAAAGCTGCAGGGACAGAATTTCAGTGGAAATGTAGAATGTAAGAGGCTTGAATATGAGAAAATGCAATACAGTGAAAAATGAAATTAATCAACTATACATTGACATCTTTGGTGTCAGTGAATTGACATGGATTGGAATTAGACACTTTCAGTCAGAAAATCATAGTTTTTATATTCAGGACATGAAAAACAAGGAGGGAATGGCATTGCTTTCATAGTCAGGAGAGATATAGCAAATATAGTACTTGGGTGCAAAGCAGTCAATG
Source organism: Charina bottae (assembly GCA_023362775.1). NCBI lineage: Eukaryota > Metazoa > Chordata > Lepidosauria > Squamata > Charinaidae > Charina > Charina bottae. The sequence goes on along the minus strand of JALMGJ010000004.1, from coordinate 89,371,954 downwards.
ACTAAATAGTATCAATTTGACTTTGTGGACAACCCTTTAATGACAGTTATCCAAGTTTATGCACCAACCATTGATGCAGAAGAAGAAAAGGTTGACAAGTTGGATCTGAAATCTACAGAATATGCAAGCAAGATGTGCTGCTTGTGATTGGAGACTGGAAAGCTAAATCTGGAAAGAGGAAAACCTAGTTGGACTGTATGACCTATGAAACAGAAATTAATCAGGAGAATAACTCATCAATTTCTGATAAACCAATTATTTCTTCATTACTAACACATTATTTCAACAACCAAAATCCTGCCTATAGATAGTGGTATCATGAGAGCAAACCGAAATAAATTTTCCTATATTATTGGTAGAAGAAGGTGGAAGAACTCAAATTATAACGGCAAAAACATAGCCTGGGACACAGCTCACAAGCTACTCATATGCAAGTTCCAAATCAAGATAAAGTAGAAAAACAAAGCCAACCAGTTTTCACCATATCTAGATTATCTAGACCCCTTTCAGTCAGGATTCAGGCCAGGATATGGGACTGATCACGCTCTTGAATGACCTCTGGTGGGAGCAGGATGGGGGCAGTATGACCATCCTTGCTCTTCTTGACCTCTTGGTGGCCTTTGATACCATCAATCATGGTATCCTTCTGGACCGGATTCAGGAGTTGGGGGGGTGGCACTGTGTTGCGCTGGTTCTCCTCCTTCCTCTGGGGTTGGTTCCAGTCAGTGTTGGTAGGAGGGGAGAGGTCCAATCCATGGTCCCTACTGTGTGGGGTACCACAGGGCTCGGTTCTTTTGCCCCTCTTATTTAACATCTACATGAGGCCACTGGGTGAGGTGATCTGATGGTTTGGGGTGAGGTAACATCAGTATGCTGATGATACCCAGCTTTATATCTCCTCCCTGGGCTGTCTGAGTGATGCCGTTGATGTCCTATCTCAGTGCCTGGAGGCTGTAGGGGCCTGAATGGGGCACAATGGGCTTCGACTCAACCCAAGCAAGACTGAGTGGCTTTGGGAGTTTGGTCCTCCCAGTACCAAGGTTTTTCCATCTTTGGTCCTGGATGGGGTGGCACTGCCCCAGATGGACCCGGTGTGCAATTTGGGGTCCTCTTGGACTCATGGCTCCTGCTGGAAGAGCAGGTGTCAGCCATGGCTAAGAGGGCCTTTACATACCCTTGGGCTGTGTGCCAGTTGCACCCATTCCTCGACCAGAAGGCACTACTCACTTCACTCATGCCCTTGTGACCTCCCGTTTGGACTATTGCAATGTGCTGTACATGGGGCTGCCCTTGAATAGCATTCAGAAGCTTCAGCTGGTACAGAATGCAGCTGCCTGGGTTGTAAAAGGTGTCAGCTACTTGGCACATGTAACATCACTGTTTCGGGAGCTGCATTGGTTGCCAGTGTGTTTCCGGGTGCAATTCAATGTGCTGGTTGTCACCTTTAAAGCCATTCATGGCTTGGGACTGGGTTACCTTAGGGACCGTCTTTTCCCAGTTGTTTCTACCTGTCCAATCCAGTCCAGCAGGATGGGCATGCTCCGGGTCCCATCAGCCAAGGAATGCTGGTTGGTGGGGACCAGGAGACGTGCCTTTTCTGCTGTGGTGCCTGCCCTCTGGAACATCCTTCTTCCTGTCTATGAAGGTTCTCAGTCATTCAGGTGGAATTGTCTGTAGCTTGAATCATGTCAACTGGATTTCTATTTTCTCAGTGGAAACGTTTCGCTCCTTATCCAAGGAGCTTCTTCAGTCTGAGCAAAGTTGGTAAGGGAATCCTAAATATGTTTCTAGGTAGCTGTGTGACCTTACACCTGGGGCTAGGTCATGGTTATATTGGGATGTTATTTTTTAACTCCTTTTATCATCTAAAATAAATAAAGAGAGGGGTCAAGGAATCCATTTATGCCAACTTGGAAAATCCTTCCTTGAATAGAGGTGGGGGCCTCAGGCACAATATTTCCCCTATTTTCCTCCCTGCTTTGTCTTCTGTGCCTAGGAAGATTAAGACCATTTCGCAAGCTCAACAGCAGCATGGTGATCTTAACGATCCTCCTTTAGATGATAAAAGGAGTTAAAAAATAACATCCCAATATAACCATGACCTAGCCCCAGGTGTAAGGTCACACAGCTACCTAGAAACATATTTAGGATTCCCTTACCAACTTTGCTCAGACTGAAGAAGCTCCTTGGATAAGGAGCGAAACGTTTCCACTGAGAAAATAGAAATCCAGTTGACATGATTCAAGCTACAGATCCTTCTTCCTGAGATTAGGATGGCCTCGACCCTTTTGGCTTTCCAGAAAGCCTTGAAGACCTGGCTTTGTGCCCGGGCCTGGGGCCCCAAGTGTGCGAAGGGTCCTGTTACATGGTTGTGTTAACACCAATGGTTTTTAAGATCTCTCGGCTATATTTATATTTAATTTTTTGTATCGTTTTTATTGTCTGATTGTTTTTATTATTGTAAGCCGCCCAAAGTCACTGGTTTGAGATGGGCGGCTATATAAATTTAAATAAATAAATAAATAAATAAATAAATAAATAAATAAATAAATAAATATATATCATTTTGAGCATATACTCACCATTTTCAAGAAGAATATGAGGAATCATTTCAAAGTCTTGAACCTCTTTGATAGAAAACCAGAGGAACTGTGGAATGAAATCCAAGAAGTTGTTAAAGATGAATGTAGAAGGAGACTGCCAAAAGTCAAGAAACAGAAGGGAACTTGGATATAAGAACTAATGGTGGAAATAGCCCAAAAGAGAAGTAAAAGCCAAGAAAGACAAATTCTCAGGAATGAACTTAAATAATTTCAGAGAGAAGTTAAATGAAACAAGAAGCTGTATCACAGTGACACTTCTAAAGACATTATTATTATTATTATTATTATTATTATTATTATTATTATTAATAGCCACTTACAAAATCCAAAGGCAGTAAAAACAGTTAAAAACATACAACAACACATATAGAATCTGTGGAATCTTCTTGGAAAAATGAGAATGTATTTAGGAACAGAGCATTTTCTCCAAGCAGGAACCTTTCAGATGCATGGATTGGCATTAAGATTGCCCTTGAGGAATATTATACAAAGCAAGGATTTCAGCTGGAATTCATATCTTGCTAATTACAGAGAGAAAATTCTACTTGAATTCAGCATTTCTTTAGGACCAAGATATTTACAAACACATTTACAGCACACTTTTTTTTAAGAATCTAGATTTGCACCTGCAAGCAAATTGGCCATTTTTGAAGTACCCAGAAATAATTTCTTGGCATGCAAAAATAGTTCATAGCAAATTACTGGATTTTAACTGAGCATCATTTTTCTATATGGTTACAGCTGTAGAAGTATGTGAGTATGGCTCAGTGTGAAGAAAGAGTGAAGGGGGAAAAATTAAGTCTTAACAAGCTTCAGATTTCAGTGAAGTGTGAACATAAAAGCTATGCTCAGTTGGAATCACAGCCTCAATTAATGGACCAGATAACACTAACTGTTTGAAAACAATTTTCTATTAGGATATGATAGCTGAAAGAGAAGTAGAGGATCTTTTCTTCTCATAAATTACATATTGAAGATGAAACTGGTGCATTTATCTTCTGCATAATTAGCAAGGAACTGGTATATACCAAAACCAATTCATGTGATTTGTTTTCTTCATTGGTTGGCTTGGCCTTTTTTTAAAAAAGCAAAAAAAAAGCAAAAACATGGGTCCATTCAAAATGATATGGAACAGATCTGCTCTTGAGCCTTGTGACTTCATTTTATACAGAACCATCTAGCAAGAGTGGGATAAAGCCAGTGGTGTGCTGGTAAATGTTTATGAACCAACTCTGCCAGCTCCATTGCAGTTACCATGCTGTGTCACTAGCCGCAGAGAATTAGCAGACAATTTCTTATTTGTCTTTCTTTTAGAAAAGCAAGTGACAGATTTCAAGATAACTGAGCTGATAGATAGCATTGATTAACTAAGAAAAGCAGCAGGAGATTCCTTAGGCTACTTCAAGTTATGAACTTGGAGAAGGAGATCTTCAATCCATAGATTTAAGCTAACACACCAAAGTCACTCATTAGATAGTCCACAATGGCCACACCCCCTTCCCAGAGCAACACCTTCTAACTTTGATCTTTTCCTTCTTGGCTGGAGGTAATATGATTTACAATATTATCCACAGTTACACAAATAGATCCACTAAATGAGGAAGCTTATTTCTCTGAATACCTGAAAATCTCCTCCCAAAGTTTCAAGGGAGAGATTTTGCATCCTCAATTAATAAAAAATAATTGCTTTCCAAAGAGCACCTATATCAACTAGTGCTAGAATCAGATGCCACGATGCAATAAAAGCTACCCATGTGTTATATTCTCAGTCCTCAAGGGGGAGGAAATACTACTAAAGGACAGGATAACTGGGACACCCGCAGCTTTTAGGAAATATTTTATTGGAATGGAAGCAAGATAAATAACATCTTAAATAAACTATTTTTCTTCAGGGATAACAAATTCTAATTCATTTTAATTAAAACACATCTCTATTTCTGATTTGTCCAGTATGCTAAGGGCAATCTAGCATCAAGTCTTTAAATGAAATGGGTTGATTATAAGTCTCAAAAGCAACTGTTTGTTCCTTAATGTATTTTAACAATATAATAGACAAATACATTGCAATTTCATTCATTATGCAAATAGATTACTTCACAGTGATTCCTGGGATAGCTTATATATAACTGTACGACTGATATCTACTACTTGATGGCTTAAATTCCTTTACACATTACAAATGCATTAATACACATCTTAAAACCTCTTTATATAGGGCCAAGTGCATACAGACAGGGGTCAGGACAATCAAGTATAAGGGTGCCTAACATAACTTTACAATTTCCTCAAACATGTTTTCAGTATATGGGGAATCTTATATAGACCAGCTATAATCTTAGGTCAACCAAAAGAGGCTGCTTATATCAAAGGCATCACAAATATACAGTACTTATTTGGAATAAGGAATTATAACCACAAATGTACAGGGGACACCTGTTCTAGTTTGGAGGCCCGTCCAGACCTCTGGAAATTGGCTGATCTGGTTCAGATTGCTCCAGAAGTAATCCAGTCTGACTAAATCTTGAAATCCAGTATTAGATGTGGAAAAATGAAGCTGCATTGTCTTACAAAGTAAAATCACACACGTCTAATACTTTTTCGTTCTCCAGAATGGAGTAAAGTTTTCCAGAACTGAGATAATGAAATATGCAAACATCACAGAAATGGGTACAGGTATGTATGTATGTATGTATGTATGTATATGTGTGTGTGTGTGTGTGTGTGTGTGTATTTATTTATTTATATTTATGTTCATTTAAAAAAAATTTTATAAAGTACCTGTAACAATTTTTTGTGATTAAATAAATGAGTGAAATTTATCTTAACAAACAGATGGAGGAAACTTTTGTAAAGGAAAAGGGTGTTGGTAAGAAATCTGTCCTTTCTAGAATGTGATGGACCTGATTGTGGAACTGGAAATATGAGATTATCTTACTAGTCTTTCCTATTAATCAGTTGTTAGATGAGATCAACTAGCTAAAGCACTGATAAAAAATATTAAATTAACCATTAGACAATAATGGGGTGGAGTAAATTCAAAAACTGACTTTCTCAACCCCCAGTGTCTCTCCATCTGGTTAAGATCTGTGATTAGGCCAAAAAAGGTTTTGATCTGTAAACATTTTTAGGGAGAATTTTTCACCTCACTGAAATATTTTGCTTCAACCCCAAAATTAAAAATGAAGAATATTCACTACTAGCATAGTCTTTATTAAATTTTACCATTTCTCCTGTTCTTATTCATAACTATGGCAGTTAGCATATATTTTTAATGCAATGAATATAACTTGCTGGAAAAAAAACATTTAGCAAATAATAGCCATCAGCTAAGAAGCATGTAAAAAGGAAAACTTCCATATAAATATAAAAGAACCAAAATGCAATTGAAAGAGAGAAGCAAATATATCTGATTAAGATCTCATAGAAACTCATATAGGCAGTGAGACAAATAATAAAATATTCAGAGGCAGGGAGCTTAAGCAAATAATTTCTATTTATTGCAATGGGGATATATTATGCTATACAAAGTCAGAAGAACTCTGGCATACACAATGAAGCAATTAGATGCTGACAAATTTATTTTTGCTGTTTGCAGACATAATGGAAAAGTTATTTCTAAAACTAATCTCCTGTACTGCATTTCCCTCCTTTCTGAAAAAGTATATCATATACATATCAACTGTATATGGATTTTCATCAATATAGCAATGTCTTTAAAACCTGTGCTGAAAATTTGACAAGCCGATAGAATCTAAACCATTCCTCCTTTGGCTGTGTAAGAACAATCACGATGTTTGTTTATTTGAGTCCCGAGTTTTCTGGGAAGAAATAATTTTTAAAAGCTTTTTTTAAAAAATATTTATTTTAGTAAGTGTATGCTCTTCACAAATAAAGTGAAAATACAAGATAATGCCCAATTTTGTACTCTTTAATATATACATCTATGTTCATCCATTAAATGTCTCAGGAGCCCTGACCAAATTTTTTCAATAATGGGTTTCTTTCTGTCCCAAATTACTAACCCTGCTGATCCTCACTTGGTGCTAGTGGGGTGGGGTTGACAATATGGTTACAAATGCTAGCCATCACCTTAATTTCTGATCTTGCTTTATTGAGCATGAAGGTCTGAAGCTACATTCTGGTTATATTCTCCTGAAGGCTAAGCAACAACTCATACTGAAGCTAACATGAGTGGACTCCACATCAAGCTCAACCAGATTAGGAACTGTGGGGTCAGATGTTCATGACACATGGAATGGTGTGTATGACAAACCCTCTTATAGATGGTTAAATATACTTTTCATGTTGAATGTTTCACAGAGAATATCCAATAAAGACTACAAATAAACCAGTAATAAATTATTTTAACTTGATCTAGCCAGAAGTTGGTTGATTGTAGATGTGTAATATGTACTTTATTGGACATCCACTGTGAGACAGTGCAATGCAATTTTCTGCAATTGCACTGACACAATAATAGAAGATAATATGCCAATATTAGCCTGAGATTTTTTTTGTTCTCATTAGTATGCTAATATAGAAGTAATTGGAGGAAAGATCTGCAGTAAGAGCACCCACTACATGGTCTGTTTAAGAATTTGTTAAATATTCCTTGCACAGCCATCATCCACTCCCCCATACGGCATTTATGCAAATGAGATATTCAAGACAAAACCATTTGTATCTTATTATATCAACCAGTGCTTCAGACATTAATAGCTACAATAATTATCAGGAAATATTAAAGTGCCAACACTATTTTCCAACTGACAAAGCTAACATCAGGATGCTGTTCAGAACCCGAAACAGTACATGAAAAATAAGCCAGAAGAAATAAATTATTCAAGCTCCTTGCATATTTGTGAATGACTTTTTTTTTCTGAAGAAGGATGGTCTCACAGTTTGTCAGTTAATAATAGACAGGTAGCCACATATCATTTTTCAGTTTAGATCCAGGCTGTGCATAATAAAATGTATCTCTTCTCAACCATCAAACTCGACCCAGAGAAAAATGTGGAGTCATATTATTTGATATTGACAAGATTAAGTAGAAGACTGTTTTCTTTCTATTTTTTAAAGAAATATAGTCTTAAGAATTCTTCTTTGCAGCAGAGAAGTACTGCCGAAAGAAAGGGGATTGGAACTGAATTGCTGCAACATAAATTGCTAAAATCCTCAGGAAAATGACCTACTGTAAGAACATCTATTGGTTTATAAACTAGTGCTCCATCACAAAAATTACACAATTTTTGTGTGTGTGCTTGATATGGTAGATGAATATAATCATTGGCTAAAGAAAGAAGACATGTGGGTTATCTCCATTTATAAACAGCTTATGCTATGAGATGCTGGATAAAATAACACAGTATTCTATTTGGATAAATTCTTTTACCTCAGCCACCAATTTGTAAAACTAAATGAATAATTTTGGCTCATGCTGATTGGTTAGTTTCATGATAGAATCAGTAGGAATTAAATACAATTAACTTAGGCTAAGGCTACTAGAAATCAGACTTTTTAAAATGTGGAGATGATTCTGGGCTTTGTTGCAGGTTTGTGAAACTTTACAAAGCCCTCAGTTATAACAGTGCCAGGATGCTCTCTACAGAGAGGTGTCTCCCAGTCTGGAAAGGTTTTCTATGGTTTAAAAGCAAACTCTTAGAAAAAATACTAGATTGGAACAGAATTTTTGCCAATAGAAGTTGGAAACTGCTGTGGGTAATTCCAAGTTTTAGTTTCACACCCAACATGCTCCTAGTCAATCCCTGCATCTAGATCAGAATAGACACACATACAACTCACTTTAGCTAGTAAAAATAGTTTGATGTTTATTATTAAATGTCAGCAAAACATCAAAAAGAGTTAAAAGGCAAAATGGGACAAAAGCAAGGAAGAAAGAGAGACGGAGGAAGTCAGAGACTTTTTGAAAAACTCTGAGCTGGCTATAATACTGTGGCTAATTAGCATGGACAATCCCAAAGGTCCTTGGTTATTTCACCTTTAAACCTTTCATGTACATTACAGCAGTAGGGTAGAAATGGAAAGTAGGACACCAGGTGATCCCTCCTCTATTCTGCATCATAAAATGAGCAATTTGGTAAACAAGGATGATGTATCCAACAATAGAAAGAATTTTTGAAGATCTGTACATCCCTAGCTGAGGCAATGCTTTTAGAGACAGATCTAGGTAAACAAGGGAAATTCAATGTAATTTATTCTTAAATGTGTAACACTATAGCTGATTTTTTTTCCTGCTGATTTTAGAATGTTTGGGATTGTATTTAAATCCACTAATTCAGATAAAATAAGTGAAAGGAGACATCATAAAATGAAGTCATCATTTTTGAAACAGTCAAGACACAAGGGAACCATTGACTTTAGTAGGATTTAAGATGATACTCAAGAGCTTTCATTTAAAACAACTTGTCTCCTCTGTACATATTTCACCATTCTCCTCTGAGAACATATTTTTCCTCAAATGGCTTTATTGTTTCTGCAGTACTAATAGCTTTGATACATTTTAGGATCTATGTAAAGATATATACAACATATACAGTCACACCCAGTGAAATCACAATTTTGAATATCACTGTGCAGGTAATATGTTACATGCATATTTCTAAAAAAAAAAAACCCGTTGCATTAGAAAATTAAATGTATACCCTGACATAAATGAATAGTGGTCATGGATATTTTGTGAATGACGACTTAGGCATCAACAATAACAAAGGATTTCATGTGAGAATGTCTGGAGCTATTAACAGTGGTTTCAATAGAAAACAATCATATAATTATAGCAATCGAAGAGAATATAATTATAGGCAGGGTGTTTACAATAGGATGAATAAGAACAGTGTTAACTTGACCATAAATCTCTGAGTTATAGATTAAATTCTATGGAAAATGTACAGCTGTTTTCTATTAATTGCTTTTAAAGAAAAGCAACAATTCTGATGTGATGGCAGACTCAGAGAAATCAAGATACAAAGAGACCAAAGAAGCAGCAGAAGGAAAGAGGTCTAAAGGAAGAAGAAACCAACCAACCAACCAGAATTGAGAGGAAAAAATGATGGGTTACAGAAGAGAAAAAGGAAGGGTAACTCAAATGGAGGTAGAGGTCAGTTATGATGTAGAATAATAATGTAGAATGGAAGAGATTCCAGAAAATAGGGAGAAACATCGGAGTTGGCAGGATTATCATTGGACCACCTTCATCTACACAGCAAGGTTTGTCCTGAGGGCCCACTTGGCCTTTCAATAAAATGGTGGGCCACATTTCACAAAGCAGGCAGAGCCAGAATAAATTATTGGATACGACCAGGACAAATGATAAATTAATTTAAATTAAATTATAATTAAAATGGATTAAAAGTGTTAATATATTACTTCTCAGCCATTTAATAATTTCCCCTGTCTATCACATTAAAAACTGCATTTAATGGCAATGCAGGTTCCAGTGGCCACTTTGGGAGTTACCTGCTCTTCTAAGATTTGGGAAATTCTTGTTCCCCTAAAAGGTACAGAAAAAAAATAAAAAAGCAGGTTAAAAGATAGAACTGAATTTAAAAAGTATTTTTTAATGTAGTGGTGTAAAATTCTTGAGTTAATGTAAAAAAAAATGATGGCCATCAAATTAAAGTTGCATTCCTGCTGTATTGGCATCTCTCTTTCTCCTGAGTGGCATTTAGACATTAATCTGTAATATGGAAGGCTGCATAAAATGAAGTAGACTAGCAAGGCTAAAAATTCGTATATAATATTTATGTGAGGCACTTTTAGAATATCTGTATCTCCTTAAATCCAGTGGTTTATATTTGGGTGAAGAATCTAACACCCAGCAGGCAGTAGTTGTTGGAATGATAATTATAAGAACATTACTATTTATACATTTTGGGAAGAAGAAGAAAAAAGTCTTATAGCAGTATTTTGTGATGGCCATATTTTACATGTTAAGTATACATTTAAAAATACAAAATGTGGATATTTGCAAACAGTTATTAGATATTTACAGTAAGTTTACCATAGATTCCATACCTCTCCCTAGCTCCACCCTCTTTCCATTCTCTGAGTGATACAGTATTAGAGCAGTGTTTCTCAACCTTGGCAATATTAAGATCTATGCTGGCTGGGGAATTCTGGGAGTTGAAGTCCATGCATCTTAACACTGCCAAGGTTGAGAAACACTGGGTTAGAGTTCACCTCTTTATTCCTAGATGTGCTAAAAAAGGAAATTCTCTTAACTCTGGGAGAGGAAAAGGGATGGGACCTAGAAAAGAGATCTGTGAAGTAGGATTGGAACACATGCAGTCTGTATTAGGTCTGTGGATCAGAGCTTGCTGATGGAGGATTGTAGATTGGACATGTTATGGAATCTGTAATGGTCAATGGATGCGTTGCTAGTGCACATTTCCATTCAAGACTTGCTAAAGCTGTGCTTCCTGCATGATTTTTTTTCAAAGTCATGTGGTCTTTATTTAAAAGAAAGCAAGAACTTATTTAGGACAATGAAGTCATTGTACTATCCTAGCATAATCCTAGCAGCCCAGTCTGAACTTCTTATTAACTTACATGTCTACGCAAACACTCCCATTTTAAGTTTTGACACATATAACCCTATCCAAATGAGGGTGTCAATAAAAACCTGGACTTGTGTATTATATAGATAATTCTGAGTTTGTTTTCATACAAAACAGCCACATCTGGTTTCCCAAATGACTTTTCATGTCAAAAATATTATTGCTTTGCATTCTAATAAAGTCACTCAGCAACTGCTCAAAAATAAAACAGGTGCTTCCTTATTGTTCTTTGATCAAAGATGAAGCATCACAGTTGACTATGACTATGTTTGCTTGTTTGTCATGGTTAAATGCACTAGATGCTGGTGATATCCTGAAATTGCTTCATTTAAAGGACTTAAAGTTGAAATTTGGCTTGTAAATCAGGACAGATTTTTTGACATCAAGGACATCTTGTCAAGGAACAGCTTTTGTAACGAGGTGTTCAAATGAAATAAGATGGAAAAGGAGGTTTAGCTGCCTTCCTTTGATGCCTTCTTGCAGGAAGGAAGGAAAGGCTACTAAAATGAGTAAAAATAAACTGGATTACTATTGATGTAAATATATCCTATATAATACATACTCTCTTTCTCTTTCTCTGTCTCTCTTTCTCATTGAATATGGTATGCTGTAACTCAGCTTCAGCACTCCATTTCCCCCCCGCTTCTCCAAGCACCTAAAGATTGTACTACAAAAACTCAGGGCAAAATGGCAAATTCTATGTATGAGATTTGGAGGCCTCTGGGAAGCAAATGGTTCACACTCCACCATTAAAACCTGGCAGATCTAATACCTTAACCACTATACCACACTGACTCTCATTTGTAAATATATAGCATACTAATCTGGATCACAGCCTCTGCATTCAGGGAGGGTAAAACCTCATTTCCCCCATCTCTGTGTGTGTGTGTGTGTTTCTGTGTGTTTCTGTGTGTGTTTTAAAAAACAAGAGGCTTGGGGAAAGGATCAGACCTTCCTACACCTGTGTACTATTATGGTCTGCTGCACCTAAAGGGTTGTCTGCTATGCTATCACAATGAATTTACAAACATACACACTGTCCTTCTATCCAATAACATAATCTGGGAGAAAACAAAACAACACAATATTCTCACCAACAGAAGCTTTCTCATACTAATGTGTAGTGGATCTGCAGGCATGGATGAAATAGCTAATAGATTTTAAGAGAAAGGTTGAGAGAAGCAGGGAATTATGAACTCAATTTGATTCAATATAAAATCCTTTTAAACGAAAAGAAAAGACGGGCACTAAAAGAGTCTTGGTGGATGAGAGATTCATCCCTTTTTTGGCAGAGGATTGGGAAAATCGCTGCCCCCCCCCCCCCGCATTTAATCAAGTAGCAACTCAAGCCTGGGAAGAATATTTTAGAGGGCTGTATCCAGACCCAGCTTGTAATATGAACGAGAGTCAGATCGATCTGGATCAAGCACATAATGGGCCACCAGTTATGGTGCAAGAGGCATCTTGATTGATAGAATCACTTAAGGTCAATAAGGCTCCAGGTGTTGATTGTGTTGTGCCCTAATTAATTAAATGCTCATCAGAATCATGTGGTACAATTAGCCCTCAGGTCAATGAATGCTATTGAACTTTTTTTATACTGATGGAGGACAATTAGTTCCTGCAGCTTTAAAACTGTTTGAGGCCAAAACATTGGCTCAAATTCTTTATGAGACACAAACAGGAATTTATGTGAAGAAGCCGCTACAGGAAACTGTGCAAACAATATTTTTGCAATCAATTTTAGCCACTCCCAATGGAACTCCAAATGCCCAGTTAAGACTCAAGACAGGAATGCCATTAATTCAGGTTAGGACCTGGAAGATGATAATAATATACTGGCTTAAAATACAATTCTTTCCAGCTGGACTGATCCCCTTAGTTTTAACAGATAATTTTTCTTATCTCTGGAAACAGGCAGTGGAGCATTATTTGGCTTCACGTGGGTTCCCTCTACCATTTTTAATATCAATAGGCTATAATCAATCCAAGCAATTAATTATCCAAAGAATAAGGGATGTAGAGTTCCAGACTAAAGTTAACAGGCTGTCCCAACATGATAGAATGTGGATAATAGGGGTGCATGGGAACCAGCATGTTATTTGCAAATCCTAACTTTCTCTAAGTTGAGAATGGCATTTTTTAAGGGCAGATACAACATTCTTCTATCAGCAGCACTTCAAGGCAGGTATAACAAAATCCCCATAGAGGAGTGCAACTGTCCATGTACCAATAAGGAAGTTGAAACCATCTTACAGGTATTATTAGGAGTATTGAGAGCGAAAGGATGGATTTATGGAAGAGACCCCTGCTTAGTTCCAGGTTTTTGAGGGATTCGGGAGTGGAGGCGACCGGATCAGGAAACTCTGGGGACTATAATGTGGGCAATCCGATCGAGGTGGTGATGGACAGGAGATATTGTGACAGGAACCGGAGATCAGGCCATCTTCGGGGAAAGCGCCCCCGGTGTTTAGTACCGGTGGCGCGTTCCGGTCCTCCGAGTTCAACCCTAGGTACTGGACAACAGATCCTTGAGGGCCCCGGTTTTCGACTGCTGCTACTTAACACCAGGTCAGCAAACAACAAAGCCCCTCTCATAAGTGAATTAATCATGGAGAGAGGGGCTGACCTGGCATGTATTACTAAGACCTGGCTGGGCCCAGAGGGAGGGGTAGCCCTCTCGGAGATGTGCCCAGCCAGATTTCAGGTGTGGCACCAGCTGAGAGACCGGGGTAGGGGAGGAGGGGTGGCAGTTATCATCAGAGAGTCTTTGGTGGCTTTCAGGGGCCTTGCTCCACAAGTATCCGGATGTGAGACCCTGCTTTTCAAGTTAGGTGCCCGAGAACAGTTGGGAGTGTTGCTATTGTACCAGCCTCCCTGCTGCGTAGCAACCTCCCTGTCTGAGCTACTGGAGGCCGTCTTGGGGTTGGCGGTAGAGTTCCCCAGGCTTATGGTCCTGGGGGACTTTAACTTGCCGTCCCTGGGGCCTGCCTCGGAAGCAGCTCGGGAGTTCATGGCTACCATGGCAGCCATGGGCCTGTCACAGATTATTCGGGACCCGACTCAAGACAGTGGACTCACTCCAGATTTGGTTTTCTTGTCAGAGCAATGGCAAAGTGACCTGAGGGGAAAGTTAGAACTATCCCAGTTGTCATTGTCAGATCACATCCTGATATCTCTAGGATTCTCTTATGCCACCCCACTCCACAGGGAGGCAGGACCTATTCAATTGGTCTGCCCCCGGCGACTTATGGACCCATTGAGGTTTCGGAGGGAGCTGGGGGTAATACCTGAGGATCTGCTGCATGGTCCAGTGGAGGCGCTGGCCGCAACCTGGAATAGGGAGGCGGCTGGTGCCTTGGACAGGATCGCGCTGATGCGACCTCTCCAGCCCCATTCGACCCATCACTCCCCGTGGTTTACGGAGGAGTTGAGGGTCTTGAAGAGAGGTCTAGAGCACCGCTGGAGGAAGACAAAGACGGAATTGGACCGAACACAATCTAGAGCCGCTATTAAGGCCTACCTTGTGGTGGTAAGAGCAGCGAAACCTGAATATTTCTCCGCTCTTATTGCATCTGCAGAATGCCATCCGACGGCCCTGTTTAAGATTACTCAATCTCTCTTGGGTAGGGTGGTATTGACCACCCACCTACAGGGCCGTGCGGAAGAATTTTCTGAGCATCTGCAGGATAAAATTGCTCGGATTGGGTCTGAGTTGGACTCCATGCGGTAAAGGCAATCTGGGGAGATGACGGGAGAGTGGTCTTGCCCTATTATCTGGGAACAATTTGATCCTGTTGGACCTAAGGAAGTGGACAGGATCCTTCAAATTGTTAATTCCACCACATGTAATTTAGATCCCTGCCCTTCCTGGCTGGTGAAATCGGCCAGGGAGGGGACAGGTGGATGGGTCCAGGCTATGATCAATGCATCCTTGTCAGAGGGGGTGGTTCCAACTGCCTTCAAGGAGGCATTGGTGCACCCCCTCCTCAAGAAGCCATCCCTGGACCCTACCATCCTGGACAACTTTCGTCCAGTCTCTCACCTTCCCTTTTTGGGAAAGGTGGTTGAGAAAGTGGTGGCGTTGCAACTTCAAAGGACCCTGGATGAAGCGGATTATCTAGACCCTTTCCAGTCAGGTTTCAGGCCAGGATATGGGACAGAGACTGCATTGGTGGCGCTTACGGATGATCTCTGGCGGGAGCAGGATGGAGGTAGTGCATCCATCCTGGCTCTCTTGGATCTCTCAGTGGCTTTCGATACCATCAACCATGGTATCCTTTTGGGGCAGCTTAGGGAGTTGGGGGTGGGCAGCGTAGTTTTACGCTGGTTCACCTCCTTCCTCCGGGGCCGCTCCCAGTCAGTGGTGATAGGAGAGAAGAGATCCAGCCCGCAACCGCTCCTGTGTGGGGTGCCGCAGGGTTCGGTTCTCTCTCCTCTCCTATTCAACATCTACATGAAACCGCTGGGCGAGGTCATCCGACTCCATGGGATGAGGTATCATCAGTATGTGGATGATACTCAATTGTATATCTCCATCCCTGGTGAATTAAGTGATGCAGTGTCCACCCTGTCCCAGTGCCTGGGGGCTGTGAGGGCCTGGATGGGGAACAACAGGCTTCAGTTGAACCCTGGTAAGACCGAGTGGCTGTGGATTGATGGCTTAGCGTCTTCTGGGAAATTATCATCTTTGGTTCTCGATGGGGTAGCACTGCCCCGTTCGGAACCGGTGCGTAATCTGTGGGTCCTTCTAGACTCACGACTCCTGCTTGAAGAGCAGGTGGCAGTCATGGCTAGGAGGGCTTTTGCACAACTTCGGTTAGTGCACCAGTTACGCCCATTCCTGGATCACGACGCTCTCCGTACAGTCACTCATGCTCTCGTCATCTCCCATGTAGATTATTGCAATGCGCTCTGCATGGGGCTACCCTTGAAGACTATCTGGAAGCTACAGCTGGTGCAGAATGCGGCCGCGCGGGCAGTTTTGGGTGCGCCAAGAAACTGCACATGTAACACCGTTGCTCCGCGAGCTGCATTGGGTGCCGGTTTGCTTCTGGGTACAATTCAGGGTGTTGGTTATTACCTTTAAAGCCCTACATGGCATGGGGCCAGAATACCTGAGGGACCGTCTTATCCCCATTTTATTGACCCGCCCCACCTGGTCATTCATAGAGGGCCTGTTACGAACCCCATCAATTAGAGAATGCCATCTGATGGGGTCTAGGAGATGGGCCTTCTCTGTGGCAGCGCCCACTCTATGGAACATCTTGCCCCCAGAGTTGAGACAGATCTCCTCCCTCCCGACCTTTAGGAAAGAGCTGAAGACCTGGTTCTGCCGCCTGGCATGGGAAGGAGGAAGGGATAGTTCCTCATGGGGGTGGTTAATCCCCTAATTTTATAATGTCCTTCTTTTAATTAATTCCACCGTCCATCTGGATTTTATAATTTTATAATTATTTATTATATTGTATAATTGAGGTTTTATATATTTTAGATTGTATTTTAACTTATTTTATTGTGAACCGCCCAGAGTTCCCCATCGGGGGAGATGGGCGGTCATATAAATTAAACAAACAAATAAATAAATAAATACAATTATGTTCTGAATTTTATAGGGATATATGGTCTATTAATATTTTACCCCAATAGATAAATTCCCAGGGAGATCAGACACATTTTATCTGAATTATCTTCTCCAGGATTTAAAACCCACTATTAACTGTGCAGTAGCCAAATTTTGTTTCTCCACAATGAAAATAAGGCAAAAACAGTTAAAGAAGTAATTGGTTTAAGTCGTTCTCACTTTTACTCCTAACATCACTTTAGGATTGATATTTCTTAATTAATAAGTTGCGTGGGGAAATTTATTCTCTATTATAGTTTTTTTAATTTTTTAATTTATTACTACTTGGATAATTAATGTATTAATATGGTAATAGAGGAGTGAATATAATTTCATTATGTGATTTGTCTTTTAGTATATTGCTGTATCAATTTGTTTCATTCTGTTATTGTTCTTTTAAATTTGCTAGTCATTGACTGAATAAATACCTACTACTATCATGACTTGTGAGCCAAAATAGATTCCAGATCACCGTTGGTTGCTGAAGACTTCTTGGTTCCAGAAGAGTCTGGGGCAAGACATCTGAAGCAGAGTTGGGTGTGGAATTAGACCACTGAAGAAAGAAGATGGGTGATGAGGGACATACTGTATCTTTCTGGTTCACATGGCATCCAGGAAAAGTTGGAGATAGAAAAACACATCTTACCAGCCTAAGAGAGCCTGCCAACTAGCATAATTAACACACATAATTAAGTGGGGTTATGGAAATAGCTACACACATATCAGGGTTGACTTTATTTGAGGCAGGAAGATTTGCCAGTAGAGAAATAGGTAAATAGTTAAATAGTTAAATAGAAACTAACCTAGTAATGGGTGTCCAAGCGTGTGTGTGTGTGTGTGTGTGCGCACACACACACACACACATATATAGTCTTCTTTACTGTTTTACTGCCACTTATCAGTAGGACTGCAGGAAAGCAAAGATTGGAGGAGACAAAAAAAATAGATTTATAAGGGCAGCTCATGGATGTATTAAGGAATATTATGCAAACGTTTCAATAAAGGCTTCTCATATTTCATTTCAATTGTACATATACAGTTTGTGTCTGTGAGCAACTCATTCATAAGTAGCAAGTAGCATCAAAAGAGACTTAACCAGACTTGAGAAAACATATTAAAGAAGTATGCACAGGATAAACCAAAGCACTGAGTTGTTTGGCTTTTGTCCATAATCTTTACATAGAGAGAAGTGTCACAGGCTTCCATAACTTTTCTGGTGTGTCTCTAGTTCTACCTGTTCAAGAGTTTTTGCATTTTGAGCTTGGATTGTTCTTTTGGAGTTATATCTGAACCTGCTGAAGACTTGATGATTCTGAAAAGGCTGGGATTAGACTCCTAAAGTAGAGCTGAGTAGGATATGAAGACTAATGAAGAAAGAATATGACGAATTAAGTACATATTACATTTACTTCTTAATCAGTAAACTATGGTTGAATAAAATAGTGTTATATTTAAAGTGGTGAAAAGCAGATTAACCATTTTCACTGACAACGTGTATTTCAAAGAGGCAAGTATAATATTCTACATTGGTTTGTAAATGGTGGAAATAGTAAAGCAAGTAATAAATTGAAAATGACAAGTCAAAGCAAATTGAAACAAAAATATCATGATGAGTAACCAACTCAGTTAAGGATTTAGTTACTGAATTATATTTTCCCTAATATAGTTTGTTCCTTTGCTATTACATCTAGAACAAGGTGAGAAAAACACAATTAATGAACTAGAACTATGATTTTCTGTTACTGAAAGTGTAAAACAATGCTAAAATCAGATTGTATTTCAAGTTCTAAGAAATATCTAGCTTGCATTAAGAAATACACGTTACATACTTATCTGCCCCCAATGACTAGGACACTACAATGACATTTAATGTCAAATCATAGGATACCAATGCCTATCGATACTGATGCAAAAATAAATTCACTGACCACTCAGAAGGAGCTAAAGTCCTTGATATCCCCCTTAGATATCCCCCAGAAGCAACCCAGCTTTATCTAAAATAAGTTCTATTACGTTTAGCTATATCTTGAAATCCACTTTTGTTGTTTTGTTTATTTTCCATTTACTAAATTAAATGCAATTTACAGAGTACAGAGTTGAAGAATCTAATCCAATGAATACTTCAGTGCAGGTTAATAAACAAAAGCAATATTCTTTCACAGTAAATCTTGCATTTTGACAATGACAACATAGTTATTATATGAGACTGAACTTTCCTTAAAAGTTTGAGAAGAATAGCTAATTATTCATGCATTATTAAATTGGAACTATTCCATACATTAGCATTCCCAATAAGTCTGACTCCTGTACAGCTTTTGCTTAGATTTGATGTCAATGTTACCTTTAGGTATGAAACTTCTAGTATGGAAGATTGAGCAAAAAAATAAGCCCTTTATTGAATGGTGGATTGCATTATAAATCTCATGAGCCTTCCCATGTCCCTGAAGCAGCCCATGATAACTTAGGTTTTTTAGCCTACTCTATAAGAGCCACCCACTTCATTTGATCAGTTGGGTCCAAGTCAAAGAGCGGAATATCAGCACTCATTTTCTGAACTGGTATGAATCCCCAGATCCATGAGAACCATGGCTTCAGAAACCCAAAGAGCATACCAAGCTGAACCAGCAGCGATGAGCAGCTATTGAAAGGCACTCCCTACCTTCCTTTTCCTCCTTCCATCAATTTCTGGAAGTTCATCATTTCACTAAAATCAGGATTATGTGATGTAAAATACACCAGTCCTCCTCCTTCCCCCTGCCTTTCCAATCTACCTATTATCCATCTTTATATAGAGGTTTACTTCCTGGTCTCCCACCCACTTTTTTCCCTCCCTTGTCCTTTTTCTTCCTCTGAATCTATTTATTATATCTGGCTGGCTTTTCAGTTGCCTTTTTATTTTCCTTCCTTCTCCCACTGAATGCCTGACTCCCTAAACTAAGGTGAGTACACTGGTAACCTCCCCACTACATTCTGTCTAAGGCAAGGAAAATGCTTGTACCAATCTTATATTGTACTTTCTTTATTCCTTACATGCTGTCTCATTAATAGTTTGCAGTGTTCATTGCTATTTCCACTGTACTGCTTAAATACAATTTCCATATTGAATGTTCTTCCCCTGATGACTGTAATTTCCCCTCCTAATTTCCCTTTCTGTTTCTCATTGACTCTTATTTCCCCAATTAAGTCATTGTTGTTATTTCCTCAACATTGTTTGTTGTTTTAAAGGTAATTTTCCCATTGAATGCTATTTCCCAATAATTGCTACTTTTTCCTTATTGCCATATCCTACTATCATGCTTTTTTGTGTTGTTCCTCAGTAAAATCCTATTGCTTTCTTTAAAGAATGTGTGATCACTATGTGTGAGTTCCATATAATTCCATAATTCTGTTTTTAAGCAGATCTCACTTGTAAAACGGGCCCTGTTGGATGGTTCCTGAATATCACAGGAGTGTTGTGTTGCATAACAATTGAATGGGGATGCCATAATCAACATCATGCAAGTGTATGATGACCCCATTTAATCCAGGGTAGATTTTATTCTGACTTTATTGCTGAACAGCTGCTGCTGTTGATTTGGTCCATCAGGTGCCTCATTGACTTCCTGTTTTAGATTAGCAAGAAGGCTTATTATTTTGATTAAAGTGTGATGGGGATATAGCAAACTTGTAGAAATTGGAGCAAAGCTGAATATTTGAACACCAAGAGATATAACAGTAAAATTGAGGTTGTGAGACCTGAGTCTCTCCTAGTTCATCAATATAATTTTGAATTAAATTTTGAATTTAAAAAAATCATTTATTCTGGATCACCTAGAGTCCAAATTAAACCATTTCCAGTAAAAACTGTACTTATTACTATTTACAATAGGTTTTAACTCAAGCCATTGATATTCTTATATTATAATTGGAGAGTTGTGATTGGAAGTCTATTGTGAAAAATAGCAAGGTAGTTTACATGAGGCTTCACCTAATTTCATCCCCAATAACAATCTACTGAGGTTGGCTAAACTGAGGGACAGTCAGTACTCCAAAATAAAATTTGAATCTGTGTTTCTCTGGCTCACTTTCAATATTTTAATCTTTTTGAAATAAAGCTTTATTAATTTTTTAAACATATACATAAAATATAAACAAACTAAAAAGAATGAAACAAAGAGTACTACAAGAAAAAAGAAAACTAAAAAAGTGTGAAAATACAGAGAAGACTATTACATGGTGGCTTCCGACTTTCTACAACAAAGATATATATAACTCATTATCAATCTCTTACACTAACTAATTTAAACTAAGATAAACATTATTTCTATAAAGCATTTTCATCTCTATATGACATTTTCCTCTAAAACAAACTATCTCTCCCTCTTAAAAAAAAAAAAACTTTTCTAACGTAATTATTCACCTAATAAGCAAATACTCAAATGTTATCCTACTTCACTAAAATTTTACTCCTCTCTGCCTACTAAAATAACAAAAAATAAATTATTTACATTTGGTTAATGTCCTTTTACCCAAGGTAAAATCATTATCCCCAAAACAAAAACATCAATCTAAACCTTTAACAGACCATCCTGATGTCTTGTCTTGTCTTTAACCATTCAGTTATATCCGACTCTTGATGATTTTATGGATGAGAGCTCTCCATGCTGCCCTGTCAAGCACGGCTTCTTACAATTGCTGGATGTTCATCTTGGTATCTGTTTTGATGGTGTCGAGCCAGCGTATTCTTGTTTTATTATTTATTATTTATTATTATTGTATTATTTGTTTTTACAATTTGATGAGTAATTGTGCCTGCCCCTTCTTCTTGTTGCACTAACAATTCCTAGCATCATCGACTTCTCTAGTGAGTTTGTACACATGACATGGCCAAAGTAAGTCAGCCGTAGTCTTACAATTATGGCTTCTAGTGATGTATCTGGTTTTATACTGTCCAGCACTTCTCTGTTGGTTACTTTGGCTGTCTATGGTAAACATAACAATTTATGGCAGCACCACAATTCAAATGCGTCAATTCTTCTTCGGTCATCCATTCTAAATGTCCAACTCTCACACCCATACATCATTATAGGAAAGACTATTGCTCTAACTAGTCTGCCTTTTGTATTTAGGGTGATATCTTTGCTCTTCCAGGTCTTATTCATGCTGACCATTGCAGTGCAGCCTAAAGTTATCCTGCGTTTGATTTCAGGTGTGGATTTGTCATCGTGAACAGTTTTTGATCCAAGATGAAATCCTGGACTGATTCAATCTCCTCATTGTTAATTTTAAACATCACTTGTCCATATACTGCTGTTGTCATTATCTTTGTTTTCCTGATGTTAAGGTTCAGTCCCATTTTTTCACTCTCTTCCTTGATTTTCAACCATCCTGATAAACACATTTAAACAATTATCCAACTTCAAAATAGACTAAGCATTTGCATATCTCAATATTACACACAAAGCTTTCCCCTTACAAGTCTCAAATTCAGCAGCCAGCCTTGATTCTTGATCAAGTAATTGGGAAAATCAAGGCTTGATTTTCAAGGAATACAGCCAATCGTATCTCTCCCTTTGCACCCAGAACTCTTCTTTCTTCAGAATCAAAGTGAACTCTCCTAAGTCCAATTTTTCTCCCTTCATTTTTTGACTTGGAAACATTAATCCTCATTTTCTTCTTTAAAGAAGAAGCACTACTCTCAAAGTAGTTTTCACTCTTATCTTCTTTTTCAAGTTGTTGGTAGGCTTTAGACTCCACAAGTTCTAAGAGATGATCCAGGGCTTGGGTGACATCAAGATAGAGTTCTTTAAAGATTGCTTTCATTTCTTCCATGTCTCTCTACAGTGTGTTATCAGGAGAAAAAAGATGTTAACAAAAGCCATTCTCACAAGAAAGCAGAGGCAGATAGCTCAAAATTCAATTCTGCAGATTCAACGAATTAGATAAATCTTTTATAATCCTCAAAACATTAAGAAAATGGCAACAAAACAGCAAAAATCTTTAAATCCCAGTATTAGAATTTAAATATTAAAAAGGCTAAGTTTCCAAATTAGTAAATTCCAAAAATAATGAAAATCACCAAGAGCTTCGCATTTCTTTGTTGCAAAAGGCCTCTCTTCGATAACAAATAAACAGGAAAAAAAACTTGGTGTTTTAGAAATGGGGTGGCAAGATTTAGTGTCTGTTTCATGGCTTTGGTGCAGCCCCAAACTTGATGACATCCACGCCTCCCAGCATTCTCAATCATGGATTGATCGCAGGACTCCATTCCACGACCCCCCCCACAAGAAAATGCTGTCCGGAGAACAAAAAGGATGATTTCCTGGATTCTCCTTACCCAGAGAATTCTTCAGGCTGCAGGGACCCAGCCCACACTCAGAAAATGCTGTACCGCTCAGTCTGCCATTCCCCACAGGAAGCCCACTTTCAATATTTTAATCTGTCTTCTACACTCTTGCTGATTTGCAGAAAGTAGTTCACCTGTGCTGGTCAGACTGAAATAAAGATTGAGTGAGTGGTTTATGTAGACAATTCATGGCTGAGCTTCAAACAGAACATGCTGGCTCATAACTAATGCTCTTCTCTCTTGCACCACACCAGCTTTAATGTGCATCTGTGACATACTATTAAGTTAGTGTCAAAAATTCAGAGGGTAGAAAATATGTGTTTGCAATTGATTGAAATATACAAAAGGATGCAACAGCAACAATCTGCTAGTCAGTCTCAAAAGGGATTCTGGTACAGAGAGAAAAAAGATTGAAAGCCACTTCATTGTGCTAAAGCTATTCAGAATAAAAGAAGTATTTAACAGTGGAAGGGTCCCTCTGCATCCAATTGCACACTATCTCATGCGTGATATTTTTAAGCAAATTCCCACTGAAACATGATGATAAGAGAAGGATAATTACATATGGCCTTAATTACATAGCATACATTGTGGAGATAAACAGTATTTGCTCACTTTCAAAAGAAAATAATCAATCATAATTAGTGAATAGCTTTCAGCATACTTAATTGTCTTTGAGTAATTATCCTCCTCCTCCCCCACTTTATTCTATGTTCAATTTAGTTTGCAGAATAATTTAAAGTGTAGAATACAAAATAAAGATGACTGTCAGTTGTTTCTTTTAACTTTTCAAATTGTGAAATGGCATTTTAATTTATATATATTTTATTACTGGTTTGAGGAATCCTCAGTTGTGACCATTCATTTTAATTTAAAAAGTTAGTAAACTGACTTCCGAGGAATTCATGTATTATTAAAAGCATGGTGGCATGGTGTTTATAGCACGGATGTTTGTGAGAAGTAACCCTTTTGTTTTCAGAGCACAGTTGGAAGTTATGTCCATGCTCAATAGCTGCTCAACTTCAAGGCCACCAAAACCCACACAAAAAAGTCTATTAATTTATGGGAAGAAAAAACTTTAGGTTTCATTCTTGCCTGAAATAAAAGATCTTATCTAGCTATGTGAAACTGCTGCCAAATTATAGTCTAGAAGATAAATTAAGCCATTTCAAGACCGGAGGTCCTTGATTAATGCCAAGTCCTGGTTGGGTGGCACGATTGTGACCATCTACTGAGGGGTACAGTCCCACAGGTATGGATAGTGGAAAAAGGCATAGCAATCACTGACTTTCTATTCACCAACAGAAATTACTCAGTCAAACAACTAGAAATAGCAGGAGCATTAAACAGAAGTGATCCCCTATTTGTTCTTGATATTAATAGAACAAAGCTGAGTACAGTAAAATTCATAAATTAGACTTTTTTAAAAATCAGATTTTTAGCAAACTTAGAACAATTATAAATATTATTTTATGGAAGGAGAAGCTAACTGGAAAAAGAAGTAGATGATGTGTGGGAATTACTATAGAGGAACTATTAAAATCACAATTGCCAAATTCCAATTGGTAAAATAATGGAGGACAGTAGAAGTAGTTAAGGTGCTGCTTAAAAAGCTTATCAACATGAAAACTAAAAAGAATAAATATTAGAGGTAGAAATAAAGACAGATCACCAAAGAAGAACATATTTAGCCTAGAATATAAAGATGGTGGTAGAAAATCTAAAGCTCAGGATGAGTTGGGATTGTTGAAGGATACCAAGAGCAAAAAAATAAAATAAAAACCATATTCTGAGTAGATTATTATAAATATATTTCCTGATTTGGTGTAAGCATTTAAAAAACTACTGCATGTTCTCCCGATTAGCAAGCTAGCTGTATGGCATAACAATGAAATGGAGATATAGTTTTCTTGTTGTTATTTTCCAGTTAAACAAAGAAATAATTTTATTTATTTATTTATTTATTTAAAACATTTATATAGCTACCCATTTTGTACCAAACTCTGGGTGGCTCACAACCAAGAGATAAAATAACATCATATACATATACATATACATATACATATACATATACATATACATATACATATACATATACATATACATATACATATACATGTTATTTCCAGCGCAGTGCAATAGACTCTTTGTCCTTTAGAAGTTTAGCACCATCTACTGAGCGTAAGGGATTTGTACCATGGTTTGTTGGTCCATAGATGGCCTTTATGGCATTAAAAAAGCCCCGTGCATCATGAGCTTCTGCAAAATGTTGGGTTTCTTGGGATTTTTTTATCCACCATATGTTCTTAAGTTCTCTAGTTCTTCTTTGGATTTCTGCCTTTGCACTGGCGTAGATTTTTTTCTTAACGGCACAGTTAATATCTTTTTGCCATATCCAGAAGGCTTTCCTTTTCTTGTTAATAATATGTTCAATCTCACTATCGTTCTCATCAAACCAGTCCTGATGTCTCTTAGTCTGGTATCCGATAGTTTGTTCACAGGCTGAAATAATAGCAGCGCCATCAATCCAGCTTAAAGTTGTGTCACTAGAAAATGTCGACCACTTTTCTTATCTCGGCAGCCATCCATCTACAAAAGCCGACATCGACACTGAAATTCAGCATCGCCTGAGCTCTGCGAGTGTAGCTTTCTCCCGAATGAAGCGTAGAGTGTTTGAGGATCGGGACATTCGCAGGGAGACCAAAATGCTTGTTTACAAAGCCATTGTACTACCAACCCTTCTGTACGCCTGTGAAACATGGACCCTCTACAAACGCCAACTCCAACTTCTTGAAAGATTCCATCAATGCTGCCTCCGAAAAATTCTGCAAATTACTTGGGAAGATAGGCAGACTAATGTTAGCGTATTAGAAGAAGCGAAAACCACCAGCATTGAAACAATGATCATCCAACATCAACTTCGCTGGACCAGTCATGTTGTTCAAATGCCTGACCATCGTCTTCCAAAGCAGCTACTTTACTCCCAACTTAAGAATGGAAAACGGAATATTGGTGGACAGCAAAAGAGGTTCAAAGATACTCTCAAAGCTAATTTAAAAAAATGTAATATCAGCATTGAGAACTGGGAAGCCCTAACTCATGAGCGTTTCAATTGGAGGTCAGCCTTTATTAATGGCGCTATGGACTTTGAAGAAGCACGAGTACAGGGCGAAAGGGAGAAAAGAGCTAAAAGGAAGGCACGTCAGGCAAACCCTCATCATGACCATCTCCCATACGGAAACCTATGCCCTCATTGTGGGAGGTTGTGCTCTTCTAACTACAGTATATAGTCCCCCTTGGGGGAGTTGGGCAGTGATAAATCCAATAAATAAATAAATAAATAAATAAATAAATTATAGTTTTTTTATTATTATTAATGTCAGTCAAAGACCAGCATAACACAAAGAAAATTACACCTTAAAAATAAATTTTAAAATGTAAGATAAAGTGTTAACACATACTGTAGTAATAAGGATTACTAGGATAGCATTACAGAATAAGATTATCCCTGAAATACCTTTAGGATTATTTTTAGAATATATATTCCTTGATAAGATAATAGCAAATTCAGAAGTTGCCTTTCTTATATATTTCTCCAAAGAGATATGACCGCTTGATCTCTCTATTACTAAATTTATTTTTCAGGTATCAAAAGATTTTAAAAATCTTCAAAGGGAAGTAGATAACAAAACAACTTTAATTCATAAATCAGTTGGCCTAATTTTATGTAAATATTATTGCATTTTTTCATCTATTAACGTCTAGGTCACTTATGATTTACATGTAAAATAACAGCTCTTTATCTTTAAAAGAAGAACAGTGCTTTTTCTTAAAAAATTTTACATCTTATAGTAGTGCTGGCTGGAACTGTATGGTCTCTTCACTTGTTTTCATTAAATGTTTGTGGTGGCATTTAATGAACATGCATTTCTACATGATGATGATATGACTTTGTATTTGCAATCTACTGTATTATATATCATTATAATAGATTGAGGGGGTGGGAGTGGGGGAAACCACACAATAAAGTCTGTCCAGTATTCAAATTTAAAGGAAAAAAAGAGCTAAATTAGTTATTCCCCAGTATCTTAACATGTAAACAAAGCAAAATATATGAAATTGTCACTGAGGGATTGCTGTCATGCAATAATGTGTTGTTTTACTGGAAGGGTCTCATAGAAACACAAACAGATGAAAAGTTCATATTTAATGAGTGTGTAATTTTTATGTACCATGGGCAACATTTGACCCTTGATTGGTTTGACAGGATCCATACTCCAAGAGATGGTAGATAAAGCAAGGACAAAATTAGTTTTTGACTCCTGGTGACTGCCTAGACTAGTCCCTCCAGTTTTCTGGGGGTGTCCAAAACCCTAGCCCATTACATGTAGTTCAAGAAAGTATGGCTTGTTCAATAAGCAATGATTAAAATAATGCTGCTTTAGTATTATATGTAAATTCAAGAAAAGAATAAGAAGCTACATGGTTCGGTTTTACATCTGAAACAGCCACTTGGTACACTGACTTAGAAATGTTTATAAAGCAAGAGCCAGTTTGGTCTAGTGGTTAAGGTGCTGGGCTAGAAACCAGAAGTCTGTGTGTTCGAGTCCCACCTTAGGTATGAAAGCCGGCTGGGTAACCTTGGGCCAGTCCCTGTCTCTCAGCCTTAGGAAGGAGCCAATGGGAAACCAGGAGACTGAGAGTTCTAGTCCAGCCTTAGGCATGAAAGCCGGCTGGGTGACCTTGGGCCAGTCACTCTCTCTCAGCCCAACTCACCTCACAGGGTTGTTGTTGTGGGGAAAACAGGAGGAGGAAGGAGTATTAGGTATGTTCTCCACCTTGAGTTGTTTATAAAAAAATAATAAAGACGGTTTAAAAATTAAATAAATAAATATATTAAAACAGAGGATTCTAATTCATTATTACCAGTATCTGGCTTCATAATATTTTTCAGTTGACTATGAAAAAGAAAAAATATGGGCATATTATTTCTCCTAATAATAAAGATAAAGATGATGGTGGTGGTGATGGTGATGGTGATGATGTCTGAGATGCAGCTAATACATCTAGTCTAACTGTATGGTCAAAAGATCTTTGAATTGTGTAGTAATTCAGTGCAAATTCTTCTTATAGCACCGGAAATGCTTTAAAGTAATCTGACAGAAAAAAGCTTATTAGAGCATTCACTTAGCTCAGACAAGCTATACCATTAATATACAACAGTGAGCTCTTTCACTGGAATAGCAGCATCATTCTTCATTAATAAAGTTGGAAATATTTTAAGGCTCAGATGAATGATTTCAAATCAAATCACATTTCTCTGATTAGCTTTTTGTCCAGATCAAGGATACTAAATACAATTTACCTAGTAAAAATGACATCAAAATTGTATTTCAAAGCTACAAAAGACAGTGCCATTGCTTTGACATAGATGGGGTAGGAGGTTTGGTTCATACAATATAATTACATTAATTTAAACTCTTCCTGGAAAAAACACAGCCTATTATCAAGTGAAAATGAGAAATCAGTAACTAAGTAATAAGAGGTATGGGGGAGAGGCCAAATGGCAACACAAGCATCATCATACCATGATACAAATGATACTTGCATTGAATGTCATGACACAAGTCCTAAGCTGTGTGATGACATGATGATGCATGCATATTTTGAAATGATTATGGCTTAATATAGAGACCACTTCTAAGAATATACAAGTTTCTTTTTTCTAGTGAGATGCATATTTCTACCTGTAATGGTGAAGCTTCCATCATCTAATGGCCAACATTTTTTCCCAGGTGTAGAATAACTTAAAATCATTCTGGAGGGAAAAGAATGGCAGGCATCACTGGCAAATGTAAAGAAAAATTGCTACCACAATTGGTGTTTATAAAGTAGAAATAAGCAAAACTAGGGTTTTCCCATTCCCCTCCCCCAACTGATATTATTTTAGTAAGAGCAGATATTTTCCCTTCCCAAATATAGTCTGAAGTTGTCAAAACAAATTTCAATTCAACATTCCCATATAACAGTACACAGTCTGCCTTCCATATGAATCAATAAGCTGTCCCAGGCTTCATTACATGAACTCAGAGAATTGAACAGATGTCTTGAGCCTCAAAAGTCAATCTTTAGGGAATTTTTCATAGCAAAGTATTGTTAGTCCTGTGTTTCATCTTGAATTTTTAGAGGAAAAATAGGCACAATTATAAGGGATGATAGAAAATAGAGAACTGAGGTTAAATCTATCTATTATTAAGGCACTTAATAATTAACTATTATTAAGTTAATTAATAATAGAACTATTAAGCATTATGTAGCCACCTAAGGAAACTGATTTTGAATGTTCTAAATGATTTTGAATGTTCTAAAAAGATTGCAAGTAAATATAGCATTGAAACATGTTTTTCCTTGATTGATTATCAAGGAATTGTCAAGGATTACATAGGAGTACTATCATATTGGTTTTCCTGGATTTCTTTTTTTTTATTTATAAGAATTTTATTAAATTTCAAGCAAAGATAAAAACTACAAAACTACAAGAAAAACAAAAAACTACAAAGAGAAAAAGAAAAAAAGAAACTAAAAAGGTGTAGAAACAGAATAGATTTTTTTTAAGTTACAGAAAGAGGTGACTTCTGACTTTTAACAGCAAGAATATACAACAATTTTCCATAATCAATCTCTTACTCTATATTAAACCAAGATAACATTATTTCTATAAATCATACCATTGGCACATTATAAAAATCACTAAGTATAGTTGCTCCCTCCCATTATATTAAAAGAGACAAGAATATACAGTACATATATAAACCTCCTAATCAATTTCCCCCCAAAAGTAACATTTATTTAGTTATTTCCTTCCTACTACTATTCTATACATTCCTGTGTACTATAATAAAGATCAAACTAATAAAAACATATAAATTATCTACCATTATACTTGGTAATACAGCAATTTTAATAATATTAATCATGTCAAACCCAAAACCAGACATTATTTTTATTATATCTTAATGATCTTAATCCGAATTGTTAAAGATAAATGATCTCTCCCTTTAATTTCTTCAACTCAACTATCCAATCTTTATCCAACATCTCAGCAGAAGTTGAAGAGACATTCCTGTCACTGTTAAATTCTTCAATTTCATCCCCAACATCCCCAACCAGATGAGATGTTTTAAAGCTAATATTCTCCACAATGTCCTGAATGCCTTGCATAAAAACTTGGTAAGAATCAGAAAGAATCTGCTTAAAATATTGATGGAAGTCAGAGAAAGTCTGTTTAAAGTCCTCCATGTCTCAAGCAGTAGATTATGGTGCCCCTTAGGAGCTTAACCAGCAAAAGTCAAAGATATGAAGGAATGTGTTTACTTAAGCGAAAGTGAGATTAGCAAACAATTCCCCAGGGAAAGAAAACTGAAAACTGAAAGTTCAAAACAGCCAATTCAACGTGTAGGAAAATGCTAATTTCTTCAAAATTAGTACAAAAATAATAACAGGGAGACAATTATTTACTCAGTCCTCCTTAATATTTGGATAGAAAACAAGCCAAAACTTAAAAATATTTTTTAAAAATTAACCCCAAAAGTAACGATAAGCACCAAGAGAGCCTGCTTCTCCTTGCTGTAGAAAGCCTCTCTTAGGGTACATATACTTAAAAAAATATAAATTGACTGATTTAGAAATGGGGTGGCCGGGCTTACAGCACCGCTTGGAAATAGTGACGTCCCAGCCTCCTGGCTAGCTCTTCCCAGACAGCGCGAACGCTGTTTGCGATCTTCTGGCTGCAAGCAGCCGTCCGGAGGACAGATGGGATGATTCCAAGTGTTTTCCTTTCCTGAAAAAACACTCCTGGGCTTCAGGAAAAACCTGCCTGTGCCTGAAAAAACTGCTGCGTTGTCAGTTCTGCCCACGGAGCCCATGGGCACAGCTGTTAAGTCCACCATGTCCCCACCAGAAGTCAGTTTTCTTGGATTTATCAACAGATTTTAATACTATCATGGAATATTGCTGGACTAGCTCAAGAGTTTGGTGATTGGAGGCATTTTATTAAAATGTTTCCATTTCTTTCTGCAAGACTGCCACCAAAGAGAGGCAGTGGGAGATTTTCGTTTAGCCCAATGGTTTTTGTATTATGAGGCCCAATAGTGTTTTATCCTTTCTTACTGGTATTTGATATCTACAAGAAATTGCTAGGGCAGGGCGAGAATGCAGTCACCTAGACATTTGGAGTGTATACTCATCATAATGCTGATGACATTCAACTCTTCCTTTCCATCTGAATCAGAAGAGGCAATGAAGGTGCCTTACAGTTGACTTAATGAAAAATGTATTTGACAAGGACCAACAAACTGAAGCTGAGTCCAACTCAGACAAAAGTACTGGATATATGGTTCTTAGTACTAGGAATTAGAATGGTAGCAAGTTCTGGATAAGGTGGCAAGTCTCACCCACAACTGGCCAGGGGCATAGCATGTAGTAGTTCTTGATTCTATGCTGAGACAAGAAGACAAGTGCTCTTGATGGCCAGGAGAGTCTATGTCTATGCCCAGCTTCAACCAATAAGATAGCTTTTATCCTACTTGTACTGGGATAGCCAGGCTTCAGTGATCCATTTTATAAGCTCATGGTTAGATTACTGCAGTGCATTCCATGTGGCTACTCTTGAAGTTGGCCTAGAAGTTAAACCTTCTGCAAAACATCAACACCCAGAGTCGCTCCTTGAGTGAAATGGGTGATGACTAAATTTGAAATATAAATAAATTTGAAGTATAAATTAATAAGTGGAACATCTACAATGGGCCCAATGAGATCAGTTTCTTAAAGTGCTACATTGTCTATCTGTGATAGATCCAATTTAAGGTATAGATATTAGTATGCATGCTTGTACACACACTCACACACACACACACACACACACACAAACTAAGATCCCAACAATTTATATTTCAAGATTAATATCTTTGAAGACTGTATTTCCAAGTATCAGCCAACTTGTGCTTTAAGAAATACCTCTAGGTATTTTCAGGGTAATAACTCCAAATATTAATTTTGAATGGCAGTTTACAAATTTTAAGAATAAATTTTGAAAACTTTCATCAGCTCTTTAACTTTTCTTCTGATTTCTGGCACTTTGAAATCCAGTCCCACTCTTCGAACCCTACTTTCAAGTCCAACAAGTGAGCAAGCCCTCCTTTCTAAACAGCTGGACTATTCTTAGAAGGAACACCTAAACCTTTCTTCTCTGTGAGGTCCTTTTCTTAACAAGTTTACATATGTCTGTGAGGCGCTTCATAAGCTTTCAGGGAAAAGGAATTAGGAGGAAAGAGCACTGCATTCTGTGCCTCCACAGCCATCCTCTCACAAGGAGGCTAAGCGAGACAAAGGATATCCTGAACTGTCTCTGGCCCCATAGTTAAGTCTGAATCAGAAAAGTATTCCACCTTTCTTCTTTTTTTTTAACCTCTCAGCATTTTACTGCCTTCACTGAACATCTGATATATTGATTCTTCTCCCTTCCTTATATTTGGCACACATCTCAAGAAGCTGTTCTTAGAATTCTTCACCAAACACAGTTCATTCTAATTTAGCCTTTGTGACATTGTTGCTATATTTTGTGTGTAGTCTTCCTTGGTGATCTTTATCTATCTTTCTTATCCTACATGTATCCTTTTTCATTTCACTAAGCCTTTTGTATAGCCATATTGGTTTCTGCTTCTCTTTTCTCCTTATTGGAACTGTTTGCAATTGTACTTCTAGTATATTCTTCATTAAGGAATTCCCACCTATCATTTACTCTTTTTCTGTCATGGAAGTATATTTAGTATTTCTCTGAGTTTATTAAAGTTCACTTTCTTCACATTTAAGATACATATTTAACAACACTCAGTTTTAGTTTCCCTTAACATCCAAAGCTCTATTGTAATATCATTTCCCCCAATGTTCCTGCTACTTCAATTTGCTCTAAATTTTATTATTGGCCAGTATCAAATCCAGAATGCTGATCATCTTGTACTTTCTTCAATCTACTGAAGGTTAAAGTTGTCAGCAAGACAAGTCAAGAATTTCCTGGAGGAACCATTCTTTGTGTCCCAGTAGACCGCAAAGTAATTAAAGTGTTCATGCTTCTTTGATTGATGCCCTATTTGTTTCTGGAAAGTACCATTTACATCGTCTCCTTGATGGATAGGTAGTAATACACATGAACAACTGTATCACTTTCATAATTTTATCCACTTATTTTAAAACACTTGCTCATTATAGCATCACCATCCACTTGGATTTCTGAGAAGTAATGATAATTTAACATACACTGTAATTCCTTTTTGCTTTCTATTGTTTCTGTTTCTTCTGAATTTTTTCTTCTTCTTTTCTTGTCTATATTTTAGAGTAGCTGAATTTACACCATTCAATTAGAGGGAAAATTTGTTAAATATGAGGGTTCATATGTCCAGTTAATAGAGAATTGTCCAATTAATATTTTCATAATGAATAAGTGAAACTTAATTACAAAAGTCTCCTGTAATTAAGTCTTCAGGAAGTTAACTTTCTGTAATCCATTATACCGGATCATATGGTTCCATTATTCATTGGATTAGGATAAAATTATGAAAAAAATACATTATAAAAAAATAGCACTAAAAACGGAATGCTATAAAAGTTCTGACCTGGTATTTGAGCCAGTGAGGGCTGGATGAGCCCAAGCAAGCCCAAATTAAATCTCGGCAAGAGGCAGTTTCTATTTCTTGGTATTAGAACTAGTTGGTTCCCACTCCAAATCCTTGGAAGGGGTCACAGAGTAGCAGGTCCATGATCTGAGGATTTTCTTGGACTCACAGTTCCAGCTAGTATACCCTGCCTCCTAGTGTATGGAATGCTCCTAACCTTCTGATCTTTAGAGGTTCTTAAAATCTGGTTAAGCTAATGATGACTGGACTATCTTTATATCATTAGTTGGTTTTCTTTGCATTTCTGGGTTTCCCCCCCCCCTGAATTTTATGTTGTTTTGTTATGATTGTAAATGGCCTTATGTCCTAGGAAGTCCTTGTAGATATGTGTAAGTAAATGCACAAGTTTGCTAGCACTGTAGTTGGCTGAAAATTAGCAGCTAAAATTAGCAAGGATAGGCCCATACCACATCTTCTTTTCTCCACTTCAAGATTTAAACTGTATCAAGAGGAAAGGCTGCTCAGCCTACTGGATTGCTTGCAGAATTCAGAGACGATACTATACATCTTATAAACTAAGATGGACTATATAATCCATTACAAATGCCACCTTATTCTATTTTCTAAACATTCTGCTTTCTGATAAAATCTTTTAGAATTGGAACTAGTCATGCTTCCTAAACATTTCACATACCCATATGAGCTCATCCCTATAATGTCAGAGAAGCATCATCTATACACTGAGATTATTTAAATTGGCTACTTCATGGCATAAATATACATTGAAAATAAACCAACCATGCTGTAGCACTGTGACTGAAAATCTGGCTTAGTAATTCAAATCAAGCACTACATTTATTTAAATGTAAGTCATGGCTTGTTTTCAACATGGTTTGTTAAACAAGCCAGAAGCCAGCCTGAGTGAGTCTTGCAGGTGACTAAAATAATTTAAAATAATTTTCTTTATTTATTATTATATTGTATTTTAAAGTGTATAGGTTTTTAATTTTAGTATTATTGTTGTAAACTGCTGTAGAGATGGGCGGTGATAAATCATCATCATCATCATCATCATCATCATCATCATCATCATCAGTTTTCCCAATTCCTGATTTATTTCCCCTCCTTTTTAGCTGTTCCTCTCCTTTACTTCCAACTGGTTAGAGAAATTGACAAGGACACAAACATATTGTACACATACAAAACCAAGTGTCCACTGGGAAAGAAAGAAGGTTAATAAACACAATAACCACAAATGTAAATCAATAGGCCAGTAACAAGCTAAGGTTTCAAACTATAATTTACTTCTCCCAAACAAAAACTTTTTATTTACACATCCCATTCATATATCATGCTGTGTTAAAAAATTGCATGATAGCTTAGTGCAATGTACAGACACTAAATGAATTAAAATCTACAGTTGTGTCCTTATCTTCATTGACCTCTCCACTTTGCAAATCAACATTTTGTAGTGATGGTTGAAGATATGTTTGTGCTTGAAGTGGACCAGCAAAAATGCCCATACTTTCAAGGAACATAGAATTTAATAAATCTGGAGACTAATGTGACAGCATATTTAAATTTATTGGATAATTATTCTTAGTTTATTTCTTTTCTTAATAATAATTTTATTAAAGTTTACAGTTACAAAGATAGAAAACTAATACAAACTAAGAACAATATAAAGACTAAAAAGGAAAAAAAGTGCAGATAGATAGATACATAGATGGAAAAGGAAAAAAAGAGATATAAAAGATAAGTTCCCCATTCATTACAAGTACAATTTCAGTAACTTATCACCTTCTCTGATACTACAACGAAAGCTCTCTTCTTCCCATATCTCATCTCTTAGCTATAACCAAATTCTTAAAGCCTCATCATTTTAATCCTGATCAACAAAAGTCCATTGAGAGTTACCAGAGATAACAACTTATATATTTTATCCTTAGTCAAATAAATTAACTGTATATTTCTTCACTTTACTTTTAACACAGTAATTTATTACTTTCTCTAAAAATACAACAAAAGATCTCTTCTTCTCCTATCTCATCTCTTATCTATAAACAAATCTTTAAATTACAAGAATCTTTCCTGTGGGAAAATGCTGTTGTTTAGAATTTTATAAAAACATATATGAAGATTTTGAAATTAAGTATAGGAAATCTTCCCGTGAGCATGATAAGATGGGACTTTGAAGGTTGAACACTAGAGGGAACCAGAAAGAATGAAAAGATTATAATTAAAAGAGAAGAGACAAATTATTTCCCTCCTTTTTTCTTGCAAATAGCAGCAACTTCATTAGGGCTACAATCACTGCAATAAAATGGTTGCACTTGAATTCCAAGTTAGCTTTTGCAAGACAAAAATCCATTGAGAGTTACCAGAAACAGCAATATAATACATACATACATATATACATAGGTAAAGGTTCCCCCGGACAGTTGTGTCCAACTCTAGGAGCTGGTGCTCATCTCCGTTTGTTAGCCAAAGAGCCAGTGTTGTCCAAAGAGACTTCCGCGGTCATGTGGCCAGCATGTCACGCGCAGAATGCTGTTACCTTCCCACCGAAGAGGTACCTATTTATCTACTTGCATTTCATGCTTTCAAATTACTAGGTTGGCAAGAGCTGGGGCAAGTGCAGGAGCTCACTCCATCATGCAGGGCTAGGGATTCGAACCTCCCAACTTGCGATCTTCCGATTGACAAGCCTGGCGTCTTACCTGTTGAGCCACGTATGTGTGTATATACAGTGTACTATATATATATATATATATATATATATATATATATATATATTAACCTTGATCAAATAAACCAACTTTATATTCCTTCCCTTTGCTTTTAACTATCTTGATCTATAATCCCTTTAAATAGTATCCCAGAACTCGATTTCTTTTCATTTTGTCTTTGTCACTTCTCAGAAATTCCTTCAAAACTTTAACACATCTCTTTTGTAAATCCAAAATGAGAAAGTTATCCAAGGCACTCTTCTGGTTTGTTATTTGTATATCTCTTTTAATTATTATGACATCAGCTGGTTTCATTTGTATATCCAGTGTAACATCTTTATACATATCATTCTTGTAACCTGTCATTTTTAAATCTACATTCAAATCACTTTCGGTCTCAGTCTTGTCCAGTAAAATGTTTCTCTTCTAACCTCTCTTAAATCTTAAAAGTAACTTCTGAGTGCATTGTTCCCAAATATCCTCGAATTCGTCCCAAATTAGAACAATTTGCTCCATTCTGTATTAGTGGGTCTCTTCTCTTTTAATTATAATCTTTTCATTCTTTCTGGTTCTCTCTAGTGTTCAACCTTCAAAGTCCCATCTTATCATGCTCACGGGAAGATTTCGGATACTTAATTTCAACATCTTCATATATTTTTTAATAAAATTCTAAACAGCAGTATTTTCCTGCAGGAAGGATTCTTGTAATTAGTTTCAAAATCTTATTTAAAATCCATCTGGCCCCTTAGTCCATTTATAACTTTCCAAAATCAACATTTTAATCACCCTTTTGCTGTTTATCCCAAAATAGTTTTTTAAGTCCTTAAACTTGCATAAAACTTCTTTTGCCAAGGATTAAAGGAAACCCACCTGGTGTAATGAAACTTGCCATTCTGAAGATTCTTAATATCAAAAAGCAGTTAACAAGCAATTTCCAAAAGTGATTAAAAAAGGATGTGAACCCAGTGTCCTTTTGAAGGTGCTGAATCATGGCTTGGGCAAAACTGGTGATCCCTCAGCTCCCAGAGCTCTAAACCTGCCAGAGACCGCTTTCTTATTGTCTCCTAATGGGAAGCGACTGTCTGGAATGCTTGTGAGCAATCCCAGAGAGGAATTCTGAGAAGCCGGTCCATTTGCCAACTTCTTGTTGCGCTGTGGTTGTTGGATCTGCTCTCAGTGGAGTCGTCTTCAGTTCACCATTGCTTTCCCAGAAGTCCATTCTTAGTTTATTTCTGATAGTGATAGTAAGAAAGTGCCAGGTTCCCCAGAATGTTCTTTTAGTCAAATGGAATAAATCCCAGTATGTGTTGGTCCTGGAATATTTTTTATAATCTTTTTAAACTACTTGCAAGAAACATGTCACAAAATAATTGGTACTGAATATAAATGTGCTTATAATAGATGCAAATGAAGATGCTGTTTCTAAACTACAGCAAAGGTGGGTTAATGCTCTTATTTCATTCTCTTGAAGGGCTTCTCAGAAGCACCTAGTTTCCATTGCTGGAAAAAGGATGTTGGATTAAGCAAGCTTTTGGTTTGATCCAACAGTGGTCTTCTTATATTCTTAATAATAAATCCTGTAATTTGAAATACACTAAGAATATATTCAGAATGTGCCAAACAAATCTCCCTTTGAAAGAAAAGTAAAGCCGATGTGAACCTTCATGATCTGCTGCCATTCAGCAGAGCTTCAGGGAAGTATTGCTATTGTAAGAATTAAGCTGCTAGGCTTTTGTTCTTCTTCCTCCTTCCTTCCTTCCTTCCTTCCTTCCTTCCTTCCTTCCTTCCTTCCTTCCTTCCTTCCTTCCTTCCTTTCTTTCTTTCTTTCTTTCTTTCTTTCTTTCTTTCTTTCTTTCTTTCTTTCTTTCTTTCTTTCTTTCTTTCTTCTTTTTTGAATCCTATCACCCTGGGGATAAATCTCACTCATTTTATTTCGAAAGCTGTAAATCTTCCAGTATGATCAAACTGAAACCATATAAAATGAGGAGAGAAAATCCTGTCACTTCCTTTGCTTCAGCCTTACAACTCAGTGAATTTTTGCAGCATGAAGCATTTAAAAATGCCAAATTAATTTTTTTAAAGGACAGACACTAGATATTTTAAAGAGTGTTTTAAAATTAGTAAAAGAACATCGCCTTAGTGCTATATCAAGCAATGAGTTCAACTTTTTTATATGCTGTTTATCTGAACATTTCACTCCTAAATTCCGTATGTACTGCATACAGAGAGAGAGAGAGAATGAGAGAGAGAAATGTTGCCTGTTAAAGAAGAAATAGGCAGAAAAGGTATTCTACAGATAGGTGATAAGGACTTTCAAGTGGCATTTCCAATATGAAGCACAATCTTTACTTTCAAGAAAGTTTCAATGCATGAAATAAGGGATCTTCTCAGGTAGTGTAAATAGTGTAAAAACCTTAGACTAAGAATCATTGCTTGATCTTTTCTCCATCCCTCTCCCTGGATATGGAGTATAAGATGTTTATAATATTGTGTACTTAAAGACTTAATAAGAAATAATTGAGTATAGCCAAAATGTTCTTCAACTTCTAAGCACAAATTTCAGGCGGTATTTAATTATGAGAGCCAATTTGGTGTAGTAGTTAGGGGCACCAGGCTAAAAACCCAGGAGACTGTGAGTTCTAGTCCTGGTGGGTGACATTGGGCCAGTCATTCTCTCTCAGCTCTTGGAATAAGGTAATGGCAAACCAATCCTGAAAATATTGCCAAGAGAACTTTGTGGACTTGTCCAGCCAGTCTCCAGGAGTCAAGACTGACCTTGAGGCACACACATAGGTACATAAAACCCCATATTTTTTAATATAAATCACTTCTATTACAGACTCAAAGTCATGTAAAAAAACCCCATAAACAGAAAAAACACTCCATAAAATCAGGAGCAATCAATAATTAAATAACTAGTAGTCAGCTGACACATCATTTGATCTTAAACAATCAAGGGAACACCAGATTTTAAGAAGTTCTTGAAAAGCAAAGAGGTTCAGAGATTATCATTCCTTGGGAGGTAAGTTTTCAGGATGGGTGAAGCCAGAGAGAAAGCATCATTGGTGGTTGGGGAGCCTCAGTAACTCCCCTTCCTCAAAATGCATGGGACAGGAGAAATCTTGTGCAATGGCCTTATATGTACCTGTGAGCCAAGCCATGTATAAACAATGGGAGATCGTCTTAGTATATGTACCAAAGAGGTCAGCAGATCTTACACTAGAGCTTATTCAACACAAGATAATATTTCAGACTTATTGGACCCCATTATGTTGTGCACAGAAAAATATTTTTGCCTTTTTTTGCCAGCCTTAGCGCATTTACTGATTTTGCCTTCCTGACCTCATTCCTGCATTTCTAAGCTGAAGCTTTGCAGACAGCCTTGATCATTACTCCTTTCAATAAACATAATTCTTTCATCTCAGTCCTTTGTGAACTGCTTATTCAACAACACTGGCTCCTTTTAGATGTCTCGTAGTTTTCTTCCTCATCAGTACTGTATGAGATTACACCATCCCTAGTTTTCTTTTCAAGGTTCTAGCCAGCTACAACACCCTTGCCTTTAAGGTTTTCTTCCCAGGACATATTCCTTACTATTATTATTGCATTATGGTATTATTGTGGTTTTGCTTATGTTGCTTATTGGTATTGTTGGGTCATATTTTTTGATTGTACCGTGGACATTTTAACTGTATTATTTATTCTATATAAACCACCAAGAGTCTTTTTTGAAATGTAGTGGGAGAGAAGTAAACAAACAAACAAACAGACTCAAGCAACCAAGAATTCACTTGAAAAAATGTTATTTCTCTTTTTGGATTTTTGTCTCCACAAGAAATATTACTGAGAACCCCACATGACCCCCAAGATTCTACACACTTCTCCCCAAAGTCATAAAGTTATTCTTGATATGCTGGAGGTCATATCTTGTAATATAATTTGTGCCCCTGTGGATGCATAGGAAGAGTCAATGAAGAACAGTTCTCATGAACTGTGTCCATTTTTCCATCTATTTCTTCCTTATCTGTGAAGACTATTTCTAATCACTCCTTCTAATAAAAAAGCAAGATACAGTACCATGAGTAAACTCACCTGACAATTTAAAGTAGATCTGCAAAGGATTACACTCATTTTAGGGTTAGGATTAATTTTAGCAAAGATAGTAAACCTGAAGGGGGCGTGGTGGCTCAGCGGGTAAGACAGCAGGCTTGTCAATCGGAAGATCGCAAGTTCGGAGGTTCGAATCCCTAGCCCTACGTGCGGAGTGAGCTCCCACACTAGCTCCAGCTCTTGCCAACCTAGCAATTTGAAAGCATGCAAATGCAAGTAGATGAATAGGTACCACTTCGGTGGGTAGGTAACAGCGTTCCGCGCACGTCATGCGGCCACATGACCGTGGAAGCGTCTTCGGACAACGCTGGCTCTTCGGCTAACAAACGGAGATGAGCACCGGCCCCTAGAGTCGGACATGACTGCACAAATGTGCGGGGGGAACCTTTACCTTAGTAAACCTGAGCTCAGAGTCCAGAGGCTCTAGTCATCCTTAAACTATATCTTAGGTACTCAGAAAGCCTTAGTTCCTTCAAGTTCCACAATTCTCTATAATTATGTATGTGACTTCCTCAGAGACCAAAAGATTCTGAAGATGAATGTTCTGGTTACCCTAAATAATACTTTTAAGATGGCTCAGCATTTTTTAAAAGAAATGATGTAGCATAATGTTTACATTAACAGCTTTTTCTAGGTTTATCCCTTAAATTTCTCTTAGAAGATGGATGATACCATTTTTTTGCAATGAAAGGGTGCTTTTAAACTAATATAAACAACAAAGGCAGCTAAAAGATACTATTGGTAAGGCAGAAATGCAGAAATACTACATATTTTGGTTGAGCTGGGATACCAGTTGGTTGGGCTCTGTAGAATGTTAGGAGTTGTTAGGGCTTTGGGAAGGAATTAAGGCTAAACAAAATATTCATACACCTGTTTTTAGTTGTTTGGGGGCAATGAAAACCACAGAAAGTAATTATGGTGCTGAATGGGGCCTCAGTTTGCCCATTTTTGGTTAAAACTAATAATACCCCTTTTTCTTGCCAATTTTTCATGAGTTCCTTAGATTTTTGCTACCTATCAAAGCAGCCGTCCATGAACATTCCATAATAATTTGGTTTTGTTTGTTTGTTTCAGTTGTCATAACAATCTTTGACATATAAAAACCATGTTTATTTGAAACAGAACATGTATTCCCCTTCCTCCATTTCAAAATCTTAAAGAAAATGTTGGGGAACTAAATAGTGCTTGCAGAATTATGTACCAAAATATGTAGTATTTCTGCATTTATGCCTTATCAATAGCATCTTTTAGCTGGCTTTGTTGTTTATGTTAGTTTAAACATAGAGGCTGAATCACATCCTCAAGAGATTATTTTAAAGGGAGGGAGATGTGACTTTTTAAAAGTCTCTGTGAGAGAAATGTTTTTATCCAAATCTTCTGCTGTCTTCATTTGAATAAGAAAAAAGAAAGTCAATGACTACTCTTTATCCTTGATAGCATGTATAGAACATTCTCAGACTTTAAGAAGCCTTTAAAAGGGTTTGTAGAATATGCTTTTGTTTGCTTAATAGACTTCTTAGCTGTCTGCTTGGAAAGGTTGGCTTAAGTACAGTACAGTTTAAATAGAATATTTTGCGATGGGCAACTTAAAACTCTGCTTTTGTCTTCTTTTGGCTTTGACAACACTTCAGAGATGTTTCGTTTTGTTTTTCTTTAGTTGTTTAGTCTAGTTTAATCTTCAACCCCTTTCAGTCTTAAAATATCTTCACTTCTATTAATATCTTCTGGTGCTAGCCTTGTTAGCCTAATTCTTAAATGCTAATATGTAAGACTGGCCTTGGAGATTTTACAAATATTTCAGAAATTCAAACAATATATCAATCACAAAACATGGAAACCTAGACATAAGTTTTTAACATTATGTTCCCTTAATACAAGGCAAATTAATAGTTACATGGCCGTATTTCATGTAACTTTCACATTCGCAAAGTCCTGGTAACCCTTAAATGACTTTTGCTAACATCAGGACTAAAATGACAAGACTTTATAGATTTGTGGAGTCCTTGGTGCTCTCTGGGCCTTGTTGTTTTCTTGCAGACATTTCATTACCAGACTAGGCAACATCTTTATAGATTTGTTTATAGACAAGAGGTGGAATATGAGAAGAAGAGATAATTTGTTTTATTTTAAGAGAAGGTGATAAGTTACTCAAATTGTGTATACTTGTGATGAAGGGGGAAGTTCCTTCTTTATATGTTTCTTTTCTTTTTCTTTACTATATTCTAATTTTTTTCTATTTTTCTTTCTCTTTTTTCTTTTCTGCACCTTCTATTTTTCTTTTTATTCTTTTATTTTTTAGTTTGCATTAGTTTTTATTATTGTAATTGTAATCTTTAATAAAATTAGTATTAAAAAAACACATTCACAAAGTCCTCATAGTAAAGTCTCCATACCATGATAACATCTGTAACATAGAAATTATAGCACACTTTTGCAAAAAACTTAAAATAATATGCCTGTTCTAATTGGGGCTGCACTCTCCCTTAAAGAAAATACCTTCAAATTGTGGGTCATCTAAATCACTGGGCAGCCACATAAAGTCTGTGGTAAGGAAAGCTTTTTTATCAACTTTGATTAATAAACCAGTTGTATTATTACATAAAGAGAATGACCTAGGACTGATGACAAATATGTTGGTAACCTCAAAATCTGGGATTATGTGTCAGCCCTATAAGGTAGAACAAACTAAGAAACCAATGCCATATAGGTCAGGACTACTTTTATTGTAACAGCTATAGTAACAGAATCTTGCAAAACTGAATGTGCTTCCCTTCTCCCCCCATTTTATCTTTGTGTGAACTAGGGAAGGACCTCTCTGAGATGTTTCCCAAATTAGTTTCTTGGAACGGGCGTAAGCCCCACTTATCTGACCATTGCCTTGGCAATGTCAACTCTTCCTGACAGTTCTTCCTCCTGTCCTTCAAGGCCATTCCCTATTCCCTCTGTAGATTATTGCAGTTTGCTCTTAGCAGAATGGCTGTCCAAGATTGTCTAGAAATTGCAGCTGGTCCAGAATACTATTATACTGTGAAGAGTAGCACCTCTTGAAGGTGTGTTATGAAACTTAAAAATAATTTTAAAATAAAAAAAATGCTACATTTTATGCTATAGTAGCTTTAAGAAGAAAATTTCATTTCCTATTGTTCCTATTTAGGACTTATCATGATACTTATTATATATGAAACTCATGGCCAAATTGGGTTTTAGAAAAGAGCAAGTCTACCTCTGTATTTTCTCCCTTTTTTCCCCCTTTATCCTTGAATTTTCCTCCCCGCTTTTTCATTGTTTTTCCCAGAGCATCTCAGTACTACCGGATCTTTTCCCCACCACTGAAGATATTCAGTTCCTCAAATGGAGCTCAGCTATCAATTGATCATTACCTAATCGCAAGTATACATTGCTTAACATTCTTCC
Organism: Charina bottae; assembly: GCA_023362775.1. NCBI lineage: Eukaryota > Metazoa > Chordata > Lepidosauria > Squamata > Charinaidae > Charina > Charina bottae. The sequence continues at coordinate 89,327,904 of JALMGJ010000004.1, read as the reverse complement.
TGTTTACATTCCTCAAGACTTTTGTTAAATGTCTATATCTCATCTAGCCCTGCCCCTGATTGCTGTTAATAGCTCAATTTCCTGACTGCTAAAATCTCATCAGGATGTATCATTGTTTCCATGATGTCCTCTCCTTTGTTTGCATTGTCCTAATGATTTAAAATTTACGTATATACAGTAAATATATACAAATCTGTATTCGTATGCTATATGTTGTATAGCAAGGTAAAGAGAGTCTGTGCTATACTTCTCCCAGTTCCAGAATTTGAAATAAAGTATTATTGCATTTTCTTTTGGCTGTAAGTGCTGCAAATTTCCTTAACAGGTGCCAAATCAGTCCTGTTTGAATAACAACATTGGTCGCTCTTTTAACACAATTACAGATGCTGACTTTGTTCTACAAAGTGTTATTTTACTTACTTTACTTACTTACTACTTACTTACTTACTTACTTACTTACTTAAATTTATATGGCTGCCAGTCTTGCTCTGGGTGGTGAACACACTTAAAGACAATATAATAATATAATATAATATAATATAATATAATATAATATAATATAATATAATATAATATAATAATAATACAGAATGAAAATGGAAAAATAAGGAAAAATAAAGATATCCAACAAGAATAAAACAAAAAAGTAACAGCCAAAGGTAACTTTCAGCAATAATTAACAGCATCTCACAGGCTCACCTAACCTCCTGACTCCCATGCATAAAAGAGCACCCAGGTCTTAATATCCTTTGGAAAGGCTAGCATGCTCAGTGCATGGTGTTCCAGAAGGCAGGTGCAGCAACAGAAAAGGCATGCTTGCTGGATCCCACCAGATGACACTCTTTAATAGATGGGATTGCGAACCTGACCCTCCTGCCACACCTGATAGGGTGAATAGACACAATCAGAGAAAGGTGGTCCCTCAAATATCCTGGTCCCATGCCATGTAGGGCTTTATGGGAGACATGCAGCACATTGAGAAAATAACAGATAACATTTGTTTTTGTTCTAGAGTAAATGTAAATCTGATTTATACAATATATAGTCTTTGTTATCATCATCATCCTAGTTTGAAATATACTGATAATTAGGCTCTTCTTCAACAGTGTTGAAGTTCTGTGTTTCAGTGGGTGCCCTGAACAGAAAGTACGCTGATATAAAACTTTGATACCTGCAACAAGGCAACATAGGGTAGGGAGCAGGAAGGGAGAAGCATCCTTTGGTGCTAGGCAGTTGGGGAGGGGGGCATTTTCACAAATGTCCAGAAATGTTTCAAAAGACCCTGAAGGAATATGGAAAAGCATCCCCAAACACAGATTTGGTGTTGCTGTGTCATGCTGTGCCATGGTGGAGCTTGCAGCTTTACCCTTTGGAATGCCAACTAAAGAGATTCTTTTCCAAGTTCTGTTATGCACACGTTGGGAAGCAAAGGAGTAGTGATTCTTCCACCTGCATGGTAAAATGGAAAAAGAAAGAGGTCTTTAGTGTCAGGAGAGCAAGCAGCTTCCCTTTAGTGTCAGGAGAGCAAGCAGCTTCCCTTTCATCCAGAAGTCCCTAGTCAGGAGAGCAATCAGCTTCCCCTTAATCTCCGTTTTGCTTCATTCACCATGGGTATCAGGAAAACTGGGAAAGGGGGGAAGAGTGGGTCTCTTTGTGCCAGATTGGAGAACTGACAATAGGAGACTTGTTGCCTCTTCCTTTCTTCCAGTAAAGCTGCCCCTTTGATTAGGCACTGCAGCATCTAATCTGCATGTGGCATGTACTGTAGTTTGTTTATCAAGTGTGCAGCATTCTTTCGTGTGCATGGAGGTTGTGCGGATCCAGAATTGGCCTTTACAGCCACTTACGGATCCACTGTTAAGATTTTACCCTTGGAAGACAATCTTACTCAGCTACGAGTTATGTGCCAGATTGGAGAACTGACAATAGGAGACTTGTTGCCTCTTCCTTTCTTCCTTTCTTCCTTTCTTCCAGTAAAGCTGCCCCTTTGATTAGGCACTGCAGCATCTAATCTGCATGTGGCATGTACTGTAGTTTGTTTATCAAGTGTGCAGCATTCTTTCGGACTGTGAAATCCAGAAGTCCCTAGTCATGGAGGTTGTGCGGATCCAGAATTGGCCTTTACAGCCACTTACGGATCCACTGTTAAGATTTTACCCTTGGAAGACAATCTTACTCAGCTACAGTACGAGTTATCGCCAAGAATTCTTTTGGAAGTCTACTTGATTTGTATCAAAATAAGTGTCCACTGGACTTCCAGAAGATGGCCAGACACATGTCAAAAGTGTTCTGTGCAGTACTGCAGTAGATACCAACATATTTGCTCTGTCAAGGCTAGGTGCACCACTTTACCCTTGAAATGGTGGCTAAAGAACTGCTTTTTCCCATCTCCTTTTCTCTGACAGTTCTCCAGTCCCACAGAACAGCTCTAAGGGATAGGAGAACTTCTGGCTAAACAGCAGCTTCTCCTTTCTCTCCTTCACTCCACCCAAACCCTCCGAGTTCTTACAGCCAAGGGATCCGCTGCCAAATCTGGTAGGGCTTGCAAAGAGATGGTTGTTTGGCAGTGACTCTTCCACTGCCCAAAGGTGAATGGTACTGAAAACTAATGGCTGGGCCCAGGGGAGGCATGTACCCACAACAGACTTGAGTGGCCAATAGAAAAACACCATTTCAAAACTGAACACAAAAAGATTAGTGCAGTGGGTCAGGGGTGAGGTGAGAATAGCATTATCCATTTATGTCTTCTGGAAACAGTTAACAAGACATCTCCTACCCCAGTTTGCAGGCTGTGCATAAACACCCTAATTCTTCAGAGACTATAGCTGCCAGGAAGAGAATGTTTAACTAAAATAAAACAACAACACAAAAGAGACTGTATTGTTCTGAGACAGATTGTTGGCTTTGCTGAGGGATTAATGGAAGCATAAGTCTTAAAAAGAGAAGGCAAAAGCTAAAACTGCAATAAAGTGCTTGAAGCTGCTCCACAGAGCAATGCGACACAAGGTGCTTTACTAGAAGTTCAGCACAGTCAAGCCTTACAGTATAGGGGGAAAAAAAAGCTGCTTTGCTGAACTTCTACCAGCAGTTCAGGTGATCTCTCTCTCTCTCTCTCTCTCTCTCTCTCTCTCTCTCTCTCTCTCTCTCTCTCTCTCTCTCTCTCTCTCTCCCCCCCCACATTTCTTCTACATCAGTCCTGGAGATTTGCCAAATCCAATCCAATATATATAATATATTGAGGGACCGTCTCGTCCCGATAACGTCGGCCCGCCCCACCCGTGCATGCAGAGAGGGCATGCTTCGGACCCCCTCAACAAGAGAATTCCATCTAGCGGGGTCCAGGAGGCGTGCCTTCTCTGCGATAGCGCCCGCCCTATGGAATATCTTGCCCCCGGAGGTGAGACTGGCCCCCTCCCTCCTGACCTTTCGGAAGGCCCTTAAGACCTGGCTCTGCCACCTGGCCTGGGACAACAGAGGCGGTAGTGCCTCCTGGGGTTGGCTAGCCCCGTAGCAACACTATCTATGCTACGTTCCCTATGTCCCCCATCTTGTATTTTATCTATTTATATTGCATTTCTTAGACTTTTATTGTATCGTTTTTAACCTTGATTATTGTAACCTGCCCAGAGTCCCTTGTATGGGAGATGGGCGGGGAATAAATTGAATAAATAAATAAATAAATAAATAAATAAATAAAATATCTTGTTGTGGTTCTTTTTGTTTGTTCTTTATATTGTGTTTTTCCTCGATAAATAAGCAAATAAATAAATAACCATGCAGAAGTTCCTGATTTTGAAGCCTCTTGCAGAAAGTAAGCAACATCTTTAATGATTACTAAATTGTGTTCCCTTTGTATGCCCATCTTTAGCAATTTTTAAATTATAGCTCTTCAAATGGTGGCATATTATAAGAGTAGAAGAGACTTTAATAATACTAAATCACTTCGGGCTCAAACTGCAGATCACCAGAAAACAATGCTAATCACAAAATGGTCACATATGATTGCATATTCTCAGCAACTATTCTATTAAGAAATGTTTTTCTTTTCATTTTCTTCTTTAAAGATTTGACAAAAATTTGAGTATTTGAATACAATTTCAGACTATAGAAAATTATGAAATTAATATTTTCTAACATAGGCACATTATAAAACACTGTGCATCTGAAAGTAAATATTATAATTATTAATCTGGCATCATCTCTGTTGACTGAGTATCATTTGAATATACTTCAGCATTTCATTTCTTTTCTTTCAGCTAACTTGATTGTAAAAGAAAAATGCTGAAGAGCATAAGAATCTGTTTTCTATGACAATAGAATTATAATATGATGCATGTAGTGATGATGATGATATAGTTTTTATGTGCATGTAATGATGAAATACTTTGGCTACCTAGTGCGAAGAGAGGACTCAGTGGAAAAGACCCTGATGCTGGGAAAGACTGAAGGCAAAAGGAGAAGGGGATGGCAGAGGATGAGATGGTTAGATAGCATCACCAATGTAATGAAGATGAATTTGAGTAAACTCCGGGAGACAGTGGATGACAGGAAGGCCTGGCGTGCTATGGTCCATGAGGTCACGAAGAGTCGGATACGACTAAACGACTGAACAACAACAACAATGATGAATGATTTATGATCTATGATGAAGCAGATGAAAGTCTATGAAAGTGTATTTTGCAATACATTTGTTGGTCTTTACGTTGCTTCAATACCTTTTTTCTTATTTTATTTTTTTATGTTTATAGTCAGTTTATTTATATATGAACCTATACCTAAAGTATATCAGTTTGTAAATGTTGTTTATTAAAGTTCACACAAATATAGATTCCAACGGAATAAAAAACTTCCTAACAGTAAGAGGATTTTCATAGTGGAACAATTTAGGCACAGCAATATTCACTGGAGGTGTTCAAGGGGAGGGCAACCCCTGTATATAATTAAAAAATCATATGTGGTCCTCAATCTAGAAAAAAGTTATTCACTCCTATCCTGAATATAATATGGAGATAGCAGACTAACTTCATTAATTGTTAATACACTATCTTGCCCTGAGGAATGAGAAAATAATAACCACTTAGAATACCTTTCAACAAACTCTTTGTTCCCTGCCTCTTAATGTTGAACCTTTTTTGGTTCCTCTTTCCAGTCTTGCATCTTTGCTCTTCATTATCAAAGAAAAGACAAACTATGCTCCAAGCAACAAATAGAACATGTTGGAGATATCTTCAATAGTCTATTCTTTGTTGAAATTTCTCTGCCACTACTCCCTTATTTTTCTTCTGTGCTCCTGAGAGTAAAGACTTTCCTTATCTTCACATGTTTTAAAATACATATATATACTTTTTCTAATTTAACTTATCTAATTAGTTACCTTTATTTTGACTAGGATTTTGCTGGATTTTTCTTTCTCTTTTTTACAGCCTTAATTTTTTTTAATTATTTTTTTAAATTATCTATATGAAACTTTGCGGTATTTCACCATTTGCTTGGGTACAGTCAAATACTGAATCTACTTTTATGACAGCCTGTTTTGTTCTTTGATTCCAAAGCATGAACAGGACTGCCATTCTGGGCAGTACAAATCCAAGCAACTATTAAGAGACATCAAAACATTAGGAGTTTAATATACCTTTTTGCTGCCATCTAGTGGAAATCTGGATTTTTGAAGTTGAGCTAAGGCAGTCATAGCCTTGAACAACTTTCTGGAATCTTTGAATATTGACAGGGCCTGAAAACATTATCTACTCTCACTGTGTTTAGTTGATCTGAATTCTCAAATGGATTTTGACTATTATAATGTTTGCTTTAAGTACTCCATATTGATTTTTGATCCTGGAGTTTTTAACTACAGCTGTTGCCTATTGTGTGAATTCTGAGATAGGACAGCAATAGAGGAACTATTGCTAGCGTGATAGTTGCACAGAATGAGATTGGTGGTGGAAGCAGTGGGAGAAAAGAATTTGGAAGGGGTCTATACCTGATCCTCCTCCCCCAGTGGGTTGTAGGTTGTACACTTAGTTTCATAGGCTGATAAAATTCCAGGGGGCAGGGCAGGCTAACCATTGATGAATATGGTGTACTGAGTTGGTTGTGGTTGCTCTCCTCCTAACCAAGCTCTTTCGATGGTTTTAGCCATTTGGCTATAGTCCTGCAAAGCAATGAATTCACGTGGGTCAATTTGCTGGCGTCCGTCGGAGGGTCGTCCTCGAATCCAAGAAGATCTGGAGAATCCCGACAATGGCAGCGGAGGACGACGGATCTGGAACAACAACTTCCTGGACGTCAGCAGCCAGCTTGGAGCAAGGCATTCTGGGGCATGTAGTCCGATGCCTGCAGCTGAAGAGCCGGTTCCTTCACCTCCTCCCTATCGCGCGGTTAAATAGTAATAATATATGATGTATAATATATGAATGTACATGATTGTAAGCCACCTAGAGCCCTCCATTAGGGAGGTGATAGGCGGGGTATAAATAAGATAAAATAAATAAATAAATAAATAAAATTTAACTAAGAAAGTTCACAAAGAGGCAGAAGAATTAAAGCTTATATGGACAAATCAAAGAGAGCAGAGATAGACAGAAGAAGAGAGGAGAAGTATGAGGAGGTCGTCTTGAAAGGGAGTTAAAAAATTATAAACTCTTTCATTTGAAGTTTGGATTTTGACTCAGTAAGATATATGATTAAACAACTTAAATAAGAGTTAAATATGGAATGGGTTAAGTAAGATAAGGAGATATGAAAGAACTTGGCAGGTATGTTTGCACAAATTAATAAACAATTAAAGAAATACCAAATATCAGAGGTTGCATAGACAGCTAGTAAAGCATATTACGCTGCTATGAAAAATGAGCTTGATATTGGAAAAGTTCAAAAAGATATTACAGATATTAGATTAGATTTGGCAGATCTCAGGACTGGAAAAGAAGAAAAAATTTGAAACTTAGAGGCATCAGGAAGAGTGCAGAAAAGACTGATTTAATTAATCTTATCTTCAAAATTAATGAACTTTTGTTGGACTTATTCAGATAAAGATGTGGAATGTGCCCATAGAGTTTTTCCCCTAGATTCACTCAGACTTAAAAGCCAAGAGATGTAATAATATTTGTAAATGCTTTTGTGAGAAACAAAATTGTGCAAAGAGATTGTGAGCTGGAAAGGATAAACTGAAACAGGGATAAAGTGCAATTTTTTCAAAATATTATTCCTGATACATTAAAGAGAATGAAAGCATTTAAACGTCTTATTGAATTATTATTTAAAAATAGAACACAGTACAATTGGGGCGTTCCTTTCAAATTAATTATCTTTAAACCAGGAAGATAATAACCCGGAAGAGAGACTATTTCAACTCTTTGTGAGATGATCAGAGTCTTAAGGGATACTCCATGAAAGACTAACTGAGATGACCTTGGACATTCAGAAGACTGAAGAAGAAGAAGATAAGATAATAAGATAAGATGAAGATAAGATAAGATAAGATAAGATAAGATAAGATAAGATAAGATAAGATAAGATAAGATAAGATAAGAGGACATGTTGTAGTTTGGAAAGTACAAGAACATTTAGTTTTATAGAATAAATGTTCAACATTAGTAAGGATATAAATGCTGGGAAAAAAGGCGGGGTGGTGGTGGAAAGCTAAGTATTTTTTAGAAGCCAATATAGGAACATAATTGGCTAGGGCACGCTTTCCAGCGTCCAGCCGCCATCAGCCCGGAGCCCTCTGGAAGGATGACCACTCTAACGCGCCAGGACCTCAATTTTGGACAAGTGGTCGCTGATGTCCTTTCCGAGTTTTTGGAAGTAGCCATCCACCTCATTCTTTACGTCCGAGAAGTTTACCCCACTGGAATTTTTCAGAAGAGGAAAAAATATAACGTACCCGTTCAGATGTCCTGCCACCCCGAACTCAATCAGTATATCCAGGACACCCTCCACTGCATCAAACCTCTACTAGAGAAGAATGATGTTGAAAAGGTGGTGGTGGTCATCCTCGATAAGGAACATCATCCAGTGGAAAGATTTGTCTTTGAGATCATGCAGCCCCCCTTGCTGGCAATCAGCTCGGATTCCCTTCTCAACCACGTGGAGCAGCTCCTGCGGGCTTTCATTCTGAAGATCAGCGTGTGTGATGCTGTGTTGGACAACAATCCTCCCGGCTGCACCTTCACCCTCCTGGTACACACCCGTGAAGCTGCCACTCGCAACATGGAGAAAATTCAAGTGATTAAGGACTTCCCCTGGATTCTGGCTGATGAGCAGGACGTCCACATGCACGAGCCACGGCTGATCCCCCTGAAGACCATGACGTCGGACCTGTTAAAGATGCAGCTCTACGTGGAGGAGCGAGCGCAGAAGGGCACCTGAACGCCAGCCTTTCCCAGGGGAGTTTGGAAGCCCCGGCCCTCTTCCAGGGCGGCGCGTTGCCAAGCTGCCCCCGCCTGCCGTGGCAAGATTGGTGCTCGGACTGTTGATGTGCGTGCACCAGGCCCTTCCTGGCTGCGGCACGCCTGTGTTTCTGCAAGTGCCCTTAAATCCCGCCAGACCATTCTCACTTCTTCAGCCGATTCACGAGTCGTGTACTTTTCAAGTTGCTAGACCTGAGGGAGGGGGCATTACAAAACTGTGCCTAGAAAGCGGTGATGTTTGTTTGCCGTGAAAACAAGCATATAACTCTGCTGGTGCAAATGCTCATCCGTAATCTTTGAAGTGAATGTTGATTATTGTGTCCCAAGGTGCTAATGTAGAACTACTATCTGTGATGATTAATCCACTGTAAATAAACTTCACGTGGCTAGGGCACCTTTCTCAACTTTTTGACCCTGGAGGAGCCCTTGAAATATTTTTCAGGCCTCGGGGAACCCCTGCACATTCAGGCTCAAATATAGGCCTGAAGTTACAAAATTATTATATTCATTTCATGTGCATGCCTGTGTACAGTATATGCATTAACACTGTTCCTAAACTGAAAATAAAAAATGAAACTTACCTATTTAATGTGAAGTTGCCCGAATTTGAAATAACTATTTTTAAAAATTGTGATCTCCCAGGGAACCCCTAGTGACCTCTCATGGAACCCTAGGGTTCCATGGAACCCTGGTTGAGAAACCCTGGGCTAGGGGGAGAGAGACCTGAACAAAACATAGCAACTCTTTCCACCCATACCAGACCAAATAGAGCATTTATTTAATCCCCTGTGAACAATTGTCCACATTCTTTCTAAGAAGGTTTAGAAAGGATGCATTGGGAAATGGTGGGGAAAGGGAGTTAGGACAAAAAAATGAGAGTTAATCAAAAAATAATTTCCAGAGATTTTACTACTAATTTAATAGTAAATGTATTTGGTTATATGTCAGAGGGAGCGCGCGGAGATGGAGCGGCCTGCCTCTCTCCTAGGCACCAGTGATCCACGTACTATGCAGTAAATAGACTCCAAACAGAAGTTATATCAAATATCCTATTTACTTTATATACATACGTATTTACAGATCACTTCCACAAGTAACAAATGATTCACCATCAACGATACAGCTTTCACGAGGTAAAATGGGAATAAAATGGAATACAGAATATCTCTGCATTTATAGTCAAACTGACCAATCACATTATAGGTCAATCTCGTTAACTACCACACCCAACCTAACTCTAAGCACCTGTTGAATGAGTCACACATGACACATCATTCTTACAACAATGGCTGCTAATTGGGTGACTGTGCAGAATATTTCACCTTTTACCTAGAAATCAAGCCTCTCTGTATAATTTATATCTAGAAGTAAATTCCTGGGTTTATCAAACCCTAACATTATATATTTGTTTTCATTGTTTATTACTACAATTAATATTTTTGGCAAGCAAGACAGCAGAAGCATGATACGCAAATGGGTAAACAACAGAAGATAATTTATTTGAATATCAGGGCATTGGTTGAACCAAAACAATTTTTAAAATTAGCAAGTTTTAAGAGTTTCAACCCATTTATGGTTATGTTACAAGAAACATATACTGTATGTCAAAAAGCATCAAGGACAAATATTTTGATAGTCATTTTTTGGCAGAAGGCACTAATAAGTAAAGTGGCATGACCATTTTGTTTAAGGCTAATATAATTTTTTAAATATAATTTTTATTAAGGATTTTGATTCAGTAGTAAAAACTAATACAAACTAAACTAAAAGAAAGAGAATAGAATAGAAAGAAAGAATAAAAAGTGCATAAAAAAGAAAGAAGAAAAAGAAAATAAATATATAAAGAAGTGGTTTCCAACCTTCATCACAACAAGTATAGACAAATTTAGTAACTCTTCACTCCCTGTAAGGTTACAAACAGATATCCCTTCATCCCATATCCCATCCCTTATCTATAAGCAAATCCATAAAACATCGAATTTTCAATCCTGGTTTCAGCAAAATGTCCATAAAGGGTTGCCAGAACTCTGGAAAAAAAATGTCTTATTTGAACCTTGATCAAATAAACCAATTTTATATTCCTTCCTTTTACTTCTAACAATCTTAATCTTTAATTCAATCAAATATTGTGGTAGGATTTGATTTCTCTTCAATTCTTCTTTATGCCATCGCACAGATTTCTTCAAGTCTTTAACAAGCCTCTTTTGTAGATCCAATAAGAAAACATTTTCCAGGTCATTCTCTTGGGTTATCATTTGTATTTCCCTTTTAATTTTTAAAACTTTAGCAAGTTTCTTTTGTATATCCAGTTAAGTGTCCTTTTCTAAATCATTCTCTTGGCTGGTCATTTGTAGCCATTTTCGGTACTTTCTCTGTCTTGTCAGATAAAATTTGTTCCACATCTGTCATTCCTTCATTAACATCTTTTGGACATAGTCTATCCATAGAAGCAAACATATTACTGACACTGCTGATATTGTAATTACTAAATTCTGGATCCATTCTTCAAAGCTCTCCTTTAATGTTTCCAGTATAACATTTTGTGTCATTTTGTAGATCCCAGTATTAACCGACATCAACAGCAGGCTTGGATATTTTTTTTCTTCTGCTTGGAATCTTTAGTCTCCTCTAGTGTGTAGTTTCTAAAAACATAAAGTGACTTATCTTTGTTATGACTTGCAATAGCCAGGATAACCAAAATAAGATTGTTTTCCATTACAACCTCTTTATTTTTTATAGTTAATTCCAAAATCTTAGAGTAAAAGTCAATATTTGAAATTTATCTGGACCCTTAATCCAGTTATAACTTTCTTAGATCAAAATATTATTTAGCTTTTTTCTGTTTATTTCAAATTCTTTAAGTTCTTAAGCTTATAGTTAAATTTTCTTTTGTTCAGAGTTGAAGATTAGCTCATCCGGTGACTTTTCCAAATTGTCATTCTGAATGTCTCTAATAGCTTTAAGATGATTAATAGGCAATTGCTGAAAGTCATTAGAAAGTGAGGTTAGCAAACTTAGTGTCCTTTAAAAGTTTCTCCTGGGGTTGCGAGCAAGATGGCTGATCCCTTTATCTTCTGGTGCTCAAACCCACAGAAACCCACTGTCCTGCAGGCTCCTCATGAGGAGCAGCCATCTGGAGTATATGTGGGTAATCTCCTGTCCTCTCCTTGACTGGAGAGCTTCCCCTGTCTTTGCCGTGGTCATCAGTTTCACTTTTGAGATGTCTTCAGTTTGCCATAACTCCCCTGGAAGTCAAGACTGTCATAATGTATCACAGCATTGTGCCACATTCCACCACTTTGGGACATGCATGTGACATCACAAGTCACATAGAAAAGCAGCAGGGCTTGATAACAACACTGTGACACTGTCTTTGTCAGTCTGAGCCCCTTCCCTCTGTGGATGTTATTGCTAATTCCCTCTTTTTAATTAGGAGAGTGATGTGCAATGTAATGTAATTTCCAATGCAGTCCTATATATACCTACTCAGTGAATACAGTGGGGTCTAAGCCCAAATAAGTGGATATGAGTTGCAGTCTCAGGTACTGTTCTAAATAAAGAAACGCAATCAAACACCACTGTAATTATAAAAGTTCCTTTTCTCCCCAGTGTTTCTAATTTTACAAAAATTTTAAAAAATGTATCAATTGGGTCTGTAATGGATACTTAGCATAATTCTACTGAATTGGCATGATAGCATCTCTTATGGTATAATCAAGGAGGAAATAATTAAGTTGTATTTGCAATGTATGCTCCATCCCACTTAATGAAATATCCCACTTAAACAAAAAGCTTTTCAATGTGTGGAACTAGCCTGAATTAATATGCATAAAAGTGTCTATTTACCATCATTTTGAAGTATATGATTTTCTCATCTAATGGCAATTGAAAAATCACTATTTTTTTTCTTCATGTTGATGACCACTTAATTTCAATAACTTCACATAGCATGGCGGGTCCAACTCTAAAATGTGTTGTCAAACTGCATTTGATTCTTTTCTTTTTATAGATACAGTCCATAGCTTACAGCTTCAGGTTATAAAAGCACAATATTAGAGATAGGCAAACTCCCCGTAATCTTGTTGTTGTTTATTCGTTCAGTCACTTCCAACTCTTCGTGACTTCATGGACCAGCCCACGCCAGAGGATCCTGTCGGCCGTCACCATCCCCAGCTCCCCCACGGTCGAGTCCGTCACCTCCAGAATATCATCCATCCATCTTGCCCTTGGTCAGCCCCTCTTCCTTTTGCCTTCCACTTTCCCTAGCATCAGCATTTTCTCCAGGGTATCCTGTCTTCTCATGATGTGGCCAAAATACTTCAGTTTTGCCTTTAATATCATTCCTTCAAGTGAGCAGTCTGGCTTTATTTCCTGGAGTATGGGTGGTTTGATCTTCTTGCAGTCCAAGGCACTCTCAGAATTTTCCTCCAACACCACAGTTCAAAAGCATCTATCTTCCTTCGCTCAGCCTTCCTTATGGTCCAGTTCTCGCAGCCATGGGTTATTACGGGGAATACCATTGCTTTAACTATGCGGACCTTTGTTGTCAGTGTGATGTCTCTGCTCTTAACTAATTTATCAAGATTTGCCATTGCTCTCCTCCCAAGAAGTAAACGTCTTCTGATTTCCTGGCTGCAGTCAGTGTCTGCAGTAATCTTTGCACCTAGAAATACAAAGTCTGTCACTGCCTCCACTTGTTCTCCCTCTATTTGCCAGTTATCAATCAAGCTGGTTGCCATAATCTTGGTTTTTTTGAGGTTTAACTGCAACCCAGCTTTTGCACTTTCTTCTTTCACCTTCATCATAAGGCTCCTCAGCTCCTCCTCGCTTTCAGCCATCAAAGTGGTATCATCTGCATATCTGAGATTGCTAATGTTTCTTCCCCGTAATCTTATATGTAATTAATTTAGAATAAGTGGATTGATTTCCCAGATGTTAACAGAGTTATTATGAAGTCTAAATCTGTCCCCTGAGCTGTGTTAGGTTTCACTGTACCCTATGTAAATCATATTTTTCTTCTCCACCCCACTCTTTCAAGGAGAGTGTACCGTCTTACAGTTGTGCATAGGTAAGCTAATATTTGCAAAAGAAGAACATGTCTAACTGACTAGAATAGCATTCGGTTACTTTCCCTCTGCTGCTTGAAGCATCTATGTGGCTATTAAAGTGAGGGGTGGCAGGAACTTGAAACAGTGGCAGACGGTGGGTAACCATTTCTATTTTTTCCTAGCATCCTACTATATACTGTGGTAACCCAGTCAAGAGAGATCACTGTCAGGATTCCCATGAGAAACTAGCTAGAAATTGCTGTTCTCCACAGATGTTATGTCTACATCTCTAATGCAGATTAGAGGAATGCCTGCTAAGTGCAACACTGCCACCTACTGGCAGGTAGTACTCTGCACTCTGAATCTCCAGATATCCAACCAGCCAATGAGAGTTTGTTCCGGGGGCTATATCTATGTGTGTTGTAATGTTTTGTTTGCTCTCGACTTGTCTGGTAGCCACTGCCAAGTACCTTTTCCTTTTGCTCTCGACAAAAGGCTTTGAAGTGTAGCCAATTGGCTTACTGTTTGCCAAGTTTGTGCTCCTTGGGTCTTGTATCGATGGAAGCAAGAAAAGGGGAAGAATAATTGATCTTATGCTGTTTACTGCTGCTGCTGTGTTCAAGGCATCTTTTGCTGTTCAGCTGTATGTATGTATACTCCTGCTTACTTTCAGTAAAGGTTTATAGCTTTTACATCACACAGCCATTGTCAGCATTACTCTGCTGGTTTACTTTTTGCCTCCTCCCAAAACGACAATCACATCACTATCTCTCGTCTACCATAATTTCTTCTCCAAAACTGATTTGAAGTTCGCTTAGGATGCTCTTCAGATCAATGTGCATTGAGGTGCAGAAGAATGTAGAAGATGGATATAGAATAACATTGTTTCAATCACGGATAGCTACAGCTACAGTCCCAGGCTTCAAAACGGTGGGTCTATGGAAAAAGCAAAGCCCCATACGTCTATGAAGGTTCTCAGTCATCCAGGTGGAATTGTCTGTAGCTTGAATCATGTCAACTGGATTTCTATTTTCTCAGTGGAAACGTTTTGCTCCTTATCCAAGGAGCTTCTTCAGTCTGAGCAAAGTTAGTAAGGGAATCCTAAATATGTTTCTAGGTAGCTGTGTGACCTTACACCTGGGGCTAGGTCATGGTTATATTGAGATGTTATTTCTAAGTCCCTTTATCATCTAAAGAAGGATCATTAAGATCACCATGCTGCTGTTGAGCTTGTGAAATGGTCTTAATCTTCCTAGGCACAGAAGACAAAGCAGGGAGGAAGATGGGGGAAAGATTATGCCTGAGGCCCCCACCTCTATTCAAGGAAGGATTTTCCAAGTTGGCATAAATGGATTCCTTGACCCCTCTCTCAAACCACCTATCTTCTCTGTCTAAAATGTGAACATTAATGTCCTCAAATGAGTGTCCTTTTTCTTTTAGATGAAGATAAACTGCTGACTCTGGTCCTGTGGTGTTACTTCTCCTGTGTTGGGCCATCCTCCTGTACAAAAGTTGTTTGGTTTCTCCAATGTAGAGTTCAGAGCACTCCTCACTGCACTGGATTGCATAAACTACATTGCTTTTCTTGTGTTTTGGAGTTTGATCTTTGGGGTGTACAAGCCTCTGTCTCAGTGTGTTGGTGGGTTTGAAATATACAGGTATGTGGTGTTTGCCAAATATCCGTTTTATCTTTTCAGACACGCCAGCCATGTAGGGAATGACCAGGTTCTTTCGTTTACTCTGAGTCTCAGCCCTATCTGTCGCTGTTTTAGGTCTGGTAGATTTAGATTTGGTGAAGGCCCAATTTGGATATCCACATTGGAGGTGGGGATGGTTTCTGCTCTGCGTGACAATGTCCTGATGACTGCTAGTTTGTGCTGTAGTGGATGGTGGGAGTCAAACATCAGATATTGATCTCTGTGTGTGGGTTTCCTGTAGATCCCTATTTCTAGCTTTTTATTGTCACACAGAGCAGAAACCATCCCCACCTCCATGGATTCCAAAAAGAATGAAAATCAGCACCTGAGAACAGCTCTGAAGGCCTGTGGATATCCAAATTGGGCCTTCACCAAATCTAAATCTACCAGACCTAAAACAGCGACAGATAGGGCTGAGACTCAGAGTAAACGAAAGAACCTGGTCATTCCCTACATGGCTGGCGTGCCTGAAAAGAAAAAACGGATATTTGGCAAACACCACATACCTGTATATTTCAAACCCACCAACACACTGAGACAGAGGCTTGTACACCCCAAAGATCAAACTCCAAAACACAAGGAAAGCAATGTAGTGTATGTTAAAGTTATTTGGTTAAGGTATGCTGTGCAGAATCAAACGCATGGCATTTTCTTCACTATGAATCTGGCCAGAAAGTGGAAATTTCCAAGCGTTTCTGCTGTAAGAGTAAATAACAGGTGTTGCTTGTCTATCTAGCCAAAACAAAGCCGTTATCAGTATTTTTCCCAGGGGAAAAGTATCTCGAGGGAAAGCCAATGCGCCACACTGCCATCGTGTGATGGTATATAGTAAGTACAATTGCTACCAAAATGCTAGGCTGAAAGAGGTGCCCATATGAACCAACCAGAATTCTGAGCCATGGGTATATTTCAGCTATGAACCATGGGTATTCATTCTCACTTATGTTCTCACTTATGTTCTTCCTATGCTTTCTTTATGTAGACTGCTATCTACATGTACTTTGTATCTGAACTGTAACTATGCCTGGTCTTTGCACAGACCATGATGTTTTTCTTTCCATTCTGGTGATGGAACTCTGCTTATGCTTTGATTTTTCCTTTTTGCAATAATGCACCATACATCCATTATTGCCTTATGCTGTCAATAAAGTTATTGTTAGCCTTACAACACGTTGTTTGGATTACTTCAAGCCTGAAACCCCAAAGGCCACCATCATTTAATAGGTTACGGGCCCAGGCTGGATGGATCGCTGTTTTCTGCGCTGGATCTGGCTGTAACAACGGGGTTTGTTTTTAAGGATGCATTTTGGAGTAAACAAGTTTTTCTTGAGTGGTCAGCATGGCTGCTGCTGCAGGGCTAACCAGTCTGCCCTTTGAGTGTTTGAATGGCACAAACTATCGGACCTGGTGTGTGAAGATTAAGTCTTTCTTCCTAAAAGAAGGTTTGTGGAAGTATGTGAAAGACGGACCTCCAGCTGGTGTTATTACTGAAGAAGTGCAGTTGTGTTTGGATCGTGCGTATGGCAACTTGATTCTGGGATTGGAATCATCACAGCTACTGCATATCAGCAATCTGGACACTGCACATGCATGTTGGGAAGCTCTTAAAGCCCTTTATTCCAAGCAAACCTCTGCTGCCATTGTTGGTCTATCACGTCAGCTTTACAACTTGAAGCTGCAGCCCGGTGGAAACGTGATGACCCACCTCCATAAACTCAAGACTTTGTTTCTTGAACTTGAGGAGCGGGATGTTGTGATCCCTGATACCCAGAGAGCTTGTGTCATCCTGTCAAGCTTGGACAAGAGCTTTGACATGCTCATCGAGGCAACTCAGACGTTGAGGCCCCAAGACCTAACTGTGGATTATCTTACAAATCGGCTGCAAGAAATCCAGCAAGCTCGTGACTTGGAGAAGATGCAGGGTAAGCCATCTGTTGCTGTTCCTGAGGCTTCTGTACAGCGTTTTCCAGCTGGAACAGAGGCTGGGTGTGCTGTGAGGAGATGTTTCCGGTGCAACACGACCCAACACTTCATGAGAGACTGTCCCCAGCCACCTTGCCCAGCCGGTGGAGCCAGTGGAAAGAGGTTCGTGTGAAAGAAGGGGAAGCAAGCGCCTAGACAACGTACCCAGGTGTCTGCTTTGCTCACGGCTGTGAGCAGACGGTCCTCAGAGCCTTGGCTTTTGGACTCAGCCTGTAGCCAAATCATTGTGAACAATGAACGGTTGTTGCTATCAAAAAGCAAGCCTAAAATCCAACAGGTTGCTCTGGCTGATGGATCTATGGCTGATGTGTCCTTTCAGGGTGAAGTATACATTCCTTGTTTGGAGATAAATGTGCAAAATGTGTTGTGTGTTCCTACACTTGACTTTTCCCTCCTTAGCGTTCCAGCCCTGGTGAAGTCTGGATATACTGTTGTGTTCAAGGGTACTGGATGTTCTATTGAAAAAGATGGAATTTAATGTGCTAGGGGGAGGTTAGTGAATCAATTATATAAAATGCTTCCTAAGCAGGGGATTGTGTCAGGAAATTGTATTTCCAATGTTCCCCCACATAACAAATGCATTCACTATTATCACAGAGTTCTGGGACATCCCGGGTGGGGAAGTTTGTCCCAAATGGCCAAAGTGTATCCTGAGTTAGGATCTAAAAGGTGTGATGACTTTCTTGATTGTACTGTGTGCAAACAATCTAAAATCAAGGCTGAGCCTGTTGCTAGGAAAAGTGACAGGGTGTCAACTAGGCCTTTTCAGTTGGTTCATGGAGACTTAGCCGGCCCCAATGCTCCTAGTAAAGGGGGGGCACGTTTCATGTTCCTTTTGGTGGATGACCATACTCGCTATACGTTTTGTTATTTGCTCAAATCTAAAGCGGAGGCTTTTGCTCGCTTTAAGGAGTTTGCAATGGTGGAGAGAAACTATGGCTATCAATTAGGTCAGTTTCAATCAGATTGTGGTGGAGAATTTCTAGGCCATGAGTTTCAGAATTGGCTTCGTAGGAAAGGAATCTCCCATAGACTTGCCAATGTTGGTGTTCCTGCTGAGAATGGAATAGCAGAAAGGAAGATTGGTGTTGTTAATACCATTAGAAATAGCCTGATGTTAGATGCCCAGGTGCCAGCCCGTTTCTGGGGCGAGGCTACCATGACTGCAGTGTATCTGACTAACAGGGTGTAGAATTCATCTGTAAATGAAGTTCCCTACTTCCTTTTGTTTGGCAAGCGCCCTTCGCTGAAGCACCTGCGTGTTTTTGGAACATTTGCATATGTGCATATTCCTAAGTCTCAGCGAAGGAAGAACCAGCCAAAAGCACAATGCTTAAGGTTTGTTGGTTACTCATCTAGATCTAAGGGTTACCGTTTTTCTGCAGGCTATGGTCGTGTGGTAGTCTCCAGAAGTGCTAATTTTGAGCACCCTACTGGTTGGGATAGGTTGAATGCTAGTTCAGAGGTATTGTTGCAATCTAGTGCACAGCCAACTATCCATGCTCCTGTGGCTGGACAACAACCAGTTCAGCTGCCTTCTGGTTCCCAGTCTCCTAGTGTGGTGAGAGGGTCCCCTCAGGTGAAGGAAGAGGAAATTTCACCTGAGCAGGTTCAGGACCTGAAGGGGGAATCAGGTAGTGAAAAGGCAGAGGACAGTGATGAGGAAGAGGCAGTGGTAATTCCTCGTAGGTCTGCACGTTCCTCAAAGGGTGTGAAACCTGACAGGTTTGTGATTCAGCAGGTGAGAGTATGTCAAATCACCTGTGAACCTCAGTCTTTCCAGGAGGTGTTGCTTCTGCCTGTTGAAGAGCAGGAGAAGTGGAATACAGTGATGGATAAGGAGTTTGAGGCATTAGTGAATCAAAAGGTGTTTGAGGTCACTGATTTGCCCCCATCCCAGAAAGCTGTTGGTTCCAGATGGGTTTTCAGAAAGAAGATTCTTCCTGATAATACAGTGCAATACAAAGCCAGGCTTGTTGCTCAGGGATTTGCACAGGAGAGGTTTTTGAACTATGATCTCACATAGACCAGAGTCTTTATGTATGGTACTTTCTCTGGCTGCACAGCATGGTCTTGTTGTCCATCACTTTGATGTTGACACAGCATATCTGAATGCAGATCTCCCTGAAACTGTGTACATGAAGCAGGCTCCTGGCTATGCTTGTGGCAATGCTCAGAAGGTGTACAGGCTGCGCAAGGCGCTGTATGGATTAAAGCAGGCTGGACGTTGTTGGCATCAATGTTTAGATAAGGCGTTATCAGAGTTGAACTTTAAGAAATCAATTGCTGATCCTTGTGTGTATGTAAGAGGTTCTGGAAGTGATTACACGGTGTTGCTAACGTATGTTGATGATTTTTGCCTAGCAACTGGTTCTTTGCACCTTGTACAAGAGTTTGCAACACAATTAAGACAGTACTTTCAATTGAAAGACCTAGGTGAGCTGAAATACTATCTAGGTGTTGAAGTCACTAGAGCTCAGATTGGTGAATTCTATCTGAGTCTGAAAAGAAAAATTGACCAATTGTTGAGTCAACTTGAAATGTCAAATGCAAAACCTACCAAAACACCAATGACTCTTGATTTCCTAAAGGGTGATGCATGTGAGGAAATTTGTCCTCAGCTTGAATTATATCACTCAGCTGTAGGAAGTTTGCTACACTTAACACAATGGACACGCCCTGACTTAGCTTACTCAGTTGGAGTACTCAGTCGTAAGGTTGCCAAACCATCCATGCGAGATTGGCAAGGGTTAAAAAGGGTCCTACGTTACCTTAAAGGCACAGCTGATTTTTGCCTTAAAGTGTCAACTACTAAAGCTGAAATGCCTGTGATTTATGCTGACAGCTCTTTTGCAGAAGAGGGAGACAGAAAGTCTGTGAGTGGCTTTGTTTGTTTGTTTGCAAATACACCCATTGCCTGGAGAGCAAGAAAACAAAATGCAATAGCCGTTTCCACGTGCGAGGCCGAGTTCGCGGCTCTCAGTGAGGCAATCAATGAAATGTACTGGTTAAAGCAATTGTTTGCAGATCTTTCTGTAGATATAACCTCACCAATGACAGTGTATGAGGACTCCCAATCCTGTCTTTCACTTGCTATCTCTGAAAAAATCAGAGGTCCTACCAAATATATCGATGTGAAATACAAAAATGTAACACATGCAATTCAAGAAGGATTTATCCAGTTAGAATATTGTCCTTCTGAGCTAAACGTGGCAGATATCTTCATGAAGGCTTTACCTCTTGATAAACATGCAACCATGGTAACCAGCTTGGGACTAGAGAAAACGTGCTTGAAATAAAATCATTTGTGTCTCTGTGTGCCTGTGAAATGAGTTTTCCCCCACAGCGTTTCGAAAATCCATGCGGAAGGGGTGTTAAAGTTATTTGGTTAAGGTATGCTGTGCAGAATCAAACGCATGGCATTTTCTTCACTATGAATCTGGCCAGAAAGTGGAAATTTCCAAGCATTTCTGCTGTAAGAGTAAATAACAGGTGTTGCTTGTCTATCTAGCCAAAACAAAGCCGTTATCAGTATTTTTCCCAGGGGAAAAGTATCTCGAGGGAAAGCCAATGCGCCACACTGCCATCGTGTGACGGTTTATAGTAAGTACAATTGCTACCAAAATGCTAGGCTGAAAGAGGTGCCCATATGAACCAATCAGAATTCTGAGCCATGGGTATATTTCAGCTATGAACCATGGGTATTCATTCTCACTTATGTTCTCACTTATGTTCTTCCTATGCTTTCTTTATGTAGACTGCTATCTACATGTACTTTGTATCTGAACTGTAACTATGCCTGGTCTTTGCACAGACCATGATGTTTTTCTTTCCATTCTGGTGATGGAACTCTGCTTATGCTTTGATTTTTCCTTTTTGCAATAATGCACCATACATCCATTATTGCCTTATGCCGTCAATAAAGTTATTGTTAGCCTTACAACACGTTGTTTGGATTACTTCAAGCCTGAAACCCCAAAGGCCACCATCATCTAATAGTGTATGCAATCCAGTGCAGTGAGGAGTGCTCTGAACTCTACATTGGAGAAACCAAACAACTTTTGTACAGGAGGATGGCCCAACACAGGAGAAGTAACACTACAGGACCAGAGTCAGCAGTTTATCTTCATCTAAAGGAAAAAGGACACTCATTTGAGGACATTAATGTTCACATTTTAGACAGAGAAGATAGGTGGTTTGAGAGAGGGGTCAAGGAATCCATTTATGCCAACTTGGAAAATCCTTCCTTGAATAGAGGTGGGGGCCTCAGGCAAAATCTTTCCCCCATCTTCCTCCCTGCTTTGTCTTCTGTGCCTAGGAAGATTAAGACCATTTCACAAGCTCAACAGCAGCATGGTGATCTTAACGATCCTCCTTTAGATGATAAAAGGACTTAAAATAACATCTCAATATAACCATGACCTAGCTCCAGGTGTAAGGTCACACAGCTACCTAGAAACATATTTAGGATTCCCTTACTAACTTTGCTCAGACTGAAGAAGCTCCTTGGATAAGGAGCGACACGTTTCCACTGAGAAAATAGAAATCCAGTTGACATGATTCAAGCTACAGACAAAGCCCCATACGTTTTTATGTGCATGCAAAATGTGTGATGCTAGTTAAAAAAGGGGCAGAGCTTTGATTGCTTAGTTATGCCCACCATTTTGAAGCCAGTGAGCATTGCTGCTAATGCCCCTGTCCTCAAGAAAAAGAAAGCATACTCAATCAAGTGGAATTGTAGGACAAATCCTTTGCACAAAGAAGTATATATTGAAGTCTCAAATTCTTCTACTAAGCAGCTCCCACCAATGAAACCCTCTGCTCATTTTAAATTACAGTTTTCTCTCATTATACTCCAAGAATTCTCTAACATACGCATGTATCTCAGAAAGAGAGGTGCCGGTGTTCTTTTTTTCCCCCCTTGTTCTACAAAATTCACAAATACCCAGCTAGTCTGTAACGGTTAGTGGAATTCTATTGAACTGGTCTGATAGCATAACTCATGGTACAATCAGGGAGAACATAATTAAGCTCTACTTTCAAAATATGCTCCATTCCACTTAATAAAATATCCTGCTTAAACACAGTGGGAAATTATCTTGAATTATCTCAGAAAGAGAGACTCCTTTCCATTTTTCTCCATGAAGTTGCCTTCAGGTGTTCCTTAGGCCTTTGTGCATCACAGGCTCCTGTGCATGATTGAAGACAGCGTGACTTCCTTTATGATCTCCAGCCTAGACACCTTAACCTTAATCTTTGCAATGCTAGCGGTCATTCTACTGATTTAGCCTGAGCTTGCTTTGATTCTCCCTGTTTTATGATCCCACCATACCAGGTCATTTCTAAATTCTGAATCATTTTAATATCCTGTACTTGGGCTTCCTGCCATTCTGAAGCTTCCTGTCTTCTCTGACAATGGTAACAGATTTATTCCATTTATCCTCCTCATCTTTTTTTTTAGATATTTTTATCCTGCCTTTATTATTTTTTATAAGTAACTCAAGTCAAGGAACATGCCTAATACTCTTTCCTCCTCCTATTTTCCACACAACAACAACCCTGTGAGGTGAGTTGGGCTGAGAGAGAGTGGCTGGCCCAAGGTCACCCAGCCGGTTTTCATGCCTAAGGCAGGACTAGGACTCATGATCTCCTGGTTTCTAGCCTGGCACCTTAACACTAGACCAAACTGGTTCTTAAATATGTATAACTAAGCACTAAATATAACTGGTTTTAAATATAACTTAGCACTTCAAATGTAGTTTTTAATACTATTGATCTATGAAAAGGTGTGGTTAATTTTTCCCGTGTTTTGCTAAAATACATTTGGCACTGAAGAACAAAAATAATTAAATTCATATATTGCACCATTTTATAAGTGTTGGTGAAAATGGAAAATAGACCCATTCTAGAACAGTAATTGGGAGAGTCAGTTTGGTGTAGTGGTTAAGACATCAGGCTAGAAACTGAGAGACCATGAGTTCTAGTCCCTCCTTGGGCACAAAGCCAGCTGGGGGACCTTGGGCCAGTCATTCTCTCTCTGCGCTAGGAAGGAGGCAATGGCAAACAACTTCTGAAAAACCTTGCCAAGAAAACTGCAGGGACTTGTCCAGGTAGTCTCCTAGAATCGGACATGAGTAAACAGATTAAAACAAACTGTGATTACCCCAGGTTGCTGTGTAATTTTTCCAATTACTTTCAATCACAATGGGTAAATAAATATACCAATTTGGTAACAGTATCTCCCAACACAATCTGGAAAAGTTTTGCTTAATATTCTGTAATTTTAAGGAAGTTAAAATATGTCACAGATGTTTAGTATCACCCATAAAATATTTCTATAGATCCTGATGACTTGACAAAATAAATTTCAAAGGAATACTCTATCACAAAGAATTCCAAGATGGCTGTTGTGGGTCTTCCGGGCTGTGTGGCCGTGTTCTGGAAGTTGTGGTTCCTAACGTTTCGCCAGCATCTGTGGCCAGCATCTTCAGAGGGCAGGAGCACAGATAGAAGCAAAATCTCTGTTCCCAGGTAGAGTGGCAATGTTCTATTTATAGAGCTAAATTATAGGAGATTAGGTGGGGTTTTTTGTTGTGTTGAAATGTTAACGAGTGGCTGATGAGCGTGATTAGCATGTTCATTGTGAGAAGTATTCCCATGACCTGGTGGTTGGACTGAGTTCGTTGACCGTTGGCTGTGTTTTTCAGGACTGGTAGGCAGGTTTTGAGAAAGGCTGGAATGGTCCTGGTATCTCTGCATCGCATTATGAAGGTTAAGGAGCAGAGTAGGTGTGCTTTTCTGTTCCGGAGTGTAACACCGGAAAGTGTAACACTGGAAAGAGTGTAACACTGGAAAGCCTTTCTCAGAACGAAAAGGACCTTCAAATCGTCACAAGCCAGCCGCATTTACGACCGCCTTGAACAAGCCCTCCTGCGCGAGAGAATTCACACAACCCGCCGAAACCTTGCCATCACAGAAAAAGATCTATTCGACACACATATGAGCCTCAGTCACAAAATGAGAAGCCAGGATTGGGACAAGATTGATACCATATCCTACAGAAAAATGGAAAAGGACATCTTTGACTACACAAACAGACAAAAGCAAAAATTCAACAAATGCCAAAACAGTCAACCAAAACCGGCACTGGATACTTCACGCATTGTCATCAATTTGACAGAACGCCTACTCTCTCCTGAAGAAACCTCCATCCTAAGCAAAGGAGGAAACTTTGCAATTACACCCACCAGAATTCCAGTGGAAGATATCATTGCCAATGTGGAATCAGCCATTCACCAACGTCCAGAGGAAGAAGCAGAAGAAATAAGGGGTGAAGTGGCAAGAATCCTGAGGAAAGCAAAGCCTCCCACCAGCAACATTACTAAGAAGGAGAGAAACGCCATAGAGACCCTCAATTCGGACCCAGACATCATCATCCTTCCAGCAGACAAAGGCAACGCCACGGTAATTATGAACATAGATGAATACAAAGAGAAAATCAGAGAACTACTAGACCCCACCACATACAGAACAATAAGACGGGATCCGACCAACAAAATCATGAAGCAAACCAACACACTGATAAAGAGCTACTCCCTGCATCCCAACGTACTACAACGTATTTGCAAGACAGAAGCTCTCTCACCTAGACTATACGGACTCCCCAAAATCCACAAAGACTCTATCCCACTCAGACCCATTGTAAGTGCCATTGGTTCCCCGACATATGAATTATCCAAACATTTGGCAACCCTTTTACAGACCCACATCGGACAGACTCCATCCCACATCAAAGACTCAGGACACTTCATCAACAAAATCAGCACCCTAAAACTCAACCACATGGACAAACTGGTCAGCTTTGACGTGGTCTCCCTGTTTAACAAGGTGCCAGTAAGGGACACCCTGGCACTCATCAAGCAAATCTTCCCAGAGGACATTACAGCTTTATTTCAACACTGCCTAACAACTAGTTACTTTCAATGGGAGAATGAGTTCTACGAACAGATGGATGGCGTTACCATGGGAAGCCCCCTGAGCCCAGTTATAGCAAACTTTTACATGGAACACTTTGAAAAACAGGCTTTGGAAACGGCACCCATTACACCAACAGTCTGGATCCGGTTCGTGGATGACACCTTCGCAATTCGGAGTCATACTGAAGAAGAACTGGAAAAATTTTTGGACCACCTAAACGGCATCCACCCCAATATACAATTCACTATGGAAAAAGAAACTGACGGCAAACTTCCATTTTTAGATACACTGGTCATACGCAAACCGGACCTCAAACTAGGACACAAAGTATACAGAAAACCCACCCATACAGACCGGTATCTACACAAAAGTTCCAATCACCACCCACGACAAAAGAGAGGCATGATCAAAACCTTGGTGGATCGTGCTAATCGAAACTGTGAAACCCAATTTCTCAACAATGAACTTAACCATCTGAATTGGGTCCTACAGGTGAATGGCTATTCCAAGAATGAAATAAAAAGAGCCATCAAACCAAGAAAACAACATCCAACTGAAGAAAAACAGCCCCACACAAACAAAGTATTCCTGCCCTACATCAAAGGAGTCACTGACCGCATGGGAAAACTGATGGAAAAACACAACTTTCAAACAGTCTTCACACCCACCAGAAAAATACAACAAATGCTAAAATCAGCTAAAGACAAAAGGGACCCCCGCACCGCTGCAGGAGTATACCGCATACCATGCAGCTGCGGACAAGTATACATCGGAACCACAAAACGAAGCATTCACACCAGGATAAAAGAACACGAAAGACACTGCAGACTACAGCAACCGGAAAAATTTTCAGTAGCTGAACATGCTCTCAAGCAAACAGGACACAAAATCCTATTTGAAAACACAGAAATACTGGACAACACCAAAAGCCACTACACCAGATTATACAGAGAAGCCATTGAAATTCACAAACACCAGCACAGTTACAATAAAAAAGAAGAAAGTTTAAAAATTAGCAAAACCTGGCTACCAGTCCTGAAAAACACAGCCTGCAAAAGGTCAACAAACTCAGTCCAACCACCAGGTCATGGGAATACTTCTCACAATGAACATGCTAATCACGCTCATCAGCCACTCGTTAACATTTCAACACAACAAAAAACCCCACCTAATCTCCTATAATTTAGCTCTATAAATAGAACATTGCCACTCTACCTGGGCACAGAGATTTTGCTTCTATCTGTGCTCCTGCCCTCTGAAGATGCTGGCCACAGATGCTGGCGAAACGTTAGGAACCACAACTTCCAGAACTCGGCCACACAGCCCGGAAGACCCACAACAGCCATCGAACTCCGGCCGTGAAAGCCTTCGACAATACAATTCCAAGATGAATTACATATCGTGTTCAAATCCCAGGTTTTCTTTTCTGGCTTTTAAAGAGCCTGTTACATTTGATATAAGGCTCTTGTAAAATATTGATTTTTTTTAATGTTTTCTAATGTGGATATAAATTCTTCAGATATTGCCAATATTCTTGATTGGTGAAATCCTATGTGCTTTAGAAGAAATGATTGCAATTGTCTCATTTGAATTCAGGCTGGAACTTACGTCCAATTATTTTGCATGATATATTTAGCAGAGATAGGGTTCGGCCACCACCATCACTCTCCCCCAAAATCTTTAATCTATAAACTCCACTATCTTCTTCCCATACTTTCCAGGTCCCATGTGTGGCATGAATTATTTGCACCTTTTCAATCCCCTAAGGTTTCCCAAACTGTGAGGGGAGATGCAACCAGAGTCCAGGGAAGGTGTGAAGAACCTTTTAGTTGTACTTTGTTATAATAAATCCACCTTTCCCAAAGTTTCATTGTATTGTGTTCATTTTTGTGCTTGGATTTTTAGGGGAGAGATATACATTAAGATTACATTAAAGGGAGGTGTTATGGCAAAGATTTTTGGAACCCCTGCTCTAAGGTAAGTTTTAAATATGGATCGTAGATCGCCCATTCTTGGACCAAGATGTCCTCTGAACGCATACCCTTGTCACCTCCCATATAGACTACTGCAATACACTCTACATGGGGCTACCCCTGAAGAGTATCTGGAAGCTTCAGCTGGTCCAGAATGCAGCCATTCAGACACTTATTGGTGCAGTAAAATCGTCTCATGTGACACCTCTGCTGTGCGAGCTGCATTGGGTTCCAGTTTGCTTCCGGGTCCAATTCAAGGTGTTGGTTATCACCTTTAAAGCCCTACATGGCATGGGACCAGGTTACCTCAGGGACAGTCTCACCCCCAGAACATTGACCTGCCCCACCCGATCATGCAGAGAGGGCATGCTGCGGACCCCATCGACAAAAGAATTCCATCTAGCGGGGTCCAGGAGGTGGGCCTTCTCTGCAGTAGCACACACCCTTTGGAATATCTTGCCCCCGGAACTGAGGCGGGTTTCCTTGCTCCTGACCTTCTGGAAAGATTTGAAGACCTGTTTCTGCTGCCTTGCTTGGGATGGGAATGCTACCAGTTCCTCCTAGGGGTGGCTGGTGCCATGAAGCCCACCCTATTATTAACATATATTCCACTTGGATTTTATATTTATTTTATTGATGTTGTAATCTTATATTTATGTTTTTAATTTGTTTTATTGTGAACCGCCCAGAGTCGCCCGGTTGGGGGAGATTGGCGGTAATAAAAAATTAAATGATAAATAAATAATAAATAAATAATTTATTAATATCTGGGACAAATAGTATTGCTGTTACAGATTTAGAGTGGTGTGATAATTCAGTTGGTACCACTAAATGTATTTTGAGTTCTAAAATATGTATTAATTAATTGGAAGTCACTGAAGTAATAGTTCAGATTTGATATACTTAAGCCTCTATCATTATTTTATATAGTTTATTGACTCTTAGGCTATTTATAATTATGTATATATGAAGAAAACATATTCACTAGTTCAAGTAATAGGCAAGGGCCAAAAATGTGTGTAACTGGAATAGAATTTTAGGAACAACAATGTACCATATTTCCTTCCTAAGAATATATCAGCAAAATAAAATATAGCAGGTAACTCAAGAGCCTCCAAACACTGGAAAAAAAATAAATTACAAATAAAACAAATCAAGTGTAATGATTCTAGTAACAGCATATTTGCTAGAAAAGTATGATATAAACAATATGAAAGATAAAAATGTTCAGGGACAGTAAAAAATGAAATTCTCAATTAAATTCTTAGTTTATTCAGAGTTTGATGCCAGGTCTAATGATGCTGTAATATAATGCCTGAGAATTAAGCAGACAGAGTGCCATTGGCATCAAAGGCCTACCCAAGGTAACTTGGAAGTCTGGTAGATATTGTTACAGATGGATATTCAGCCAGGGAAAATATCCAAATTGGAAAGTTCTTCTTAAAATCCTTCCACGAATAACTGAGTAAAAGTATTCTTGCATCTATTTGACTCCAGAGAAGAGATGTGGGAGGGAGGGAGATCAGTTTCCTCTGTGACCTCATAATTTTCCAATCCCATTTCTGAAATATGAGAAAATTAAGTTATTGTAAAACAACCTTCTTCCTCAACAAATCATAGCACCATTTCCTACACAAAGAACCTAATGTAAGCATACACTACCAGTGAGACAAAATGGGGAAGAGATTTTCCCCTTCCTTTGAAATGATATTCCCATTTAATATATGCATATATTTATTTATATTCTGTGATAGTAATTGTACACAAAGGTGCAGGCAATATTAGCATATTTCTCTAAAACAAAGAGAATATTTTAAACTAATAATTTGTACATTTATATCAAATGGTTTATGTGTAAAACAATTTGTTTTAAATTGAGACACAGAATTAACAGGCATTTACTCCACTAGTAAAGAAAAATTCAGTATATGATCATTACGTTCAGGCAGTTAAGTTGTGTCTCTTTCTTTCTTGATATAAGTTCTGCCCCTTAAAAGATTGATATTCCATTCTGAGGTTCTATTGCACTCTAAAGAGTCAAAGTATAACCTATGCAATAAAGGAAAGAGAAGGGATGCTTGGTTTTGGATCTTTTGGGTTTTTAAGATGTTCTGAAGGGTTTGGGTTGGTTTATGTGCTATGGTGATGCCATGTGGCTGTAGCAGTCTATTGGTAGTTTCTGAGATGTTTCTGATGTATGGCAGTGTAATCCTTTTCATAGCTTCTGTTGGTTTTGCTGTGGTGGGTTGAGTGGTCAGGCACTTTCTGATAAAGACCCAGTAGCCCAAGAAGAAAAAAACAGGAGTTGTCTACAATATACAGTGTAAGGACTGTAGCAGCCACTAATTATGACAGACAGGCAGAAGACTAGCAGAGTGCATCCACGAACACCAACTAGCAGTCAGAAGACACGATGAAAACTCCTTAATCGCAGAACACATGGACAGACTCAACCATACTTTCAGCTGGGAAACTGTGAGAATCTTAAACCAAGCCAAATCCAAAAATGCTAGAGAATTCCTAGAAGCTTGGCAGTCAGACAAAGCAGCCATCAATAGACACATAGAGGTAAACAACATTTACATACCATTCATAAGAGACAATAGAAAAGCCAGAAGACCAGAACACCTCCTTGCCAGCAATCAACACCCAGATATGCAAAGATTAACACCAGGATTAGCACCAGAGGAACAAGCAAACAGGACAATATACCCTAATCAAGGAACTCTTAACTCAGTCAATCAACCAAGCAGCAAACAACAGCCCAATCAAGGAATGCCTAAGGAGAGAACAACACCTCCACTAACACAAGCAGGACATCCTATGGTATATAAACAGAGAGCAAGTCCAACTCCCTTTTCACACTGAAGATGTTGCCTAGTCTGGCAATGAAACGTCTGCAAGAAAACAACAAGGCTCAGAGAGCACCAAGGACTCCACAGTTCAACCCTGAGCTACAAATATTCTCTTTTGTTGATAGACATATTTTCTCTTGTACATCCAAAAGAAAACAGAGAGCAGGGATGATATAATAGGGAAGGATGCTTTCTTTTAACATAATCTTTTAACATTATTATATTTTTATTTATGTTTTCTGGAATTATACTTAATAAAATATTTGTGGTTTCAGTTCAAATTTTATTTTTAGGGCATTTTGAATATTTTGGTTTATTTACTAGAATTTTTTGAATTACCACCACATGTGTAAAATATGCCCTCTTTGTTGTGTCACTTCCAACATTTGTAGCTGTATGCTTTCTCTATCTTGGCAATCATTGATGGGTTTGTGGACATCTGTAGAACCCTTCGTACGAATTTTAAATTGTAGCTTGGCAGAGGTGCCATTCATCTAAAAAGCATCTGAATTTCTGTAAGCTGTGGTTATGATTCTGGGCCTTAACCAGGTAGTATTCCTGCTGAAAGATCAGATTTGCAATTTGGAGGAGCAGACATATAACTACTACTAGATAGGCAAATAGATGCTATGGCAAGTGAAGCCTTTGCCTAGTATTTGATGATGTGACTCTTTATAGATTAGGAACCTTGATAATAGTACCTCTTTTCATCAAGAATAGACTACTGCAATGCATTCTACAAGGAGCTACTTTGAAGACTATACAAAATTGCAATTGTTACAAAATGCAGTTGCTTGCCTGCTAGTGACTAAGCTATTTAACAATGTTTTTTGTGGGTGCTGCATTGGCTTCCAATAGATTCCCAAATAAAATTCAAAGTGCTAGTTTTAACCTATGAAACCAAGAAGTATTATTGCCAGTGCCTTTGCAACAAAGAACAACAGAAATCCTCATCAATAAATACCTCCCCTTTTTGTCATCAGTCAGACTATACACTGGGATGGGTATTCTCTTATAATATCTGAAAAAGTACTTGAGGGACTAGTTCACAAAGAGTAATATATGGCTTGTGCTCTTTGAATGACCATGCTGAAAAGCTCTAGATCTCCAGCTGTCCATAAACTATTTATTGAATAATACTATTTTTGAATTGCTGTATCTGAAAAGATGGTCTCATTCTAAAGCAGTGATAAATTAGAAGAGAGTAATAATATTTGAGAGGGTAAATTTGTACATCCAAGAGAAAAAAGAGGACAGTGATGGTATAATAGGAAGGATGCTTTCTTTCAGCCTAAGGGGGAAAGTATTTAATAAAGCTGCTGCTGTTGTCTGAGAGAGACTATATCCTTTGAAACATGCTCAGAACTAAACAAAAAATACCAAACATGTTATGAACTGTACATAATGAGTGACTCAAATAGAAGAAGGAAAATTATATTTCTTGGATAATTATCTTCAGCTAGCTAAAATGTTAGCTTGGTCTGAAAATGGAATCAGAAATGCTGGAGGTTTTTGGATATTATTTCAAAGAAATGGTCATATTAGTTATGTTGATATTAAAGTTTCCTTGAGAATGTTACTGTTTATTGGTTGTTATAATTCTGTATATAATTGTTTTATTTACATATGTAGAAGAAAAAAATAAAATGGTTAATTTATTTAAAAGGAACAAGAACCCAAAGACCACCATAATAATGGAGACCACCATCATTATCGTGCAGTGCCTTGAAAAGTGATCAGTGGAAAATATCTCAAGTCCTTTGTGGTTTATAAATAGCATTCTGTGCTTCTTAATGCTACATTGTATTTCCAAAATGATGTATATATTAGTCTGATTCAGCATTACATCCAACTTGGAAATGCTGATTTAAAATATAATTCAGATATTGACTACGTGATTCTTTTTTCTCCTTAAAAGTGTTGAACATGTCATCCTCTCTACAAAATTGTTCCTCTATTGGTGCAAAACTAGACAATCATCTGGTGTCCTACTTTCCATCTCTACTCTGATGCTTTTATGTACTTAAAAGGGTTAAAGCTGGAATTAGCAAAGGCCACTCCCCTTAGAACTGTCCATACTAATCACCCACAGTATTGTTTTCAGTAGGTCTGTAAAGTTGTGTCATTTTTAAGCTATCTAACAGGATGGATGGATGGATGGATGGATGGATGGATGGATGGATGGATGGTTGGATGGAATTCTTGCCTTTGTTCATGTTTCTTTCTCTCCCTGCTTTTGACTGCCTTTTATGCCATTTTCCCAGTTAACTGTTTTTGATGTTTACTGATATTCAGAAAAGAAACATCAGACTATATTGGTCTAGCTCAGGGGTCGGCAAACTTTTTGTGCCAGGAGCCATTTTGACATGCTTGTGCACATTTTGAAGTGCTCGAGAGCCAGGGGGCGGGGTTTGTGGGCGGGGGCCAATCACATGGAAGGGGACGGGGTTTGCGGGCAGGAGCCAATTGCGTGGAAGGGGGCGGGGTTTGCAGGCGGGAGCCAATTGCGTGGAAGGGGGCGGGGTTTGCGGGCGGGAGCCAATCGCATGGAAGGGGGCGGGGGACTCACAGAGGGAGGGGGTGCAGCCAGCGGCTCCGCGCAGCCAGTGGCTCTGCGAACCCGGCCTGGCTGCCCCACCGGGAGTGGTGGAGAAAAAGCTGCCACCCTCCGCTCCCCAGAATATCGTGGGGCAAAGGGAAACCTGCCCGGAGGGGTCATCAGGAGCACAGGATCCGGCCCCAGCCCAGCCTGACCCGCAGCTTCGGCGCCCTCCCCTCGCCATAGCGAAAGTCACAGGCGACGGCGGGGGCATGTTCGACCTGCTCGTGCAGCACGGGGCGGCCGCCCCCGGAGACTCCGCAGCCCCCCGGCTGCAGCTCTTCTACCGCCTCTCCTCCTCTCTGGCAGCCGGGGGGCCGCGGAGTCTCCGGGGGCGGCCGCCCTGTCCAGTCCCCCCCCAGCCGGGCCCGCGGCTCACTCAGGCCGCCCGGGTGCTGCACGAGCAGGTCGAACATGTCCCCACCGTCGCCCGGGACTTTCGTGATGGCAAGGAGAGGGCGCTGAAGCTGCGGGCCGGGCTGGGCTGGGGCCGGATCCTCTGCTCCTGATGACCCCTCCGGGCAGGTTTCCCTTTGCCCCACGATATTCTGGGGAGCGGAGAGCGTGGGAAGCGGGTGGGAAGAGCAGGCTGGGTTTCCCATCTGCGGCAGGATCCCCGGGCCGCACATCCTCCGCCACCACCGCGGCCAAGCAGGCGCGGGCTCTTTGGCGAGAAGGGGAAAGGCCTTTGCCAGCACCTGACGTCAAGGGCGGCGCGTGGTGCGGCACCCTCCCGCCCCATCAATACCCCCACCCTGCTGTTCGGCGTCCTCTCCCCCCGCTAACCCGAGCCCTGCGGCGGCCGGGGAGCCGAGCCAGGCTCGGACCAGAGGTGGCCAAGGGGAGAGCAGGCAGCTCTTCACCCTGCGCCACCCTGCTGCTCGTGTCCCGGGTGGGCGAGGCAGGGAGAGAAGGGGAGACGGAGGGGCTCCCTCTCCAGCCTCTGTGCCCCTTCAGGCTCGTCTCTACGAGGCCCGGTGCAGCAGGGAGGCGCTGCTGGCCTACCCGGAGGGCTCCCGCGGCCGCTTCTCCAAGGCAGGTTGCAGAGCGCGTGCTGCGCCCATGGGAACGCCTGGTCCCTCCGCTCCCTCCAGCTCCGCCAGCAGCGCCGCCCGCCCCGTCCTGCCGCCCGGCAAACCTCCGTCGGCTCCGTCCCCCCACCGCCACCACCCCGGCCAGGCCCCCTGCGCCGCCCTGCCGCTCGCGTCCCGGGACGCGGCGCTGTCGGAGGTGGCGCAGGAGCAGCTGCAGGGGCAACGTGTGTGTGTGAGAGTCAGCTCCGGGGGTTGCGGGGAGGGGGAGGCTCTGTTTCCCCCCTTTGGGTTGCAAACGGCCTTGCATGTGGGCCTGATCAAAGCCAAAACATTTTTTTTTTTGAAACGCGGGCTGGAGATGGCGCTGCTCTGCGGCATCCAGGTGCTGGGCGAGGGCGCGGGCCCGGGACGCGAGCAGCAGGGCGGCACAGGGCGCCTGGCCGGGGCGGTGGCAGCGGGGGGACGGAGCCGGCGGAGGTTTGCCGGGCGGCAGGACGGAGCGGGCGGCGCTGCTGGTGTAGCTGGAGGGAGCGGAGGGACCAGGCGTTCCCATGGGCGCAGCGCGCGCTCTGCAACCCGCCTTGGAGAAGCGGCCGCGGGAGGCCCTACGGGTGCACCCTCCCGCCCCATCAATCCCCCCACCCTGCCGTTCGGCGTCCTCTCCCCCCGCTAACCTGAGCCCTGCAGCGGCCGGGGGAGCCGAGCCAGGCTCGGACCGGAGGCGGCCAAGGGGAGAGCAGGCGGCTCTTCGCTCTGTGCCGCCCTGCCGCTCGTGTCCCGGGCCCGCGCCCTCGCCCAGCACCTGGATGCAGCGGAGCAGCACCATCTCCAGCCGCAACAGCCCCTGCAGCCGCTCCTGCACCACCTCCGACAGCACCGCGTCCTGGGCCAGCAGCGCCTCCCTGCCGCGCTGGGCCTCGCTCAGTGCGAGAGCCAGGGGGTGGGGTTTGTGGGCGGGGGCCAATCGCGTGGAAGGGGCGGGGGTGAGTTCAGCTGCAGAAGAGCCACACTCAAGGGGCCAAAGAGCCGCATCTGGCTCGCAAGCCGCCATTTCCGACCCTTGGTCTAGCTGAACTGAGTGGCAGGTGTACTTGCTCTGATATGAATATTGGGACTGACTGGGAGTGTGCTGGGTGCAAACTCAACTGGAAATAAGCAACAATAATTTTCCAAAAAAAGGTGCAAACTGAAGTTGAAAAATACTTGAAATGTTCAAATGAGATAACTAGCAGGAAATACAATTTCCTCATGTTTCAATGGTATACAGTATTTATATGCTATAAAATTGTGTTTGAGTATGTTTGTATAAAATAATCTAGATTAACTGTACTGGAAACAAAAGAGAGGCTTTAATCGCATTTCCACAAAACATCTTTATGGATTTTATAGAAGAAGCAAAAATGTGCTTTTCAAAAGAGACTATTAAAATAGCTATTTAGATATGGCAATGTAATAATTATAAGGGGCATGGTGGCTCAGTGGGTAAGACACCAGGCTTGTTGATTGTAAGATTGCAAGTTCAGAGGTTCAAATCCCTAGCCCTGTGTGATGGAGTGAGCTCCCGCACTAGTTCCAGCTCTTGCCAACCTAGCAATTTGAAAGCATGCAAATGCAAGTAGATCAATAGGTACCACTTCGGTGGGTAGGTAACAGCGTTCCGCGCGTGTCATGCGGCCACATGACTGTGGAAGCGTTTTCGGACAATGCTGGCTCTTTGGCTAACAAACGGAGATGAGCACCAGCTCCTAGAGTCAGACACGACTGCACAACTGTGCAGGGGTAACCTTTACCTTTAATGTAATGATTTCTACTTTTACTGTGAATGTGACAAAGATTTTTTGCTCTAAATTTGTACTAAAAGATTGAAAACACAAAAGAGTTTTATAAAATGAAATTTCAGGTCAGTATCATTTAAAGCTTTCCCCTTACAGTTCCAAAAGTGGATATTTAACTTTTTTTCCAAGTTCTCAAGATATAATGCTATAGTCTAAGACACGCAAACACTTTTAGAACTTTTCACATCTTCCCTTGTCTTTTTGTGGCATTTCAGTCAAATTTTAAAATTCTTCAAAAGCAGATTGGATACTTTGTCCAGCTTTTTTCCCCCTATTTTCCATCTTTCTTGGAGAACATTTTTCAAGAAAGAGACTACTATATTTAAAAACCCTAATGAAACTTGCAACACTTATACAGTTTTCTCAGCTTAACTCAAATAAACCCTTTCTTGTAAGAGAGACCCCAAACGTTTTGGAAGAGATATTCATAGAACATGGAAAATAACTCCAAAGGCAACAAAATAACACAAGGGATGTTAATCCAGTCTGTCCCTAATAAATCAAGATTTCATCAAAATAATGAAATGCACATTGAGATATCACAACATGATGCTCCAAACTTTATGTACTTGTATATGACATAACAACACAAGTACAAAAGGTATCATCATGACACTGAAATGTATGTTTTGTCATTTGTTCCCCTTGCCTCCCCTGCAGATGCCCATATATCAGTTTCAGCTAATATATCAACTGTCAAGATGAATAATCAGTTCTTAAAAAATTAGTATGGGCATACAAAGTAGCGATCCATAGCAATCCATCTAGAGATGTTCACACATGCAAGATGTGTTTTGTTTCAAGCTTACATAAAATAGTTGAACTCAGAAATGACTGTTTTCCAGTAGAACAAAACTTAAAATAGTTTTAATATTTCAGCCTCTGGAAACAATGGACATCCAAAATAAATCCTTTGCTCCTTGTTTTTCACTCTAGAATCATGAGAATAGCTGGAATTCAGACAATTTTCCAAGCACCTACAGGGGGGTAAAAATAACCAATACACCGATTTTTAAAACATTTTTTAAAACAGAAAAAAAATCCATTTATGAATAATAAATATACCCTTATCCACGATTTGATTGTGAATGAGGCAGCTGACCTGGCCTCTGTTACCGAGATCTGGGTGGGCCTGACAGGGAGTGCTCTCCTCTCAGAAATAAGCCCACCTGTGTTTTGGGTCCAGGGTAGGGGAGGTGGGATGGCAGTTTTCACCCATAAGTTGTTGAGGGTTTTCAGAGGCTCTGCTCTGCAGATAACCGGATATAAGACTCTCTGGTTGAAGCTGGGCGCTAGGGAACCATTGAGATTGCGCTTGTGTACCATCCTCCCTGCCATCCAGCATCATCCTTGCCTGAGCTGCTGGATTCCATTACTGGGCTGTAAATGGAGAAACTGAAGCTGCTGGTTCTCAGGGATTTCAATTTGCCACCTGGCAGTATTGAGTCTGGGATGGTTCAGGAGTTCATGACTGTCACAAGTCATTGTTGTGCCCAACGCATACCAGGAGTCACATACTGGCTGGGGAATTCTGGGAGTTGAAGTCCACACATCTTAAAGTTGCCAAGTTTGAAAAATACTGCTCTAAACATTCCACTTGTACATCATTCCATTCAGTCTAAACCAACAGAAGCCACTATCAGATTGAGTCCTGCTGCTATATTGGGTGGGCTGGAAAAATGTTGGAAAGAAAAATCACAAGACACAAAACAACAGTCCAATTGCAGCATTCAGAAAAATTAGGACACTTGAAATAATGCCACATAAAACAGCTGCTTTGCTTTTGGTTCCAAACATATAAAACAGCTGTTTTGATGTCAGAATATTTCAGGATTGGATTGTTTTACACATTTCTACTGTCCATTTTTATAGTCTGACAAAACCTCTAGGATCTATGTTTGGCTCAGAAACATCTGGGAAAGAAAAATCATAGAATAAAAATGAAATTGCTTTGTATTATGCCAGATTCTTATTGAAAAAACAATCCATTTTTTAAAAAGACAAGCAAGAACCCCGACAGAAACTAGAAGAGTTTGCTCTCCAGATTAGGACCCCAGCAGCAGCAAACCATTGATTATCACCTATAGGATAGTACAAGTGTAGACATAGTTTAGGATCAAAATATGGGGCTAATACATTTTCTAATTATATTATATAACAGATTCCAATTAAAGTGACATTTTCTCAATTTCATAAATAATCTGGAAAACATTTTAAAAAATCAAGATGCTTCAACAAAGCCCAACAGCTTGCATGAATATTTTTGCTTATCACGTAGCATCTTTTTTCTTCTTCTCAGAATAGGCTGGATGGGAATAGAGCTAAGATATCAGTACTTTCAACATTTTCTGGCACTGCTGAAATTTAGTATTGCAAAAATAAAGTATATTAAGCCATTCATTTCTAAAAGAAGAATTAAACAGTTCCTGTGAAAGTCTGTTTTTAAGGAATAGGAACTACAAACCTATGTGAGCAGTCAGGTAGAATTCTAATACTATTTTTAGTATTAGAAATGCTTGAAATGTTCCCTCAGATTTTCAATAATACTAAAGTCTAGGAACTGTAAAGGCCATTTCAAAGCCTCTATATTTCTTTCCTGTAAGTATTTCATGGTTGATTTTGAGATATGTTTTGGGTTGTTGTCTTGCTGAAATATGCAATTTCTTTTCAGCTTCAGTTTCTCCACTGACTGTGATGCATTAGCTGCTAGTATATGTTGATATTAAGCTGACTCCATTATTCCTTCCCTCTGCACAACATTTCCTATGCCACTTGCTGCCATACAACCCCAGTGCAATAATAAAGTCTCACCCCATGTTGAATAATTGGCAATGTGGTTCATTTCTTCAAATGCTTCATCATTTCATCTCCAAATGTATCTTGTGTAGTTGTAGCCAAACAATTCAACTTTTGATTAATCAGTCCAAAGCATTTTACTTCAAAATATTTCAGACTTGACATAATTTTCTTTTGCATACTTTTCTGATATGAGTAATATTTTCTTAAACTCCCCTTTATGCTTTATTTACCCTTTCTCCATTTTCAGGGCCAGATCTATATTTCATCATATAAATATTTATGTATTTATTATGTATTAATCTGATTTATATGGCCACCCATCTATCCAGGAAACTCTGGGCAGTGAACAAACTAAAATCAGAGAATTTTATATAAAAAAAACCAAATAAAACTGCATTGAGGCTCAATAAACATATGAAAGTACTAGACACATGCATCCATGCCAGAGCTCCCATGTTAACATCCCAACCCCAAAGCCTGAGGGAAGAGCCTGGTCCTCACAGCCTTGTGAAAGACCAATAGTGTAGGGAATGTCCATATTTCAGAGGGGAGGCTGTTCCATAATGCAGGTGCCATAACATACCAATCTTGCCTTGACTTTAGCAGACCCATGTTATTTCCATTTCTTAACAGTGTTTCACATAGTTGAAATTGCTAGGCAGAAGCATTTTGAAGTGTTGTATGCCTTTCTTGCTTTGTAAGAGTGAATTATCTTCATTTTAAAATGCTCAGACAAGTGCTTAGAGTAGTTCATCATTTGTTATAAATAGACATAAAAACAATCATAATTTGAGAACTTAGAAGGATCTGCTTATTTAGCGGTGGCTCAGCAGGTTAAACCGCTGAGCCGTTAGTCTGCCGACCACAAGGTTGGCAGTTCGAAACCGCGGGGCAGGGTGAGCTCCCGCCACTAGCTCCAGCTTCTGCCCACCCAGCGGATCGAAAGCATATGCGAGTAGATAAATGGGTACCACTTCGTGGGTCGATTTGCCGGCGTCCAGCGGAGGGTCGTCCTCGTTCCGAAGAAGACCTAGGGAATCCCGGTGATGACGGCGGAGGACGACGGATCCGGAAAGAACAGCTTCCTGGACGTCAGCAGCCGGCACGGAAGCGAGGCATGCTGGGGCATGTAGTCCAGTGCCTGCAGCTGAAGAGCCGGTTCCCTGTCCTCCTCCCTATCGCGCGGTAAATTTAAATTTATATGATGTATGATGTATAATGTATAATTGAAATGTACTGATGTTGTAAGCCGCCTAGAGTCCTCCAGTAGGGAGGGGATAGGCGGGGTATAAATAGGATAAAATAAAATAAATAAATAAATATTTACCTCTGGAATTGTCTTCACTGGCTAACCCTAGATCTAATGAGTCATTCACTTTTGTGGCAGCAGGGGAGCTCACTAAAAACTTTATAAAATAGTTAAAAAATAGCACTACTAGAAGGTGTCTACTTCTGAGCCTGCTGTATACACTGGTTCTTCAACTGAGAAATTAGTCTAACCCAACTTGTATTGGTCTCAGGAATGCTACTGCTTACTCATTTCTGATTCTTAAGTATAATTTGGGGAGGGGAATAGCACTTTCCTCTATAATTTAGCACAATAAAAGTAACTAACAGGGCTGTGTAGTGATCAAATCTGAAGGGGAAAAGGAGGACATGCAATACAAGACCTGATGGCATCTCTTTTCCAGGATCACACAGCCAACTTCTGTTTTTTTTAAAAAAAATGTCTTACGCCTTTTTGGTATTCCCCAGAAAAGGATATAATTTACAATAAAACTGGATAAGTATTAAGTGTTGAAACATTCTAAACCAATAGAAATCAGTACAGACCTTTTCATACTGCACTCCTTTAAACCCTGATTCTACAATAAAGTCCTTATAACGTAGAATGTAATGAAATTTGCAGTGAAAATGGACTCTAAATTGAGGAATAATTATGGTAAATTACAGGCAGAAAGGCTGAAAGGTTTGAGAAAAAGGAAGGAGTGGAGATAAGGAATAATTATGACCCTTTGTGAATGAATGGAGCTGACTGTGGGTTTTTGGTGACTGGAGAAATATAACAAATTTAGCTGTTTTTTTTTTTGTTTTTTTTTTTCATAAGAGAATATAGCCCTTAAGTAGGTCAGGTAGGCAGGATAGACAGAAACCTTCCTTAACTAAAGAAGTAAAGTCTTGGTACAATTAAGAATTCTGGTTCTCAGAATTCAGAACTCAGGTTCTCTCCAGCGTCTCTGCAATTATTTGATTTAAGTAACAAAACTGTAGTCTTATTAAATACTACTGTTAAAGTAAACACCAATCACTTCCTCTCTCTCTTTCTGAATTTAGCATGCTAATAAGCACACATTTTAGTACTAAAATCATTTTACATCTAGTACCCTGAACACCCAAACTGCATCTAAACCCCATTGTGTTTCAGAGGGAGTTTGGGGTTGTTCCTGGGGCTGTGATTCACAGTTCAACCAAAGCTTTAGTACCACTTGAAATTAGAAAGCAAAGATGGCCTTGGATCAGATTGTACCTATGCAGACACCCTAGGCACATGGATCCCAGAGGTCCCTGCTTTGCAAAATTGCTTTGGGTGATGAAATGGCATAAGAGATGCCTAGAGCAGTGCTGGAGGAAAAGGAAATATGAACCCAACCAAAAATGGTAGGAGTCTTCTTGTGCCGATAAGGGTAGCCTAATATACTGTACATACTTTTATGACAAATATTCTCTTCGGTTGATATTTTTCTGACCTTATTGCATCTGATCTGACTGGTGGCCCTGCTTAGGGTAATCCAGTCCCATCTGGGTAAAGAAGGGCCAGGGGAACACTAGTGGTTCTGCTATGAAGACAATTCTAGGCATCAGTCAGATAAAACTGTTTGGATTTGCTCAGAGTTGGAACTTGTACAGATCCCTCTATCTTTCCTCACAGAAGCTAGACAATGAACTATTTAGTTCCTTAAGTCAGTGAACATTCTAGGGTACCATTTGAGATTAGTAAATCAATGTCACTGCCAGAAGAATGTGATAGTTGGCACATATCATTTAGAAATATTAACATCAAGAGCTGATAACAATAATATCTGCTCAGTAGTCCATATTTTTAGGGAGTCAGCCATAAGTATTGATTTATTTTAATAGAATGAAAACCACCCTTTTACTTCAGACATTGGAAAACTGCTATTTTGTTTTAACAAATGCTTCATATTACTCTTAGTTTATATTGAGTTTGCATTTGGAACTTGGCAAGTGTGCACTTGTGCATTTGTAGTTTGGCAAGTGGAAACAGATTTGCCTCTATAATTTACTGAGCTTATTTTTCCTTTGAGAGAAGATTTGGGACAGCCCAAATGTGTTAATTATAGTAAGAAGCATGTTTATCAGCTATGCTCCAGTTATGAAATTCTCTTTCCAGGAACATTCAGTACCTGTACTGTTGTTTTATATGCTGTCTCTCGGTGTGTAGGAGGAGAAAATACATGAAGATAACTTCTTCACAGGAAAGTGAGTGGGCAAACTTCATAGAAATTTTGGTTTAGAATTTAAGTTTACCTTAGTTTACATAAAGTAGACGAGCAATTTTTTAAAGTTAATTTGTCCATAATCTATGTTAAAATAAGGCTAAATCTTAGCTCTAATTTGCTATGAAACTTGCTGTAATATTTGCTCACATACATACATACATACATACATACATACATACATACATACATACAGTACATATCTCAATCACTGGGCAGTCCTCTGCAACTTCCTGGGTGCTAACATTTCATGTATCTGGATATACTGAATATTTATTCATGTCCTCCAGTGACTGGTGAGGCTTTTGTGTAAGTTAAAAGCAAAACAAAAAGAAAATTTAATTGCTCTTGTCAACTGAAGAATATTTGACCTTCAACCCCATAAGGAGCTGAATATCCATATGCACACTGTACTTAGAAGGTAAAAGATTCCACACTCATCTAGAAGGCAGATATTCAGCATGACTACAAATTTAAGTAGTATGAATTCCCATTCTGGGATTATTTTTCAAAAGAGCAGGCAAAATAATGTATATATTGAACTTTATGATCTAAAAAATATGTGACATGAAGCTTGTTCAGGGTTTGCCTTATGGGTTAAAATGGTGTAGAGCATGATTTCAAGTGTCCACCCATATAAACACACCTGAACATGGTTATGAGCTGGAAATAATCTGAAGTGTTCATCCATAATGTTTTTATTGCTCTTTAGAAAAGCTCAGGATGAATTGATCACATGTCACAATAAAAGACAGCATGTTTCCTGGTATTATATGTCTCTTTCTCACTTGTTTTAAGGAGTAACACAGAGAAGTGTTCAACAGCTGAACAAAGATTTTCTACATGGCATGGTTTCATGTTGTCAGTTTTCCATTTGTGAATGTCTAAAATTGTCTCTAACTTTGAAACTAATCTGAAATATGAGTACTGATGTGGCTCTCCAAGTCTTCTGTTAGTTAAGGTCATTAGCTTTTTTAATTTAGAAGTAAAGATTGTGGCTTCCATCATTATCACAAGGCATAAATTATAAGCCCGAGGGCTCAAGAATTGTATGTATGTATATGATATAGTGATTATAATTCTATGTTTAACCATGGTCTCTGTTAATTGGCTTTCTAATGGAAAGACCACCCAGATGCCCTGATCAATGGAGGAGGAGCAATTAGGATTATAATAATAGAAGATTATACGTAACTTATCCAACAAATTTTATTAAGTGTATAAAACTGTAAACATATATTTTAATAATTACAAATATATCAAACTTTAGAACACTCAAAATAGTATCATGCTTCTACCACATGCTGACCATGTGAATCATACAATTGTGATGGGTATTAGCGCAACTGTACGATTCATGAAAACATGAGCTGCACAATTGTAAGGCATTGAATGCAAGCTTTGGCTCAAAAGGATTACTGTCTGTTTCATTGAGGACAAGTGCACGTTTATGTAAGTGAAAATCTTCAGCTAACAGAAAAATCCATATGGAATATTTGCTTTATTACCTTTGGTATTTAACTACACCTAAGAGATTTCTTTTGTGGAAGTGATAGCTTGATTTATTAATTGGTTTTTAGCATGCTTGAATCTAAGTGATTCATGCATACTTTGAGAAATTTTTGCTGAACTTTATTTCCTGGGTAAATTTCAAAAGTAACAATTTTTAATTACAAGTGAAAACAGATGTACATACATTCTTCTATCATAAAACATGGCATCCCATCTGTTTCAGCTAAAACTTCATTAGAACAAAAGTGCATTTGCATGGATGTTATAGTTTATATTAGAACTGAAGGTGATCAGTAAGAGGTTCCTGCTTTTTCTTCCACTCTCACTTCAGTCTTAGAAAGCTAAGGAAAAAAGCAAAAGCCTCCACACTACACACATTTAACATTGAAACTCCAAAATTCTGTGTAATTTAATAAACACAAATAAAAGTTTCAGCCACATGCTATGTATGATTGTGATCTGTCCTGGTACCTGGAGCTTGTAAGGACTCCAAGGGTATGAAGAAGCTTAGGTTCGGTTCCACCACCCCCCCCCAAAAAAAAAAAACAGACTAAATATGAGCCAGTGTGGTGTAGTGATTAAGGCACCAGGCTAGAAACGGGAGACGGTGAGTTCCAGTCCTACCTTAGGCACAAAGCCTAGCTGGGTGACCTTGGCCAGTCCATCTCTCTCAGCCCTAGGAAGGAGGCAATGGCAAACCACTTCTGAAATCTTGCCAAGAAAACTGCAGGGACATGTCCAGGCAGTCACCAGGAATCAACACTGACTCTAAAGTGCACACACACAAGGGTTTAGAAGCCTCCTGACTCTAGACAAATTCCATCTTTAATTCTGAACAGATCATGTTGCCCTGGGCAGTATTAGTTCATATCTAGGATTCCTCCTAGAGTCACAGCTACTATCTATGAGGAGTATGTCTATGAAGGTTCTCAGTCATCCAGGTGGAATTGTCTGTAGCTTAAATCATGTCAACTGGATTTCTATTTTCTCAGTGGAAACGTTTTGCTCCTTATCCAAGGAGCTTCTTCAGTCTGAGCAAAGTTGGTAAGGGAATTCTAAATATGTTTCTAGGTAGCTGTGTGACCTTACACCTGGGGTCATGGTTATATTGAGATGTTATTTTAAGTCCTTTTATTATCTAAAGGAGGATCGTTAAGATCACCATGCTGCTGTTGAGCTTGTGAAATGGTCTTAATCTTCCTAGGCACAGACGACAGAGCTGGGAGAAAGATGGGAGAAAGAAAGGCCTCAGGCACAATCTTTCTCCCATCTTTCTCCCGGCTCTGTCTTCTGTGCCTAGGAAGATTAAGACCATTTCACAAGCTCAACAGCAGCATGGTGATCTTAACGATCCTCCTTTAGATAATAAAAGGACTTAAAATAACATCTCAATATAACCATGACCCCAGGTGTAAGGTCACACAGCTACCTAGAAACATATTTAGGATTCCCTTACCAACTTTGCTCAGACTGAAGAAGCTCCTTGGATAAGGAGCGAAACGTTTCCACTGAGAAAATAGAAATCCAGTTAACATGATTCAAGCTACAGACATATCTATGAGGAGGTGGT
This sequence comes from Charina bottae, assembly GCA_023362775.1. NCBI lineage: Eukaryota > Metazoa > Chordata > Lepidosauria > Squamata > Charinaidae > Charina > Charina bottae. The sequence goes on along the minus strand of JALMGJ010000004.1, from coordinate 89,283,093 downwards.
AGCTGTGGCTAGGAGAGACTTTGCACAGCTATGTCTTGTCTATCACTTACAATCTTTTCTGAAGTAGGGATCATTGTGAGAGACTGTGAGACATTTTTCAGTGGGTGAAAAAAGAGGCAGCACAATCCAGAAGTGGAGCCATGGGAAGGAAGTGTTTCCAAGCCACTCTGCCTTAATTGGCTTGCCATAAGTCTGCTTGGGAACTTATATTTCCAGTTTTCAAGATTATGTATTTACTTTGACTAGCATTAAAAATGCCTTTATGAAATTTGTGTAGCTTGTGCTTTTTGAGTTTGCCAGCTATGTGAGGCTTGACCATCATCTCTTGTTTGGAGTATAATTTTGATTTCAGAGTTAACAACAAAAGATGGTTGGTTGGCATGCTGGTAGGTGGGGCAAGAGTTTTGTTGCAATTGCTAAAGACTGGAGCAGATAAAGATTGGATCTGGTAGATAAAATGCCTTACTGGTTTACTGTGGATCTAGTTCAGTGTGTTGCAGTTATGTATGTTTTACGAAAATAATCATGTGATTAAATCAGAACAGATAACTGAAATAAACAGAAGCCCATTCAAAGATTAGCAGCAGGGATGAAACTGGATGAAAATACTGACTTTAAATTTATCATTTAATGTTGAACACAAATAATAAGAAATAGTTTAATTATAAAATTATAGATAAAACTAACTGGAAATCAATGTTACTCATTGAAAGTTTGTAGCCAGTCTTTAGCTATGTTCTGAATACTTGATATTTTTCAACTTATCTCATTTCATTCCAACATTTGATATGGGCAACATTTGCTTCTTTTATAGCTTAAAGGCAGTCTGAAATGAAGAATTGATAGCATGGTATTTAATAAGTGACATAACAGTACTTAGCAAAGAGATAGATTAGATAGACAGACACACAGACACACAGACACACACACACAGTTTTCCTCCTACAGATCCTGTTCTGTCTTTAATTCCTCTCTCTAGGATTTCTTCTACTTTTTCCATCTCCGTTAAAGGCCAGCATGTAAAGCACTTGCACCTTCCCATGTTGTGCTGTGCTTTGCTCTGCTTCTTCTTTTTCCTCTGGACCATCCACTCCTTTTGGAGGGAAAAAAACCCACCTTCTTTTATTTGGCTGCTTTACTCTGTTTGCTGGTGGCTGCAGACCTTCCAAAATGCACATCTCCTCCCCCACCTGTTTCAAGGTTGCAGCTTCATTGGCAACTCTGCCCTGCTGATGTTGGGGAAAAGCTCAAATGGGAGAGGAAGAAGGCAGCACAGGTGCCTGTGATTTTTCTAAGCAGCCTGCTTTTCCACAGCATGACATGCTAAGTAAACTTCAGGAAGCCAAAATTATTATTTATAAACCCAAGGTGAGTATTTGCCTGAAAATTACTGTTTTGCTGCAATCATATTTATGTTATTAAAAAGACTAGTCTCTTCCTTTCAGGAAGCCTCAGGATGACAATTATCAGTTTATTTCTGTAACTGAGAAACTGGCAGAAATTTTGAGTTGCTACTGTATATACCTATTTTCCAACATAATTTATTTTCATTGTTGACACCTCTCATTTTGATGAGCAGCCATAAAGAAAGGTGAATATTCATAGTGTGAAACATAAGCCATTGATAATTAATAACACAACATAACATTTTTCTAAGTGAATTACTCATGATTATTTAACCTTGATCTTGTAAATTGATAAAACCCTAAACTTTCAGAGCTAAATTGTAAGTTGGTGGCATTTCATAAAATATTAATAAGTATTTAAATTATATATTCCTAGCTTTTCAAACTTCCATTCATGTTGCTTAGTGTTTATTTTGTAGTTCATCAGCCAAAGAAGTATGTGTAGCAAACATTCATGTCCTATGCTTTGAAATGATTTCTACTGATTTCAGCAAACCATTTAACAAAGTATATAACTATTATTTTTATAATAATTTTATTAAACATTACAGTTAGAAAGATAAAAACTAATACAAATTAAAAAATAAAAGAATAAAAAGAAAATATAGAAAGTGCAGAAAAGAAAAAGAAAAAATAGAGAGAAAAGCAAAAAAGAGAAAAAGTAAGAATATAGTAAAGAAAAAGAAGAGAAGTATATACAGTATAAAGAAATGTCTTCCCTCTTCATCACAAGTATAAACAATTTTAGTAACTTATCACCTTCTCTTAAATTACAACAAATGATCTCTTCTTCCCATGTCTCATCTGTTATCTATAAACAAATCCTTAAAGCCTCATTGTCCTGATCAGCAAAAGTCCATTAAGGATTACCAGAGATAACAACAAATTATTTTAACCTTGATCAAATAAACCAACTTTATATTCCTTCCTTTGACTTTTAACAATCTTGATCTTTAATCCCTTCAAATAATGTCCTAGATTATTTGGACATTAACCGTAGAACTTGATATCTTTTCCTTTTTCCTTCTCACAAAATTCATCAAAGCTTTAACAAGTCTCTTTTGTAAATCCAATATAGGAAAATTATCCAGGTCACTCTCTTGCTATGTTATTTGTATTTCTGTTTTAAATATTAAGACATCAGCCGGTTTCATTTGTATATCCAGTGTAGTATCTTTTCCCATATCATTGTTGTAGTCTGTCATTTTTAAATCCACTTTCAGATCAGTCTCAGTCTTGTCCAGTAAAACTTTTTCCTCTTCCATAACATCTTTTAAACACAGTCTATCTATAATGGCAGACACTCTTAAAATTAACTTCTGGGTCCATTGTTTACAAACATCCAATTCTAAAGTATTTTGCTCCATTTTTTACTAGTAAGTCAAATTTAAATGGTCTTCTCCTTTAATTGTAATCTTTAGTTCCTTCTGATTCCCTCTAGTATCCAACCTTCAAAATCCCATCCTATCATTTTTTTAAGAATTCAAAACAACAGCATTTTCCGAAGGAAGGATTCTTATAATTAATTTCAAAATCTTATTTCAAACCCGTCTGGATCCTTAGTCCATTTGTAACTGTCCAAAATCAACACCCTCATCACCCTTTTGCTGTTTATTCCAAAAGAAAAAAAGTAAGTCCTTAAACTTAAAAACTTAATGGTAGCCACATTAATCTGTTAGAGCACAAATACAGCACATGGTTTTGGCAGATTTTTCATGTATTTTGTTTTATAAGTCTCTTCATTGACTTCATTTTCTTAGAAATAGTTTTTCTATTGTAAAACGTAAACCTTTTAGGAACAAAGCAAATTGAGAACAAGACTGTCCATCTAGTCAATTATTTTCTGATCCAGTTGTTAATGGAATGGGTGGATGTATCTCTTTTCAAGAGGGACTTAAAAGAGGGTCTTCTTTTCATAAGTACTCTTATTATGGGTTAAATAATATTCCGTTGGAATGATTCCTCTAACTGGAAGTATGAGGAATTGACTTTGGAACCTGAGGAACACGGGAAAAGCCATGTTAAACACATAAAGAACCAAATGCTGACCAAATTTATATAGGAGGCCCATAGGCAGGACACAGCAGTTTCAGCAAACATTTCTTGCCATTTTTATAAAACTCAGATATGATGAAGATGGATTTTTCTAGTGAGTACATTTCATTGTTTGATGCCACAACATTATCCTGTTCCTGGAAAAAAAGATAGTAGTGTCTCAGATAAATTCAGCTGTTGGAGGAGGTCATGGCCAAAGCTGCCTGAAATATTATTCCTCTAGAAAATAAGTGGCTATATTAAGAAATTGGAAAAGAGATTTATGGAGTCAGTCACTCCATTATATGATCACCTACCAACAAGTAACATCTGAATGTTATTTCACCTTCATTAAGAAATGCCAGGAATTGAACCAAGAAAATTCTAAATGTCTAAGATGGCCTTTACTAATGAGTTGTTATTACTTTTCTTCTATCCAGATAGAGAGACATAGAAACATAAAGAATAAATACATCTATTCAAATTATTTACAAGATGTGATTGAATGAAATAGTGTATAGTATCACAATGTATCGAATATATAATTGAACATTTGTTTGTTTAATATCATGTTATATATTAGCTATTTTATAGCTAGTAATATAGTTTGTAATGGTTCCTGTACCTCCAGCTCAACTGTGGATATTATAATTTTAAAAATAAAATGTATTCAACTAATTAAGCAATTAAAAATAGAAGGTAAATTAAACACAAATTGAAGAAATTTTTATTTTTGTCAGAGACAACCCAAAGTAATGCTACATTTCAGCTAATGTTCATTATTGCGAGGAGATTATTACTAATGTGGTGGAAAAACTCACCTAAGAACACACCAATAATTTGAGAAGAACCAACAACTGTTTTATTAAAGATAGCAAGTTATAGTGAGTCACTGGTCTCCTGCTGTTAAGAGCAAATAGTGTGAAAGATTTGTCAACAAAATCTTTGTATAGGGTTATAGAGTATACATATATATTTAACCATTGGCAAAGAATTGTTTTACAACTGATAAAGGGTACAAATAGGATACACAGAAATCTGTGCATCTCAGTCTCCAAAGAGAGAACACTTTGTAACACAAGGTAGCCTTTGAGAAGTGTGAATGCCAATCAAACTGATTGTTGCTCTTTCAGTTTGACACTGCATCCCATTATGAACCAGAATGGGATACACACCCTAATCAGGATCCTTGAGAATGTTGTGGGTTATGAAGATATCCAGTTTATGAATCAAAGGCCATTCATAGATGTAGCAAAGGTTTCAATCCAGGAGGATATATGTCATGAGGGAGAAGTTGAGGCATGTATATGAGAAATATGGTTTAGCAATTAAGGTTATTGTGTATAGATACATTAAACAAGCAAGCAAAGGCAGAGATATTTAGAAAGCATCAACAACCCAGGTATGAACATCTAAGAGGCATAAAGGTAAAGGTTCCCCCTGCACATTTGTGCAGTTGTGTCCGACTCTAGGGGCCAGTGCTCATCTCCGTTTGTTAGCTGAAGAGCCAGCATTATCCGAAGACGCTTCCACGGTCATGTGGCCGGCATGATGCACACAGAATGGTGTTACCTACTCACCAAAGTGGTACCTATTCATCTACTTGCATTTGCATGCTTTCAAATTGCTAGGTTGGCAAGAGCTGGGGCTAGTGCGGGAGCTCACTCCGTCACGCAGGGCTAGGGATTCAAACCTCCAAACTTGCGATCTTACGATCAACAAGCCTGATGTCTTACCTGCTGAGCCACCATGCCCCTAATTCTAAGAGGCATACAGAACGATAAAAATTCCCTCCCCCCAATCATCTGAACACAAGTTACCTGATGCATCAAACTACGTTTGGCATTTGAGTTATAAAAATTATTTTTTTAAACTTAATACCCAAGCCAAGTATGAGACATATGTACAAAATGCTGCTTTCATAGGTTCCATAAGAAATCTGCCTTAAAGGAAATTGAAACAAATAAATTGTTCTTACATGACATGAGATAAAAGCATATTTATGTTCCAGTTAAAGTAGATCATTTTAACATTCCTATCAAACAAAAAGACCACCTTGTCCATTATGTGTTAAAATTTGAAAGCTTAGCAGTAAGAATGTTAATGTATTTTTATTAGTTCCTCTATAATATCATAGAAATCATATTAACCAGTTATGTGCTTTTATAAACCTTTAAAACTATGCAACATCCTCAGATATTACCATACAGTATATATTAGTAATGTAATGTTAGAGATTAACTTCATTGCTCTGTTTTTAATAAAAGGAAAAACATTCTATCTAAATTGTATTTTTTTAAAAAAAAAATAACACCAAGATGTCAATGGGACTTTTCCTGAAAACAAATCAAAATGCTTTTAACTAGTTACATTAAGCCATCAAAGCCATATTTAACTACTTTGTTAAGACATAACTGGACACAGTGTTTAATAATACTAATATTATTTCAAACATATAACAACAATTATTACTTATCACTATGAGTAATATCATGAGCTTTTCCAATGGAAATATAGAACTGAATTCTCAAAAGATTATGGATAAATAGGGAAATATTTAAATAGAGGCCTTGGTGTTGCTTAGGATAAAGAAAAAAGAGAAATAGTTTGGGATGGTGTGTTGCTTGTAAAAGTACATTGTTAATGTCGATTAGAAGACATATATTGGTGTATTTATCAGCATGAATGGTGAATAGTAATACACCTACTGTATGGGCAGGACAGGATTTTCAGTCTTTTCCTGAGCCTAGGAATAATCCCTCCCCTTTTTTTTTCATAGGTCAAGCCTATTATAATACTTATGCTATGTTTTTCACTTGTTATCTGTTCCTCTTTGTTGTTTATTCGTTCAGTCGTTTCCGACTCTTCGTGACTTCATGGACCAGTCCACGCCAGAGCCCTCTGTCGGCCGTCACCATCCCCAGCTCCCCCACGGTCGAGTCTGTCACCTCCAGAATATCATCCATCCATCTTGCCCTTGGTCGGCCCCTCTTCCTTTTGCCTTCCACTTTCCCTAGCATCAGCTTCTTCTCCAGGGTATCCTCTCTTCTCATTATGTGGCCAAAGTACTTCAGTTTTGCCTTTAATATCATTCCCTCAAGTGAGCAGTCTGGCTTTATTTCCTGGAGTATGGACTGGTTTGATCTTCTTGCAGTCCAAGGCACTCTCAGAATTTTCCTCCAACACCACAGTTCAAAAGCATCTATCTTCCTTCGCTCAGCCTTCCTTATGGTCCAGCTCTCGCAGCCATACGTTACTACAGGGAATACCATTGCTTTAACTATGCGGACCTTTGTTGTCAGTGTGAGGTCTCTGCTCTTAACTATTTTATCAAGATTTGCCATTGCTCTCCTCCCAAGAAGTAGACGTCTTCTGATTTCCTGGCTGCAGTCAGCGTCTGCAGTAATCTTTGCGCCTAGAAATACAAAGTCTGTCACTGCCTCCACTTTTTCTCCCTCTATTTGCCAGTCATCAATCAAGCTCGTTGCCATAATCTTGGTTTTTTTGAGGTTTAACTGCAACCCAGCTTTTGCACTTTCTTCTTTCACCTTCGTCATAAGGCTCCTCAACTCCTCCTCGCTTTCAGCCATCAAAGTGGTATCATCTGCATATCTGAGATTGTTAATGTTTCTTCCAGCGATTTTAACGCCAGCCTTGGATTCCTCAAGCCCAGCATGTTGCATGATGTGTTCTGTGTACAGGTTGAATAGGTAGGGTGAGAGTATACAACCCTGCCATACTCCTTTCCCAATCTTAAACCAGTCTGTTGTTCCGTGCTCTGTTCTTACCGTTGCTACTTGGTCGTTATACAGATTTCTCAGGAGGCAGACAAGATGACTTAGTATCCCCATACCACCAAGAACTTGCCACAATTTGTTATGATCCACACAGTCAAAGGCTTTAGAATAGTCAATAAAACAGAAATAGATGTTTTTCTGAAATTCCCTGGCTTTCTCCATTATCCAGAGGATATTGGCAATTTGGTCTCTAGTTCCTCTGCCTTTTCTAAACCCAGCTTGTACATCTGGCAATTCTTGCTCCATGGATTGCTGGAGTCTACCTTGCAAGATCTTGAGCATTACCTTACTGGCATGTGAAATAAGTGCCACTGTTCGATAGTTTGAACATTCTTTAGTGCTTCCCTTTTTTGGTATGGGGATATAAGTTGATTTTTTCCAATCTGATGGCCATTCTTGTGTTTTCCAAATTTGCTGGCATATGGCATGCATCACCTTGACAGCATCATCTTGCAAGATTTTAAACAGTTCAGCTGGGATACCATCGTCTCCTGCTGCCTTGTTATTAGCAATGCTTCTTAAGGCCCATTCAACCTCACTCTTCAGGATGTCTGGCTCTAACTCACTGACCACACTGTCAAAGCTATCTCCAATATTATTATCCTTCCTATACAGATCTTCCGTATATTCTTGCCACCTTTTCTTGATCTCTTCTGCTTCTGTTAGGTCCTTACCATTTTTGTTTTTGATCATACCCATTTTTGCCTGGAATTTACCTCCAATGTTTCTAATTTTCTGGAAGAGGTCTCTTGTCCTTCCTATTCTATTGTCTTCTTCCACTTCCGAACATTGCTTGTTTAAAAATAATTCCTTATCTCTTCTGGCTAACCTCTGGAATTTTGCATTTAATTGGGCACATCTCCCCCTATCACTGTTGCCTTTTGCTTTCCTTCTTTCTTGGGCTACTTCCAGTGTTTCAGCAGACAGCCATCTTGCCTTCTTGGTTTTCTTTTTCTTTGGGACGTTTTTTGTTGCCGCCTCCTGAACAATGTTGCGAACTTCTGTCCATAGTTCTTCCAGAACCCTATCTACTAAATCTAGTCCCTTAAATCTATTCTTCACCTCCACTGCGTATTCCTTAGGAATATTAGTGAGGTTATATCTAACTGATCTGTGGGTCTTCCCTATTCTCTTTAGTCTGATTCTAAATTTTGCAATAAGAAGTTCATGATCTGAACTACAGTCAGCTCCAGGTCTTGTTTTTACCGACTGTATAGATGTCCGCCACCTTTGGCTGCAAAGGATGTAGTCAATCTGATTTCGGTGTCGACCATCTGGTGAAGTCCATGTATAAAGTCGTCTTTTAGGTTGTTGGAAGAGAGTGTTTGTTATGCACAGTGAGTTGTCTTGGCAAAATTCTATCAGCCTGTGTCCTGCTTCATTTTGTTCTCCCAGACCATGCTTGCCTGTAATTCCAGGTGTCGTCTGACTACCCACCTTAGCATTCCAGTCTCCTGTAATGAAAATAACATCTCTTTTTGGTGTATTATCTAGTAGGTGCTGCAGATCCTCATAGAACTGATCTACTTCTGCTTCTTCAGCATCTGTGGTTGGGGCGTATATTTGGATCACTGTGATGTTAAATGGCTTACCCTGAATTCGAATTGATATCATTCTATCGTTTTTTGGATTGTATCAAAGCACTGCTTTAGCCACTTTATTATTAATTATGAAGGCTACTCCATTTCTTCTGTGGTCCTCTTGTCCACAGTAGTAGATCTGGTGGTCATCTGATGTGAAGTGGCCCATCCCAGTCCATTTCAGTTCACTGACACCTAAAATGTCTATATTTAATCTTGACATCTCACCAATAACCACATCCAATTTGCCCTGGCTCATAGATCTTACATTCCAGGTTCCTATGGTGTGTTGATCTTTAGAACATCGGATTCGTCGTTCACCACCAGCACCGTTGGCCGCTCGCCATCCTTTCGGCTTTGAGCTAGCTGCGTCATCACATCTGGGGCTAGTTGAACTTATCCTCTGTTCCTCCCCAGTAGCATTTTGACCATCTTCCGACCTGGGAGTCCCATCTTCCGATGGTATACCGACATATCTTTGGTTGTACTGATCCATTTAGTTTTCATGGCAAGAATACTGGGGTGGGTTGCCATTACCTTCCCCAGGGATCGTATTTAGTCTGTTCCTCTAATATCTGGTAATTGTGGAAAGAGGGGCTCTGGACAAACAAGAAAATGGGTTGGGGGCATAGATATCATGTAAAACACCAAGAGTTGATACTGCTCAGCCCCACCTATAATATTAAAACCACATAGAAAGTAAAAGTCATGTAAATACAACTCTTCCTCAAGCCCTCTAACCCATCCCTTTAATTTGTTATCATCTTCCCAAAACTCTCTTTCAAAATCAGCAACTGGGAGATGTACTGGAGAGGTTGCCTCTTTAAGGCTTACCAAGAGAAACTTTCTGCTACAAAGATCCATGGGAATAAATAGTCTGTAGGCAGTTGGGAATTTCCAAAGACTATTGATCAGTTGCATTTTTAGCTTTAATACTGAGGACAATGAGGTTTGAAGATTAATTCTCAGTTTGCCTGATTTTTCTTTCTGCTAGAAAGGAAATTTGGAGAAAGGGAATTTGGAATAGCACTGACTTTCTTTATGACCTCACCTTGAAAATCAGCAAGATTCATTTCTCCTGCCTTCCTCTCACCCCCTTCACATTTCTCTTATAAAATATAGAACTTGCCATATTCAGAAAGTAATTATAATAGATGAAAAAACTTAAAATATATTGTTCTTCCTTGCCTGGACAATTCTTTTATATTGTATCCCTCTCTGACTGTAAAGAGCTATCTCATTCATTTTACTATGTGAATGAACGTAAAAATATTTGAAATGTTAGCAAAAATAGAACTTGGATACATTACATTCTTTTCATAAAACTTAAACAACTATATTGTTGAAATGGCAAGAACTTTAGGGCTATTCTGTTATCTCTCTAGCACATAGAATAACGAAAGTATAATCAGCACAAATAACATTTTTTTCTCAACAACTGATTGAGAAAATCAATTTCCTGATTATGTGAACCTTCATCAAAAGAAAAAAATGAGTTCAAGATTCTTCTAATCTCATAAATTATTGAAGAAAATGCATTGACTGTTTTAGCTGCAGGATTTGAGAGAGGAACCCTATCCAATTCTTTTTCACATAAAGTTCTAGTTAATGTCCAAGCAGTGGAACCAAAGGAAATACTAGAAGACTTAAGAAATGCATCCATTCCTGATTATATATCAGAAAAGAAAATCAAGTCACTCTAAAGATTAACCTCTCTCCTATAAAATAAAAAATAAAAAAAATCCCTTTATATTGTATTGTGAAAGATGCTGAGGAACATTTCCATTGTGTTTTTCCATTGTGAATATCTACATAATGTAACTGCACAGCTTGCAGACAGTGACTTTGAATGAAAGGGTAAAAGGCAAATCTGGCAAGTTTGTAATAGTGAACATGCACAGGAAAATAGGATATTTGTATTAAAACAATTTAATTCCCTTTCCACCTAAATATGTGACTTCTAAAATTAAATGTAGGAAAATGCTCTGCATTGTCTTCCTATTGGCTTCCAAGTGCAATTCAAAGTGATAGCTTTGAGCTTTGAAGTCCAACATGACCTGACACTGGAATACTTGCTTGAATGCTTTTTATAACAGATTTTGACCCACATGATGTGTATTTATTATTTAAATTTATCCCCACCCATCTACCCAAACAGGGGACTCTGGGCTGGTGTATGACCAGGAGACTCTGCTTGTGGTTTCCCCATACCATGGTAGAGGGAGATGGAGGCTCACGGGCAGTCTCTGCGCCTACTCTTGGAAACAACTTTCCCACAGAAATTTGATTCAACTCCACCCTGCTGGCTTTCCCTAAATTACTGAGTTATTTAAGAGAACTTCTGGGGCAAGAACTGACGCCACTGGTTACTGATTGGTTTATGAATAATGGGGGAATGAGTATAATTGGACACTTTATTGTATTTTATGTGGGAGGATTATAAACTGCTGCTGAGATTGTTTTTGGATTGTGGTGGGGATAAACCAACCAAATATTTGCAGTGATATGCAAGGATAAAAAGAATTAGATGAACTAGAGTAACAACTGTATTGAATTAACATTAATTTGCAATGTAAACATTAAGTAGGATTTTATAGTTAACTAAGAAAGATGAGTCTTCTTCTATATGTTAAATATATCACCATTTTTTAAAAAAAATGAAATTCATGATCCACCAATATGGACAAAAGATTATCATAGTTGGCTGTAATGCACTAAGTCCACCAGGAACCCTTGGTTTAGGCTGAAAAATATTGTGCAATATATATTTGGAAAAGCTGCATTCCAACTAAGTATATATGTTTAAAAGTTGCATACAAAGATGTATATTACAGAAGCTGCATATAAAAGGGTATATTTGGGAAGTCACATTATAAATTACATACTATTAACAAAAGTTGAATCCATGATATGTACAAATTCATGTTAGGTAAAGTTACTTATGAAAATGAAGAGATTCCATTTTAACAAGCCATAACCATATGACTTCCTTCTCTGAAGGGTAATGTGTATGTATGTATGTGTGTCTGTCTTAAAAAGTTCAAGGTTTGAACATTATTTCATAAACTGAAACGCAATGTATGAAACATAGACATATTGTCACATGTGATTTTAAAGTATGACATTTGCTGTCATACAGTTTGTCTCAAGAGTATACTTTCCACACATTTGGGTCATGTCATGTAAAAGAGGCCACCCTTAAAATATTTCAATTATCTCCATGTAGCTGACATAATTTATGAGGTCAGGCCTTAAAATCTCAACCTGGATTGATTTTCTAGTTACTATAAAAATGTTAACTAGGCAGCAAAACAAATAAACAAATAATCAACCCTCCTTTCTTCTTAAAGAAATAAGAGTGCTTTTATGTGCCAATCTTGCTTTTCTTACAAACATCTCACCCTTTTCTTACAAACATCTCACCCTGCTTCAGGACTTGATAAAACCATGGCTGACATAAACCACAGAGCTGGGACCTAGATATCAAAATGATGGAGCCAAACCCTCCCATCCGTTTTATGGCACAATCATTCCTCCTCCCTGGACGATCCCTAGATATTTCTTTAACATCTTATATGCTCCACATAGGAAACTATTTACTTTGGCCAGAATTGGGGTGCTACCTAATAGGACAACAACTAGTAGCTATATAAACCTCCCATACAAAAGCCAAATTTGTTTCTGTTCAGACTCGGAGGTAGAATCTGTCATGTGCTATTAAAATGTCCATTGTACACCCAATGTTATTGTATTGTATGCTGATCTTTTTATTGTGTTTGGTATTGGACCATAAATAAATTTTGATTGATTAAAACATTTTTTTAATTATTTTATTTATACACATAAATCAACAATAATACAATACCATATATACATTATACAACTTACAACAAATAAACATATAATATATATCAATCAGTATCTTTTCTACCTTCTATGCCTCCATCTTCTTCAACACATCCAAAACATTCTGTTATTTTTAACCTACAATCTTTAATCCTTTTTCTCCTACTCCTCTCAACATACTTGTACCTTCTAAGATCTCTTCTTTCCCTTTTTATACTTACTCCAACCTTCTCCTCTTTCTGTAAACCCACCTTCCTCTTTTCTTTCTTTCTTTTCTTTCTTTCTTATATTTTAGCTGTACTCACACAACATTTAAACAACACATAACAAAAAGCAACAAAGACAAACTAAAATGGACTTCCTACTTTCTCATCAAAAATATCTATACTACATTTCTATAATAAATTCTATATAATACATGGTTACTTTTTATTTACTCTTTATATAATTTATATATAATACAATATCTTGTTTACATTAAATTTACTATTTGTATTTTTGTGTTTTTTCTATATATCTATAAAATGGGTCCCAACATAACTTAAATTCTTCTTGATTTTTGTCATTTAATAAATCTGTTAATTTTGCCATTTAAATTAAATGGATTAAAACATTTTATAGACTCCACAGTGATTTCCTGGATATTTATATCTGCTTCTTCATCATTATACAATAGTGATATGCCCTTATTTAAATCTTGAAAGAGAAATTCTAGGATATTAGCCCCAAGTGTGTACTACAAATCTGAAAATTGAAGAAAAAGCAAAAACTATGCTTGAGTTCCCTTAAGAAAAAAAGTATTTAAAGTATTGTTGAGGGGAAATCGTTCATGTACTAAATACTCATTTTATTTGCTGATTAATTAATCACTTACATAAGTGATTAATTCAGAACCATCTGTTCAGAATACTGTATGAAAATACCAAATGAGACTGAGGTAGACAATTACATTGTTAATGTCTAACATAAATGGTATGATCATTTCCAATAAGAAGAAATTGGATCTGAACTTTTTAAAACTTCAATTTGATAGTATTTACTGGGGAACATGAACTACATGAAATAGCATATACATATTCTAAATGGTGTTTGTAAGGGCTAAAAATGCCAGATAACCAGGAATTGTGTGACAGATTTTAAATCAAATTGGTCTCTTCAAATTAAAATGGGTCACCTAAAGTATCTATGTAGTTAATTTATCATACAGTATGGTATGTGAACTCAGAAAATTGGTTTAATTAATTAGACTAATATTAAATTAAGCAGTTATCCACAGTGCTTTGAGAATGGATGATGAAGTTGTCTATGAAGGTTCTCAGTCATCCAGGTGGAATTGTCTGTAGCTTGAATCATGTCAACTGGATTTCTATTTTCTCAGTGGAAACGTTTTGCTCCTTATCCAAGGAGCTTCTTCAGTCTGAGCAAAGTTGGTAAGGGAATCCTAAATATGTTTCTAGGTAGCTGTGTGACCTTACACCTGGGGGCATGGTTGTATTGAGATGTTATTTTAAGTCCTTTTATTATCTAAAGGAGGATCGTTAAGATCACCATGCTGCTGTTGAGCTTGTGAAATGGTCTTAATCTTCCTAGGCACAGAAGACAGAGCCGGGAGAAAGATGGGAGAAAGATTGTGCCTGAGGCCCCCACCTCTATTCAAGGAAGGATTTTCCAAGTTGGCATAAATGGATTCCTTGACCCCTCTCTCAAACCACCTATCTTCTCTGTCTAAAATGTGAACATTAATGTCCTCAAAGTTTGATCTTTGGGGTGTACAAGCCTCTGTCTCAGTGTGTTGGTGGGTTTGAAATATACAGGTATGTGGTGTTTGCCAAATATCCGTTTTATCTTTTCAGACACACCAGCCATGTAGGGAATGACCAGGTTCTTTCGTTTACTCTGAGTCTCAGCCCTATCTGTTGCTGTTTTAGGTCTGGTAGATTTGGATTTGGTGAAGGCCCAATTTGGATATCCACAGGCCTTCAGAGCTGTTCTCAGGTGCTGATTTTCATTCTTTTTGGAATCCATGGAGGTGGGGATGGTTTCTGCTCTGTGTGACAATGTCCTGATGACTCCTAGTTTGTGCTGCAGTGGATGGTGGGAGTCAAACATCAGATATTGATCTGTGTTTGTGGGTTTCCTGTAGATCCCTATTTCTAGCTTGCCACCGGTCCCAATGAGGACTTCACAGTCTAGGAATGCCAGTCTGTTGTCCTTGGTGTCTTCTCTGGTGAAGCTAATGTTGGCATCTATAGTGTTTATATGGTCCGTGAAGGCCTGTACTTCCTGGGTCTTGATTTTGACCCAGGTGTCATCCACATACCTAAACCAGTGGGTGGGCACCGTTCCCTGGAATGTGTTGAGTGCTTTCTTCTCCACTTCTTCCATGTATAAATTGGCCACAATGGGTGACACAGGAGAACCCATGGCACAGCCGTGTTTTTGTCTGTAAAAGTCACCTCTGTATGTGAAATAAGTGGTGTTAAGACACAGGTCCAGAAGATGGCAGATCTGGTTTGGGTTGAGATGGCTTCTCCTTTCAAGGGTGCTGTCCTCTTCTAGTCTCTTCCTGACAGCGGATAGAGCATGAGTGGTGGGGATGCTGGTGAAAAGGGAGGACACATCAAAGGAGACCATAGTTTCATCTGTATCCAGTTTCAGGATCTTTGCTTTGGAAACAAATTCTTCCGAATTATGGATGTGGTGTTCAGAGTGTCCAACTAGAGGTGCTAGTATGGTAGAGAGGTGTTTGGCAATGTTGTATGTTACCGAATTAATGCTGCTGACTATGGGTCGGAGGGGTGTTCCTTCCTTGTGGATCTTAGGAAGTCCGTAGATGCAGGGGATGGCTTCTCCAGGATACAGACGGTGGTAGGTAATCCTATCGATGGAGCCATCATGTTCCAATTGTTTCAAACTGTCTATTACCTTTTTCTTGTAATTGTTGGTGGGGTCTCTTTTCAGTTTTTCATATGTATGGTGATCCTCCAAAAGTGAGGTAATTTTATTGTGGTAGTCTGCAGTGTTTAGAACCACTGTACATCTTCCTTTGTCAGCAGGTAAAAAGGTGATGGTTTCATCTTTGCTGAGGGCTGTCAGGGCTCTCCTCTCTTGGACGGTAAGGTTGGGGGGAGGAGGTTGAGCACTGGACAGAGCTGCAGATATTTTAAGCCGGAGTTGTTCTGCTTCCTCAAAAGGTAGGTGGTTGTTGTGGATGGCAGATTCTGTGGCTGTAATGAGCTCCACAACCGGAACTTGCTTGGGAGTGATGTCAAAATTAAGACCTTTGGCTAGGACATCTCTCTCTGGTTGGGTGAGCTCTCTGTCTGAGAGATTTTTCACCCACATGTTCTTTTTGTCCTCTGTGGTCCTGTTGTTGTTGTTCCTCCCAGCGGTTTCTCCAGTTCCTTGTTTCTGCTTGCTGCGAGAAAGAAGAATGTCAAATTTCTTAGTTTGCCTCTCCTTTGCCTTGTGATGCTGGGCCAGCTGTACTTTATTGCCAAGCTGAATAACTCTATCCAGGATTGGGTCAGGAAGGGTGGCTGTGAGTTCCTGGTGAAGGTTTTCAAAATTGTATTGCAGGGCATCAATGGTGAAGTGGACTTGCCTTATTCTTTCATTTAGAAGATGTCTTTGTGCTTGCTGCAGGATCTGCTCTGCTCTGTGACCCTTAACTGTAGATTGCAGGCGTAGGCTTGTCGGGATGAGTCTCTGTTGTCTGCATCTGAGGTTAAAACGTAGGTGGTTTCTATAGTCTGCCACCTTTCTTGCTGTCTTCTCGAATTTCCTTACCAACTTCAGTGTTTCATCCCCAAAATGTATGGCAATATGTCTATGAAGGTTCTCAGTCATCCAGGTGGAATTGTCTGTAGCTTGAATCATGTCAACTGGATTTCTATTTTTCAGTGGAAACGTTTCGCTCCTTATCCAAAGAGCTTCTTCAGTCTGAGCAAAGTTGGTAAGGGAATCCTAAATATGTTTCTAGGTAGCTGCGTGTATCTGCCATCCACAACAACCACCTACCTTTTGAGGAAGCAGAACAACTCCGGCTTAAAATATCTGCAGCTCTGTCCAGTGCTCAACCTCCCCCCCCCCAACCTTACTGTCCAAGAGAGGAGAGCCCTGACAGCCCTCAGCAAAGATGAAACCATCACCATTTTACCTGCTGACAAAGGAAGATGTACAGTGGTTCTAAACACTGCAGACTACCACAATAAAATTACCTCACTTTTGGAGGATCACCATACATATGAAAAACTGAAAAGAGACCCCACCAACAATTACAAGAAAAAGGTAATAGACAGTTTGAAACAATTGGAACATGATGGCTCCATCGATAGGATTACCTACCACCGTCTGTATCCTGGAGAAGCCATCCCCTGCATCTACGGACTTCCTAAGATCCACAAGGAAGGAACACCCCTCCGACCCATAGTCAGCAGCATTAATTCGGTAACATACAACATTGCCAAACACCTCTCTACCATACTAGCACCTCTAGTTGGACACTCTGAACACCACATCCATAATTCGGAAGAATTTGTTTCCAAAGCAAAGATCCTGAAACTGGATACAGATGAAACTATGGTCTCCTTTGATGTGTCCTCCCTTTTCACCAGCATCCCCACCACTCATGCTCTATCCGCTGTCAGGAAGAGACTAGAAGAGGACAGCACCCTTGAAAGGAGAAGCCATCTCAACCCAAACCAGATCTACCATCTTCTGGACCTGTGTCTTAACACCACTTATTTCACATACAGAGGTGACTTTTACAGACAAAAACACGGCTGTGCCATGGGTTCTCCTGTGTCACCCATTGTGGCCAATTTATACATGGAAGAAGTGGAGAAGAAAGCACTCAACACATTCCAGGGAACTGTGCCCACCCACTGGTTTAGGTATGTGGATGACACCTGGGTCAAAATCAAGACCCAGGAAGTACAGGCCTTCACGGACCATATAAACACTATAGATGCCAACATTAGCTTCACCAGAGAAGACACCAAGGACAACAGACTGGCATTCCTAGACTGTGAAGTCCTCATTGGGACCGGTGGCAAGCTAGAAATAGGGATCTACAGGAAACCCACACACACAGATCAATATCTGATGTTTGACTCCCACCATCCACTGCAGCACAAACTAGGAGTCATCAGGACATTGTCACACAGAGCAGAAACCATCCCCACCTCCATGGATTCCAAAAAGAATGAAAATCAGCACCTGAGAACAGCTCTGAAGGCCTGTGGATATCCAAATTGGGCCTTCACCAAATCCAAATCTACCAGACCTAAAACAGCGACAGAGAGGGCTGAGACTCAGAGTAAACGAAAGAACCTGGTCATTCCCTACATGGCTGGTGTGTCTGAAAAGATAAAACGGATATTTGGCAAACACCACATACCTGTATATTTCAAACCCACCAACACACTGAGACAGAGGCTTGTACACCCCAAAGATCAAACTCCAAAACACAAGAAAAGCAATGTAGTTTATGCAATCCAGTGCGGTGAGGAGTGCTCTGAACTTTACATTGGAGAAACCAAACAACTTTTGTACAGGAGGATGGCCCAACACAGGAGAAGTAACACCACAGGACCAGAGTCAGCAGTTTATCTTCATCTAAAGGAAAAAGGACACTCATTTGAGGACATTAATGTTCACATTTTAGACAGAGAAGATAGGTGGTTTGAGAGAGGGGTCAAGGAATCCATTTATGCCAACTTGGAAAATCCTTCCTTGAATAGAGGTGGGGGCCTCAGGCACAATCTTTCTCCCATCTTTCTCCCGGCTCTGTCTTCTGTGCCTAGGAAGATTAAGACCATTTCACAAGCTCAACAGCAGCATGGTGATCTTAACGATCCTCCTTTAGATAATAAAAGGACTTAAAATAACATCTCAATACAACCATGCCCCCAGGTGTAAGGTCACACAGCTACCTAGAAACATATTTAGGATTCCCTTACCAACTTTACTCAGACTGAAGAAGCTCCTTGGATAAGGAGCAAAACGTTTCCACTGAGAAAATAGAAATCCAGTTGACATGATTCAAGCTACAGATGATGAAGTTGTATTTCACAGGATATATTTATTTATTTATTATTTATGGCTAGTTCTGTGTTACAGTAGATAAAATGTTAAACATGGTGCAGTGAAACCTGTGGAATATGAATTTGAGTTGCTTAAGAAATGGTGAATGTTCAGATTAAATGTTCTGTTCTTGCCAGTGTCAGCTCTGGCAAAACTAATAATTTGTTGGGGACATCAAAGCTTGCATTTAACTCACCACAGTAGGTGATGATTTCAAGGTAAATGTATTTTTCATCCATTATCAAACATATACACAGACCCTCATTAGCACTTCTCACTATAGGATGGAAGACGTTTAATTATGTAGCACTTTTTAGCCACATTATCATTAGCAAAGAGAAGTTTCCTAGATTAGAGTATTATTTCTATGTTGGAAGAAATTAATTTATTTTCAATGAAATACAATGGTAAAACTTCTATTGGAAGGGGATAAGGTACACACAATGAATTTCACAGGCCAGTTTTAAACAACTCACACACACTTTAAAAATAATATTTGTGATATTTAAGGTCTGAACCAGCAGGGCACTGCTTACATTCTTATGAATCTGGCAGGCCAGATTGGAATGCCTACAATGGTATTCATCCTATAGCCCAATAGTTCCCTATGTCTGCCATTTACAGATATACAGATAATATCCATTTGGTCATATTATATGTATAATCAACTAAACAGCAGAGCAAAACCTAAATCAAGAAGGAAGGAAGGAAGGAAGGAAGGAAGGAAGGAAGGAAGGAAGGAAGGAAGGAAGGAAGGAAGCTTGGTTGATTTAATTTTTGTTCTACTATTTTATTAAATATATTTCTTCACATTGCTTCTTTCCAACTGGAATACATGCCATGGCAAGAAATGTACCTTTAGTAATCTTTCTGAAACATAGTTCTTTTCTTTTCTTTTCTTTTCTTTTCTTTTCTTTTCTTTTCTTTTCTTTTCTTTTCTTTTTTTCTTCTTTTCTTTTCTTTTCTTCTTTTGGTTATATATGTTTCTGGGAAAGAGGGATGGATGACTAACTTAGTAGGCAAGAGCTTTGTGTAGGCAGTTACCTAAACTTAGGAAATGTAAAATGTAATGTTATACTTAGGAAGAAGAGACAGATCTGATTTTTTCTATGAATCTAATCAATTTGCACTTGTTAAATAATAATAATAATAATAATAATAATAATAATAATAATAGACAATTTATATGGCTGCCCACTCCCCAAGCAACTCTAAGCAACTAATAAGGGTGAAGAATAGCCCAGAGTTAAGAATATCCCAGAAAGAAAATGTTAAATACATAAAACCTAAACATATCACTCAAATCATACAGCAGGCTCATCTGACTTCCTGATACAGTGCTTATTACTCTTATAATCTATCCTCTTCCTCTTCAAAGAGTGTAGTATACACAAATTGGAATGTATTTCTTTCTCTACCAAAATACATTTTTTCAGAATTTTGTGATGCAATTTTCAATCAATAAAATGTTAACTCTTTTGATTTTAATTGAATTTTATCTACTTTTTTCCTTATTGTTTTTGCTGTTTTTGATTTTTAATGCAAGCTGCCTACACTCTATTGAATGTGGTGTATAATAAATAATCAACAAATAAATAAATACAATTCTTGTCTGTCATTATTTGAATGAAATAAGAATGCACAGTGTTTTGGTACATCAACACAGCATATATAATTTATGTATATGGTGTGTGTGTGTGTGTGTGTGTGTGTAGAAGAAAATGAATCTATCCCCTCCCAAATACGATACATTTCTTATGGTTAATTATAATGATTAAAAATGACATTTTGGTTTACTTCACTTGTCTACATGTGAACAAAGTTGAAGGCAGAGCTAAGAAAATAAGATAAATGCCACTTGAGCTAAGTGGTGTACAGATGGACTATGTTAGATCATTTCTCAGGAAAACACCTGCAGGCATCTCTTGCTTATAGTAAATCAATGTAATTACACTTACGTCTAACCGTAATTATCAATTAATGAATTCTGTATATTAATAAGCTTAGTTATTGCTACATTATCCTTACTGTCCTAACTCCTTTTTTAATTAAAATGGCTTATATGCATCCCTATGGCTATTAAAAAGATAGCCACAAAAAAGTAATTAGGAAAAAAAAAAACATCCATAGCTATTGTCTTTTTTTTTAAAAAAATCACAAGATAAAAGCTCTTTCATGAAAATGCCTTTATGTTTGCTACTTTATAGTTCACACATTTCCAATTAAAAATAGATTAGAATGGAATGGACATTCCAATTGTCGAAGTTTTATACTGCAATTAAGACATGCTTTAAAGGTTGTGAGGATATTGCTTCTAAAATACAAGAATGTTTAGTGTAAATTCTCAATTGCAAGTAGACAAAATTGTCCAATACGTTGTCTTTAAAAGGCAACAAGTTTATGTTATAAAGTTAATGCATTATTGGTCATTATTAGTTGCCAAAAACAATGTTTTGATTTAAATCTTTTAGACTATAGCTTATTCATGGCTCTTCCATACATCTCAATGTATCCCATGATTTATTTATTTTATTCTTTTTTGTTGCATTTATATTCTGCCTTTTTTATTGACAGGTTTTCCTTGTTTCAGTACAACATTCCTGTGAGATAGTTCAGGTTTGAGAGAAATTGACTGGCTCATTGACATCTAGTGGACTTTGTGATTTGAGTGACTATTTGAAACTCTCTCTGGCCCAAGTCAAGCATCTTAACCACTATGTAACACTGCTATTTTCTTCTTTTTTATTTAATTGCTAAGTAAGGAACATGCCTTTAGATGGCATTTAGAGTATAACATACAGAGATATGGCAGTTTAGAAGAGGAGGAAGACAATGGTCACTATACCAGTTTGGTGTAGTGGTTAAGGCACCAGGTTAGAAATTGGGAGACTGTGAGTTCTAATTCTGCCTTAGGCACAAAGCCAGCTGGATGACCTTGGGCCAGTCACTCTTTCTCAGTCCTAGGAAGAAGGCAATGGCAAACCACTCCCAAAAATCTTGCCAAGAAAACTGCAGGGACTTGTCTAGGCAGTCTCTGAGAATTGGACATGATTGAATATTCCGGTGATGGATGATCTCACCCAGTGGCTTCATGTAGATGTTAAACAGGAGTGGAGAAAGTACCAACCCCTGCAGAACCCTTCAAAGGAGGGGCTGCGGGTTGGACCTCTCACTCCCAATCAACACCAAATGAAAACAGCCTTGGAGGAAGGAAGTGAACCAGGACAACACAGTACCTCCCACTCCCAACCCCAGGAGCCATTCCAGAAGGATACCATGGTTGATGGTATCAAAAGCCAGCAAGAGGTCAAGCAGAGCAAGGATGTTTGCACTTCCCCCATCCTGCTCCCACCAGAGATAATCAAAAAGTGCAACCAATGCCATTTCCATCCCATATCCAGGCCTGAATCCTGACTGAAAGGTGTCCAAATAATCTGTTTCATCCAGCATCCTCTGGTGCTGCAGTGCAACCACCTTCTCAACAACCATCCCAAAAGCGAAGGTTGGAGACAGGATGAAAAATTGTCCATCACAGTGGGATCTAGTGATGGCTTCTTAAGAATGTGGTGAACCACAGCCTCCTTAAAGGTCCGGGGCACCATCACCTCATCCAGAGATGCATTAACCACCGCTAGTATCCACCCGCACATCACCTCCTGGGAAGCTTTTACTAGCCAGGAGGGACTCAGATCTAAAACACAGGTCATTGAGCTCACATTCCCTAGGATCTTGTCCACTTCCTCAGGGGCAAACAGGGGCAAACCATTCCCAGATAACTGGGCAAGGCCCTACCCCTTGTATCTCCACTGGGTGAATATACATGCCAACATCCATCTGGGAAACAAATCCAAGTGACTTTATCTGCTAGAAAATCAGCAAATTCCTTAGCGTGCCCCGGCAGCTAGACCTCCGAATCCTCCTTATCCAGAAGGAATTGGGTCACCTTAAAGAAGGCCACAGGGTGATTTTATTCAGATGCAATTTGTGCAGATAAGTATTTCTGATTTGCCACATGAATCACCACAAGGTAGGCTTTAATAGCAGCTCTTACCCATGTTCGGTCGAGTTTGTTCTTCGTCGTCATCCACCAGCGACGCTCTAGACATCTCTTGATCCATTTCATCCCTCTCAGTTCCTCTGTATACCACAGGGCATGACGAGGTCCATAGGTCAGGAAAGATCGCTCGGGTGCAATCCTATCTAAAGCCTCAGTTGCCCTCCTAGGCAACTAGGGTCTCAGCAGGACTACGCAGCAGATCCTCAGTTATAACCCCCAGCTCCCTCTGAAACCCATCAGGGTCTATCAGTTGCTGAGGGCGGGCCAATCTAACAGGTCCTGCCTGCCCGCGAAGGGCTGTGGCCCTAGAGAAGCTCGTAGCCACCAGGTTGTGATCTGACCATGACAAGGGGATCAAAGATAGGTCCACCAATACCAGATCACAAGGACACTGCTCTGACAAGAATACCAAATCAGGTGTGTGACCACTATTCCTAGTCGGGCCCTGGATGACTAGGGACAGGCCCATGGAAGTCATGGTTTCCATGAACTCCTGAGCTACCTCTGACCCCACACCCAGGGAAGGCAGATTGAAGTCCCCCAGAACCATAAGCCTGGGAAACTACACCACCAACCCTGCAGTGTGGTCTAGGAGCTCGGGCAGGGAGGCTGCTATGCAGCAGGGAGGCTGGTACAGTAGCAGCAATCTGAACTGATCCCTAGAGCCCAACCTAAGAAAAAGGGTCTTACAACTGGGCACTTGCAGAGTGCCGCCCCTGGCAGCCACCAGAGAGACTTGGATGACAACAGTCATACCACCTCCCCTGCCCTGGAGTCTAGGCTGGTGCCACACTCGATACCCAGCTGGGCATATTGCAGAGAGAGGGACCCCTCCCTCTGGTCCCAGCCAAGTCTCAGTGACACATGCCAGATCAGCCTTCTCCAGAATGATCAGGTGAGGGTAGCCTTATTATAGACTGAAAGGGGATGTGGTGGCACAGTGGCTTAATGACGCTGGAGTTTGCCAGCCAGAAATGGTCAACACTCCAACAGTTCAAGCCCAGTTCCGTGTGACAGAAGTGAGCTCCCGTCATTTCACCCCTAGCTTCTGCCCACCTAGCAGTTTGAAAGCATACCATCTGCGAGTAGATAAATATTTACCCCCATTTCAGTGGGGGGAAATGCTGGCGGTGCTCTGTGTGGGGAGCAGGAACTGGTGCTGACAGAGGATCGGTGGAGAAAAAAGCCCGGATGAGCCAACTTCCCTAAAAAGGAATGCTGCTGGCCAGCTGAGGCAAAGCTAGCTCGCCCTCTTGTGGTGCATCAGTGCAATAAATACTAGCAACTACCGGTGCCAGAATATCTACTGTGTAAAAAAAAAAACAACATTGTAGACTCCCTGGCAATGTGCACCATACGCTAAATAAATAAATAATTACAGACTGATCTGGCATTTAAAAGCAGCAGCCTAAAACCCTGCCCTCTGTTGATCTGCTGACCAGGTAAATGGGATGAGCTCAGTGGGCTGCAATGCAAAACCAGTACAAGACATTGAGATTACGTTCCCCATGAGCAGCCCGCCCCCGTCTCCCTCCATATTTCCCCATACCTGACACCACCAAAGTACAATGCCCCACCCCATTCACCCGACCAATCTCTCTATTCCCCATCCTTGACCTCTCCTCTCAATCTAAG
Organism: Charina bottae; assembly: GCA_023362775.1. Lineage (NCBI taxonomy): Eukaryota > Metazoa > Chordata > Lepidosauria > Squamata > Charinaidae > Charina > Charina bottae. The sequence continues at coordinate 89,258,651 of JALMGJ010000004.1, read as the reverse complement.
GGAACCACCCTCAAAACAACATATACCAGGGGAAGAGGTAAAACCCAACAGGTGCTATAGCAACAGCTCTCAGCACCTGTGAGTCACCCTCTCCCACATACATCTCCATCCACAGGAGCACCTCCCACCTGGTTGCTCTCACCCACCCAGCAGGGAGCCACTCCACCAACCACTCCACCAGCCCTCCCTCCCTGGCCCTCACCCAGAGGAAAGGGTCTAATCACACTTCACTTTCACACCCCACCCCACAGGCCCCAAATCCCCATAAAATCTCTTCATAAAACAAAAGCTCATTGATCAAAACAAAACAGTGGGGAATAGCTTCGCATATCATTGACAAAATGATGTGGTCATGGAGAACCTTCAGCAGGTGAGGAAGCAAACACATCTCACAAAACGCTGCTGCAGCCACCGGCCAACTACCACATGGTGCACGTTTGTATAGATGCTGTCTCCACCACCTCCAAAAGTCCAAGGTCTCCAGAGTCCAAAAAACAGATAGAAAATCCAGCCAGCAACCTACCATCCTCCACACCAATAGATCCAGCTGCCATCCTTGGCAGAGGCCAGGAGAGCTCTTCTTCCGCTTCTGTCACCTCAGTCACTATCATGTGGCCAGCACCATCTTAATAAAACCACAGGTTCAGTCCAGCTCCCAGAGTCCAACTGCTCTCAACAGCTAATCCCCTTTATGTGCTAACATTGGTGGTTCGGGGGATAGGGCATAAATCCAACTCTCCGCTCACCCTCACAACTCTCCACTCAATTTTCCACTCCACTTTCCACCTCTCTGTCTCTGTCTCCCCATCTCTCTGTCACTTAAACTGTCCACTTTAATTAAACTTAAACTCCACAGCTCTTCTCAACTCTCTCAACCCTCAACTCACTTGACTTCACAAAACCCTCTGCACTTTCAAAACCTCCAAAAAACCTCACCAACAGCCACCTCAGAAAATCACACCAGAGCTCCTCAAGTCTCACCACACATTGCCGCTGCCATCTCTCTCCCTCTCATCATTTTCCTGAAGATTGGTCAGATACACACACATGTTCCCACTACAGATCTCTATCAATATTCTTAGATCTTTTCCTAAGTATTCTAGTGCCTTAATTCTTCTTTAAATTTTATTCTAGCTGTAGCACCACAGCTGGCTGTACTAGTAGGCATCAGATTCTAGGAGTCATGAAACAGACTTCATTTATTTCATGTTACTATATTTTCTCTGCCAAAGATGGGTAAATTGCTTGCAAGATTGTCTGCCAAAATAACTTGACTGGCTTTGAATTTTATACTCGGTGCCTTGGGTGAGTAGGTGGATGCAGGTTTAATCTGCTGTTCCTCCTCAGACTTCCAAATGTGTGATACCAACTGTGTATTGCTGGACTGATTCCTTAGAATATTTAGCAAATTCTGAGAAATCCTAATTGGCTTTGTACAAGTTTTCAGTTTCTTAAGGGAATGAAACTGCAGGGACTTGTCCAGGCAGTTGCCAGGAGTCAACACTGACTCAAAGGAACAAAAAAAACAAAAAACAAAAAAAGGAGGGGAGAGGGGGAATGAGGATCTTAATTTGGTCTGCTCTCTAAATCCTGTGGTCCATTCTTGCCTGTTTGCAGGAATCATTGCACTGTATGGATGCCTGAAATTCTGATTCTTGCTTACCTCCCTGATGAGGATTCCTAAGGTTTAGCAGTGATTTCTAGAGTCATTGTTTTTATTTAGGCTTCACTGCCGGTACCAGTTCTGCATATCATTTTGGGGCTGCATATTCTTGATAATAAACTATTTGATCTGGGTCAGTTTTCTTCTGTCCAAATTTAAAACACACCTCTTCCTGATCCTTGTTTATCTTTAGAAAATTGGTTTTAGCTAAGGCTTAAAGGGAAGCTTTTGAGAGAACATTTAAGTTGACATGGCAGTTATATTTTGCTCCAGCAATGAAAGAAGAAAAGGTAGTCAGTGCTCCAACCAGAAGCACATCTCTCATACAAAGTTTCACTGTTGTCCATCAAAGACTGCTCAAACTGAGGCCAAACACTGTCACACTGTTATGGATACCACACAAATTTCCCTTAATTCTGCAAAAATGCTAGAATTGTTAGAATCTCAGTCCCCAAAGCTCCCACTTATCCTCTTTGGACTCTGTGGTGTTTCATGTCAGCCTTCAATGCAGTGCTGTTGTCATTTGGTTGGTTGTGGCATGATGCTGTAATGAAAGATTAGCTTTAGCTTACCATCAGTCTGTTAACAGAATGCTTCCAAGGCATGCCTGGCTTTAGGAAAGCATAAGGGAGAGTTGGCTACTTGAATCTTTCCTTTCCCTGATATTTCATCAGATATTAGCCAAATGTTAAGGGGGAAAAGTAATCCTGAACACATACTGTTGTTGCTAAGTTACAAATATAGTGTGAACATAAATCACAGACTGCCAAGAACTGGAGAAGATGCTCACTTCTCAGTGTTAGGATTTTATTTAAACACACACACACACACCATTTCTACATCTGAAAAAGACTCTTCTCTCTCTTCCCTGCTTCTATCTCTTAATTTCTCCCCTTTCTTGTAGAGCACTTACACTGGATAAATCAGAGAGGGTATTAGCAACTTTTCTACTTGGTGGGCATCGTTGCCCATGGGATTGATTTTATATATTTATATATATACACACACACAAACATTAAATAAGGAAAATGTCCCTCATGTGACAATACATAGATAATGTGAGATTTTATTATTTCCTGAGATGAAAACATAAAATTAAATAAGTACAAATGGAGATCAACGTGTACCATTTCACTCAGGGCACTGGGCTTCTGGATTCTATAAAAGATCCTAGCTTAAAGCTCTAAAGCATTTCCAGATAATATTTAAAAAAAAAACACCAGTCAAAATTTTGGTCAGTCAATGACAATAATACTAGATCTAAATGAACCAGTCTTAGTCGAGACACCTTCCTATGTTTCTCTGATGAATTGACCTAAGCACCTCCACGTACTTGCAGATAATTTCAGTGATCAAGTAATAGACAGAAGCAACGGGTCATTCCTGTCGTTTCACAACCTAACCTGAATCTATTAACTTGCCATTATGATAGGGCAGGGTCAGGCAAAATTTTGATAGCCACTTAACAACTTTTAGAGAGAGGATGGATATCCATGGATAGGGCCATGTATTTTTTCTTTGTTTGGGAACTCTGATTCTTAGCTCTGAGAACTGCAGAAAAGGTGCTTATGGGCTGCAGGAAACCCATCCTTGTCCTAGAAGTAATTATAAATTGCAATTCATTAAAGCAAAGCAAACTAAACAGTCTGTTCTTCATCAATACTGAATGGCATCTTGTGTATCTTTCTTAAAACTGGTATACCCATTACTTCTTCTGAATGCTCCCTTGATCCAAAACATATCTATATAGAAGCAGAAGTCACATATTTTTACAAAATCTTTATAACATTAATAATAAAAAATAACATACAAATGAATACACATATATTCACACACACAATATAGAAAATGGCTATTTTCATATTTTTTATAATATTAAAATAGAGGATCAAACAGAATTGATGAAAGAAATGGATTTTTTAAGACTGAAAAAAAAGTAAAATATCTGGGTATCACCATGACAAATATGAATTGTATGTTATTTCAAAATAATTATGTTAAAACATAAAATGAAGTTTAAAAAGATATGTTAAGATGGGAGAAATTCCAATTTTTAATGTTGGAGAAAATGTCTGTGATAAAAATGAATGTTTTGCCTAGAATGATGTTTTTGCTTCAGACGTTACCGGTTTTGACAACTGATGTTTCAGACATTACTTGTTTTGACAACCATCACTGGACCCTACTGTGTTGGACAATTTTCGTCTTGTCTCCCACCTTCCCTTTTTGGGGAAGGTGGTTGAGAAAGTGGTGGCATTACAACTCCAGAGGATTCTGGATGACATGGATTATCTAGACCCCTTCCAGTCAGGTTTCAGGCCAGGATATGGGGTGGAGACTGCATTGGTCATGCTTATGGATGATCTCTGGTGGGAGCGGGATGGAGGGAGTGCATCCATCCTGGCCCTCCTCGACCTCTCATTGGCTTTCGATACCATCGACCATGGTATCCTTTTGGGATGGCTCATGGAGTTGGGGGTGGGCAGCGTAGTTTTGCGCTGCTTCACCTCCTTCCTCCAGGTCCGGTCCCAATCGGTGGTAATAGGATATGAGAGATCCAACCCTCTACCCCTCTTTTGTGGAGTGCCACAGGGTTTGGTTCTCTCCCATCTCCTGTTTAATATCTACATGAAACCACTGGGTGAGATCATCCGTCACCATGGGATGAGGTATCATCAATATGTTGATGATTGTTGGGGTTTGATAAACCCAGGAATTTACTTCTAGATATAAATTATATAGAGAGGCTTGATTTCTAGGTAAAAGGTGAAATATTCTGCACAGTCACCCAATTAGCAACCATTGTTGTAGGAATGATGTGTCATGTGTGACTCATTCAACAGGTGCTTAGAGTTAGGTTGGGTGTGGTGAATAACGAGAGTGACCTATAATGTGATTGGTCAGGTTCACTATATATACAGGGACATTCTCATTTCCCATTATTCCCATTTTACCTCGTGAAAGCTGTATCATTGATGGTGTATCATTTCTTACTTGTGGAAGTGATCTGTAAATACGTATGTATATAAAGTAAATAGGATATTTGATATAACTTCTGTTTGGAGTCTATTTACTGCATAGTACGTGGATCACTGGTGCCTAGGAGAGAGGCAGGCCACTCCATCTCCACGCTCCCGCTGACAGGGTTACGGGCCCAGAGGCGGCAGAGACGCCATATACGACGGAAGGCTTTGCACTGGCTGTGGATCGTGTGCAGTCTATGAGCTGGAAGCTTTGGAAGCCTATCCAGGAGTCGTGTGGCTATTTGGAGTGATTTGGAGCTTTAACAGGTTCCGTGCCTGTGTGTGTGTTTTTTTTTCCTCCTATGCTTGTTTTGCAGCTGGAGGACTTTCTGATAAGGTCTGTGTCTTTAATCATCGGTGTCTGCCCAGCAGGGGCTGAAGACAGATGAGCGAAGCGAAGATGTTGCCAGCAGTCGAGGGAGGTTTTCCTCTGGAAAGACTGAATGACAGTAATTATTCGTCACGGGCATATAAAATGGAAATGTATCTTCGGCGTGAAGGGCTTTGGAGGAGTGTACTTTGCCCTGAACCAGACCTTGAAGATGAAGAAGTTGCTCTAAAGGACGAGAGTGCATTGGCAAGCATAATTTTATGTCTGGAAGATAGCCAGTTGTGTTATGTTAGAGACTGTCAGTTAGCCTATAATTGTTGGGAAGCTTTAAAGAATGTTTATCTAAGAAGCTCACCGTTATGTAAGGTTTTACTAACAAGAAAACTTTATCACGCTAGATTAGGGGTATCTGATAATATAAGGGATCACCTGCATTATATGACAGGGTTGTTCCAGGAATTGCCTCAGAGAGATATGTCATTTACAGAAGCTAACAAAGTGTATATAATTCTCAGTTCTCTAAATGAAACGTGGGATACTTTGGCAATTAGCTTTGGTTCGTTATCTGAGGAAGATTTAACCATAAGATACTTATCTAGCAGGCTTTTAGAAGAAGAGCAAAGAAGGCAGCAGTGTTCTAACGTAATTAGGTCTAAGCAAAACAGTGTTTGTGTTAAGGAATGCTCTGATAACCAAAACAATGTATTATTTGTGAAGAGAAAATGTTTCTGCTGTGGGTCACAAAAGCATTTGTTGCGGGATTGTGATAAGAAACGGAAGCCGAAGGCTAAGCTGAAAATTTCCAAGCCGGGAGATGCTGCACAGCTGTCTTTAATTAGTTCAAGTGTAGAACAAAATTTAAAGGGACCATTTTTACTTGACAGTGGGGCTTGTCAGCACTTAGGACATAACAGACAGATGTTTAAGAGTTTTAGGCAGGCTGATAGAGATCATGTTACTCTAGCTAATGGAAGCATTGCATCTGTCACTGGTAAGGGATTTGTATATGTACCAGGGTTAAATATTGAATTATCAATGTTGTGTGTACCTGAACTGGAGTACAATATAATTAGTGTGTCACAATTGGATAAACAGGGTTATACTGTACAGTTTGGTAATAATGAATGTATTGTCATGAAGGATAACAATGTTTGTGGCAAAGGTATTTTGCAAAACTGTCTTTATGAAATTGTACAAACCTGGACAAGCAGCAGCCATCATGGTGTAGCTACGATTAATAAGCCAACACATGATTCATGTGTGCACCTGTGGCACAGAAGGCTTTGGCATCCGAGTTTCAAAGTGACTGAAAAGATGTCAGAACCAAGTTCTGGAATGGAATTGAAAAAGTGCCAAGTGTATTTGGATTGCACAGCTTGTAAGGTTGCAAAGTCAAAGGTGTTTCCTGTGAGCAAATTCAGAGATAGGAAGTCACATAAACGTTTTGAATTAGTTCACGCTGACTTAATTGGTCCATTACCAGCTTCAATAGGGGGTGCTAAATATGTTTTAGTCATTGTAGATGATTACACAAGATTTGGGTTCTGTTATCTATTGAAAGCTAAAAGTCAAACATTTGAAAAGTTTAGAAACTGGGTGCAGTTTGTGGAACATAGGTATAGCACTAAGGTGTGTAGTTTACAAACTGACCGGGGTACAGAGTTTCTTAGTGGGAGTTTTCAGCAATGGCTCCGTAGAAGGGGCATTGTGCATAGGAGAACTAACCCACATAGTTCAGCTGAGAATGGCGTGGCTGAACATAGGAATTTGGCATTGCAGACAGTGAAGGATTCACTCATTGCTGACTCAGGGTTATCAAGAGGATACTGGGGAGAGGCAATATTAACTGCTAATTATTTAATTAACAGGTTATGGAGTGTGTCTGTAAACCAAACTCCATATTATATGTTATATGGCAAGAAGCCACCATTAGCTCATTTGAAGGTGTTTGGGTGCACTGCCTATGTTCACGTGAATAAGGAAGTACGCAGGAAGGGACAGGCAAAAGCACAGAAGCTGACGTTTGTAGGGTATGAGCCAGGGACCAAGGGATATAGTTTCACTGATGGCAGGAAAGTTGTTATTTCTAGATAAGCAAGTTTTAGTGAGCACAGCAATTGGCAGAGATTACACGGGAGTAGTGAGGTTTATCTTCCTAGTCAGGGACGTTTTGAGTTTTCAGAGCGGATAGAGGCCACTGATGTGATTAAGAAGGAAGAGGAATTAACTCCTAGTGTGCCAATGATGCAGGATGCTACAGTGTTGCGTAGATCTGAGAGAGTTAACAAGGGCATACCACCTCAGCGTTATACACCAGGTGATGTAAAAGTGTGTTTTATTGATTATGAACCTCGTAATTACAAGGACGTATTGAAGTTGCCACAACATGAGCAGAGTAGATGGAAAGCTGCTATGGATGTGGAAATGAAAGCCATTAATTCTCATAAGGTTTTCAAATCTACTAGGCTGCCTGAGGGGCATAGAGTAGTAGGCTGTAGATGGGTGTATAAGAAGAAAACCTTAGTGAATGGTGATATTCAGTATAAGGCTAGGTTGGTAGCACAAGGATTTTCCCAGATAAAGAATCAGACTTATGATGAAGTTTTTGCACCAACGCTAAGAGGGGAGACATTTAGGTTTGCCTTAGCAATGGCAGCAGCTGGGAATTGTGTAGTACAGCATTATGATATCACAACAGCATATTTGCATGCTGATTTGAATGAAGATATCTATATGATTGAAGCCCCAGGTTATGAATCAAAGATTGCAGGAAGGGTATACAAGTTGCAGAAAGCATTGTATGGACTCAAGCAGTCGGCACGTTGCTGGAATCCTAGGTTAGATAAGGAATTACAAAGAATGGGATTCAAGTGTAGTATAGCTGACCCACGTCTGTATGTAAAGCAATGTGAAAACGATGAACAGATTTTGCTTTTGATTTTTGTAGACGATTTGTGTCTTATAGCGAAAGATCAAAGCAGGGTAATTGAATTTACTGAAAATCTGAAACAGCACTTTGATGTCAAAGATCTGGGAGAAATTATGAATTACCTAGGCATGGGTATTCAGAAGGTTGATGGGGGTTATGTTCTAGAGCAGCGGAAGAAAATTGAAGCACTGCTAAGAGAGAACAATATGGAACAGTGTAAAGAAGTTTCAACCCCGATGACAACAGATTTTGTCATGACAGAGACTGGAGATGATGACCAAACTTCATGTGATCAAGAACACTATCATTCAATAATTGGAAGTTTATTGTATATAGCACAATGGTCGCGTCCTGATATCGGGAACGCAGTAAATGTTCTGAGTAGATATGTAACCAAACCTACCCAGAAACATTGGCAAGTTATCAAATGTGTGTTTAGGTATCTGAAGGGGACTATTGATAAATGTTTATTGATAAAACCTTGTAAGCCATTGGAATTGAAATGCTATGTAGATAGTGATTGGGGTAACGATGTACATGACAGAAAATCAATGACAGGGTTGATAATAATGTTTGGTAACACCTTGGTTGGGTGGAGGTCTCGTAAACAAAGTTCAGTTGCCGTGTCAACGGCAGAGGTGGAGTATGCAGCATTATCTGATTTATGTTCAGAATTAATTTGGTATAGGCAATTGTTAATGGATGTTAATATAACAATTAAAGGGCCTATATGTGTATACGATGATAGTGAAGCATGTATACAGATTGCAAAGAGTGATAAGGTCAGAGCACGAAGCAAGCATGTTGATATCAAGTATCATAATGTTAGGAATGCTGTTAAAGAGTCTCTGATAGATTTGCAATATTGTCCATATGAGTGTAATGTAGCAGATGTGATGACAAAGCCTCTAAGCATAGAGAGACATAGGATGTGTATATCTCAAATGTGTATGTCTTCTATTCTGTACAATTGAATGTAATATCTATTGTAAATTGAAGGGGTGTTGGGGTTTGATAAACCCAGGAATTTACTTCTAGATATAAATTATACAGAGAGGCTTGATTTCTAGGTAAAAGGTGAAATATTCTGCACAGTCACCCAATTAGCAGCCATTGTTGTAGGAATGATGTATCATGTGTGACTCATTCAACAGGTGCTTAGAGTTAGGTTGGGTGTGGTGAATAAAGAGAGTGACCTATAATGTGATTGGTCAGGTTCACTATATATACAGGGACATTCTCATTTCTCATTATTCCCATTTTACCTCGTGAAAGCTGTATCGTTGATGGTGTATCATTTGTTACTTGTGGAAGTGATCTGTAAATACGTATGTATATAAAGTAAATAGGATATTTGATATAACTTCTGTTTGGAGTCTATTTACTGCATAGTACGTGGATCACTGGTGCCTAGGAGAGAGGCAGGCCGCTCCATCTCCGCGCTCCCTCTGACAATGATACTCAATTATATATCTCCATCCTGGGTGAGGTAAGTGATGCGGTGGCTGTCCTGGGGGCTTTGGGGGTCTGGATGGGGAACAACAGGCTTTGGCTGAACCGTGGTAAGAAGGAGTGGCTGTGGATTGATGGCTCCTCTGGATCTGGGAAGTTATCATCTCTAGTTCTGGATGGGGTTGCACTACCCCATTCAAACTCAGTGCAGAATCTGGGGGTCCTTCTGGACTCATAGCTCCTGCTTGAAGAGCAGGTGGCAGTCGTTGCCAGAAGGGCCTTTGCGCATCTTTGTGTGGTGCGCCAGTTATGCCCTTTCCTGGATCGGGATGCCCTCTGTACAGTCACTCATGCCCTGGTCATCTCCCATATAGACTATTGCAATGCGCTCTACATGAGGCTACACTTGAAGAGTATCCAGAAGTTTCAGCTGGTCTAGAATGCAACTGCACGCACAGTGATAGGTGCCCCAAGATCGGCACATGTGACACCTCTGCTGCACCAGCTGCACTGGGTGCCAGTATGCTTCCAGGTCCAATTCAAGGTGTTGGTTATCACCTTTAAAGCCCTACATGGCATGGGACCAGGTTACCTGAGGGACCATCATATCCCCATAACATCAAACCGTCCCACTTGGTCATGCAGAGAGGGTATGCTGTGGACCCCATCGGTTAGGGAATTTCACTTGGCAGGGTCCAGGAGGTGGGCCTTCTCTGTAGTGGCACCCGCCCTCTGTAACATTCTAACCCCAGAGGTGAGGCAAGCCCCCTCATTCCTGGCCTTATGGAAGAACTTGAAGACCTGGTTCTGCCGCCTCGCCTGGGATGGGAAGGGTAACAGTTCCTCCTGGGAATGGCTGGTGCCCTAGAGTCCTCTTTTAAACATGATTTACCACCCCTTGGATTTTATATTTAACTTATTTTTATTTGCAGAGTGTTTGTATTGTATTGTATTGTATTGTATTGTATTGTATTGTATTGTATTGTATTGTATGTATTTTAATTACTGATTTCATTGTAAACCACCCAGAGTCCCCCTTTTGGGGGGATGGGTGGTGATAGAAATTGGAAAAATAAATAAATAAAAATAAATGTATCATTTAAGCAATGGCAAAAATATACAGTATATCTAAATTTGTATGGCAAGGAGAAAAAACACAAGTTAAATATAAAATGTTACAAGATGCAAAGGAAAGAGGAGAATTGGGTTTACCAGATTTGAAATTGTATTTTGCAGCTTGTTGTTTGGTTTGGATGAAAGAATGGGTGTTGCTGAGAAACAAAAGACTTTTAGAATTCAAAAACCATGACTTGAGGTTTGGATGGCATGGATATTTATGGTACAATAAAGTTAATGTGAATGTGAATTTAAAAAAAAACAAACATTTTATTAGACGTGTCATATTGAGAATATAGAATAGTAAAACCCAGGCTGTGCCTGAAAACACCTCTATGGATCTCAGCACAAGAAGCATCCTATAGAGGAGAAACAACAGGCAAAGACAAATGGTTAACATTCCAGGAATTATTGGAAAATCCCCAAGGGGAATATAAGATTAAATCAAAGGGGAAACAAATAGCAAAAGGATATAGTTGTCAATAATATATATAGTTGTCAATATAGTTGTCAATATAGTTGTAAATAAGGGGTGTGGTGGCTCAGCGGGTAAGATGCCAGGCTTGTCGATCGGAAGATCGCAAGTTCGGAGGTTCAAATCCCTAGCCCTGCGTGACGGAGTGAGCTCCCGCACTCGCCCCAGCTCTTGCCAACCTAGCAATTTGAAAGCATGCAAATGCAAGTAGATGAATAGGTACCACTTTGGTGGGTAGGTAATAGTGTTCCGCACACGTCATGCCAGCCACATAACCGTGAAAGCATCTTCAGACAACGCTGGCTCTTCGACTAACAAACAGAGATGAGCACCAACCCCTAGAGTCAGACATGACTGCACAAATATGCGGGGGGAACCTTTACCTTTATAGTTGTCAATGGTTTTCCCATTTCAAGTTATCAGAAAGATTGAAAATTGATAAAAAGTCTTATGGTATAGAACAAAGTAAGACAGAATTTGAAGTGCAATTGTATACCGATGATGCACATGTAATTGCTAAAATGTATAAACTTTTGCTGAAATTTGAAATGGAGGAAGAACAGGTTAAAGAATGTATGATAAAGTGGGATAAGAGTTTTGGTTATAATATACAGATGGACCAATGAGAAAACATGTGGTTTAAAGGGTTGAAATTTGCATTATGTTATGCTCTTAAAGAGAATTTTTATGTAGCGATGCATTGTTGGTACATGATGCCAGAGAAATTATCTAGAATGTATAAAGGTATTTCAAAAGTATGTTGGAAATATGGGCAACGTGAAGGGACATTTTATCATGACTGGTGGACATGTAAAAAACTTTTTAAAAAATTGGATTCAGATATATACATTGATACAGAGGATTTTAAAGATTAATATTCAATTGAAGACAGAACTTTTCCTTTTAGGACTGATGGATAAACAGTTAGAAAAGAGCCATGGAAGATTATTTCAGTATATGATTACTGAGGCAAGATTACTATATGCACAAAGATGGAAATATTCGGCATAACCATATAATGGTTGGTGAAATTGACAGAACTTGTTAAGATGGACAAACTGACTTCTTTGATTAGAGAAAGGTCATTATTGATATTCATCAATGACTGGAAATCCCTTATGGACTTTTTGTGTAAGAAAGAAAATGTTTTTGTGACTTATGGTTTTGGTGATTAAAAAGAAAAGGTTATAGAAAGAAGGGAATTATGATGAAATCTTAGAGAGACAGGTTTGATTAGAATTGTATGTATAACTGCCAAGAGGAAGATCAAAAGCCTTTATATGCGTATTTTTTTCATGTTTTCTGTTATTTTATTTTACTTTTTTTCTAACTTCTTTTCCCTGCCTTTTCTTTTCTTTTCCCTTTTTCACATTTACTTTACTATATTTTTTCCTTTCTTTTAATGCATTTCTTATTATCTATGTAAAATCATTTACTAAAAACTATTTTAAAATATAGAAAATGGCTTTCCCTTTGCTTGGCTGTTAATGGAGCAGGGAGGGGTGAGATTACCCACATTTTTGTAAAGATGTTATTTCTTAATTGTTTTCCAATCACTTTGCAACCTAATTTTATCATTTCTTACTAGCCTGCAACATCTGTATTAAAAACCAGAGAAGAGATTGTCATTTAAAATTCACTGCATATATACATACTATATAAAGTACTTTTGACACTGAAAACTGTAGGGAACTTAATCATCAAAGCATATACAAGCCACATAATGGATAGCCTAAAAATTTTATAAACTAAAGTGATAGTGCAATAACTTAAAAGTCAGCAATCACAAGTATTAGAATAACAGAGAATTATGATCCACAAATCATAAAGAGAACAGGACAGTTACATTGAAGATATGCATACGTCAACTGTTATTATTTTTATTATTATTATTTATTTAATTTATTCCCCGCCCATCTCCCATACAAGGGACTCTGGGCGGGTTACAATAATCAAGACTTAAAAATTTAAAATATTTAAAACCATACAAGTAGAAAATGTATAAAAATAAATAAAATATAAAATAAAATAAAATAGAATCCCAGATGGATTGGAGACCGTAGCATAGGACTTATTGCTACGGGGCCAGCCAACCCCAGGAGGCACTACCACCTCCGTTGTCCCAGGCCAGGCGGCAGAGCCAGGTCTTAAGGGCCTTCCGAAAGGCCAGGAGTGAAGGGGCCAGTCTCACCTCCGGGGGCAAGATGTTCCATAAGGCGGGGGCTGTCGCAGAGAAAGCACGCCTCCTGGACCCCGCTAGATGGTTGCTAGCTTACTTAATATGTCACATGGACAAAAATGCACAAAAGAAGTTTGAGTGGTGGATTTGATTAGTTAAAAGTAATTATGATGTTCTTGGGGACAGATACTGATTCCAGATTAAGTAGTCCCACAAAGTCCACTGAAGAATATTTATTATAAATAGGTGGATTAGAGCAACAATGGAGTACTGAATATTTTTAAATGCAACACATATAGTACCTTTTGTGAAGATCTTTGTTAAATATAAAACTAACATTTTAAATATACTTTCTTTTTTATATAGTGGTCAAGAAAGAATAACTCATAATTAGACAGGAAGAAATAGCAGCATACAAAGATTAGAAGGAAGACTTTGAAGAAAATAGGAAGCCCATGGGCAAGGATAGTATTACTTCTGAGAAGGACTTCCACACATCTGTTTGACCAGACCAGGAATATCAGATTTCTCCAGAATTTCCAAGCTATCATATCCCAGTTAGAGTGGGGATAAAATGAAAATATAGACTAAATACTTTGTTACAGGGGAAATGCTGATGAACTAAGTTTCCCTCAAAAGCTGTATATTCCATTCATTCATTCATTCATTCATTCATTCATTCATTCATTCATTCATTCATTCATTCATTCATTCATGGCCCAATGATGTCATAGAAGGAGGCAGGATCAATATTTTATTTTTCTTTTCTTCTTTTTTTAAGTTTTGGAAGAGAGAGCGTTAAGGATAATTTCCATGAAAAACATTATGTTAAGAATTGCAGAAGCTTAAGACACTAAATTCACCCATTTTCATCTCTAAATGTACCACTGAAAATTAATGACAGGTTGCCAGATATTGGTAAAGCTATCTTGGTAAGTTCTCAAACCCGCGAAACTGTGGCCATGGGGGCAGGGTTGGATCATATGGAGGCAGCCTGCATACGGTTATTGCGTACTACCAATTTACATACCCATATTCACAGTGAAGCTTTATCTTGAACACAAACCAGCTGAAATTTGCAATGATTTGTGATGAAATCTCTGCACAAATACCAAATTTACCCAATTCTGCTCAAATTGAAGTTTCAAAATTTAGAGGAAAGAATACATCAGAAATCTGAGTTTTCTTTAATATATTTTCTTGCACATTCACATTCTTTTATTCAGATTCATGTAATTATCTGACATATTACAGGTAGTCCTCGCTTAACAACTATTTGTTTAACAATGGTCTGAAGTTATGACAGCCTCAGAAAAAGTGCTTTACAACCTGTACTCGCACTTACGACCATCGCAAACCGTCGCACCACTCCTGCAGTCACATGATCATGATTCAGGCACTTGGTAGCTTTCTTCCATTTACAACCAGTTGCAGCATCCTGTAGTCACATGCTCATGATTTGCAAACTTTTTTTGCCGGTTTCTGGCAAAAATTGTCATAAAATCAGATCCAGTCATGTGGTGACTCACTTAACAACTGCACCACTTAACAACCAATGTTATGGCCCCTATTGTGGTCCTAAGTGAGTACTACCTGTATGTTGTTAGGCAGCATTTGCTAAACTTTTGCTATAATTCCCTGAGTTTGAGATATTGATCCCCCCCCAAAAAAAAAAAACCTGGAAGTGTATAATGAATCTTTTAAGGCTGGTAAACTACACTTACCATTTTATGAGACATATATAAAGTTGATTTTAAAACCAGGTAAAGATCCTAAATTATGTGCTAGTTATAGGCCAATTTCATTAACTAATGTGGATACTGTTGACTACTTTATTAGCTAAGAGGTTACAGAAGGTTTTATTACATATAATAATAATTTTATTAGAAATAATCTACCCCAGTTGGGGTTTATCAAAAAACATGCTATGGCCAAAACCTGGCTCACAAAAGGAGTACCTTTTACTACCATAATCAACAAGCATCAGACAATTTATCTTTATTACTTGATATATTGGCTATAGATAAAGATAGAATGGAGTCTGCTATACTAGTATCCTTAGATGCAGAAAAAGCTTTGATTTTGTTCAGATGATATTTTTGAAGCAAGTAATGATTAGATATGGTTTGCAAAAGGATTTTGTTCATTTGATTGAGATTCATTATTTGCAACCCCATGATGTAGTCATAAAAAATCAAAAGATTTCAGATTCCTTTGAGTTACAATAATAAGAAGAGGTGCCCATTGCTTTTTAATTTAATTCTTGAACCTTTAGCTATTATTGTAAGGCAATCTTTGCACATTATGAGCATTACTTTGGCAGGATTTGAGTACAAATTATTTTTATTTGGCAATGATATTTTAGCAATTCTGGATAAGTACTCTACTTCTCTGCCTGATTTTATACAGGTAATACAGTATTTTGGAAAGTACTTTGGCTATAAGATTAACTGTGGTAAATCTTGCTTATTTCCCTTAGGCTCTAAAATATCAATACAATTATCTAAAGAGTTGGTTTTTGTGATTTCCACTGATTATATTAAATACTTTGGACTTTATGTTCCCCAAAAATATTTCTAAATATGTGGAAATAAATATGTTGAAACTTGTAGAGAATATTGAATTAGATGTAAATGGATGAACTAAAATCCTATTGTGTCTCTGGTGTAAAATTATTGTTATTAAAATGAATATTGTCCCTCGTTTGATTTATTTCTTAGAGGTAGCCAAAGTTAATACAAAATGTTTTCTTCAGATTTATAGGTTATTTAGGAAATTTATTTCAGATAGTAGTCCATGGAGGCTTTCATCAGCTAAATTGAGATTACCATTTAAAAATGATAGCTTTATTTTATATGATTTGCAAAAAATATAATTGGGCTTTAATTTTATCATCTTTAGGTACGTGAAATGAAAATTTAGTGGAACATCATATTTTATGTGCTATGCTGGAAAGTTATTATTTATTCCTTTTGCAGTCAGGGCAAGTAATTGGAACAACATACTGTATAGTTGTGATGTCTTATTGTGCTGCTGTCTGAGCTTGGTTGTCTGCTTGCAGATGTTTCATTACCCTACTAGGTAACATCAGTGCATGTCAGTGTGGGGTTTACTGCCTGTTTATATATAGTAGCTTGCCCTTCCAGTTTTGGTGGGGTTGTGTTTTCTACCTTGGTGGTTCCTTGATTATTGTTTTCTGCCTGATTGTTTGGTGTTGATCTCTGCTTATCTGAATGATGGCTGCGGGAGGGGATGTGTCTTTTTGTTTCCTTCCTAGGTTTTTATTGTCTTTTATGAATGGTGTGTAAATGTGGTTTATCTCTATGTGTCTATTGATGACTGATTTGTCTGAATGCCAAACTTCCAGGAATTCCTTAGCAGCTTTGATTTTGGCTTGGTCTAAAATGCTAAACTAATAAGTGTCTTATTTGAGGGGTCAGATTGGGGCACAGATTGGGTTTTGATAATGAGATTCTCAAATATTTAACTGAGATTAAAGCTGATTCATCAAACATTGTATTTAGAGTATATTGGACCCTCCAAAGAATATACTCAAAAGGATGGACTTCAGATTTTCTCTGTTGGAGATGTAAAATATTTGAGGGTTCATTGACCGCTATGATATATTAAATTCTAGACACTTCTGAATTCTTGATACTTTTCTGGAACAGTACTTTAATGTATATTAGTAGATTTGTAGGGAAATCCCTGATTTGTTTATAATTTTGAGCATTGCATTTTCAGCATTGGTAGTTTAGAGACTGCTGAAATTCTTATATAGAAGATAGAGAAAAGAATGCATTTTGTACAGAGCATTTATATAAGAAGGAAGTGCAGTATCAAATCTGACCTAATTTCTAAATCAAGAAGAACAGTTTTGAGCTGATTCTCTAGGCCTGCAAGGCAAAATGGACAGGATGGAGAATAAAGAAGCCATCCAGTGCTTCACTAGAGGGTAGATAGACATTGTACTAAAAAGCTATATTGGAGAAAGTAGATATTATACCTGAAAATTGCTATATTCATTCAGCTTTTGGTTTTCAAATGCTATTATTGGGAAATAAAGGAACAGAGAGAACTGGAGTTGAAGAATCAGCAGGTTTATAAGAACCATTTAGGAAACATTTCCAGTTCAGAATATTTGCCACAGATGTCAACAATTTGCAAAGCAAAATATCTTGTACCCAGGTACTGAATCTTGTATGAATTTACCCCCATCCCAAAAAAACCACCACCTTTAATGATCTTCAGAAACAACTAAGTTATAGGCAAAATTAATTTAGAAAGTGCTGTATCTCTGTTTCTAAAAGTGAGAATTCTTTATGTCATAAATATCTACTATGCCTTGAATTCTTATCCCATTCTATAAAGAGTAAACAGTGTGTAGGTTTTGAATGGGAGGCGTGATTTCTGTTTTGGACATTGTTTCTGACAAGAATTGGGCAGCCTCTGATTTGGTCTTATCATGTAATCTAGCCCAACTAACATATCCATTAAAAAAATCTTTAATTAGAGTTCTACCTATACCCCATATAAACTAGTTGAGCAAGCTATTTCCCTCTTATTTCCCTTCTCTTTACATGACAAATTTAAAATGTCATGCCTTATACATAATGTTGGTTCAGCAACCAACTCCGTAACAGTTTGTATAAATTACTTTTTGTATGATAATAGGTTTAATTAATCCCAGACATATTTAATAGGGCACTACATTTATGTTTCATTTAACCTTCAGTATTAATTGTTAATTCAAAATATTTGACAAAGTTTAATAACTAAGCAAGAAATATGCATATTAATTATATATGCTTGTAAGAACTCTGATAAATAAGTTACACAGTTTGTTAGTAATTATATACTGTACAAAAAGGCAAGCTCCTAAACCTGCAGTATTGATTATTTATGACTCACTAAGTAAATGTATTTTAATACCCATTTTTAATTAGTATGGCTAGACCATTTTCATATTTTATTCATAAAAAATAATTTTAGAGGTTTTCAAATTACTTTTGCCTTGTTCTTGGGCATATAACGGGGAGAAATAAGAACTGTATGACTTGTAGTTATTTTAGAAATTAACTTGCTGTAAAATTTCCTTTAGAATGGAAGACAATACAGCAGTGTTTTTCAACCTTGGCAACTTTAAGTTATGTGGACTTCAACTTCCACAATTCCCCCATGCTGGCTGGGAGTGGAAGTCCACATATCTTAAAGTTGCCAAGGTTGAGAAACACTGCAATCGAGTAATCCAAAAAGTATGAAGAACATTTAGGTCTGGACCCATTTGGGTTAGATGAACTTATCTTGCCTGAATTCAGAATGAATTTAGCTAAACTGAGTTCCAAATTTTGAGGAGGAATCCATCTCTCTCTCTCTTTTTCTCAAACTCTAAGAGGAGATAAGATGGCTCTAACCACTGTCCATAAATTCTATCAGCCAGCCCCTGCACAAGCATCATTATCTCAACTACTGGAACTAAAAAAAAGCAATATACATCTCTTTTAAAAACAAAAAAAGGAGGTTGTTATGAAACAATGGCAACAGCTGACCACTGCAGCCCAAGATAAACATCCCTATTTCTTCTGGCATATGGGAGCAGGCTTCGTTAATGACACCTTATACCGTATTTCTAGCCAGGTCCCTCTAGGACTCTGGAAAGCGCATTTCAGAACTTTATATGACTCTCAGCCACAGAAATTGTCAGTCTTACATTCAAGTAATGACAACCTGCCAGACTGGCCACTTGTCTCTGAATCTGAAGTGAAAAACTCATTAATGCTTTTAAGCTAGAAGTGGCTTCGAGCTATTATCATATCCCACCTGAATTTCTGAAATTTCAAGCTGACTGATGGGCTCCTGCTTTGGACTCACTTTTCACATATATTGACCCATATGGAAACATACCACCAGACTGGAGGTGGGGGTTAAATGTTCCAATCTTTAAGAAAGGTGACAGGAATGATTCTGCCAATTACCACTCCACAAGCTTGCTGAGTGTTATCAGCAAGCTTTACACATGCTACTTGATTTGGAAACTCCAAGAATGGCTGGTGAATGAAGCTATCTGGGGCTATGAACAGGTAGGATTTAGACTTGGCCACTCAATACTAGGCCACATCCTTGTACTACAACATTTAATGGAGAAATATAGTAGAAGATCTCAAGTTTCTCTGCACGTGGATTTTGCTGACTTCAAGATTCAATTTCAAGACCTTTTCTATGGGAAAAACTAAGGGGATTGGACACTGACCTAAGGCTATTATTCCTAATCCAGAAATTTTATCAAGACTCTAGGATTTTAGACCCAAATCCCTGTACACAGAGTAGTCCAGCAGGGATGCATTTTAGCTCCTCTCTCTCCAACCTGTAGACTACATTAACTCATTAGCAAAAGAACTCTAAGACCCAAACTTCCATCCACCTAGAATAGCCAATATGTATGTTTCACCTCTGCTTTATGCAGATGACGCAGCCAGTATCTCAGACCCCAACTGGCCTTCAGCACGGACTTAAAGCGTACTGTGCTACTGCAGTGAAAATCACCTTGTCCTAAACTTCCAGAAGACCAAAATAATGGTTTTGCTAAAAAAAATCAGGAAGTTTAATTGGGTAATTGAAAGGCAGGGAACTGAGCAAATTAGGGTTTTCAAATATTTAAGTGTTGCCTTTCAAGACAGGGTCATGGAACACACACATCAATGAGGTAGTCACACAGGCTCAAAAAAGCTCTTCAGCTATCTTAGATTATTCTGTACAAGAGATGGAGAATGTATCCCTGGAGTGCTCAAATTTTTCACAGCAAAATCTCTGGCTCAGCTGCTTCTATGGCTCCCAGCTAGGTCTCTATCTAAATTATACACAGATGGAGACTGTATAAATCAAGTTTATGAGGGAGGTGTTCCAAGCCCCAAAATGTATATCTAATGCAATTTTGAGATTAGAATCTGGTAAAATAAGGATTGAGGTTAGAGCATGGTTACTGTTTGTTAATTACTGGCTGAAATGCCATTATTTTTCAACTGGGCTGATTCCATCCCTTCTCTTGGATGAATTTGAGTTCTCCTGGACTCAAGCAATACATAAAAACATTATCATGTGGTTTGTTCCTTGAAAGAGGACTCATCCCAAATTCAAACTTGGTTTAAGCACATTAGGTAGAAATCAGCCAACTTCATCAACTCAGTCATCTGTTCAGCCCAGCAAAGGTTCTTCTTCAGAACCAGATATAATAGTATACCATCAATGCTTTTATATGGGAGATTTAACAAAAACCCCATGATTAGCATAACCTGCCCCTGTGATGATGGTTCAGTTAAATCTATTCTCCATGTGGTGCTGCACTGCTCCTTCCACAATGATATCCAAAGAAGACTCCTCTTCTCTCTCTTGCTACATGCACCAAATTATCCTGAACAACTTTATGTCAATTTCCTCTTATCAGATAAGAAAAATGTTATCACCAATAATGTAGCAAAATTCTGTATAGTTGCTATGAATGTGCGCAAACAACTGACTATTGCACATGATTTACACCCTTATACTATACCTGATTCATTTATCTTATGGCTATGTGGATGGTTATGGTTATTTGCTTGGTTTTTTTTTCTTTTTTCTTTGCTGTATTTAATTTATATGTTTTGTTTTATCTGGTCACTGAGCAAAATAAACATTCATATTCTCTCTCTCTCTCTCTCTCTCTCTCTCTCTTTCACTCTTTCGTCTGATTCCAAGCATTTCTTTTCCCAAACCTCAAAGAGCCCCCAGTGTTCTACGTTCCACCTCTTATTTTGTCTTTCATCCAACTTCCATGTAACTGCTGTTGCTGTGGCAGTAATGGACAGACCTTGCTGAAGTCTTCTCTCTGGAGTCTTCATTTTTTCTTGCTTCTCGGCATTTTGAATGTTGGAACAACAGTATCCCAAATCAGAGTAGCTATAAAACTAATATTTTCACAGTTCCTGCTTTTTACAATACGGGATCAAGTGGTCTTAAATACTACATTTCCTAGTTTTGTTGGTAGCTACAAAGCACTGCAGGATTAAAATTGTTGGGTTGAGAGTTAGGAATGCGGTCTCCAGTGGAAACATAAAGGTTGTCAATCATAGTACATGTATAGCTTTGTGAAATGGAATTTGATCTAAAAACTTTTGACATTCAATTTGTTCGTCTATAAGGTACCAAAACACTCTGTTGTTTTTCCTACAATAGACTGATATGGGTATTCTAATGGAATACCCCTGGATGGAGTGGCAGACGGTGGTGAACCTGGAATAGCGGCGCAGCAGACTCCGAAGAGCTGGCAGTAGATTGGTGACATGGCGGTCTCCGGAGGGTGGAGAGCTGGTGGCACGGGGAGCCGTAGCAGCATAGCCTTTGGCGCCCAATGGTGGGCCTGGCGTTTTTTGGTTTCTTGGTTCCATCTTCCAGGTCTTTTGGTGCCTTTGGCCGGTGGTGCAACTTGGGGTGGTGCATGAGGGCTGGAGCAGCATGGAGTGGTGCGGAGCTTGGTAGGCTTTGGTGCAGCAAGCCTTGGCATGGCTGAAAAACTCAGCGGTGCAGCAGTCAGGCAGAGGACCAACTGGGCGTTTGGAGGGCATGGGGAGTGGAGTTGGCTGGCCTGGTGGCGTGGTGGACCCCCGGTGTTGCGGTGGGCTCTGGCACAATAGACCAGCCCTGCTGGATTCCTGGGACATTACAGGCCCCGGCCAGTGTGGCCAACCCTCCATCGAACTCGGGGCTGCGGACCTGGGTGGAGGAGGGTGGGAACCTGGAGTGGTTTGGGCCCCCTCCTTCTCAGAGCCGGAGCCCCTTGGATGGTGGGGGTGAATAATTTTAACAGCATTATAGACTGCAACAATGTTAAGGACCCTGGCTGTTTAACAAATCTTGGTGTGGCATACCCTAGTGGTGAGGAGCAGTAGGCCTAGAATCAAGAACTTGGCCATCCCCTCCTAACTGGCCCAGAGACAGTAGAGCACTTTTAGGGTCCCTCCAGAATGTGTGGGGGACTGCCCTCCGAGTGTGAGAGACGAGGGGGGAGTCCGGGAGTGACTGTTGGTATAAGAAAGTACTCACCTCCTGAGTGAGAGACAGGAGGTGAGGAAGAGTGGATGAGTTGCCCCCCTGTCAACCAGAGAGAGAGGCCAAGGGGGGGCATAGTGAATGGAAAGGTGATGGTTGCGCCTGATGGCACCGAGAGCTGGAGCTGGTGCACTGGAGGGCCTACCATTGACTTAGGGGTGATTGAGAGGGTGTGGGGATGCATGAGTGGATGGAGGGAACTCTATTTCAAACCAGGGACTCCGGGGGTCCAGGACTGGAGGCGAATGGATCAGGAGTCTCTGGGGCTGCAGGGCGGGTTACATCATTGAGGTGGTGACAGGTTGGAGATGCTATGGTGGGCACCAGAGGGCGAACCATCTTTGGGGAAGACACCCCTGGTGTTTATTACCAGTGGCGTGTTCCAGCCATCTGAGTTCAGCCCCAGGCCCTGGACAACAGATCCGTAGGGGCCCTGGTCTCCGGCTGCTACTTCTTAATGCCAGGTCAGTCAATAACCAAGCCCCCCTTGTACAGGATTTGATTATGGAAGAGGGGGCAGACCTGGCGTGTATTAGCGAGATCTGGCTGGGCCCTGAAGGGGGCGTACCCCTGTTGGAAATGTGCCCGGCCAGGTTAATTGTATGGCACCAACTGAGACCTTAGGGCAGGGGAGGTGGGGTGGCTGTTGTCATCTGGGAGTCTCTAGTGGCCTTCAGGGGCACTGCTCCACAAGTGGCCGGTTGCGAGACCGTTTTTCAAGTTGGGTTTCCGAGAACAGTTGGGAGTGTTGCTATTGTACAAGCCTCCCTGCCGCATAGCAACATCCCTGCCTGAGCTGTTGGAGGCCATCTCGGGGTTGGCTGGTGGTGTTCCCCAGGCTTATGGTTTTGGGGGACTTCAACTTGCTGTCCCTGTGATGTGCCTCGGGCATCTCGGGAGTTCATGGCTACCATGACAGCCATGGGCCTGTCCCAGATTATTTGGGACCCAACTCAAGACAGTGGCCTCACCCCCGACCTAGTTTTTTTGTCTGAGCAGTGCTAATGTGATCTGAGGAGAGAGCCACATCTATCCCCATTGTCATGGTCAGATCACACCCTGGTGACCCTGAGTTTCTCCTATGCCACCCCCCTCCACAGGGAGGCAGGATCCATTTGATTGGTCCGCCCCTGGCAACTGATGTACCCAGAAGGGTTTCAGAGGGAGCTGGGGGTTATACCCGCAGATCTGCTGCATGGTCCAGCGGAGGTCCTGGCTGAAGCCTGGAACAAGGCAGCAGCCGGAGCCCTGGACAAGATCGCGCCTATGCGACCTCTCCGGCCCTGTTCGGCCCATCACTCTCCGTGGTTTACGGAGGAGCTGAGGGCTTTGAAGAGGGTTAAGAGACGTCTAGAGCGCCGCTGGAGAAAGACGAAGACGGAATCTGACCGAACACAATCTAGAGCCGCTGTTAAGGCCTACCTTGTGGCGGTAAGAGCGGCGAAATGTGAATATTTCTCCGCTCTTATTGCGTCCGCAGAATGCCGTCCGATGGCCCTGTTTAAGATTACAAGATCGCTTTTGGGTCGGGAACAAGGGGAGACCCATCTACAGGGCCGATCGGAAGAGTTTTCTGAGCATCTGCAGGACTGCTTGCTACTGTACCAGCCTGCATAGGAACCTCCCTGCCTGAGCTACTGGAGGCCGTCTCAGGGTTGGCGGTGGTGTTCCTCAGACTTATGGTTCTGGGGGACTTCAACCTGCCATCCCTGGGGCATGCCTCGAAGACGGCTCAGGAATTCATGGCTACCATGGTGGCCATGGGCCTGTCCCAGATTATTCAGGACCCAACTCGGGACAGCAGCCTCACCCTGGACTTGGTCTTCTTGTCAGAGCAGTGGCAATGCAATCTGAAGGGAGAGTTACATCTGTCCTCTCTGTCATGGTCAGATCATGCCCTGGAGGCCTTGAGTTTCTCTTATGCTGCCCCACTCCACAGGGAGGCAGGACCCATTCAATTGATCTGCCCTTGGCGACTGATGGACCTGATGGGGTTTCAGAGGGAGCTGGGGGTTATACCCAAGGATCTGCTGCATGGTCCAGTGGAGGCCCTGGCTGCTGCCTGGAATAGGGAGGCAGCCGGGACCTTGGACAGGATCGTGCCTGTGCAACCTCTCTTGTCCCATGAAACCTGACACTCCCCATGGTTTACAGAGGAGCTAAGGGTTCTGAAGAGGATTAAGAGACATCTAGAGCATCACTGGAGGAAGACAAAGACCGAATCTGACCGAACAGAAGCTGGAGCCACTGTTAAGGCCTACCTTGTGGCGGTAAGAGTGGCGAAATGTCAATATTTCTCCACTCTTATTGCATCCACAGAATGCTGCCCAGCAGCCCTATTCAAGTTCACCCGATCCCTTTTGGGGAAAGGGCAGTCGGAAATCCACCTACAGGGTCATGCTGAGGAGTTTTCTGGGCATCTGCAGGATAAAATCGCTCGGATTCGCTCCAAGTTGGACTCCAAGTGTGAGACAGAGTCTTTTGAGATACCTGGGGTATGTACTTGCCCAGTTATCTGGGAACAGTTTGATCCTGTTGGACCTGAGGAAGTTGACAGGATCCTCTGGACTGTAAATGCCACCACTTGCCAATTAGATCCATGTCCCTCCTGGCTGGTGAAGGCAGCTCGGGAGGTGACGTGCGGCTGGGTCCAGGTGATGGTAAATATATCCTTGTGAGACGGGGTGTTCCCAACTGTCTTCAAGGAGGTGTTTGTGCACCCCCTCCTCAAGAAACCATTGCTGGACCTATTGTACTGGACAATTTTCGTCCAGTCTCCCACCTTCCTTTTTTGGGGAAGGTGGTTGAGAATGTGGTGGTGTCGCAGCTCCAGAGGATTCTGGATGAAACGTATTATCTAGACCCCTTTCAGTCAGGTTTCATGTCCAGATATGGGACAGAAATGGCATTGGTTGCACTTATGGATGATCTCTGGTGGGAGCGGGATGCGGGCAGTGCATCCATCCTTGCTCTTCTTGACCTCTCAGCAGCTTTTGATACCATTGACCATGGTATCCTTTTGGGTTGGCTCAGGGAGTTGGGGATGGGCAGTGTGGTTTTGCACTGGTTCATCTCCTTCCTCCAGGGCCTTTCCCAATCGGTGGTGATAAGGAGCGAGAGGTCTGAGCCTCGGCCCCTCCTTTGTGGGGTGCTGCAGGGCACAGTTCTCTCTTCACTCCTTTTCAACATCTACATGAAACCACTGGGAGAGATCATCCATCACCATGGGATGAGGTATCATCAATATGCTGATGATACTCAATTATACATCTCCATTCCGGGTGAGGTAAGTGATGTTGTGGCTGCCCTCTCTAGGTGCCTGGGGGCTGTAGGGGCCTGTATGGGGACCAAGAGACTTCAGGTGAACCTTGGTAAGATGGAGTGGCTGTGGATTAATGGCTCTTCTGTATCCGGGACATTATCAGCTTTGGTTCTGGATGGGTGGCACTGCCCCAGACAGATCCGGTGCAGAATCTGGGGGTCCTTCTGGACTCAAAACTCCTGCTCAAAGAGCAGGTGGCAGTCGTGGCAGAAGGGCCTTTGCGCAACTCTATGTTGTGCACCAGTTACGCCCTTTCCTGGATCTGGAGGCCCTTCGAACAGTCACTCATGCCCTTGTTATCTCTCACATAGACTACTGTAATGCACTTTACATGGGGCTACCCCTTGGGCAGTATCCAGAAGCTACAACTGGTCCAGAATGCAGCCGCACGAGCTATCGTTGGTGCCCCTAGATCGGCACACATAACACCTCCATTACGCGAGCTGCACTGGGTACCAGTTTGCTTCTGGGTCCAATTCAAGGTGTTGGTTATCACCTTTAAAGCCCTACATGGCATGGGATCAGGTTACCTGCGGGACCGCCTCATCCCCAATATATCATCCCGTCCCACCCGATCGTGCAGAGAGGGCATGGTGCAGACCCCGTCTGTAAGAGAGATCCATATGGTGGGTTCCAGGAGACGTGCCTTCTCTGCAAGAGCACCCGCCCTTTGGTATATCTTGCCCCTGGAGGTGAGGTTAGGCCCATCGCTCTGGACCTTAAGAATTTGAAAACTTGGCTCTGCCACCTTTCTTGGAGCTGGGAGGGGAATAGTCATTCTTGGGGATGGCTAGTGCCTTCAAATGCTCGTCACATACTTGGACGGAATCAAATCTTTTTACTGCATCTGCCACTTGGACTCTATTCTTATCTTTTTAACTATTTAATAATTGTATCTTAATAATTGTATTTTAATATATAAAATAATTGTATTATTTTATATATTGTATTTGTATTTATATTTTTGTTTTAATAGTTCATCTTGTTGTAAACCACCCAGAGTCCCTCCTGACAAGGGACAATGATAGATGGGCGGTGATAGAAAATTGAAAAATAAATAAATAAATAAATAAATAAATAAATAAATAAATAAATAAATAAATAAAAGTCACAATTGGAAATATGCATGAGGTCTCTTTTTAAAGCTTAATATGGATAGCCATGGGCTCGGTAGGGATCTTGTATTGTGATCCCATATTGCCTCTATAGTTATTTTACCATTTTGAATCTGAAATACCAAACAATTCTCAGCTGCTCTGTGCCTGGATAGTTCATCACTTCTCTCCTACCATGTGTGTCCCTTAATCCTACAAGTTCCCTGATCTTATTCTCCAATGACCAAAATGGCATGACTTTTCCCAGCCTTCCTTTCTAGCTAAAATGCCTTGTTCTGAAGATCTCAGGAGAACCATCTATGCTACCTGATCAACTAATCCATCACTATGAGATTTTTACAAATTGAGGCATTTAGTGATCATTTCATTTACTCAATGGTAGTTTTAGCCTTGATCATACTGAATAAATTAAGGAAGATACTAATATACCTTCACTAGAAATGATCTACTGAAGATAATTTTGCTTAATATAATGAACTTTGTTGTATTTTCTGTGAAATTACTACTGTGTGATGTAACTGGCTAATTCAGAAATGAACTTATCTGGACTGTACCCCATCATGGATCAGAAATTACATATTGACTGGCTAGATATGAAGCACTAGTTCTGCATCTGCAATAAACCAAAATATAGATAAGTGAATTTGGAATTATAGATTTACACATGACAATGGGATGCAGATTGGATGTAGAGTCTATACTGTAGGCCAATTTTACCCACCCTCGTATTGGTTCATTCCTGCACCAAAGACATCATTTGGTTTGCAGTCATTACATGATAAGCTTTATGAGCCTCCTGAAAATAATAGTATAAATAAATAGTATGAATAAAACAGTAGCCATAATAGAACATAAGTGATTCCTTTAAATAATATATTAAACACTATTTATGTTTTTCCTCAATCTATTTTGAAAAAAATCCTATGTACTCTTATGAACATAATAAATAAACTATCACATTATTTCAGCAGAATTAAGAACAAAGATTTGCATTTTGAAGAAGCTACTTCTACAAAGTGATGCTAAAACAAAAAGGGAAGCATGATTTACAGATACTTGGCAACCCTTCTAAAAATGGATGGTAACATTTGCAGCATGATTCTTCTCCTGCCTAGTCAACTTGAAATTGCTTAACAGCTTAAAGAAAGAAATCTCTAGCAATATGCACATATGATCCTCCCACATGCATATTGCCTGAAGAGGCGGAAAGATGGCTTCTTTCAGATGGGCAGCGTAGTTATAAATTAATAGCTAAGGGAAACAATATGCACACTGTGGAGAAATGTGTTGTTGATTGTATAGAATTAACTCACGATTTGGACAGGAAGCATTCACCATGGCAACACTTTCTCTCAGAGTAACAGCACACTCCCTTATTTACTGTGATCATTCCATAAAGGAGAAATTAGAGGATAAAATTAATCTAAACCAGCGGAATTGTTGGATCATAGAACATTAAGGTTGGAAGGAACATTGGATTGTTTAGTTCAACCCCATCTAGTCCACTATTACAGCATCCATGGCAGATGGCCATCCAGCCTGTTTAAACATTTGCAGCAAATGAGCCTCCATCATCTCCCAAGTCTGTCTGCTCCATTGATTAACAGCTCTTGTGTCAAGAATTTTTTCTTCATATCCAATTGAAATCTATTTCTTTGTAATCCATGTCCATTTTCCCCCTCTTGTCTTCTCAAACAGCTCTAAGCTTTCCTGCTCTGTCTTCTGATTGCACTTCAGATTCTTGAAGACATTTATCATATGTCCTGCAGTTTTATCTTCTCAGGCTAAACATACTCAATGCCTCCAAACTTCCTCATAGGTTTTTCCGTTTAGGGCCTTATATCTTCATTGCTCTCCAGTTTGTCAATGTTGTTCCTAAAATGTGTCCAAAATTGGGCACCATATTCTAGTTGTAAGCTGACCATTGTAGAATAGAAATGAACAATTTCCTTTTGAAAAATCTTACTATTATACTTCTGGAGATGCAACTTAGGACTACATTTGCTTGCTTGCTTGCTTATTTCTTTATTTTTGTAGTTGTATCACCACTAAGAACCCAGATCCTTTTTGCATGTATCATCACCCAGTAAAATCTACCTCATCCAACAATCATGCCTTTGACATTTCCTGCCCAATTTAGGACTTTGTTCTGGTCTCTGCTGAAATTCATCTTGCTGCTTTTCACCTATTGTTCCAGCTTGTCAGGATTCTCCTGTCCTGTCCTCTAAGATAGTTGCTCTGCCCCCTACATTTTTGTTGTGTAAACTTGATAATCATATTTTAAAACCCTCATCCAAGTCACGTGTATCAATAGCACAGGACCTGGATAATAGCTGTGTGATGTGCTAGTCATTTATTTCCGGTTTGACATTGTGTACCTTCACTAGGCAAAATTAATCAACTGGCTCGCTATCCATCATGGTAACCAAACTTGAGTAATAAATAAAATAAAATAACTAAATAAAGCAGAATTATATATATTTAAGAAATAATGCAGTTTAAGTTTTAAACAGCAAAGTGAACATTAACAATACAGAGTCATATTGTCCAGTCTTTTCATTGCATAAATAAGGGTGTAATTTAAAGGCTAAATCCAGCCTTTGTACAGGTGTCATTCCAAGAGTATATTAATATTTAGTACAACAATCCAAGCACGGTAATCTCATGGCACACTTTGCCAAATGTTGTTGAACTGTATGACCACATGAGGTGGGTGAGGGAAGCATAATCCTATCATAATGTTTGCAGTGCTGTTTAAAACAGATTTTTTTAAAAAAAAATCTGTATAGATACATATATAATTAGGGCAATAATTTGGAGGTGCTACATATACTTAAATAATTGTGATTGAACTGGCTCCATAATCTCAGAACATTTCATACTTACAGAATTTTGATGATACAGCAATTGTGTACTACTGATCATCATCCCAAGGGATTCAGTGTGGAATTACATTACTTCTACCAGGACTAAAACAAACAGGGGGGGGGGGGAATCTCTCAAACGCTAAATCTGCTCTGCAGATTATAGCAAAGTATCATCTATATTTTATGTCTTTCGCGAATCTAATACAAATCACATTTATAGTTGTAACATTTATGAAAATTAGCATAAGGTAACATTAAATGAAAATGAAAATTATTGGATGAATTAAGTTATTCCTTCCATAGAAAATCAAGGTATGGGGGAGAATTGACTCCATTTTTCAGGTGTTACACTGAACCAGAAAAAACAGAAATGTCTTTCCTCCTACATCAGTAATTTGTTGATTTTCAGTTTTAGAGTGCAGAGAAAGCCATGCATTTGAGAATCTAAATCATTGGAGACTGCAGGGTGAGATAAGGGTGTGACAAAAGTGACAAAATGTACAACCTAATGTCATGATGCAAAAATGTACTTGTGTCAGGATGTCAGGATATAAGTATATACAGTTGGATTTCCATCATGATGTCACTGTGATGTTATTATCATTTTGATGCAATCTCAGTTTGCTCAGGATACCTATGCAATGACTGTAATGACTGATACTTTACTTTCCGTGATATGAAATCAATGGGGGCAATCAAGCTGAAAAGATGGACTTTCCCTTATGGTTCTTTAACATACTTTTTGAAAGTTACTCCCAGTCTTGTGTAAAGGAATTGCACTAATGTAACTATTAGAGAATTAAGCAAATTTTCAATAGAGTCCATGCAGAATGAAAGTAAAATGAAACTGGAATATCTAATAGTGTTCGGGGAATTGTGATTAACAATTAAGAATTTGCTCCAAGCCAGAAAGGCCTAAAGTTCATCTGCATAATTAGAAAACATCACCCATCATGTAGTTAACCTTATTAGCATGCACATCATTGAAAAAAGAAACTTAATTAAAAAAATGAACTGGTTAATTGGTAAAACCTTGAGTTCTACTCTCTATCCGTGCAGCAAAAATTGAAGATCATGTTGATGCCCGTAGCTCAAAGTAGGAGTCTTAATCTTGCTATTGTCTTAATTGATACATGCTATCTTGGTAACCTAGTATTAATTATGTTTTAACTTTCAAATGTACATGCATTACTTTATGAAATCTGCTACTCAAGCAAGTTAAGTGTAAAATATTTTTAAGGAGTTTTGGACCCAAATTTTTGTTGTAATCCTCATTATTAAAGAAATTCATACAGCCAGAGAGAATGAAAGATGTGTCCATAGCCTTTTAGCTAAATAAAATTTCCATTAATAAGATGAACGAATTTCTTTCAATACTTGAGAACAAACTATACATTGCTTGAACATTTCCCAGAGGAATCTACTGCTGGAACCAATTCAGTGGGCACTTGGTCCATTCCAACCAAGCTTTTCTGGAAAACATAGTATGTGTGAATTATAAAACCAGTGGTTTAGTTTTTGGTTTGTAGAAGCTGGAATTACTATCACAGAGCTTTCCAAACTGTGTGTCGGCTGCAGTGCCTGGGTGTGTCGCGGCTGCTGCTGCCTCCGAGCCCTGCCAGGATTCCACGCAGGTCCTATTGCCTGCCTTGTGCCTTGCTGCCTCCGAGCCCTCCCAGGATTCCATGCAGGTCCTAGTGCCTGCCTTGTGCCTTGCTGCCTCCAAACTTGCCCTGCCAGGATTCCACACAGGTCCTAGTGCCTGCCTTGGGCCTTGCTGCTTCCAAACCTGCTGTGATTCCACGTAGGTCCTAGTGCCTGCCTTGCGCCTTGCTGCCTCCAAACCTGCCCTGCCAGGATTCAACACAGGTCCTAGTGCCTGCCTTGTGCCTTGCTGCCTCCGAGCCCTCCCAGGATTCCATGCAGGTCCTAGTGCCTGCCTTGTGCCTTGCTGCCTCCAAACTTGCCCTGCCAGGATTCCACACAAGTCCTAGTGCCTGCCTTGGGCCTTGCTGCTTCCAAACCTGCTGTGATTCCGCGCAGGTCCTAGTGCCTGCCTTGCGCCTTGCTGCCTCCAAACCTGCCCTGCCAGGATTCCACACAGGTCCTAGTGCCTGCCTTGTGCCCTGCTGTAAGAGTGTGTCGCGAAATGATGCATGTCTAAAAAGTGTGTCACCAACATGAAAAGTTTGGAAAGCTCTGTACTATCACTTTAGCCAAGTATAAAAAATTAGGTTGTAATATTATACCCTCTTACTAACGTTTTTAGAAGCTAATTTTGATTAGAGATACATAGGATTGCACCCTTCTGATGGAAGAACACAAGGAGCTAATACTACCAAACAAAGGTAAGAGCTCATTTTTGGACCTCCCCTGTGCCAATCAGAGCAGCAAAACATTAGTTCTGTATCAGCAGAATATCATTTGGCAGCTCTGTTTAAGATAGCCATTCCCTTTTGGAGGAAAGGGCAGGATAACTGCAAATTGTTTGCTAAACGTTTCACCAATAAAATTTCCCACATTCACTGGATTCCAAATGATCAGAATATGCTGAGGTGACTGGACTATTGTCTTGTAATGTACTCTAGGATCTGTCTTGTATTGTGGATTCTGAAGAAGTGGATATGTTCTCTGCAGCATGAGCTTAGCTTCTTGTCAGATGGATTCATGCCTCTCTTGGCTCCTTCAACAGCTTTATTGTTTGTGGCTGCTTGGATTAGAGAGGCTATAAATCCTTCTTTGGAAGAAAGGAACATGATAGCTGCCTTGAAGGAGGTATGATATGCCTGCTGCTGAAGAAGCCATCTCACAACTTAGATAACTCTACACAATCTCCAACCTTTTCTTTTAGAGAAGGTAGTAGAAAAGTTGGTGACGTATCAGCTGCAGCAGATGGTATAGGAAGTTGAAATACACTTGAATGTTAAGCCTGAGTAGGGAACTGAAAGGTTAAAGGTTGTATTGGTGTCTTGCAGCAGACCCTGTATCAGAAAAACAGAAGTCCTATATCAGTGACATTCTATAGTATTGACTGACCTTGGAACCCATCTGGTCCACCTGTGAGGATTGCGAGTGGGTATCTTGAGTGGATGGCTTCAGCTAGTATTTTTCCAAGATGGCGGCCGCAAATCAGCGCGACCGATGAACGCTCCAGGAGAAAAGCCGCAAACCCATCGCAAACCCACCGAAAATCCCCAAATTTCATCCTGGGGGTTTGGAGAGGTGGTGTTACTGATGGTGAGTGGCTTTCTCTGGGGGGAAGAGCTGGGGAGAGGCCTGTGTCCAGGTCGGAGCTCCGTGAATCTGCGCGAGAAAGCCCAGTGAACTGCCGAAGACGCCGGAGGCTTCCGAAGTTTGTTGGAAGCCGAAAACCGCAGAGGCTTCTGAGGTTCGAGCTGGGCCGGTGAGTGAGGCTGGTGGAGTTGGTGGGGGTCTGGAGTCCACCGAAGACCGGAGAGTGTGGGAGGCTGCAGGAGGCAGCTGGATGCTGTGAGTGGACCGGCGACGCTTGCGGGCTGGAGTCTACTGAGGGCTGCGGAAGACTGCCGGAGGCCTCGGATTTCATTTGTTGGAGGCGGGAGACCGTCGGAGCTCGAGTTGGGCCGGTGGAGCCGGTGGGGCCTAGCGGAGCCGGCGTGATACAGAGAGGAGCCTGGCTGGTGCAACGGAGTCCTCGGTTGAGCCCCCCACACGCACACACAGACAAGCAGACAAACTGGACTTTTTTCCTGGGCCGATTCTAGAGGGGGTTCAGAAACTCTAATGTTAGAACTGGCTGGAGTTGGGGGCGAACCCTGCGGCCCTGGAAAGTGCAGATGTTGCGGAGGCTGGAGCCCAGGAGATCAGGGCAGAAGAAAAATCATAACACGGACTAACCCCCATGAAGACCTGGATGTTGTCCCAATTTGGGCTAAGGTGGCAGAGGGTTTGTAGGGGTCCCTTAGTATGAATGTGGACCCCCCAGGTTAGAGACGAGGTGGGGGGGAGCCAAGATTGTATGGTTTTGTAAGAGTACCCCCCTGGGTGAGAGTCAGGTGAGGTAGGAATGAGTGCTGGTGAGTTGGTGCCTCTCCCTGACCAGTGAGAGAAGTTGAGGGAGAGGTGCAGGGTGTGAGTGTAGAGTGTGAGTGGGGGTGGTGATGGACCCTACCAGCGCCGAGAGCGAGAGCTGGTGCGCTGGGGGGTCCTACGCGCTACCCGACATTGCATGAGATTGGATGATGGATGAATGGGATAAGGGACCCTTGATTAGTCCCAAGAATTCCGGAGGCCTGGGAGTGGAGGCTACTAGGCCAGAGTCGGGAATCTCTGGGGGCTGTGCGGTGGGCCAAGTGATTCAGGTGGTGATGGGCAGGGGACGGTATGACGGGAACCGGAGGGCAAGCCATTATCGGGGAAAGCGCCCCCGGTGTTTGTTACCGGTGGTGCGTTCTGGCCCCCCGTGTTCATACCCAGGCCCTGGTAAGCAGTTCCTCGTGGGCTCCAGTCTCCGACTGCTGCTGCTGAACGCCAGGTCGGTGAATAACAAGGCCCCCCTTATAAGTGATTTAATCACAGAGGAAGGGGCTGACCTGGTGTGTATTACCGAGACCTGGCTGGGCCCAGAGGGGGGAGTAGCCCTCTCGGAAATGTGCCCAGCCAGGTTTCGGGTGTGGCATCAGCCGAGACACCAAGGCAGGAGAGGAGGGGTAGCAGTGGTCATCAGAGAGTCCCTTGTGGCCTTCAGGGGCGCTGCTCCACAAGTGACCGGATGTGAGACCCTGTTTTTCAAGTTGGGTTCACGAGAACAGTTGGGAGTGCTGCTGCTGTACCAGCCTCCCTGCTGCGTAGCAACCTCCCTGCCTGAGCTGCTCGAGGCTGTCTCGGGGTTGGCAGTGGAGTTTCCCAGACTTATGGTTCTGGGGGATTTCAATCTGCCATCCCTGGGGCGGTCCTCGGAGGCGGCCCGGGAGTTCATGGCTACCATGGCAGCTATGGGCCTGTCTCAGATTATTTGTGACCCGACTTGTGACAGTGGTCTCACTCCGGTTTTAGTTTTCTTGTCCGAGCAGTGGCAATGTGATCTGAGGGGAGAGTTACATCTTTCCCCATTGTCATGGTCAGACCACACCCTGGTGACCCTGAGACTCTCTTGCGCTACCCCACTCCGCAGGGAGGCGGGACCTATTTGACTGGTCTGCCCCCGGCGACTGATGGACCCAGTGAGGTTTCAGAAGGAGCTGGGGGTTATTCCTGAGGACTTGCTTCACGGTCCAGTGGAGGTCCTGGCTGCAGCCTGGAACAAGGCAGCAGCCGGAGCCCTGGACAAGATCGCACCTATGCGAACTCTCCGGCCCTGTTCGGCCCGTCACTCTCCGTGGTTTACGGAGGAGTTGAGGGCTTTGAAGAGGGTTAAGAGACGTCTAGAGCGCCGCTGGAGAAAGACGAAGACGGAATCTGACCGAACACAATCTAGAGCCGCTGTTAAGGCCTACCTTGTGGCGGTAAGAGCGGCGAAACGTGAATATTTCTCCGCTCTTATTGCGTCCGCAGAATGCCGTCCGACGGCCCTGTTTAAGATTACAAGATCGCTTTTGGGTCGGGAGCAAGGGGAGACCCATCTACAGGGCCGATCGGAAGAGTTTTCTGAGCATCTGCAGGACAAAATCGCTCAGATTCATTCCAAGTTGGACTCCAAGTGTGAGACAAGATCTGGGGAGATGCCAGAGGCTCATACTTACCATGTTATCTGGGAGCAGTTTGATCCTGTTGAGCCTGATGAAGTAGATAGGATCCTTGGAATTGTAAATGCCACCACAAGTCAACTTGACCCATGTCCCTCCTGGCTGGTGAAATCAGCTAGAGAGGTGACACGTGGCTGGGTCCTGGCGATTATAAATTCGTCCTTGAGTGAGGGAGTGTTCCCGGCTGCCTTTAAGGAGGCGCTGGTGCACCCCCTCCTCAAAAAACCGTCTTTGGACCCTACTATTCTGGGCAATTTTCACCCAGACTCCCACCTTCCCTTTTTAGGAAAGGTGGTTGAGAAGGTGGTGGCATTGCAACTCCAGAGGATTCTGGAAGAAACGGATTATCTGGACCCTTTTCAGTCAGGTTTCAGGCCAGGATATGGGACAGAGACTGCATTGGTCGCGCTTATGGATGATCTCTGGCGAGGGCGGGATGGAGGGAGTGCGTCCATCCTGGCTCTCTTAGATCTCTCAGCGGCTTTTGATACCGTCGACCATGGTATACTTTTGGGGCGGCTCAGGGAGTTGGGGGTGGGCGGCGTGGTTTTGCGCTGGTTCGCCTCCTTCCTCCGGGGCCGTTCCCAGTCGGTGTTGATAGGAGAGGAGAGAGCTGACCCACGACCCCTGTCTTGTGGGGTGCCGCAGGGATCGGTTCTCTCTCCTCTCCTGTTCAACATCTACATGAAGCCGCTGGGCGAGATCATCTGTCACCACGGGATGAGGTATCACCAATATGCTGATGATACCCAGTTATACATCTCCATCCCGGGTGAAGTAGGTGATGCGGTCGATGCCCTATCTCACTGTCTGGAGGCTGTGGGGGTCTGGATGGGGAACAACAGGCTTCAACTGAACCCTGGTAAGACGGAGTGGCTGTGGATTGATGGCCCCCCTAGATCTGGGAAGTTGTCATCTTTGGTTCTGGGTGGGGTTGCACTACCTCACTCAGATCCAGTGCGGAATCTGGGGGTCCTCCTGGACTCGCAACTCCTGCTTGAAGAGCAGGTGGCAGTCGTGGCCAGGAGGGCCTTTGCACAACTTCGAGTTGTGTGCCAGTTACGCCCTTTCCTGGATCAGGAGGCCCTCCGAACAGTCACTCATGCCCTTGTCATCTCCCGCATAGACTACTGTAATGCGCTCTACATGGGGCTACCCCTTAAGAGTATCTGGAAGCTTCAGCTGGTACAGAATGCGGCGGCACGAGCAGTTATGGGTGCCATAAGATTGGCACATGTAACACCTCTGCTACGCGAGCTGCATTGGTTGCCAGTTTGCTTCCGGGTCCAATTCAAGGTGTTGGTGATTACCTTTAAAGCCCTATATGGCATAGGACCAGGGTACCTGAGGGACCGTCTCGTCCCGATAACGTCAGCCCGCCCCACCCGTGCGTGCAGAGAGGGCATGCTTCGGACCCCCTCATTAAGAGAATTCCATCTAGCGGGGTCCAGGAGGCGTGCTTTCTCTGCGACAGCCCCCGCCTTATGGAACATCTTGCCCCTGGAGGTGAGACTGGCCCTCTCCCTCCTGGCCTTTCAGAAGGCCCTTAAGACCTGGCTCTGCCGCCTGGCCTGGGACAACGGAGGTGGTAGTGCCTCCTGGGGTTGGCTGGCCCCGTAGCAATAAGACCTATGCTACGGTCTCCAATCCATCTTGGATTTTATTTTATTTTATTTTATATCTGGATTTATTTTTATATATCTTCTACTTTGTATGGTTTTAAATATTTTAAATTTTTAAGTCTTAATTATTATAACCCACCCAGAGTCCCTTGTATGGGAGATGGGCGGGGAATAAATTAAATAAATAATAAAAATAATAATAATAGTACTTCAGGGGAGAAGAGATCAAGCTGGTGGCCATTCTTGTGTGGGATGCTGGTGAGTTTAGCTCTATCCCTCCCTACTTTTTTATTTCCATATGAAATCACTGGGATAGAATAATTGTAAATTTTTGCCCTATGGAACACCCTTCCCCTTGAGATATGGCAGGCCTGGAAAGCACTTAAGAGCTGGCTTTTCTTCCAGGAGCAGGGATAGGGTGAGATTGGAATGAGAGGAGTGTTGTGGGCTGCATCAGGAAGTTTGATTGTGGCACCAGATTTTTCTGTTTTGGATTTTATTGTTTTTTTTTTATTGTTCTCCTCCCCTGAGTGGTGGCTGATGTGGGAACTCAGCAACAGAGCTTCTCAACCGCAACTTTTATCCATTAAAATAGTCTCCCACCCACCAATTATTCAAATAGCCCCAACACTGCCAATATTGAGGAAAGCAATAAAAATTGTTTTGTTCTGTGTTTGTGATTTGCGGTTGGTACTTCAAGCTAATACAAAAAGTGAAATTTTATTAGTGGTCATTTTATCCATAATTTGTATTTTACCTTACATGGAAATCTATAGAATGCTTTTAGTGGTTTTATTGTTTTTGTGTCCCTTTTTAATGTGAACTGCTAGCAGTTGATTTGGAATAAAGTGATAAATAAATGGTCACAAGGTATATCACTGAATAATATTAAAATAATAAAAATATAGAAACTCTATAAATACAAGGTGTCAGTACCAGCTGAAAGAGTTTTAACAATCAGTAAAAACTAGATCATTCCAACACATCAGATTTTCACCTTTTTTAGTTTTTAAAAATTATCTATTTAACAAACATACACACAAAAAAATCAGATTCTTATTTCCACTATTTTAACTTATGTAGCAACAGATCATTTGCACTCGTGTTGTGATATAAACTATATTACAGTAAATCAAATTGCTGTTATCACATACTCAAACTTGCAAACTTGCTCATCTAAATGTGTAAACTTAGTCATAATTTGTATACTTTAAGGCAATGTATTGTATTATGAAATGAAAAATAATATATTTAATATGTTTTCTTTTAAGGAGAACAATGAATTAAGTATCATTGATTTAACACCTTGAATGAAATGGGAAAGATGGAAAAAGAAAGAGCAATGAAGGTATATGTGGACCAGTTGTCTAATTCTTCAACGTTCCTGTGTTTTCAGTTTTACTATGAAGGCTACCTTTTTCATGTCCAATAAGTTATACTGAAGAAATTATACCACCCAAAATGGATTTGCACATGACTGCATTTATCATTATATTCTAAACTTACCTATGCTGGTACTTCAAACCAATGTGAAACCAAAATGTGAAATGGCACTATTCTTCAAACTTTGCATTTCAATATTGAATAGTGATGATTAAGGCCCTATTACAAATAAAACATGCAAGTCCTCTGTCCATATCATGGGCTTGACATTTTAAAATGTTTGGAAACCCTTGGATAAAAAATTCAGAGAAGTCTATTGAACACCACTCATTATATTTAACAGACAAGATCAACCAAAATGTAATAGCTTTTCTTTTGGGGGGCGGGGAGGGTGATAAAATTACCTCAACAGGCATTTCCTATTTATCAGAACTTCAATGTCTGTTACAACTTTCTTCTAAATCCTGTGAAAGTCCTGTTTACAAAGTGCCAGGCATCAATCATTCCAACTCTGCTTTTCCTTCAATTTCACAGCTTTCAGGAAGCCTTGCATTTTTATAGTGTACTTTATCTCCACTCTTTCCAGCCTCTCTCTCTTTGTGCCCCCAGTTTTTATTCATTATCTACCCGGTTTGGAATCCTCAGGACATACATTTCTAGCTGAGCATTATTATAAATAATATCTTGCACAGGAAACAAAGTTGTGATTATAATCATGCTTCTCTCTGGTTTCAGGTAAATTAAATCACTTTGGTTATATAAATATATTCAGTGCTCCATATTTCTTCCACACATATTGCTCTTTTAATATTAATATATTAAGATGCATGTACAGTAGCTATATTTCTCAGTAATAATGAACTTCTGTGGAAAATGAAGTCACGCTTGTGCTTCATTTTCTTTAAAAAAGGATTATACCATTTTTAAAATTGTTAAATACAAGACTTAATAAGTGAGATTGCTTCTAAGACCTGAGAGGGATGGAAAAGAAAATTAACGACAAATGACAGATTTCAAGATTGAAGATCAATGCAAACAATAATGCAAAAAGAGAGTCAGTTTGGTCTAGTGGTAAAGGCAATGGGAAAGAAACCAGGAGACTGTGAGTTCTAGTCCTGCCTTTGTGTTGCCAAGTGTCCACACCTCTTTGATCAGGGGCTAGGGCAATTGATTCTTTTAGATCCAGAGACAATAGAACACCAGTGGAAAAAGAAACTTAAAGCTTTATTATAAACAGACAAAGTTGAGCAGAAGCACAGTTTAACAAGCATAGCATACAGAAATAAATGCATACATACATACCAAGCAAACAAGGTGATACCTAATCTCCTATAGGCTGCCAGGAGCCCTCTAATAAGGACAGCGGAGATACCCCAAGGTGGCAATTTTCACAGCACCCAGTACTCAGGCCTGTGTGGACTCCCAAAACTCCAAAGACAATACTAAGGGTTTTATCAAAGCCTGGCTTCCAAACCCAGTGAGCAAGCCCAGACTGACCTTGACTGGGATTCCTTCTGAGGCACCGGCACCTGCCTATGACATCATTCCAATAGCCTGGGAAACCATCAGATAAGCCAGTGCCCAAGCAAAACAATTTCTTATCATCCACCCCCATTCCAAGCCGCTAGAGGGGCGGCTGGAGGAGTGAACTTATGCTTAAACTTAACAAGCTGGGGATTTTCTCTTGCCCCACTTCCCACTACTGTGGACAAGAGGACAACAGAAGAAATAGAGTAGCCTTCATAATTAATGATAAAGTGGCTAAAGTAGTGCTTGGATACAATCCAAAAAATGATAGAATGATCTCAATTCGAATTCAGGGTAAGCCATTTAACATCACAGTGATCTAAATATACACCCCAACCACAGATGCTGAAGAAGCAGAAGTAGATCAGTTCTATGAGGATCAGCAGGTACAGGAGAATATGCCAAAAAGAGATGTTATTTTCATTACAGGAAACGGGAATGCTAAGGTGGGTAGTCAAACGACACCTGGAATTACAGGCAAGCATGGTCTGGGAGAACAAAATGAAGCGGGATATAGTCTGATAGAATTTTGCCAAAGACAATTCACTGTGCATAACAAACACTCTCTTCCAGCAACCTAAAAGACAACTTTATACATGGACTTCACCAGATGGTCGACATCAAAATCAGATTGACTACATCCTTTGCAGCCTAAGGTGGTGGACATCTATACTGTCGGTAAAAACAATACCTGGAGCTGACTGTAGTTGGAGATCACAAACTTCTTATTGCACAATTTAGAATCAGACTAAAGAGAATAAGGAAGACCCACAGATCAGTTAGATATAACCTCACTAATATTCCTAATGAATATGCAGTGGAGGTGAAGAATAGATTTAAAGGACTAGACTTAGTAGATAGGGTCCCGGAAGAATTATGGACAGAAGTTTGCAACATTGTTCAGGAGGCGGCAACAAAAAACCTGCCAAAGAAAAAGAAAACCAAGAAGGCAAGTTGGCTGTCTGCTGAGACACTGGAAGTAAACCAAGAAAGAAGGAAAGCAAAAGGCAACAGTGATAGGGGGAGATATGCCCAATTAAATTCAAAATTCCAGAGGTTAGCCAGAAGAGATAAGGAATTATTTTTAAACAAGCAATGTGCGGAAGTGGAAGAAGACAATAGAATAGGAAGGACAAGAGACCTCTTCCAGAAAATTAGAAACATTGGAGGTAAATTCCAGGCAAAAATGGGTATGATCAAAAACAAAGATGGTAAGGACCTAAGAGAAGCAGAACAGATCAAGAAAAGGTGGCAAGAACATACGGAAGATCTGTATAGGAAGGATAATAATATTGGAGATAGCTTTGACGGTGTGGTCAGTGAGTTAGAGCCAGACATCCTGAAGAGTGAGGTTGAATGGGCCTTAAGAAGCACTGCTAATAACAAGGCAGCAGGAGACAATGGTATCCCAGCTGAACTGTTTAAAATCTTGCAAGATGATGCTGTCAAGGTATTGCATGCCATATGCCAGCAAATTTGGAAAACACAAGAATGGCCATCAGAATGGAAAAAATCAACTTATATCCCCATACCAAAAAAGGGAAGCACTAAAGAATGTTCAAACTATCGAACAGTGGCACTTATTTCACATGCCAGTAAGGTAATGCTCAAGATCATGCAAGGTAGACTCCAGCAATTCATGGAGCGAGAATTGCCAGATGTACAAGCTGGGTTTAGAAAGGCAGAGGAACTAGAGACCAAATTGCCAATATCCGCTGGATAATGGAGAAAGCCAGGGAGTTTCAGAAAAAACATCTATTTCTGTTTTATTGACTATTCTAAAGCCTTTGACTGTGTGGATCAAAACAAATTGTGTCATGCTCTTGGTTGTATGGGGATACCAAATCATCTTGTCTGCCTCCTGCGGAATCGGTATAATGACCAAGTAGCAACGGTAAGAACACACTACGGAACAATGGACTGGTTAAAGGTTGGGAAATGAGTACGGGAGGGTTGTATACTGTCACCCTACCTATTCGACCTGTATGCAGAACACATAATGCAATGTGCTGGGCTTGATGAATACAAGGCTGGAGTTAAAATTGCTGGAAGAAACATTAA
The DNA here is from genome assembly GCA_023362775.1 of Charina bottae. Taxonomy (NCBI): domain Eukaryota; kingdom Metazoa; phylum Chordata; class Lepidosauria; order Squamata; family Charinaidae; genus Charina; species Charina bottae. Next base: position 89,216,782 of record JALMGJ010000004.1, on the reverse strand, counting down.
TCAGATTAAACAAATATCAACACACAATAGACAGCCTCAAGGAACAACTAGTTCAGACTATGACCCCTGAACAAATCAACATGCTGACTACTACAATCAAGACCACATCACTGAGACAAGCAGAAAAAAGGAAAGCTAAACTTCAAACTAAACTACTTAAATTAAATCCTAGTAACAAAGAAGTACCAGAACCAGAATGGGTGGTCAACATGTCCAGCCGCCCATTATCCACTACAGAACGCAGTATCTTGCAGAGAGGCCTCAATTATAACACAGAGGATGCAAATACATTAGAATTCTTTGCAGCTTTAGAAGCAGCATTGAAAACTACAGGACTTACTACAGAAACACAAGAGAATGTAAGACAGATAATCATACCACAAACCAGAAGGACATGGAAACAGAACCAACTGAAAGCAGAAGACAGAGCAGCCCTCAAAAACCTAAAGATGGACCAAACTATCATCATCCTCCCAGCAGACAAAGGCCGCACCACCGTCATTATGGAAAGATCACAATGTATACAAAAAGCCAAAGATTTACTTGAGGACAAAGAAACCTACACCCCAGTAAACACCAAACCTATACAGAAACTGGACAACCAGGTCAAAAGAATCCTCAACGACTTAACCAAGAAAGGTCAAATCACAAAAGAAGAAAAGAGGCAGATGAAAAGCAGTGGACCCATCATCCCATGCTTCTATGGACACTCCAAAATACACAAGCCCGACATATCACTCCGTCCAATTGTATCATTACTAGGGACCCCCACATACAACATAGCTAAAGAACTTACAAGAAAACTTGGGCATCTCACAGAGGAGAGTGAATACTCTATCAACTCCCCACTACAGTGCCTCCAGAAAATCAAAGACATAAAAATAGATGAAGATGAAATTATGGTGTCATTTGATGTCACTTCACTCTTTACATCCATAGACCAAGCACTAGCGATTGAATCCATGGCAGCAGTTCTATGTAACACACCTGACCTAATTAGATACACCAAGATCAAAATACCTAGAATCATGGATCTCATCAACCTCTGCCTCACCACCTACTTTCAGTTTGATGGACAAGTATACCAATAAATCAAAGGAACACCTATAGGATCACCACTCTCAGGACTCATAGCAGAGATTGTAATGCAACGTCTAGAAAGGATAGCACTCCCATGCATACAACCCAAAGAATGGATCCAGTATGTAGATGACACCTTTGTCCTAATAAAAAAGGAACAACTGGAGGAAACACATGAGACCATCAACAACATCTTTCAAAGGAATAAAATTCACAAGGGAAAAAGAAAACAACAACACACTACCCTTCTTGGACATCCTCATCAGTAGAGGAAATGATGGCATTCTATAAACACAAGTCTACCGGAAATCTACCCACATTTAACCAAGTGCTCCACTACCAAAGCAATAACCCAACCTCCCACAAGAGGAGCTGTGTAAGAACATTATTCAGACGAGCACAAACGCACTGCAGCAACCCAGAACACCAGAAAAAGGAAACAGACCACTTATATAGCATCTTCCAGCAAAATGGATACCCACACAACTTTATCAAAAAGTTCCTGACCGCTCAACCCACCACAGCAAAACCAACAGAAGCTATGAAAAGGGTAACACTGCCATACATCAGAAACATCTCAAAAACTACCAATAGACTGTTACAACCACACGGTATCAACATTGCACACAAACCAGCCAAAACGCTTCAGAACATCATAAGTAAACCAAAAGAAAAAGTAGCCCAAGAAGAAAAAACAGGAATTATCTACAACATACAGTGTAAGGACTATAACAGCCACTATGTAGGACAGACCGGCAGAAGACTAGCAGAACGCATCCACGAACACCAACTAGCAGTGAGAAGACACAATGAAAACTCCTTAATCTCACAACACATGGACAGAGTTAACCATACTTTCAACTGGGAAACTGTGAGCATCTTAAACCAAGCCAAATCCAAAAATGCAAGAGAATTCCTGGAAGCTTGCAACTCAGACAAAGCAGCCATCAACAGATACATAGAGGTAAGCAACATTTACATACCATTCATAAGAGACAATAGAAAAGCCAGAAGACCAGAACACCGCCTTGCCAGCAATCAACAACCAGATAGGCAGAGATTAACAGCAAGATTAGCACCAGAGGAGCAATCAAACAACACAATAGACCCTAATCAAGGAACTATTAACTCAGTCAATCAACCAAGCAGTAAACAACAGCCCAATCAAGGTACTACCAAGGAGAGTACAACACCCCCACCAACACAGGCAGGACAAGCCAAAGTATATAAACAGAGAGCAAGTCCCTTCCCTTTTCGCACTGAAGATGTTGCCTAGCCTGACAGTAAAACCTCTGCAAGAAAACAACAAGGCTCAGAGAGCACCATGGACTCCACAGAAACATGAATCTCAGATATGGAGATGATACCACTTCGATGGCTGAAAACAAGGAGGAGCTGAGGAACCTTATGACAAAGGTAAAAGAAGAAAGTGCAAAAGCTGGGCTGCAGTTAAACCTCAAAAAAAAAAAAAAAACAAGATTATGGCAACCAGCTTGATTAATAACTGGCAAATAGTGGAAAAAAAATGGAGGCAGTGACAAACTTTGTTTTTCTAGGTGCAAAGATTACTGCAGACGCTGACTGCAGCCAGGAAATCAGAAGACGTCTACTTCTTGGGAGGAGAGCTATGACAAATCTTGATAAAATAATTAAGAGCAGAGACATCATACTGACAACAAAGGTCTGTATAGTTAAAGCAATGGTATTCCCCACAGTAACCTATGGCTGCGAGCGGTGGACCATAAGGAAGGCTGAGCAAAGGAAGATAGATGCTTTTGAACATCTGTTGTTCAAATTTTGAACATCTATTGTTCATCTACTGTTGGAGGAAAATTGTGAGAGTGCCTTGGACTGCAAGGCGATCAAACCAGTCCATACTCCAGGAAATAAAGCCAGACTGCTCACTTGAGGGAATTATATTAAAGGCAAAACTGAAGTACTTTGGCCACATAATGAGAAGACAGGATACCCTGGAGAAGATGCTGATTCTAGGGAAAGTGGAAGGCGAAAGGAAGTGGGGCCAACCAAGGGCAAGATGGATTGGTGATATTCTGGAGGTGATGGACTCAACTGTGGGAGAGCTGGGGATGGCAACGGCCGACCGGGAGCTCTGCCATAAGCTGGTCCATATAGTCACAAAGAGTCAGAAGCGACTGAATGAATAAACAACGAACATTTAGTTATGATGTAAAGCAATATCATGTATTAATGTCCCTCAATGGATTAGGACACTTCTGAAACAATTTTTCAGCAAAACATGCTACAAATTAATTAATCAGTGAAGATGAAACTTAATATATATATATGTGAGTCATAAAATTAACTATTTACTTCAGGAATATATAACCTATACCACTAGTAGTATCTATGGATTGTGGGCTGTTTTCAAAAACTCTCTATAATATGTAGATAAATTCAGATCTTTGCCGAGAGATGACTGGTACTATTTCTTGAATGAAAGAAAGAAACAGAGAGAAAACAAAATTTCAGAAACAGAGATAATAACTGAACACCCCAATGACTTGCTTAAACCTTACTTATCTTTAAGTGGGCTCTTTTTTTTTCTGTGAAAATTTGTTTTTTATGACTGTGGGTTTCATATTATTTCAGTTTACCTAAAGTTTGTCTTAGTATTTGCAGTATTTACCATAGTACTAGAACATTTGGGAGCCACATTCTGGGCATTATATTCATTCATAGGAGTACTTATACTACGTTACTTTAGCAAATGACTTCTCAGTAGCACTGCAATTTCCAAATTTTTATATATGTGAGTTTAGACATGCACACACACACGGTATACACATTTGTATAATATACAACTAAAATAGTGGGGAAACAAATTTTTCATTTTAGCTATGGTTTATATTTTCATTATAAATTTATATATAAAATATATATATTAGGGGCGTGGTGGCTCAGTGGGTAAGACGCCAGGCTTGTCGATCGGAAGATTGCAAGTTTGGAGGTTCGAATCCCTAGTCCTGCGTGCAGAGTGAGCTCCTGCACTAGCTCCAGCTCTTGCCAACCTAGAAATTCGAAAGCATGCAAATGCAAGTAGATGAATAGGTACCACTTCGGTGGGAAGGTAACAGCGTTCCGCACGTGTCATGCGGCCACATGACCGTGGAAGCATCTTCGGACAACGCTGGCTCTTTGGCTAACAAACGGAGATGAGCACTGGCCCCTAGAGTCGGACACGACTGCACAAATGTGCGGGGGGTACCTTTACCTTTTACCTTTATATTTTCATTAGTAAGTTAGTTTTAAAAACTTACCCGCCCAGGGTCCCTCCTTGTGGGGGAGATGGGCAGGATATAAATATGATAAATTAATTAATTAAATAAAAAAAAAACATAAGTACTTAATATTTTATTTTAAAAATAGTATTAGAATTGAACTAAATCCAGACAAGGTTGTTTCTGTATTCTAGCACATATGTTAACACTATATTAAAATCTTGTCATCCAAGTTTTAAAAATGTCTCTTTTAGCTTGCTATTGAGTTCAGTGATGAGGTCTATTCCTTGAAACATCCCATATCAAACCTTGGAAGCTCAAAATAATTCTGTAATAATAGTTTTGCAAGAGAATCAAGTGGCAAAACTTTGGCTGATACAATGGAGCAGATGAGAATTGTATTACTAGGACATGCTTCATGTGGCTTAGTTTATTAGAAATAAGATCCCATCAGTAGTTCCATCTGTTACCCCAAAACTCCTAAAAATATGAACATTATAAAGTTCTAGCCTTTTCTTTTCATTTTTTTTAAAGAGTTAGCTTTGTGAATATACTTCACAGCAGATCCTGAACCAAAACTTTCAGCCTGTCTATGAAGGTTCTCAGTCATCCAGGTGGAATTGTCTGTAGCTTGAATCATGTCAACTGGATTTCTATTTTCTCAGTGGAAACGTTTCGCTCCTTATCCAAGGAGCTTCTTCAGTCTGAGCAAAGTTGGTAAGGGAATCCTAAATATGTTTCTAGGTAGCTGTGTGACCTTACACCTGGGGCTAGGTCATGGTTATATTGAGATGTTATTTTAAGTCCATTTATCATCTAAAGGAGGATCGTTAAGATCACCATGCTGCTGTTGAGCTTGTGAAATGGTCTTAATCTTCCTAGGCACAGAAGACAAAGCAGGGAGGAAGATGGGGGAAAGATTGTGCCTGAGGCCCCCACCTCTATTCAAGGAAGGATTTTCCAAGTTGGCATAAATGGATTCCTTGACCCCTCTCTCAAACCACCTATCTTCTCTGTCTAAAATGTGAACATTAATGTCCTCAAATGAGTGTCCTTTTTCCTTTAGATGAAGATAAACTGCTGACTCTGGTCCTGTGGTGTTTCTTCTCCTGTGTTGGGCCATCCTCCTGTACAAAAGTTGTTTGGTTTCTCCAATGTAGAGTTCAGAGCACTCCTCACTGCACTGGATTGCATAAACTACATTGCTTTTCTTGTGTTTTGGAGTTTGATCTTTGGGGTGTACAAGCCTCTGTCTCAGTGTGTTGGTGGGTTTGAAATATACAGGTATGTGGTGTTTGCCAAATATCCATTTTATCTTTTCAGACACGTCAGCCATGTAGGGAATGACCAGGTTCTTTCGTTTACTCTGAGTCTCAGCCCTATCTGTCGCTGTTTTAGGTCTGGTAGATTTAGATTTGGTGAAGGCCCAATTTGGATATCCACAGGCCTTCAGAGCTGTTCTCAGGTGCTGATTTTCATTCTTTTTGGAATCCATGGAGGTGGGGATGGTTTCTGCTCTGTGTGACAATGTCCTGATGACTCCTAGTTCGTGCTGCAGTGGATGGTGGGAGTCAAACATCAGATATTGATCTGTGTGTGTGGGTTTCCTGTAGATCCCTATTTCTAGCTTGCCACCGGTCCCAATGAGGACTTCACAGTCTAGGAATGCCAGTCTGTTGTCCTTGGTGTCTTCTCTGGTGAAGCTAATGTTGGCATCTATAGTGTTTATATGGTCCGTGAAGGCCTGTACTTCCTGGGCCTTGATTTTGACCCAGGTGTCATCCACATACCTAAACCAGTGGGTGGGCACCGTTCCCTGGAATGTGTTGAGTGCTTTCTTCTCCACTTCTTCCATGTATAAATTGGCCACAATGGGTGACACAGGAGAACCCATGGCACAGCCGTGTTTTTGTCTATAAAAGTCACCTCTGTATGTGAAGTAAGTGGTGTTAAGACACAGGTCCAGAAGAAGGCAGATCTGGTTTGGGTTGAGATGGCTTCTCCTTTCAAGGGTGCTGTCCTCTTCTAGTCTCTTCCTGACAGCGGATAGAGCATGAGTGGTGGGGATGCTGGTGAAAAGGGAGGACACATCAAAGGAGACCATAGTTTCATCTGTATCCAACTGGATACTGAATCTGTGAAAGATTCAGACAAGATGTTCAGTCTATTGGTAACCTAATTAAATAACAGCTGCAATATAAGGGCAGTCTATTTGGTCTCTTTGGTGGCTTGAAATTTTGGAATATTTTAAGGTAATATGAAAATTAATTATTAAGCACATATTCATTTGCAGCATGTTCCCAGACAGGCCTGGTGAGCATGCTGTCCATCAAGTGTGATTTTTTTTTTTTGCTATACGTAGTATTAAACCTGCTTTGAAATACACATAGAAATTTAAGAGAAAAAAATGCCATTCTTATCAAATTCATGTCAGTCTTGAGAAAACCATCTAACCCAAGGCAGACAGATAACTTTAAAGCATCCTGTTTATACCACACAGCACGCAAGTATTTTGGATTCTCATGTAATTGCAGAATAATAGCTTTTACATGTCTAATATAGCCATGCCAGAGCACTGTCTTTCTAACTTACTTTAAATATTGCTATCTAGGGAAAGAGAGAAAAACAGAATCGGCATTTTGAAGATGACACTGTCAGTATCACTTTGTACATTTTGCTAAAGCTAAAAGAAAGGAATATATCTGCCAAAGGGAAGTCACATGAGTTTAATGTACTGTACAAGAACAGAAGCACAAAGAGATTTGATCAATTCCTTAAAGTAGATAACACTTTTATTTTCAAATCTCATTCTGATGGCTGAAAAATAAAAGTTTTAAGAATGAATATGGCTTGCTGTTCAATTAAAAAACATGATGAAAAAGCTTCTTGTGGCTTGCACTAGATTGACTTGGAAATAATATTATTGTCTAACCCATCAGCACTGGGTTTGTGCTCTTTGGATTGGAAAGACCGTTCTCTCTTTCTCTCTCTCAGCTTCCATTCTTACACTAGGCTAAATTAATACTGTTTCTTTCAGTATTTACATTTCTTAAATCATATTCCCAACTTACCACACTGCAAAATATATAGATTCATCTCCCCCCATAAAATATTTAGTAAATAGGCCCCTACATTTGTAATTCACAAATAACACAGAGAATATGCATTTCAAATTCAGGGACCCAATTATTTTAACCCTTTGTAGTTACTGGTACCAAGAGATATATCAGCACAATGTCATATTACTTATAGATCCTCCTATAGATTAATAAGATCTATTATGCTTATTGGTAACCTAATTAAATAACAGCTGCAATATAAGTGCAAATAGAAGTGTGTAAAAAAACTTTAAATGCAAACTTATGATTTGGAATTAGATTCTAGACTTCATCCAAACCTTGGATTATGATGATTAATACACTTAGGAAACAACTAACTAAATTCACACAAAAGTGTCATTATCCAATATATATATATAGATATACATTAAAAACAATCTTATAAACTGTCTTATAAAGGTTATTAAGGTTAAATTTCTAGCTGGAGGTATTTTTGAAATATGTCTCCCTACAGAATATTCTACTGTCACTTCTAATAGATTTCTACCCTTTAGCAGAAGCACATGCCATGAAAATGGCTGGAGCTTAAAATAGAGTGTCTGATTGCATGGATAAACTGTTTTTCAACAGGCACACATGACAATACATTCCTAGAAAGGGGACTTTGAAATGAATATCTAGTGCTAAGGAAATGAATGATAATGAACCCTAGTTCCATGAAGGAGCATATGGTTTGTGAAGTCCTTGGTGCACTCTGAGCCTTGTTGTTTTCTTGCAGACATTTCATTGCCAGACTAGGCAACATCTTCAGTGTGAAAAGGGAGTGGGACTTGCTCCCTGTTTACATACCTTGGCTTGTCCTGCTTTTGTTGGTGGGGGTGTTGTTCTCTCCTTGGTAGTTCCTTGATTGGGCTGTTGTTTGCTGCTTGGTTGATTGACTGAGTTAATAGTTCTTTGATTAGGGTATATTGTGCTGTTTGATTGCTCCTCTGGTGCTAATCCTGGTGTTAATCTTTGCATATCTGGGTGTTGATTGCTGGCAAGAAGATGTTCTGGTCTTCTGGATTTTCTATTGTCTCTTATGAATGGTATGTAAATTTTGTTTACCTCTATGTGTCTATTGATGGCTGCTTTGTCTGAGTGCGAAGCTTCCAGGAATTCTCTTGCATTTTTGGATTTGGCTTGGTTTAAGATTCTCACAGTTTCCCAGTTGAAAGTATGGCTGAGTCTGTCCATGTGTTCTGCAATTAAGGAGTTTTCATCGTGTCTTCTGACTGCTAGTTGGTGTTCGTGGATGCGTTCTGCTAGTCTTCTGCCGGTCTGTCCTACATAGTGGCTGTTACAGTCGTTACACTGTATGTTGTAGATAATTCCTGTTTTTTCTTCTTGGGCTACTGGGTCTTTTGGATTACTTACGATGTTCTGAAGGGTTTTGGTTGGTTTGTGTGCTACGGTGATGCCGTGTGGTCTATTAGTAGTCTCTGAGATGTTTCTGATGTATGGCAGTGTTACCCTTTTCATAGCTTCTGTTGGTTTTGCTGTGGTGGGTTGAGTGGTCAGGCACTTTTTGATAAAGTTGCGTGGGTATCCATTTTGCTGGAAGATGCTGTATAAGTAGTCTGTTTCCTTTTTCTGGTGTTCTGGGTTGCTGCAGTGCATTTATGCTCATCTGAATAGTGTTCTTACACAGCTCCTCTTGTGGGAGGTTGGGTTATTGCTTTGGTAGTGGAGCACTTGGTTAGTGTGGGTAGATTTCCAGTAGACTTGTGTTTCTAGAATGCCATCATTTCCTCTACTGATGAGGATGTCCAAGAAGGGTAGTGTGTTGTTGTTTTCTTTTTCCCTTGTGAATTTTATTCCTTTGAGAGATGTTGTTGATGGTCTCATGTGTTTCCTCCAGTTGTTCCTTTTTTATTAGGACAAAGGTGTCATCTACATACTGGATCCATTCTTTGGGTTGTATGCATGGGAGTGCTATCCTTTCTAGACATTGCATTACAATCTCTGCTATGAGTCCTGAGAGTGGTGATCCCATAGGTGTTCCTTTGATTTGTTGGTATATTTGTCCATCAAACTGAAATTAGGTGGTGAGGCAGAGGTTGATGAGGTCCATGATTCTGGGTATTTTGAACTTGGTGTATCTAGTTAGGTCAGGTGTGTTGCATAGAACTGCTGCCATGGATTCAATCACTAGTGCTTGGTCTATGGATGTAAAGAGTGCAGTGACATCAAATGACACCATAATTTCATCTTCATCTATTTTTAGGTCTTTGATTTTCTGGAGGCACTGTAGTGGAGAGTTGATAGAGTATTTGCTCTCCTCTGTGAGATGCCTAAGTTTTCTTGTAAGTTCTTTAGCTATGTTGTATGTGGGGGTCCCTGGTAACGATACAGTTGGATTGAGTGGTATGCATATGGTTTGTCAGCAGGAAGACTAGTTTCCATTGTTAGGTCAATAACATTGGGAAAGCACACAATTGAGGAGGATAAATTATACTGATAAGCAAACTACGATTAGTATTTCTACATGGAAAACCATGATTTGTTAGAATTATTATCTGCTACTTGATTTAAAAAAAACCAATTAAGGGAGCAGATATTTTGAGACAAGCAATTTCAAGTATGCATGCATGTTCAATTTCCCTCTCCCTAACAGAATATTTTTCAAGAAGAGAGTGTGTGTAAAAAAAACCACCCCAGTTTATTTAAAACAAAATAGAAAAGAAACTCGGTAACAGTTAAATTTAAGGGAAGTTTAATCCTGTAGTAGTTGTTATGCTATAAGTGCCAAATAACAGACATATCTTCATTTGGTTTCTGAGGTAATCTTTCTGAAAGGTATCCTCAGAATCAGTCTGAAAGTCATCTATGATTGTGTTCTGCCAATATGAAATGGTGAGATTTAGATTCTACAGCCACAAAATTCCCTTTCAGCAGAGTTGAGGGTGAGAACCAGTACCTTGGCTTTTGCATGCTGCCCCTCCCATGCAGAAAAGAAAAGGGACACTGTCAAATCTTGTCCATTTCACCCTTGCTCCCTTTGCCTGGACTACTTAAGGGGTGCTGGAAAGCCATCAATTTGGCCTTTACCCTATATGACCTGAAGTTCAGTATCTGGAAGGATGGGTAAGTCCAATTCCTTCCAATGAGGAAATGAAGCCATAGTGTATTAAAAGGAGGGGGGGGAACAGTCAAACTTAGATTTTAAGCAGTTTCAAGCACATTTCAGCTGGGTGAGAAATAAACCAGTTCAGCTCCCAAAATTGATATTCGGGAAGATAAAGCTCATAGAGCTCCTTCCAAACTGATACACAATACTTATGTGGACATATTCTAATAAGGAAGAACAAAACATTCAAAAGAATACAGAAGCATGCCAGGAAAAAAAAGTTGTGGATGGGTTTAGTGTGTGACAGAAAAACTGGTCAAGAGAAGAATGCAGGATGTAAATACTACATTTCTTTTATTCCTGATAGGTACAGAAAATCTCAGAAATGGTCTGACTCAAAATCAAAAGGAAATATTGCAAACAATAACAAAAGAACATAATGGTTCAAATAAATGCTATACAAATTATTGTGATTTAGATTATGTAATGAATTGATGCACAATCCTGACCACATAAATGGAGAACAACTTAATATGGAAATTACGAATGGAACAACAGGGATACATCTTTGCCTATCTGAAATGCTACATGATGCTAAAGAAATTATAAGCAATTACACAAATGGAATGTTCGGGAGGAACAATTAATTTGTACTGACACTGAAATATTTATAAATGTTCAGACAAAAAAAAATTACTCTACTGCCCTTCAACAGGAGTACCCTCCCTTTCAGCTCTGATCTGTTCTGTTGTTAAGAGTAAATATTCATCCCCCTTATGTCTATGCCCTTATGTCTTTATTACTCTCCAGTCAGATCAAATAGAAAAATTAAACTTCAGAGAAAGTACCCAGAAAATACTTGCAGAGAGAGGTGTAATGTTATTCTATTATCTGTTCTAAGTTCTATTCTATAATCTGTCTTAATTAGAGGCCCAGAAACATTCTACAATGGAGATGCATGGATAGATGAGCTATTTGGCATTATTAAAAGAGGCTTTTCTAATTCGTGGGCCTTCATTTTCTATATAAAACTGTAGCATCAGGCATAATTGAGATATACTCCTGATATATCAGAAAACCTTCCTTGGTAACAGCATATAAATTTAATTGCCTGCATGTATTCTATTCAAGTGTAGAAATTGTCTGAAATCATTCCCAAAACTATTCATTGTAGAATTAAAATATGAAAAAAGCATTAGGAGAACACTTAATAAGAAAAAATAATTTTCACTTGAGGAGCTGTTATTTGTACTTTGCTGTTTTTTAACAATAGAATTTAATCTATGCTTATTAACATTGAAAATATTCTGTCTGACCATTTTCCATAGCTTTCGTTGCTATTATTTGTGTATGACCTGAAAAGCTATATCAATTGAAAAAGCTGAACCATTTCTTTGGGTAGTTATGAGTATGTTTGTGCTACAGTTGGTTATTATTATTTATTTAAATAGCTATACAAGCTGTTTATGATTGTAGTCACTGTATACAACTAAAAGTGTAAAATATATAGAATTCATTTTGTTTTTGTTGTTCAGTCATTTAGTCATGTCCGACTCTTTGTGACCTCATGGACCATAGCACACCAGGCCTTCCTGTCCTCCACTGTCTTCCAGAGTTTACTCAAATTCATGTTCATTACATCAGTGATGCTATCTAACCATCTCATCCTCTGCTGTCCCCTTCTCCTTTTGCCTTCAGTCTTTCCCAGCATCAGGGACTTTTCCAGTGAGTCCTCTCTTCGCATTAGGTGGCCAAAGTATTTGAGCTTCAGCTTCAGCATCTATCCTTCCAATGAGCAGTCAGGGTTGATTTCCTTTAGGATTGACTGATTTGACCTCCTTGCAGTCCAAGGGACTCTTAAGAGTCTTCTCCAGCACCACAGTTCGAAAGCATCAATTCTTTGGTGCTCAGCCTTCCTTATGGTCCAGCTCTCACAGCCATACATTACTACTGGGAAAACCATAGCTTTAATTATACGGACCTTTGTTGGCAAGGTGATGTTTCTGCTTTTTAATATGCTGTCTAGGTTTGAGAATTCATTTACCATAGGATTTATTTAATTATTTATTTATTTATTTACATTGCAAATCATTGTATGTAGAATAGCATTTAAAAATGGTTTTAAAAATGAAAACCATAGGACTGCAAGATTATTTATTAAATTTGGCAATTTAAAGAGTGTCTGTGTGTCTTGTCTGCTCCACTGATCTAACTTTTGTTTCTGGGGCTGTGCTTAAAGAGCTTATTTAAACTTTAAAGCTTCTAAATGGGACCAGATTATTGGGGAGGGGAGAATACCTTATTCCATATCTACCTGTCCAAATGCTTCATTTGTGGAGTGCTTTCTGTGAAGATGCTTGCCAAATAAATGGAAAATGGACTTTAAACTTCAGGACACCTTTTTTATGTCTCAGATATTAAATTATTCTTATAATATTATAAAAATAATATTTAGGACTACAGGTAGTCCTCAACATACGACCACAGTTGGAACCGGAACTTCCATTGCTAAGCAATGTGGTCATTAAGTGAGTTGTGCCCAATTTTACGACCTTTTTGCCATTGTTGTTAAGCAAATAATGTGGTTGTTAGGCGAATCTGGCTTACCCCGTTGATTTTGCTTGTCAGAAGCCCCCTGGGAAGGTTGCAAATGGCAATCACGTGACCCGGGACACTGCAACCATTGTAAATACATGCCGGTTGTCAACTGCCCAAATTTTTATCACCTGACTGCGACATCATAAGTGCGAGGACCAGATTTAAGTCACTTTTTTCAATGCCATCGTAACTTTGAATGGTCATTAAATGAATGGTTGTAAGTCGAGGACTATCTATATTAGATCTTCACATTATTTTACTACAACTTTAAAAAATTCTTATTGTGAAAGTTCTTTGTTTTCCAATTACTAGACACACCACAGCATAGCAGATAAACCATACACAATATTTTATTGTGGCACACACCTTCCTCAACAATAGACCATTGCTCTGGGTTAACTCCACTCTCCTCCACTCTCCATTCTCAACTCTCCTTGGTTGATGTAGCCATGTAAATACATCTTTAATACTCAGTCCTTAAAACAAACAAAAGTCTCAAAGTCTGTAAAGTGGCATACAACCTTTGCCTCCCACCAAACGTTCTTGCACTGGTTGGGGTGAGGTGCTGCCTCAGTGTGGTTGCTCCTCTTCTGGTTGCTGCTGAACTCCAGGCCAAGCTCCACTCTCAAGCAGTGTTGCTTTTGAGCACTCCAGCTGAGCTCCCAAGCCAAGCTCCAGGCAGGAATCCCACCAGGATATGCTGCTTACTGTAGCTTGTAATCCTGACAGTTGACTGATAGCCTTCTTCCCTGCCTGTGATAGTTGTAAATTTCCAGACATCACCCCCCCCCCTTCCTCCTCTGCTTGCTTTCTTATCTCCTTGTCTCTTTTGCACCCACACACTTTGCCTTAGCATTCTTTTTTGTAAGCTAAGGGCCTTGGGTGGGGTGAGGCTGCCTATGGACACTGGTATGTTCCTAAAAACATCAGGGTATGGCTCAATTATCCAGGCAGCTGGAATGCCAGTGTGGATGCTTGTGAGTAAACTGTGAATGGGGAAATGAATGATGAATGAATGAGCCCATCTCTTCTCAAGTTTCTGGGACTATAAACTTTTACAGCCTTTTGGGAAAAGACATGAACTGAGCCTTGGGGAGGTGGGGGGTGGGAAGCATTTCTGCCTGGCTGCAGTGCTTTCCGAAATATAGACAGCAACCCCAGATTCATTTCCTCACACGTACATTATTGCAATTAGAAAGTTATTGATTATTTGGGAATTGTGCTGTTTACTGTTTATATTGCTTCTTACAAATTATACCTCTTAGCAGATTTGTGCAAGCAGTTACTCAAACTTTCCCCACCTGATGCCCTTCAGTACAAACTAAGTAGGTAGTACTAATATATTTCTTATTTTATTAACAAAGGAGAGAAACACGGATCTCTCAAATACACGTATTGGCATGGCTTTATTTTAACTTTTTCAGAAATGACCTAGAATTAGAATTGAGCAGTGACTAGGTTTGTGGATGATAATCAAGTATTCTGGTGGTAACTCTAAAGCATCTTTTTTCAAAATAAACCAACAAAAAAGCAACTGTGTAAAGTAACTAATGCAATCTGTGTCCCAAAATAAATCAGTATCATATATACATTTATGGTATATGAACTGGCATCTACTGACAAAAAAGTAGAAGAAATCTTGGATCACAATAAGTGAAATGAAATATCAATGCAATGTGTATTGTGCAATGTGCAACAGCTATCAAAAATATAAAATACATGGAAATGAGAATTAGAAAAGGGATTGGATATAAGACTGCCTGCAATGTAATGCTGCAAAAACAAAAATCCCAACAGTAAACTCATACTTAGGGATACCCAATTCTCTTTTAGTCCTTTCATCCCATATTAATAGGAATGTGCATGCTTTGAAAATAATTGGGAAAAGATACTTTGGAACATGTAAGAGTGCAAGCATAGCATATCTTTAAAGCAGCCACCTCTTTTTTCAGGTCCATGTAGAAACCTGAAAAAGATGTGGTAGCTTTAAAAAAAGTGTTGCATTTGCACTCCTAGCCATTTCAAACCAACTCTTTCAAATTATTTTCAAAGCAGGCATAGGCCTATTAAGTAAAAACTTCTAGTTGATCCAATTCCTGGTGCTTTGTAAACACATTCTTGTGGTTTCCTTTGCAGCAATTCAGAAGTCATTTTTTTCCCCCATTTCTGGGACATCTTTTGACTTCCCAGAGATGTCTTGGTGATCTTCAATCCAAGTATTCATCAAGTTCAACCCTGTTTAGCTTTCTGATCAGGCAAATCAGCTGGGCAATATGAGAGGGCTAAAAACAGCAAATAATTTCAAGCAAAATATCAGAAAGGTAAAGGACTTTTTCTTCTGAAAACAAACATCCCACCCCAAATATGATACTTGGAGCTTTATGTTTAGAAAAACATTTGACAAAAACATGGTAGGGAAAGGAGCAAGACAGATATTTATTAAACTATGCATGTTATGAAGGAAATAGATTTTTAAAAGTTCTTCTCATTTCTAATGATAAATCAGGTAATTTCATGAAACTGGAAAGTTAAAAAAAGTTTTTTTTATGGATATGTTTTAGCTACTATCTTGGTGGCTTTAAAATGAGAAGTAGTTGCTTTTATGGCTACTAGTTACAAGGAGATTTTATCTTCAGAGTTGTATGCCCCAGATGGCTTTTTTAGTATGCCAAGTATAACTACTTTGGCTACCATACCTTGTCTTGGGCAGCAATGACAGATCTTGAGCTGACCCTTCTGAGCTCTGAGGATATCTTCCTTATTCAGGAAGATCCTCTCTAAATTAGCCTGCCACATTCAATAGAAGATCTACTTCCAGTGTCATGAAAAATAAAATTAGACTGACAGTCCTGGGATTTTCTATATCTAGTTCTTTGCCAATGTTCCTTGAGCACTTACTAATATTATGTTTTTAATCTCTTGTTATTTTAACTGAATTGTAAACCGCCCAGAGTCACTTGCGAGATGGGCTGTGTAGAAGTATGAGAAATAAATAAATAAATAAATAAATAAATCAATGAAATATCTATTTGGTTGGAATCTATAGCCTATTAATGTGATTGTTGATTTGAAACATGTCCTGGCAAAGAATTCTTCTGACGCTACTCAGGACTGCAAAGCTGCAAATTAATATTTGCCCAGACAAGACTTTTTTTTTTTGCTTCATTGTTAAGAGAAAGAGATTAGGAAATAAGTTTTCCACAACTTCTGAAAAAGGCAGCATGAACAGGCTGGTAGATATTTGATTAGATGATATAAACTACAGCTTTGTGCTTGGAAATAGACTTCTGGATTTCCTGCAGAATAATTGTACAACCTTTTGATTTTGATTTTCCTCAGAAATAAAGCTATTTTTATTATAACACATAATCAACTTGTTTTGGAACATACCATTGAAGAGGCTGATATTTCATTTTTGCTTATATATAGATTTTCTTTTAATGGATCTTCCTCTTTAAAGTATTATTTACAACACTAAAAATATGAGGCTTGATCAAAATCTCAGGTACTTAAAGATTGTTACTTTAATATTTCATCAGCTATAGTTTTGCAAGCAAGCCTTTCCTGCCAAAATAATCTCTTCTACACTACTTAAATGACAGGAGAGTCATCTTTTGCTCTTGGCCGTCAGTCTACAACTTTCTTACCCATTATAGATTAATGATAGTCTCCTTTAAGTAGTAGATATTTTAATTTTATCCAAGCTAAAAAGCAAAATTTACATGGTGAGAAGAAAAGGGGAAGAATACTTAAAATTGGTATGGGGATTGACTGCCTTGTTTCTAGAGTTTTGGATAACATAGGGAAAACAACAAATGCAAGTTGTTTTATCTTTGTAGGCAGATTGCCTATTCTGAGTAGATGAAAGCTCTCTAATCTGAGTGAAATAGACACTTAGATTTTATTCAAAGGTGTTGCACTGTCCTTTTCTATTCTTCCCTCTCCTTTTATTGTAAAACCTATTTCAATCCATAAACCTCACTGTTAAATGTCATGGTGCCATAACTGTTGAACATAGCATGAGCAACTTACCATTTCTTAAAGAAAAAAAAGTCATGGTTTTATCCTTCTCAAAATCTAAATACTTTTTAAATTTAAGGGAATCGGTGTAACATAACTTTAAGCTATTAATATTCCTTTCAATCAAGAAATATTTTCATTCTAATATTTTCATTCCAGAATATTTTCATTCTAACTCTGGTATTCAATTGATAAAGTTCCATTTCATCTAGTTTTAAATCCTAACTTCTTTTAGTCTATAATCCATTCAGTAGAACAGATTCTTCCCATTTTTCTTGATGTTGCTCCTTTTCTAATGGTTTTACCAAAGTTTTGTTCTCAATCCCATAAAGAACAGGAAAGAACAACATATTTTAGGGAAATATCTTGCATTTATATAATGGATAGATCTCCCTTCTTCCATTTCCTTTGAAATGGAATCTTTTAAAGCTGCTGGATTTCTGGCTGCTTTCACTGACATTCTTACTAAAATCAACAGTTTTTTATATATATTTAAGAAAGGATGTAAAAAGTTCTTCAAAACAAAAGGAAAATATGCAAAAGATAAGAACACCTCTATTGTAGTGAAGACAGAAAAAAAAACCATTCATTCCAAAAGAGTCAAAAACAAAAGAGTGATCTAATCCTATCAATCTAGACAGCAGCGGAGTGATCAGCAAAACCTGGGAAACACAGTTTCTGACCAGCCAAGAGGACAAGAAAGATTCCATCCTTATGGGCTTTAAAAAAAAGATTGAAAAATTCCATTTTGCCTTTTGTTCTTCTGTCTTCTATCCTGAAAGAAGCATGGTCCTTGCAAGGAAAGAGAGTGCTCTAACCCAGAGGACGTTTGGAGAAGCAGAAGAAAAGAGCCAGCAATAATACATAAACTTCTGGAATCAGTACCCTCATTCTGGCAGAGAATTTAGCCTCATACATCCCAACTGTTCTTCTAAGCTACTGAAATGTCAAGCATAAGGTGAAAGATTTATACAATTGGAAGAAAAATCAGAGTAAGGAGGAAGTTCTGGTGATAACTACCAAACAGGCTATCCCTGTAAGATTTCTGGAGGAGGGTCTTAGAGACTCCTGCTTCAGGAAGCCAGGGGGTCGAGCCACCACATCCTTCAGTCAGTGTGTGCAAGGGCACATGCTATTAGAGCCCCAATATGCTGTAATCATAAACTATCTTCCACCTCATTTATTACCAATGAAGAATATAGAGAATTATGGCAAGCTTTTTTGAACAATTATTTATCCCTAATCAAACCTTAGCAAAAAGACAGTTCTCCACTGTATCTTTAAAAAAAAACACTTTTTTTTACCAGCTTCAGAAGAAATAATGTTGAGAAAGTGCATAAGCATTAGGACCATAGCCTAGGTGTGTGATTGTTTTAAACTAAGGTAGCATAGCATACTCCAGCAAAGGAGATCATTACCTTGTCATGGTGCTGGAGCTTGGGCATCACAATGATGCCACGAGCTAAACCATGAAGGGACACCAAAGATGGGAAGGTCATGGCAGAGAGGTCAGAATAAATATGATCCCAACCCACCCCAGTATTCTTGCCATGAAAACTAAATGGATTAGTACAACAAGAGATATATCAGTATACCATTGGAAGATGGGACTCCCAGGTCGGAAGATGGTCAAAATGCTACTGGGTAGGAACAGAGGATAAGTTCAACTAGCCCCAGATGTGATGACACAGGTAGCTCAAAGCCTAAAGGGCGGCTAGCGGCCAACGGTGCTGGTGGTGAACGACGAATCCGATGTTGTAAAGATCAACACTCCATAGGAACCTGGAATGTAAGATCTATCTGGTGAACGACGAATCCGATGTTGTAAAGACCTGGAATGTAAGATCTATGAGCCAGGGCAAATTGGATGTGGTTATTGGTGAAATGTCAAGATTAAATATAGACATTTTGGGTGTCAGTGAACTGAAATGGACTGGAATGGGCCACTTCACATCAGATGACCACCAGATCTACTACTGTGGACAAGAGGACCACAGAAGAAATGGAGTAGCCTTCATAATTAATATTAAAGTGGCTAAAGCACTGCTTGGATACAATCCAAAAAGTGATAGAATGATCTCAATTCGAATTCAGGGTAAGCCATTTAACATTACAGTGATCCAAATATACGCCCCAACCACAGATGCTGAAGAAGCAGAAGTAGACCAGTTCTATGAGGATCTGCAGCACCTACTGGAGAATACGCCAAAAAGAGATGTTATTTTCATTACAGGAGACTGGAATGCTAAGGTGGCAAACAACACCAGGAATTACAGGTAAGCATGGTCTGGGAGAACAAAATGAAGCGGGACTTAGGCTAATAGAATTTTGCCAAGACAATTCACTGTGCATAACAAACACTCTCTTCCAGCAACCTAAAAGACGACTTTATACATGGACTTCACCAGATGGTCGACATCGAAATCAGATTGACCACATCCTTTGTAGCCAAAGGTGGCAGACATCTATACAATCAGTAAAAACAATACCTGGAGCTGACTGTAGTTGAGATCACGAACTTCTTATTGCACTATTTAGAATCAGACTAAAAAGAATAAGGAAGACCCACAGATCAGTTAGATATGAGCTCACTAATATTCTTAATGAATATGCAGTGGAGTTGAAGTATAGATTTAAGAGACCAAATTTAGTAGATAGGGTTCCAGAAGAACTATGAACAGAACTTCGCAACATTGTTCAGGAGGAAGCAACAAAACACATCCCAAAGAAAAAGAAAACCAAGAAGGCAAGATGACTGTCTGCTGAGACACAGGAAGTAGCCCGAGAAAGAAGGAAAGCAAAAGGCAACAGTGATAGGGGGAGATAAGCCCAATTAAATGCAAGATTCCAGAGTTTAGCCAGAAGAGATAAGGAATTATTTTTAAACAAGCAATGTGCGGAAGTGGAAGAAGACAATAGAATAGGAAGGACAAGAGACCTCTTCCAGAAACTTAGAAACATCGGAGGTAAATTCCAGGCAAAAATGGATATATCAAAAACAAAGATGGCAAGGACCTAAGAGAAGCAGAAGAGATCAAGAAAAGGTGGCAAGAATATACGGAAGATCTATATAGGAAGGATAATTATATCGGGGATAGCTTTGACGGTGTGGTCAGTGAGTTAGAGCCAGACATCCTGAAGAGTGAGGTTGAATGGGCCTTAAGAAGCATTGCTAATAACAAGGCAGCAGGATACGACGGTATCCCAGCTGAACTGTTTACAATAAATAATTGTAGTATAATGCACAGTATATTAGTAATATACTTTGAGAAAAGTGGACCTATTTAAATTAAGCAAATATACATCCTTATTCTTGCAAGATGATGCTGTCAAGGTGATGCATGCCATAGGCCAGCAAATTTGGAAAACACAAGAATGGCCATCAGATTGGAAAAAATCAACTTATATCCCCATACCAAAAAAGGGAAGCACTAAAGAATGTTCAAACTATCGAACAGTGGCACTTATTTCACATGCAAGTAAGGTAATGCTCAAGATCTTGCAAGGTAGACTTCAACAATTCATGGAGCGAGACTTGCCAGATGTACAAGCTGGGTTTAGAAAAGGCAGAGAAACTAGAGACCAAATTGCCAATATCCACTGGATAATGGAGAAAGCCAGGGAGTTTCAGAAAAATCATCTATTTCTGTTTTATTGACTATTCTAAAGCCTTTGACTATGTGGATCATAACAAATTGTGTCATGCTCTTGGTGGTATGGGGATACCAAATCATCTTGTCTGCCTCCTGAGGAATCTGTATAATGACCAAGTAGCAACAGTAAGAACAGACCACGGAACAATGGACTGGTTTAAGATTGGGAAAGGTGTACGGCAGGGTTGTATACTCTCACCCTACCTATTCAACCTGTACGCAGAACATATCATGTCACGTGCTGGGCTTTATGAATCCAAGGGTGGAGTTAAAATCGCTGTAAGAAACAGTAACAATCTCAGATATGCAGATGATACCACTTTGATGGCTGAAAACAAGGAGGAGCTGAGGAGCCTTATGACGAAGGTGAGAGAAGAAAGTGCAGAAGCTGGGTTGCAGTTAAACCTCACAAAAAACAAGATTATGACAACCAGCTTGATTGATAACTGGCAAATAGAGGGAGAAAACATGGAGGCAGTGACAGACTTTGTATTTCTAAGTGCAAAGATTACTGCAGATGCTGACTGCAGCCAGGAAATCAGAAGACGTCTACTTCTTGGGAGGAGAGCAAAGACAATTCTTGATAAAATAGTTAAGAGCAGAGACATCACACTGACAACAAAGATCCACATAGTTAAAGCAATGGTATTCCCCGTAGTAACCTATGGCTGTGAGAGCTGGACCATAAGGAAGGCTGAGTGAAGGAAAATTCTGAGAGTGCGTTGGACTGCAAGAAGATCAAACCTGTACATACTCCAGGAAATAAAGCCAGACTGCTCACTTGAGGGAATGATATTAAAGGCAAAACTGAAGTACTTTAGCCACATAATGAGAAGACAGTATACCCTGGAGAAGGTGCTGATTCTAGGGAAGGTGGAAGGCAAAAGGAAGACCAAGGGCAAAATGGATGGATGATATTCTGAAGGTGATGGACTCAACCATGGGAGAGCTGGGGATGGCAACGGCCGACAGGAAGCTCTGCCATAAGCTGGTCCATATAGTCACAAAGAGTCAGAAGCGACTGAATGAATAAACAACGAACATTTAGTTATGATGTAAAGCAATATTATTTATTAATGTCCCTCAGTGGATTAGGACACTTCTGAAATAATTTTTCAGCAAAATATGCTACAAATTAATTAATTATGTGTGAAGATGGAACTTAATATAGATATGTGAGTCATAAAATTAACTATTTACTTCAGGAATATACAACCTATACCACTAGTAGTATACATGGATTGTGGGCTGTTTTCAAAAGCTCTCTATAATACATAGATAAATTCAGATCTTTGCTGAGAGATGACTGGTACTATTTCTTGAATGAAAGGAAGAAACAGAGAGAAAACAAAATTTCAGAAACAGAGATAATAACTGAACACCCCAATGACTTGCTTAAACCTTACTTATCTTTAAGTGGGCTCTTTTTTTTTTCTGTGAAAATTTGTTTTTTATGACTGTGGGTTTCATATTATTTCAGTTTACCTAAAGTTTGTCTTAGTATTTGCAGTATTTACCATAGTACTAGAACATTTGGGAGCCACATTCTGGGCATTATATTCATTCATAGGAGTACTTATACTATGTTACTTTAGCAAATGACTTCTCAGTAGCACTGCAATTTCCAAATTTGGGGCTGACCAAGGGCAAGATGGATGGATGATATTCTGGAGGTGACGGACTCGACCATGGGGGAGCTGGGGATGGCGACAGCCGACAGGAAGCTCTGGCGTGGGCTGGTCCATGAAGTCACAAAAAGTCAGAAGCGACTGAACGAATAAACAACAAAGCATAGCATAGTAAGCCTTCCTAAATAAAGAAGCTTCTCAGAGCCATCCTGTACATGTTGTTGTTGTTGTTCATTCGTTTAGTCATGTCCGACTGTTCGTGACCTCATGGACCATAGCACGCCAGGCCTTCCTGTCCTCTACTGTCTCCCGAAGTTTACTCAAATTCATGTTCATTACATCGGTGATGCTATCTAACCATCTCATCCTCCGACGTCCCCTTCTCCTTTTGCCTTCAATCTTGTACATGTAGACAACACTAAGTAAAATAACAGCAGTCACTGATCCCTACTTACCTTCTGCATAGGTTAAAACTATGCATTTTTGTCAGATATAATTAGAGGTAACACTGCTAAAAGATCAACAATTAAGGCTTTCACTTCAACCAGAATCTTCTCATACAAAACAGCACTAAGCAAGAAAGAAAGCATGCTATCAAGTTGATGCTATCAAGTCAGACTAGGAAAACAAGCTGTATCCTTCATATGAGGCAATAATTAAATGAAAGGAAAGTGAAGGACAAGCAGGAGCAATCAAGAAAGGAATATATTTTCATCATGATTTGCATTTGTCCTGTGTTTGAGGTTAATCCAAGACAATGACAAATAAAGGGTAGATTGTTGGCACCCTTTAGAAAAACAAAAACAAATACATTCAAGGCACATTACAATTAGAGAGGATTTTGATTATAAATTTTCTTTAGTAAGAAAGAGTTGCTTGTACTGTATATTAAATGGGTTGTTGACTTTTGTTCTACTCTTTCAGCCTTATTCTGAAATGTTAGAAGGTAAATTACTTTTAGGGTCACCTCCCAAACTATATTACTGTCTTTATTATGAGACAGAAGGAATGACTTATTTTTTAGTTTAAGGTTTCCCTTCTAGGTTGGAACATAAATTTAAACAAAGGATGCAGTGCTTCATGGATGTCCATAAAATTTCTTATCAGTTTCACTGCAATTAACATACCCACTATTAGTAAACTGCCATTCAACAGAATTTCTTTGATAATATCATCTACTTGAAAATTATTTGCATCATGTTTAAATAATATTGTATCATTCAAGTGTTATATCTGCACATGTTTATACAGTACCTGCCTTCAACATCTCCAATTCTAACCTTCCTGACTGGGGAGCACAGCCTAACAATCAATTAAATATGGTAGAATTTGCCATGTAATCAGGAATCCTATGTTTACAAAATTTCTGAGGCTTTAAGAAGCTCTGCTGGTGCTGGTAGTAGTAGTTCTCTTTAGACCTGTCTCTATAACATAAAGAGGTTGAGGTCTGAAAGATAAGTCAGTGCAAGCAGGGGTGTTGGAAATGGGCCCAGCAAAGTGCTGTATCTTTGCACATATCTGTTTGGGTATGATCTGTAAAGAAATATATCCTTGGAGTGTTTACATATTTCATATATCACAAAGTCCTTTCTGCAGTGGTACATACTGAAAAAACATACTGTATTACCATCTCATGTTATTCAAAGATACAATTTGTTCAAAATGCAGTATACCTGTATTTTACCTTCACTTAGCCATGTTATAGAAGTTTATCACATGGATGCAACATTCAATGAAACAATACAGTGCTGCCTAAATAAGCAGAATTGGTAGATTGACAACTTAAAAAACCTTTGTTCTTTGAATTCAGAAAGTTGCACAGGTAGACCTATGATCTAATGTAGTATAAAGGTAAAGTTACATCATTGCATACAAATGTTTAGGGACCTTGGTCAAAGTGAATATTTCAATGAATCCATACATGATAAGAAGCTGTACAACTTCTACATAGTATATATTTTTTCCTTTTTAAAATTCATTTTAAAACATTTAAGGAAAAAATGAATAACTACATAAAAGAAAAAAAGAAGAAACTAAATATGTGCATAGTGGATGAAAAATAAAACATCAGTAAATAAACACAGAATTTACAATTTTCATAAAATTTAAAATTCAATATTTAATTGATAAAATAATTAATTGAATATATAAAACTAGACTCATTTTATTATCTTAAGAAATAATTACAAAACACTATAGAACTCTAAACATTAATGTTTATATTGATATCACCCTAATATATCATTTATTCCTAAAATATTTGCACATGATCTTGTTAAAAAGAAGAGAGAAAAAGTGAAAAATGAAAAAACAAATAAAAATATATAAACAGTATTGAGTTCTAAATTCCATCCCTTTTTACCCACTTATGACTACATCAAAGTATTCATGAACAATAAAATTGCTTCTGGTTACTATCTTTACATCAAATATTTTCCCTTAAAAGCAATACTGTAAGTCAGGGTTTCTCAGCCAGGGTTCCGTGGAAACCTAGGGTTGTGCAGGAGGTCACTAGGGGTTCCCTGGGAGATCATGATTTATTTAAAACATTATTTCAAATGCAGGCAACTTCACATTAAAGAGGTAAGTTTCATTATTTGTTTTTAGTTTAAGAACACTGTTAATGCATACACTGTATACAGGCCTACACCTGAAACAAATATAATAATTTTGTAACTTCTGGCCTATATTTGAGCCTGAATGTGCAGGGGTTCCCCGAGGCCTGAAAAATATTTCAAGGGTTGCTCCAGGGTCAAAAAGTTGAGAAAGGCTGCTCTAAGTATTTAAGTTTCCCTTGTTGTATGACATGTAATACATGTTTGTACGTTGAGTCATGGCAACTGGATTTCTTTCTTTTGGTTGAAATGTTTCACTGCTTGTCCAAGTAGCTTCTTTAGACTGAAGAAGCTACTTGGACAAGCAGCCAAACATTTCAACCAAAAGAAAGAAATCCAGTTGCCATGACTCAACCTACACACAATTCCACCTGGATGACTGAGAATCTTCATTGACATATCGACATGTAATATACTGTATAGAGAAGCCATTCTTGCTCAAGTTTAGTCAAACTTCTGTTTGGGATATATACTGTTAGTTTTGCCATTGCTGAATATTCCCCAAGCTTGTTTTCCCAGTCTGATATTGACGGCAAAGTATCTCTTTTCAATGTTGGGCCAAATTTGTCATCACAGTCATCAGCATATGTTTTAATAAATTATAACATGTTTATATTTATTTGTTCTGTAAAGATTACATGGTACAGTTGAATCTGATATCTTTTTGCAAATTTGAATTATGTGCAGTACTACAAATTCAGAATAAGAAAGCAGTGTGCCTGATTAGCAAATTTATACCTATCGAAGAGAGCAAGTCCCACTCCCTTTTCGCACAGAAGATGTTGCGTAGTCTGGCAATGAAACGTCTGCACGAAAACAACAAGGCTCAGAGAGCACCAAGGACTCCACAAAATCCATACCTATTTCTTCTTTCTACATGATGCAAATTCTGAGCTGAATTGACTGGCTAAGATCTCCAATAACTATAGATAAAGGCTGCAGGGGGGGGAAATCTGAAAATATGGCACACTTTTCTCTTCAGCAGCTGCTATTGATAAAAAGACAAGCCATTGTCTTAATTCAACAGTAGCCTGCTTTTTGGACATAGAAACTTAGAAAAATCTTCAAAAAGCCATGTAGCTCTATTGTATTGCCCCTTATTCACATATAAACCTCTGTTTTGTTTTTATAGTACAAACTATATAGTACAAACTATATACAACAAAGATTTTTTTAAAAAAAGCCAATTTATATGATAAAAATGTGCTTTTTATGTCATTGATTAATTTGCTTGTTGACAATCTTGTTATATTACATTAATCAGGTTACATGACCTGATTAAGATATTTGCATTTTGTGCAGTTTCAATGGGATTTCTTTAACAACCACAAAATACAAAGAAATATATTCAGAGTTTTTCCTCCTTCCTTTCATTAAATCATTTTGGTGATTTGGTCTAATTAACAATAATCTTACTATGTCAGAGATCAGCATTTCACTTGGTTAGAGCAGCATCCTAACAACCAAGAGATATTCAAGTGAATGAACAAGAATATAAATATCAGATTACTTTTACTTCCTAAACAGGATATCTTGAGAGGAAGTAGAGCAAGAGAACTTCTCATGACAGTGGGAAAAGCATTAACATGAGGTTTAACATCATATTGTTGTTTTTAGGTTACAAGAATTGTGTGTTCTCTGTACTATATTCATAAGCCAAACTTCTTGCAGCAAGGAATTATGGCTGGGAATTGGGGTCCCAAAACATATGGATAGTACCAGGTGGGCATAAACATGAAACTTATTTCTAATTTCTAGCAAAGATCTTTTTCCCCCTGAATTATTTAAAGGAGACATTAATTGGTGGGCTCCCCTACTTGCAGGCTTATTTACTCACATAAAGAATTCCTGCCAAATTCTAGCTGATTGGGATCTCTCTATTGTGATTCCCATTCATAAAAAGGGGGATAAGGGTAACCCTTTAAATTATCAACCAATCAGTGTAATTGATATTGTAGCTAAACTGTATGCTAAATATCTTTTACGTACTGGAGCAAATGGTTCCTTAACAGGGACTATTAATACTCACAAAGGGGTCAGACAAGGATGCCTACTGGCCCCTATTTTGTTTAATTTATACATAAGTGACATCCCAAAGTTTTTACATTCATTCAATACAAATATGCCTAACATTAAAAATAACCATGTAAGCATACTGCTCTACGCAGATGACATGGTACTGATGTCACATACTCAAGTAGGAATGAGAAGACTGCTACGCAGGATTAGCATGTATTGCACACTTAATTACCTGTTCATCAGCAAATCTAAGACTAAGGTAGTTGTTTTTGGGAAGAGGAGGATCAGGTATAACTGGACCCTGGACAGGGAACATATAGACCAGGTCAAGTCCTATCTATACCCAGGGCTTGTTTTTACCGAAACAGGATCATGGCTCCTTCATTTCAAGAGGAGTTCCCTAAAGGCTACAGCCTGTGCCAACTCCTTAAGGCAGCTTATCTATCATAGCTACCCAGAATCGTTAACCCCAATTATAAAGGTATACAAAAGTAAAATTGTCCCAATGATCACATAGGGTGCAGAACTGTGGGGACACTTAAATGTCCCTTTGTTTGAACATATAGAGTCCTCTTTTCTGAAATGCATCTTGGGGGTGGACAAGTCGACACCAACTCGAGCAGTAAGAGCAGAGTTAGGTATACCCCCCATACAAAGCCACTCAGTAACTAAAGTATTTAATTATTGGCTGAAGATCCTTGTGAAATGGTCTTAATCTTCCTAGGCACAGAAGACAAAGCAGGGAGGAAGATGGGGGAAAGATTGTGCTTGAGGCCCCCACCTCTATTCAAGGAAGGATTTTCCAAGTTGGCATAAATGGATTCCTTTTTTTTGAGAGAGGGATCAAGGAATCCATTTATGCCAACTTGGAAAATCCTTCCTTGAATAGAGGTGGGGGCCTCAGGCACAATCTTTCCCCCATCTTCCTCCCTGCTTTGTCTTCTGTGCCTAGGAAGATTAAGACCATTTCACAAGCTCAACAGCAGCATGGTGATCTTAACGATCCTCCTTTAGACGATAAAAGGACTTAAAATAACATCTCAATATAACCATGACCTAGCCCCAGGTGTAAGGTCACACGGCTACCTAGAAACATATTTAGGATTCCCTTACTAACTTTGCTCAGACTGAAGAAGCTCCTTGGATAAGGAGAGAAACGTTTCCACTGAGAAAATAGAAATCCAGTTGACATGATTCAAGCTACAGATATCACATATACTGTATACATAGTAATATAAAGCATTAACTGATGCACTGTGTTCTTTACAACGTATAGTGAAGCCATTAATTTAGTTTCCTAGTGACTCTTTTTCTATCTGTACATATTTTGTTCCATGAAGGTCCATACACATGCTACAAGTTGTCATATTTCTGGAATAAAATAGCACCAAACCCTTCCTTGATATGGACAGTTCCTATGGACAGTTTGCTTATTTTAGATGGACTATAAAATTGCATATTGGTTCTGTTCTGAGGGTTTTATTTACATAATTTAGATCCTTCTCAGATTCTACAATTCAGTGCCAAATCATGTCTTTCAAATAATGCTCTCAGATTAGTAGGGTTGTCAGTGAGTATAGATATGAATTTTAAGACATAATGTACCATTTCCATGATCCTATGAGCATCTTTCTGGATCTTCTGTTTTGATATGCCTACAATTGCTTTTATTTTAGCTTAGTTTAATGCCATCTTTCATTAGTATTTCTGCAAGATACTGAGGACTTGAACTTTGAAACATCATTTGTTTTCATTCAACTTAATATGTGAAGATTTATTGCTTAATATGTATAGAACCAAAATGCCACCATATGAGTATGAATGTGTGTCTGCAACTTAAGCAACTGTAACTAAGAGGTTGAGAGAGACTCTCTGTAACATTTCTGGAGTCCTCCATTACTGTATAAGATCCCAAAGTTCAAATGTGTAACAATTGGAACTCCACGTAAGTAGCACATCCATCTTTAGCGTAGATTGTGCAATATCTTCTTTCAGCTATTGCATGGAGTGATGAAACATTTCAGAACAGTATCAAAGGGCATTTGTGGAAAGCTGTGTAGACCATAAAACATTTTAAACATAAAGATGTGTTTTCTTCTTCTAGTGGTACATGCCAAAATCCAGTGCATGCAACCTGCTTCGTAAATCTCTGCACTTCCCAGTTCTGCTAACAGCTCTACTCTTGTTAAGATGTAGTAATGCTGTCTTTGAATATTTGAATACTCTTACTTGTTATTTGGTCACCAAGCAAATTCTCAAACTTCCATCTTAATTGTGAACCATGACCATGGAATGAACCCATTTTGTTGATCCTTTTGTTCCATGAATAATTCATCTTGTGGAATGCTTGGTGCTCTCTGAGCTTTGTTGTTTTCTTGTAGACATTTCATTGCCAGACTAGGCAACATCTTCAGTGCGAAAAGGGAGTGGGACTTGCTCTCTGTTTATATACCCTGGCTTCTCCTGCTTGAGTTGGTGGGGGTATTGTACTCTCCTTGGTAGTTCCTTGGTTGGGCTGTTGTTTGCTGCTTGGTTGATTGGCTGAGTTAATAGTTCCTTGATTAGGGTATATTGTGTTGGTGCTCATCTTGGTGTTAATCTTTGCCTATCTGGGTGTTGATTGCTGGCAAGGAGGTGTTCTGGTCTTCTGGCTTTTCAGTTGTCTCTTATGAATGGTATATAAATGTAGTTTACCTCTATGTGTCTGTTGATGGCTGCTTTGCCTGAGTGCCAAGCTTCCAGGAATTCTCTAGCATTTTTGGATTTGGCTTGGTTTAATATGCTCAGTTAAAATTTCTGGAAGAAACATTAACAATCTTAGATATGCAGATGATACCACTTTGATGGCTGAAAGCGAGGAGGAGTTGAGGAGCCTTATGACGAAGGTGAAAGAAGAAAGTGCAAAAGCTGGGTTGCAGTTAAACCTCAAAAAAACCAAGATTATGGCAACCAGCTTGATTGATAACTGGCAAATAGAGGGAGAAAAAGTGGAGGCAGTGACAGACTTTGTATTTCTAGGCGCAAAGATTACTGCAGATGCTGACTGCAGCCAGGAAATCAGAAGACGTCTACTTCTTGGGAGGAGAGCAATGGCAAATCTTGATAAAATAGTTAAGAGCAGAGACGTACCCATACTTTCAACTGGGAAACTGTGTTCATCACACTAACAACAAAGGTCCGCATAGTTAAACAATGGTATTCCCTGTAGTAACCTATGGCTGTGAGAGCTGGACCATAAGGAAGGCTGAGCGAAGGAAGATAGATGCTTTTGAACTGTGGTGTTGGAGGAAAATTCTGAGAGTGCCTTGGACTGCAAGAAGATCAAACCAGTCCATACTCCAGGAAATCAAGCCAGACTGCTCACTTGAGGGAATGATATTAAAGGCAAAACTGAAGTACTTTGGCCACATAATGAGAAGACAGGATACCCTGGAGAAGAAGCTGATCTTAGGGAAAGTGGAAGGCAAAAGGAAGAGGGGCCGACCAAGGGCAAGATGGATGGATGATATTCTGGAGGTGACAGACTCAACCATGGGGGAGCTGGGGATGGTGACGGCCGACAGGAAGCTCTGGCATGGGCTGGTCCATGAAGTCACAAAGAGTCGGAAGCGACTGAACGAATAAACAACAACAAAGATGCTCACAGTTTCCCAGTTGAAAGTATGGGTACGTCTGTCCATGTGTTATGAGATTAAGGAAATTGTGATGTCCCAGAGAACCCCTAGTGACCTCTCATGGAATCCTAGGGTTCCACAGAACCCTGATTGAGAAACCCTGCTTCAGAGCAATGCTATCTCCCCATCCTCCTGATTATTATCTATTCCATCAGTTCTAATAAAGTAACTATTTCTTAAACCAAGTATGTTGTTTAGGTGAAATATGAAGATCTTTTTCCTTCTGAACAAAGTAAGGATGTTTCTTTGTTATGCCATACTGAAGATATGACATCAGTAATAATCTTCTCTAATCACATTCATTTTTAAAAACAGATTATTTAAAAAAAGCAATAGAAGTGGAGACATTTAACCAAAGTGATTAAAGATGATTTCCCAAGTGTAGACATGTTTCACATATATCAGGGAGATGTTACAGAACCGAATTGTTAGATAACATTTGCTTTTCAAAAGCTCCCTCCCCTTAAAAAAAAGTATAAATTGCAAGCTAGGAAATCTTTGTAATAATCAGATTAAATATTAGCAGTTACATGCTAATTCACAAGTCACTGCACTTACAAAATGCTATTTAAGACTGCTGTGCTTCAGAAGTAATAACTCATCAGCTCAGTCCTGACCAGTGCCAACACAGAATCATTCCCTTATGTTTTCTTTGTTTTCGGCATAATTTCTTAGTTCAGAACAATGTGTTTGCTAATGCACTGTAATTGGCTCTGCTCTAGAAGAGGAAACAACAAACAAACAACCAGCCATTTTCAGCCTCATCATCATGTCTAAACCAGGGTTTGAAGATTAATCAGACTCCTCCTCCTCCTCCTCCTCCTCCTCCTCCTCCTCCTCCTCCTCCTCCTCCTCCTCCTCCTCCTCCTCCTCCTCCTCGTATAGGGAAAACAGTAACATTTGTTTATAAACAATCCAATGCTCAGTTGTAACATTACTGAGGAGCAGTTTGGTATAGTAGATATTCCACTCTTCTAGTTGCTGGATGGTTTCTTATCTAGATACACAGATGCACACACACACAGAGTTACATCTCCAAACTAAAGTAATGTTTATTTTTACATGGCTATTCAAGTATATAATTTGTGCTTATTTCTATTATACAGTGCCTTAGCTTCACAACTACTAGATCTATTTATATACAGAGCTTTTTATAGTTGTCTCACTCACACACTCCCTTATTCACATAGGTGTTACTTACCACTACCTTGTTATGTTATCTCTTTTCTTAGATGGTTTAACAATACTTTCACATTTAGGCTACTCTTAGCCTTGAGAGGATGAGAGAAAGAGGAATAGCTTTATTAAGCATTTTGGAAAGCACTTGGTTATGCTTTTCCCATGCTAACTCCTGATTTGCCCTTCCCAATTGTAGCTTCAGTTTTATTAACTGCTAGTCGCTCTGCAATTCTGCATTCCAATTCTGTTTGCTCCTGCTAGTCCCTCAGTGTGAAGGTTCCTCATTCCACGTATCCTCTTTTCAATAGTGCCTGCTTTCTTCCAACGGTGACTTGGATCCATGCAGAGTTGGACTCTGGTTGAGAAGGTCCAGTTGACTGAGTCTGAACTTGAGACTCCTGAGGAAGTGGACAAGGTTCTCCAATCTGTGAGCTTGGCCATCTGCTTATTAGATCCAAGTCATCCTGGGTTGTTAAGGCTGCATGGGAGGTGACCTGTACTTGGCTCCATGTGATGGTGTCAGCTTCCTTGAGGGAGAAGCTGGTCATTCCTGACTTGAAGGAAGAGGTGGTACACTGCCTCCCCAAGAACTCTCAGTGGACACAACAATTCTGGATAACTATAATTGAGTCTCCAATCTTCCCTTTCTAGGGAAGGTTGTTGAGAAAGGGGTCAGACAACAGAGGATCTTGGAGGGAGCAGATTATCTGGACTTCTTTCATCAGGTTTCAGGATGGGATACTGTATGGAGACAGTATTGGTCACATTTGTTGATGACTTTTGACGGAGACAGAATGGAATGTTTCATTCATCCTTGTGCATGATTGTGTGATGATGCGTGTGATGTCACTCCCCATCCCACTGACACCCATGCTTCTACTTGACAATGTAGAGAAAACTGCTGCTTCTTATCCTGGAACAGAAAAATATAACTGCCAAACATTTATACTTAATTATATCCATCTGGCTAAACACAGACTAACAGATATGCATGTCACAACTGCAAACAATAAAGTGGAAATTGGTTTTGTATAGTGCTTAAGCAGTTGCCCTTTGACTTGGGTGATCCGTTCAAATTCTCATTTGATCACAGAGCTCACTTGCTTTCAGCCCAGGTTGATGTGAAAATAAAATTAGGTTCTCAGAGGAAAGACAGGAGGTAAATGCAAAATAATAACAACTGCAAACCAAAGAAATTAAAAAAACAAACAGTGCAAGCTGTAAAAGCAAAATCTGTCTTTCAGCAATAAAATATAAGAGATAAGCTTATTAACAGAGGGAGCAATGCTATTAAAATGCTTGGTTTCCAATGTCTATGGTTTTAGAAGGTGCTTAGAATTACTTGCCAAGATCTAAAAAAAAAACCCTCAAAAACTGTTCCACTTGTTATCTGTTCATGTTTCACTGGTATGACTAACTGAATTAATTGTAATGTCTGTTCACAGTTATATTTCCTGTTTATAAACCTATTGATAAATTTAATGTTTCAGATCTTTTTTTAACTTCTAGTTCCATGTTTATTTACTTCTGCTTTTATTTTCATAATATCCTACATATTATAGACATTATACCTCAACCAGAGTAGTTGTAGCACTCCACAGAACATCTAAAACTACTATGGCAATTAAGTTCAGAATACCACCTCTTGTACTTGCTATTAACTGGATGCCAAATTATTTGAGTGCCTCCACTCAAGTAAGTACTTCTTGACATCCTTTTCCCTAATACACCAAGGATTAATTAAAATTAGAGACTGCAGTCCCAAATCCTCAGACTGCAGTGTGTGGAATTCTTCCTGTTTGAAGAGCATAGGCATGGAACATATGCTCTCTGGTAAATAATTTCTGGACTGACTTGTTCATTCATTCACTTGCTTCCTTCCTCCCTACCTCTTATTCTGTCTGCTATAACTGTTCTGCTGTCACATAGCTCTTTCCTTAATTATGTTATTCCCAGATGAAGATTCCACTTGGTATACATTGGTCCTCTTTTTATTCCAAGTAAATAAGAATTAGAGTAAGCACAGGCAGCCATAATGAGAAGAAATAGCATCTCAATAATTTAAAATAATTAATTTTAAGATTAATTAAAATTCATGATGTACTACTAAGAAATAAGGTTAGTACTAAATTCTATGGGCTGGGAGATGAAAACTTTTTTTAAAAAAATCTTTAAAAATGGCCATTGTCCCATTGAAGGAGGGTGGGGATCAAGCCAAAGTGGGACAAAGCTATTACCCAGTGGCAACTGTAGGGAGAAAGATAGGGTCAACAAAGGTGAAATCCTCCCCTCAAATACTGTAAATAACCAAAAGAAGAGCAAAGTATATTTACATCTTGTTTGCAGTTTGATTTGTGGCATACTGTCTTTAAACACATTGTAACATTCCCTAGCTTCTCAAGCTGAAATATAAGCATTTTAAAAGGCTCTAGCAAAAACCCATTCCATACAAAAGCAATCTGAGAACAACAGACAGGTCATATCAGAAAATGACAATTTTGCAAATAAATTGTTGCCCAGATAGCCCACATTTCAAAATGAACAGGTAACAAAGCTTGCAACACACACAGTTGTCCCCCCATCCCATAAAATAGAATAGAATAGAATAATAACTTTATTGTCATCCCACTATACACTATACAAGTGCACAATAGAATGAAATTTTGTTGCAGTTGGCTCACAATTTCACTCAAGCAATAAAATACTAATGATAGTAATAAAAAACATAATTACTATAAAATACCCATTCTTATAAAATATACATTCTTATAAAATATACATTCTTTAACTCACAGTCAAACATTAAAATACTAATAAAAATCCATAATTACTATAAAATATACATTCTTTACATATCCAACATATTTCACCTAAAATAACCTATTTGGCATTCAAGAATCCAATAGCCTGGGGGACAAAGCTGTTTCCCAATCTGGCTGTTCTACATGGGATACAGTGGAACCTCTTCCCAGAGGGTAACAAAGAAAACAAACCATGATGATGATGGGAGGCATCACTGATGATCTTCCGAGCTCTGGACAAACAGCGTGCATGTGCTAAATCTTGGATGAGGGGCAGAGATATCCCAATTATCTTTTCTGCTGCCCTTACCACTCTCTGCACAGACTTTCTATCTGAGGCCCTACAGCCTCCAAACCAGATGGAAATACAGCTTGTAAGTATACTCTCTATAGTGCCTCTGTAGAAAGTAAGGAGAATGGAAGATGGGAGATGTACTTTCTTCATCCGACGCAAAAAGTGCAAATGTTGCTGTGCTCGCTTTACCAAAAATGTGGTATTAAGGGACCAGGACAGACTATTTGTTAACTGCACCCCCAGGAATCTAATGCTACTGACTGACTCCACAGCTATGTTATTGATAAAAAGTGGAGTGTGACTGCACCGGTTCTTCCTGAAGTCTATAATAATCTCCTTAGTTTTTTCCACATTTAAAACCAAGCTGTTTTTATTGCACCACTCCACCAAACCCTTTACCTCCTCCCTATAAGCCCACTCATCCTCACCCCTGATAAGACCCACTACAGTTGTATCGTCCGCATATTTCACAATGGAATTGGTGGTATACTTGGCGCAACAGTCATGTGTCATCAGGGTGAACAACAATGGGCTCAAGACACAGCCCTGTGGGGAGCCGATGCTTAGGGAGATAGAGCTAGAAGTATTATATCCAACTCGCACCGACTGAGACCTCTCAGTAAGGAAGTCAAGTAGCCAATTACACAAGGGAGTACTAAAACCTAGAGAACCCATTTTGTCCACCAAATGCTGGGGAACAATCGTATTGAACACTGAGCTGAAATCTATAAACAGCAATCGCACATAACTGTTCTTCTCCTCAAGATGTACCAGACTCGAATGAAGAACAGAAGAGATAGCATCCTCTACGGTGCGATTCCGCCGATAAGCAAACTGAAGTGGATCAAACGAAGGGGGGAGTCTGGAAACAATATAATCTTTCATCAGTCTCTCAAAACATTTCATCACAATGGGAGTGAGAGCTATCAGGCGATAGTCATTGAGACACGTGATCGTAGATTTTTTAGGCACAGGTATAATAGTTGCAGTCTTAAAGCTCACCGGGACTACAGTCTGGTGCAAGGAAATATTAAATATGTCTGTAAAGACACTGGCCAGCTGTTCAGCACAGTCCCTCAGTACCCGCCCTGGGATATTATCTGGGCCCGCTGCTTTCCGAATATTAATTTTCCTCAGGGTCCTCCTGACATCAATTATATCAAGGGTAGGTGCCTGCTCGTCGGGGTGGGATTCAACCTTCCTCACAGGAGTATTATTAGATGCTTCAAACCTACAAAAAAACCTATTGAGTTCATTCAGAAAATCTATATTCTCCTCACATGATGTTGGAGTAGCCTTATAATCTGTAATAGTTTGAATACCCTGCCACATGCGCCTGGTATTTGTGGAATCATGAAAAAATTCCTGAACTTTCCGGCTATAGACCTGCTTTGCTATTCTCATCGCCCGGTTCAGATCAGCTCTGGCTGTTCTAAGAGCCTCCATATCACCAGATTTAAAAGCAGCGTTTCTTTCTTTCAGCTTCACATATACTTCACGAGTCATCCAAGCTTTCTGATTCACCCGTAAGATGATGTTCTTAATAACACTAACATCATCCATACATTTTTGGATATATGCAGTTACAGTTGAAACATATTCCTCCACATATTCCTGCCATTCCTAAAAGGCAATTAAAGTAAGAATTATTCAAGTTCTGGCTGTGAGATTCGTTTTTACAAGTTCCTAAAAGCAAAGGGTGGACAGCGAGCACTCTTGGTGCTTGGAGGGTAATTCATAACCTGGGAGACACCCAGGAGAAAATCCTCTGCTATGTATGTGTTTGATAAATGGTCTTCTGAAGGAGCATCTTCAGAATACTCTTTCAGATCTCCATGCCTGGACAGGTTTGCCATGTATGAGTAAGTCCACTAATACTAGATCAGTCTTCCCCAGTCTGATGCTGTCCATATATCTTGAACTACAACTCCATATGTCCAACACATATGCTGACTGGGAAATATGGGAACTGTAGTTCAACATACAGTATCTGGAAAGTATTAGATTAAAAGAGGATTAAAAGAAACATTTATTTTATAGCTTAATGTTCGCAAAAACTTTATCAGCAGTGATCTGCAAAATTTCAGTTCTTGGAAACAACTATCTGTCAAACACGTCATTTGGATCGCATAAAAAAAAAATTACTAGGGCAAACCAGAAGGTGGTGGTTGTTGTTTTAAAAAAGAGTCCAGCTCAGTTACAAGCTTAATACAAACATTAATGCAAAACATGAGCCATAACACAATTATTCTAGTTTTAGTGATTGTTTAACTTAAAGAGAATTCTTCTGTTTCTGTCACATCTGTTCAAAAAAATTACTAATGTTGTCGCAAACACAAACATGTATCCCACTCCACCCCTGCAAGGATATCTGTGATAACTCAAAAGCTAATACCAATCACAGGAGCTGATTAACTTTCAGTCACTTTCCAAATCTTTTGATATCTTCTAATAAGATTAAGCATTTGCCTGTCTCCTTCTAACATTCAGAAGGTCACATTGAGTATTTATTTCTGTATCAACAGAAATCGCAGTGGTTTTAAAGTATTACTAGTATTGGTTCTATATACATCTCATACTCATCTATTGAACGTCACTTTGTAAATGAAGTGTACACTTTAAAATGAAATATTTTCTTACATTATTGTCACCAATTGAGACATAATTTTGGTTACAGTTAGTAAGAAGGCACAGCACTGAATGAATATGGTGCAGATCTCTTCAACAGCCACCCATAGTTTTTGGTTTTAAGATAGGCAGCCATATAAATATTTTAAATAAACAAACAAACGAATAAACATAAAGGAGCTGAGACTGGGTTATCTGCTGTATCCATATTAGTTAGATTTTATATAAGTTAAATTAAATGAAAATGCAATTAAAATAAATTTAATATTTGTTTTGGCCACCCCTACTATTTTTTAAAAGTGGCTCCCTAGCAGGTGATTCAAAGTTACCTGCTGTCTTTGACCAAGAATAGTTTTTTCTGTCCATTCTACACGTTTAACAAAGCACCAATGAGCAGGTTCCTATCCAGCCTGGAGAAGACTGCAGGGAGACATACCAGCTGTCTTCAAGTAGATGAATGGCTGTCAGGTGGAAGATGGGACAGAATAGTTCAGAGTTCTTCCAGAAGACAGCACAAGAAATAATGTGTTTAAAGTAGAAGGAAGTAGATTTTGATCGGTCATCAGGCAAATGTCCTACCAGTAAAAGCTTTTCAATAATGGAAGCAGCAGATCTTCTTCTGGATGTGTTTAAACAGATGCTGGATGGCCATCTGTCAGAGATGCTATAGTACAGTAGTGGATTCCTACACTGTTGATCAAGATGTTCTCCAATGTCCATTTGGACCCTTATATTCTATTATTCTATTGTAAAGTCCACTGAAGAAAGGAGATAACCTTAAAATCCAATTATGCATGAGTGGGTCTGGAGATAATTTCCTGATCTATGGGAAATCTGTAGAGATGTGACCAAGAACAATCATGGCTATTTCCATGTTTTAGCATTTATGGCTATAGCCTCATCTGCACCATATGGAAATGAAAGATAGAATACCTCAGTGAACTTTCCAGATAAACTTGTTAATAAACAAGTTTTTTGTACAAGAATAGGAGTCTCCATAACTTCAAAGCATGGTTACCAAGGGGGATAAAAGCAATCCTCACAGCACTAACATCTAGAAATAGCCATTTCAGCAGGTGATGCCTCCTAATCCAATAAGTCAGCCTATGACAGAATATGTCATTTGTTCTACTAAAACCACTAACTGGTTCAAGATAATCAACAGGGTTATTCTCATCAACTTTATTCCTGAAAATTCCTGATTAGATTCCCTCCTTAAACTAGGCCTGATATTCAGTTGAAAGGGATATAATTTATCAGTTGTGTATCCAGTTGTGACTGGAATTGTCCAGTACAACTTCCTTGTTCACTTTTCCCTGAAAGAGAAGTTTAGCAATTGGCCTTGCATTGTCAGCATAGTCTGGGCCCATGAGGAATAGGAGAGAAAGATGTTCTCTTTTCAATTTAAACCTATTTTGCAATTCCTCACCTAAATGTCACCCTTTAACATGTTCAACCTTGAAGGCCACATCTGCTGATAAATTGGAAGTCCCTATACACAAAACTATTATCTACTTATTCTCTTTCACACATGGACTTATGAAAGCTGTAGTTTAAGCCATGGAAGTACATGAGGGGTAGAAGGGCAAAAGGTATCATGTGTGCCATGTGGTCATCATGTAAAGGCTGCAAATTAGATACTGTCTGTCATTTGCATCATGCTATCATTATGGATTCCACCAGATGTCTATGTCTTAAGATCCTAGTAATACTAACATAGCTTTTTTTTTAAAAAAAGACATAGACTTCAGAATGTCTATGTCTAAGGGAATACACACACACACACACACACACACACACAC
Source organism: Charina bottae (assembly GCA_023362775.1). NCBI lineage: Eukaryota > Metazoa > Chordata > Lepidosauria > Squamata > Charinaidae > Charina > Charina bottae. The sequence goes on along the minus strand of JALMGJ010000004.1, from coordinate 89,177,383 downwards.
TACAGTTATTATATTATGTACAGCTGTCAGCCACCCAAAAGTTGTCCATGCCCACTAAGCTCTGTCTACGTGAAATACTTGAAATATTATTCTGAATTGCAGATATCTCTCTGGATATTTACTGAGTGTGTAGAGAGGTTTTGGGGGCTGAGTTGTCTAGCTTCACCCACTCCCAGAATTGCATGCACGTCTCAGACATTTTGTGACAAAGACTGGTCTGCATTCAGATTCCATCTAAAACATTTTTCATTATTCCCTGTCTATAAAATGGAAAGACTCCACTTTTAATTGTGTTCAAATTGCAATTATCTACTTATTATCTTATCTTATTATCTCTTGCCAACCTAGCAATTGGAAAGCATGCAAATGCAAGTAGATTAATAGGTACCACTTCATGCCAGCCACATGACCGCGGAAGCATCTTCGGACAACGCTGGAGATGAGCACCGGCCCCTAGAGTCGGACACGACTGCACAAATGTGCGGGGGGAACCTTTACCTTTACCAACTTATTATCTACAAAAACTATTATCGACTTATTCTCTTTCACACATGGACATGCTCACTCACACACTCATTATTGCAATCAGCAAGAGAATCTGGAGATTCACTGGAAAGGGGAAATTATTACCTTCCCCTCACAATGAACCTACTCCAGAGCACTGGTTCTCTGCTTTTAATGACAGACAGGAAGCATTAATGCTGTGCAAAGTGTCAACTGTGTGGTTACCCTTCAGCATTTGTACATCTCTGAATATTATGGTGCTACCCTCCATTTCTTTTTTAAAAAGCAAGCCAAAATGTCTATACATGGAGAGAATGGGGCAGAAAGGGCCTTTCAAAATTCCTGAACAAACTTGTCGGCAAAGAAATTAGTGGAAAGATTTCTTCAAATGTGTCTACAGTTTTTAAAGGGAAGAACTCCCCTTAGGATTGTCAACAGAATGGCTACTGAAAAAGAGCAGTGAATGGAATCTCCTTATGATGTTTTCCCTTGGGGTTTAACTGAAGTGTAGGAAGCCAGTTATCATGGTAAAAATCACTCACCAAGAAAACCAACAATCTGGAGAAGATCTAAACAATCATGTTTTAGTGCAAAACTAGCAGGTTAAACTGAGGCACTGGTTTCCTATACCAAGAAATGACAAGAGCCACAAGTTTTCATTGATCTTACATAGTAGGATAATCAAAGGCGGTTTGTGATTGCACAGACACTAGCAGAAGACCCCAAATAAAGAATAACTGCTTTATAACTGATAAGGAAACAAGATAACCACAAGCACAGGATATCCTTCCTGGCAGGGAAAACATTATAGACACATTCCTATAAATGCAACATAGCAGCTTTGATCAGTAAATTGAGCCAGGCCCTACTTTTTCTTCTAACTGGCTGACCCTGCATTCAGAGCTGGAAGAGATAATGAGGTATGGCAGCTTATACCTTTGAATCCTGCCTCCTCTCAGTGTATGAACTCTATAACCAATTAGGCAATATCAGGCACAGATCGGTACAATAATAAAAAAATCCATGTTATAGATGTTAACACGAGAAGCACATCTATATACTTAAAGAAACACATAGAAATAAATCAATTAAACCTGAGTTCTTATTCATTTTTTAAAAAACGTTTTATAGTATTATTATAAAATATAAGTAGTACATTGCATTATTTGGGTACAGTGGTATTCATATGGTATTGACAAAGGATTATTAACACTCTAATGTTTAGTACCTTAAAACTTTAAAGATAAAGAAGTTTATATCAATATTAATTATGATTTCTAAAATGTCAATGTTGATAAGCATTGTCTGCTTATTTTTCATTTATTTATTTATTTATTTGTTTGTTTATTTATTTATTTATGTCTGCTAAGGAGTTCCATCTGATGGGACCCAGGAGGTGAGCCTTCTCTGCCATGGCACTCCCACCCCGGGTGGAACATCATCTCCCCCGAGGTGAGATGGGCCCCAACTATACTGATTTTCCAGAAATCCTTTAAAAACATGGTTTTGTCAGCAGGCTTGGGGATTTAATGGAAGTGGGGAGCCCATGAAATGGCTATATATAAAGGCACTCTCCCATGCTTTTAGTTATATTTATGTTTTAATTGTTTAATTTTTAAAAGACTTTTACTTTTAATTGTTCTGTTTTTATTGTACAATGCCCAGATTCACATTTGTGATATGGGTAGCTATATAAATTTGATAAATTAATAAATAAAATAAAGTTGTTTAAGTTTTACATCCAAAAATAAATGTACCATTATTGAACAACTGCAAAATACATCAAACTATTTGTTATATATTTGTTATATATTTGTGCTGCCTCATCATGGCAGGGGAGGGGTGTTCCTGGGAGGGATGAGTGAATAATTCTGGGAGTGTATGCCAAGAGTATATACTCCCAGCAGAGTCACCCAAGGCATGAAGTTCATCCCAGCTGCCCAGATAAAGCAAGCAGGCGCCTCTATTGGGCAGCAGCGATATAGGAAGATGCCAGAGGCAGATGATCCCTTTAGTGACAATGGCAAAGGCATCAATTCCTACTGCATGGGATGGGGAAAACTACAATTGTCTCTTATGGGAAGAATATCTGTGCTTAAGATGAATCTTTTGCCTTGGTTGCTGTTCTTTCAGACCTTACTGATTTTGTTGACAGATTTACCATTTAAAGAATGGCAGAGAGATATTTCGAAATTCATTTGCCAGGGGAAGAAACCAAGAATTAAATATAAATGGTTACAAGATGCCAAAGAACTAGGAGGTCTGGGTTTGCCTAATTTAAAATTATATTTTGATGATTGTTGTTTGCTTTGGATGAAGGAATGGATCACTTTGGAGAACAAGAAATTATTACAGCTTGAAGGACATGAATTAAGATTCGGGTGGCATGCCTACTTGTGGTATGATAAAGTTAAAGTTAATAAGGATTTTAAAAATCATTTTGTTAGGAGTGCCATATTAAGGATCTGGAACAAATATAATGTAAGATTGTCTCCTAATGTACTGTTATGGTTGTCACCTCAAGAAGCATTTGTTAGAAGAGAAAATGTGGGAGGAATAAGTTGGTTAAAATATAAAGATTTGTTAAATTTTGAAGAAAGTGAACCAAAGTTTAAAACAAGGGAAATGTTAGAGATAGAAGGTTTTACGTGTTATTTGTTTACATATATGCAATTGTTAGAATGTTTTAAGGTGGATAAAAAAAATTACAAGTTTGTCAATGAAATAACCCACTTCGAAAAGGAACTTTGTATAAATGATGAACATGTTATCACTAAAATGTATAAAATGTTGTTACAGATAAATTTGGAAGATGAACAGGTAAAATAATGCATGATCAAATGGGCTAAGAATTTTGGATATAATATTATGCTGGAGCAATGGTAAAATATGTGGAATAAAGGTTTGAAATTCACCTTAAATTATAACCTAAAAGAGAATTTTTATAAGATGATGTATCGTTGGTATTTAACCCCTGATAAGCTATCAAAATGTATAATGGTGTAAAAAATGTTTGTTGGAAGTGTTCACAGGGAGAAGGAACCTTTTGTCATCTCTGGTGGACTTGTGAAAAATCCAAAAAATTTTGGGATCAAATATGCATTATTATCCAAAAGATTTTAAAAGTGAATATACAAAAAAAGCCAGAACTGTTCCTTTTGGGTTTGATGGAGAAGGAGTTGGAGAAACAGCATGAAGCCAAAGCAAAGAAATACAAAAATCTCAGAAAGGAACTTAACAAAGAGTTTCAGAGAGCTGTTAGAAGAGACAAGAAGTATTATTACAACAACATCTGTAAAGACATTGAAGATGGAAACAAACATGGAAAAACAAGGAAAGTCTTTCAAAAGATCTCTGAACTCCGAAGGAGATTCCAACTTCAAATTGGTATGCTAAAGGATGCCAATGAACAGATAGTAACTGATTCAAAGGAGATCAAAGGAAGTTGGAAGGAGTATACTAAAACACTATACAGTAGAGATGTCAACATCCAAGATACCTTAGAAGATTTTCCTTACTTTTAAGAACCTCTAGTATTAGAAGATGAAGTTCGATCAACACACCAGTCATTATCAAGTTGGAAAAATACCACTATGTCCTTCATAGATTATAGAAACACCTTTAATTTTGTCGAACATGTCAAGCTGTGAAATGTGCTCAGAAAAATGAATCCCAGAATATCTCATTGTCCTCATGAAAAATTTATATACAGGTCAGGAAGCCACAGTCCGGACAGAACATGGTGAAACAGACTGGCTCAAGGTTGGCAAAGGGGTGCGACAAGCCTGCATACTCTTCCCTTATTTATTCAACCTATGTATATGTGGAATATATATCAAGGGAAGCTGGATTGAAAGAGGATGAGTGTGGTTTTAAAATTGGAGGAAGAAACATCAAAAACCTGCACTATGCTGATGACACTACCCTGATAGCCGAAAATGCAAAGAATCTGCAAGCCCTAGTACTAAAAGTCAGAGAGCACAATGAAAAAATGGGACTAAAATTAAATATAAAGAAGACCAAACTGATGACAACAGGTAGAACAACCAGCCTTAGAATGACAATGAAGATATTGAAATAATGGATAGTTTCTCTCTTTTAGGATCAACCATCAACAGTAAAGGAACAAGCAGTCAAGAAATATGCCACAGGTTAGCACTCGGTAGAGCAGCCACGAAGGCCTTGGAAAAGATATTCAAATGCTGTGATGTGTCTATTCCTACAAAGATCAGAATTGTGCAAGTAATGGTATTCCCTGTGAAACTCTGTGGAAGTGAAAGTTGGACATTAAAGAACCTGGATAGTAAGAGTATTGATTCTTCTGAACTTTTGTGTTGGAGAAGACTCCTGAGAATACTGTGGACAGCCAAGAAAACAAACCGATGGATCATTGAACAAATCAACCCAGAGTGGCACAAATGACCAGGCTCAAATTATCCTACTTCGGAAACATTATGCGAAGGCCCAGCTCTCTGGAAAAGACTCCCAATGCTGGGAAAAGTAGAAGAAAAGAGAAGAAGAGAATGACCAGCAGCAAGGTGGGTGGACTCAGTTACAGAGGTGATGTGTGCACCATTGGGAGACATGAAAGAATGGTTAGAGATAGATCATATTTTAGAAAACCTATGTGGTTGCTAGGAGTCAATGACTTGATGGCACATAATCAATCAATTTGTTACATAATAAAGGTTTCTGTCTTAAGCTTAATACTTACTACTAAGGTCTCCACTGTACTGTTACTTACTATCATTTGTAGATATTAAAGAAAAAAGAGACAAAAGAAAATACAGTAAACAACATATTCCAACCTACCACACAAAGCAGGGATGTCTATAGGGTGTGTGTGTGTGTGTGTGTCAAAAATGTCAAATGGTGGCCACAATGATCTGATCTCACAGATGCCCCTGACACTGGGTAACCTCCAGGTTGCTGGAGAGTGATAGAAAACAAAATATAGGGCATTCACATAGATCCTTGCCTTCTTCCTAGCTTAATTAGTTCAAGAACACCCACCCCATCCATGAGAATTTCTATAACATTCTCCTCTTTTTAACTACATTCTCTTTTGTCAGATTGAATTAGAAATGGTAGGAAAAATGCTGGACAATTTCTCTAACTAGATTGCATTTTTATATATGTATGGTATGTATGTGTGTATATACACAAAAAAACACCCATTACATTAATTGCTTGAGAACTGAATATATGAGGCAACATTCCAAAATGTATAGAATGGGAGAAATGTACAAACAGCTGCATGGAAATCACTATGCTGACTTTTAAAAATGTAATTTGAGTGAATGTGGTTCAGAGCCTGACTAGGACTGTGGGAAACCAGGTTCAAGTCCACTGTTAGTTATGGGAATTCAGTTGGGGACTATTGGCCAGGCACTTCTTTCTTAGCATGCACTACTTCACAAGATGAACGTGGGGAAAAATGAAACGTGGGAGTACTGTTGTGAGAGTTGGGCCACGAGGTGGGCCATTTACCAGTCTGCCGTCCGATCCGGAAGAGTCAGATCCGGAAGAAGAGCCAGCCCCCGGAAGCAGCAGGCTTGGCGCGAACCCTATGGAAGAAACGGAGACGCTGATTGGCAGAGGCTCAGAAGGAAGGACGCCTCCACCAATCCGCATGCGCCAAAGGAGAGCAGAGAGGCGGGCCGAACAACGCGAAGCCCGATTGGCCCCTGCTTTCCAAAGGCGCGAAAAACGAAATAAAAGACCGGCGCGACTTACCTCCATTGCCGGAGACAACCGTTCTAGCAGCTGTACGCTGAAGCCTCCAGACCCCGCGCCGGACCCTGCTCCCGAGCCTCGCCTAGCTACCACCACGAACCTCGCTCCAGAGCCCTGCCTTGCCGCCGCCCCGGACGTCGCCTACGAGCCCAGCCCTGCTGCCGCGCCGGATCCTGATTCCGCGCCCTGCCCCACCGCCACGCCAAGCTTCGGATCGCCATCCTACCTTGCTGCCACGCCAAGCCTCGTGCCCGAATCTCCGCCTGTCATCACGCCTCCGCCCTGCAAGAGTCCAGTCCCGGAACGCTCTTCAGAGCCCTTCTTGCTTCCTGTGGAAGAAACCAGCAACGGGGTAAGCGCCGCCGCCTTGCCCGCTTCTCTCCCGACCGCCCGAGCTACCGCTGCTCCATTGCCCTCTGGCCCGGACCCAGCTGACGCCGGTCGCCAGTGGGTTGCCTTTGTCGGGCCCCGGTCTACCCATACGGCCACTAGCCCAGACCAGCAACTGAGCCCAGCCGACATCGGCCAACAGTGGATTGCCTTTGTCGGGCCCCGGTCTACCCAGATGGCCACGAGCCCAGACCAGCAGCCAAGCCCAGCCGATGCCGGTCAGCAGTGGGTTGCCTTTGTCGGGCCCCGGTCTACCCATACGGCCACTAGCCCAGACCAGCAACCGAGCCCCACCGACGCCGGTCAACAGTGGATTGCCTTTGTCGGGCCCCGGTCTACCCAGACGGCCACGAGCCCAGACCAGCAGCCAAGCCCAGCTGATGCCGATCACCAGTGGGCTGCTTCCGTCGGGTCCTGGCCTACCCAGACGGCCACTAGCCCAGACCAGCAACTGAGCCCAGCCGACGCCGGTCAACAGTGGGTTGCCTTTGTTGGGCCCCGGTCTACTTCCAGCCCCAACAGCCAAGCTAACTCCACACCCGCGGTCACCTTGCTGGTCTCATCCAGATCGCCACCAGCTGTAGCAGACACCACGGCGCCTGCGTCCTCTCTGGTCCTCCTGGTTAGGCCGGCGACGTTCTCTGAACTGGTTGTGGTACAGCCTGCAGAAGAAGAGGACATTATAAATTGGGCTGCTCTTGAAACTGTGTAAATAAAGTTGTTTTTCAGTAACGCTTCCGTGTCCAGTCTTAGTCGGAACAGGACAACTATCTCCTTTGAACTCCTGAAACAAAAGCAGGATATAAAGCTAGTTAAATAAATAAATAAATAAATAAATAAATAAATAAATAAATAAATAAATAATCCAATGCATAAAAAGCTTAAATAATTAAAATATAAAACAAGCAAATTTGAAAAAAGCAAATGCATCCATTATAATTACAGATGTAATTACTGCCTAAAAATGACATCAAATTCCTCTTCCAAATTCTCTTTATTTCTCCTGCCCATCACATTATAATAGAAAAAAAAGTTGTGCCAAATTGTCGATCTGTTAGTTCACAATGTTTTATATAAAAGGAACAGTAGTTACATACTACTTATATATCCATATGCGACTGCTGCCAAATTATTCTGATATCATGCTGGAAAGAGCATGTTCAAAACGAATCAATCCGCAATATGTGTTGGAAGTTATAGGTGATAATTCTGGGGGGAAAAAGCTTTTTCGATGAATAAGTACACAGATTTCAGATGCTTAGGAATCAATTTTCCATTTCTTTGGTGCCTGTAAGTTTCATCAGTGCTATTTAGAGATATTTGTATATCTGATGAACAACATGTAGAAACTAGCAATATTTGGTCCCAGGAGGCAGAATTTACAAGGTAAAATTGGAGCAATAGCTCCTGTGTAAAGTTCCAAGACAGATAAAAGGATCCTTTCTAATCAATAATCCACCATTTAATGAGATAAACATTATCTAATATGTCAAATAATGCCAAAACTTTAAAATGCAAAATAAAAAAGGGGAGATTACATTTCTTAAAAGAACCACCGTGAATATCAGTCAGTACCAAGGCTCTCTGGGACAGTGGAAGTCGGAGATTTAGATTATGTAAAACCACAGGATCTGTCTTAGCTATCTTCCTATCCCTTGTATTTCTTGTTAAAACATGGCAAAGAAGTATTTTAACAACCCAAAGTACAAATATTCACATCCCCAGCTTTCTTTTCTATTCTTACACTTCTTCCTTATTGTTGCTAGCAAATATCTAACTGAAATGTAAAATAGGCTCTCGTTCCCCCCCCTTTTTTTTTTTTTGGAAATTGCAAAACAGTACTCATTGCAAAGTATTTTATTGCACTGGGGATGTGGAACACATTTTATTTTTGCCTGCAGTGAGGACCATTCCTCATTTCTTGCAAAGATGGCAAACTTTGAAGAAAAAAGAATTGGGTTTCCCTTGGGAGAAATAAAACAGAGGCCTGCATTAAAACCAGTTAATTAAAAACACTAGAAAGCTAGTTAAGAATATATGCTCAGGAAGGGTGAAGTAATCAAAACAGATGGTTATTAGGGTGAAAGCCAGTGGCTCCTCTTCTACAGTGGAAGTTTTTCTGTCATCAGAATCAGAGGGAAGCAGTTCTCCATATACACACACCATAGTTCCTTATATACTTTCAAAATCTCTTCTGTTAAATTATAGGACACACCAGAACAGAATTGTGAGGGAAGGCGAGGGAAGAACCATAAGACCTGTGGTGTATAAATATTTATCTACTCATATAATCAGTGATGACCCTGATTTAGATGAGCAGTTTCTTGAAGTTTGTAATAATGTTCTAAATGAATTCAGAAAAAAAATTGTCTGATAGCCAAATGTATTTGAAATTGTATTCATAATTCTGGGCCATGTATATATTTTGGCTACGTTCTGAACCCCAAGGCCAAGGACTGGTTCTATGGCTCTATGCAATGAAGCAGAATCTTTGGAAGTATGGAATCAAGCCTCCATTAGCCTTTGTGTATGACTCAGTGATTTAGAAGTACTGAAGAAAGGCCCAATATATGCCTGTTTAAATTCCTACTCTTTTAGCATCTGTACCCTTGTTAAGGCCAAAGTGAATGAAAAGGGACAGAGAATGGTTGGATGTCTGACAGTTATCTTCTAATCATAGAAATGGTTCATTAGGACTTTTATGATCACTGTTTTGAATATAGTTTGTATTATAATATGCCTGCAAATCTCATTTGAATCTTCCCCATAACAATAGGTACATTAAAAAAAAAAGAATCAGAAGTTAAAGAAGTCTACATCCAAAGACCCTGAACCAATCCTCCTGTAATTTAACAGATTTCTTTCCAAGTGACAATCCTGCAATGCCTGTAGGGGAGATTGTAAGCTTATTTTCTTGGACAAAAAGGCCTGGATGAATAACTCTTAAAATTGGAGAAGATTCATGCTACCAAAGGGGCAACAGGGTTTGATACTTATATTTAATTCTGGATATACTCATACACATATACTGTTTTTCAAAACAGATTTAAAGATCAAAATGTTTTTAATCTTAAATTGAGCATTCTTAATCCTAAGAAAAGTCTGCTGTGTCTGCAAAAGTAATTCAATGTTAAAATTATTTTAAAAAAATTACAGCTGAATGTGATTTTCTATTCTAATCGACAGGAGGCACAGCACTTTGGGTTTCTGTTTTTTTTTCTGATTCAGCCTTTTCCTCACTCAGAGTTCAAGCAGCCTTTTTTCTAAACAACCAAATTGATCCCCAGCTGCATTTTATGGCTGCTCCAGACTCTTACCATATTTTCATCTTCTTAGTCTTTTCTGAAAGGTGAAACAAAACAGAGCAAAACAGAATATTGTTTATTATGTAGCATGACTGTCATCTAAATCATATAACACTATGGCCTAATAAATTCTCTACATTATTTGATCAAATTTCTTTGTTAAGATGCATTTAAAAAAACTGAAGCTGTTTCTTATTTTAATTAATGTGCTTTCTCTGAATTTAAATTGATAATTCTGGTGCCAAATCATCTCAGTTCAAGGGAATCAGTTTCAAAGCCTCAATATTTGTTCCCTAATTAGGAAAATCATTTGTAATTAACCTCATTTAACAGCTTTAAAATAAAATATACTTGTCCCAATTCTCAAGCCTATCATTATGCCAGAGACAGCAAGCTTTTATTATCTCTTGTTTTATTGTTTCCAGGCAATATTCAGATCTTTACCTTTAGCAGTAGATTATTAATTCCTGCCACATAACCATTGCTGTAAACTCTCAAGAAAAAACACTTTTATCACTTGTTAGGGAGATCCTTTTCCAGTTAAACTATTTCTTGCAGCCAATAAATTTGTCAGATCAGAGGCCTATCTTTTTTGAAAGTCCTCTCAACTAAAGCTGACAGGGGTAGGTTGGGGTCACTTGTCTCATAAATCAAAGGCAAAGACAAAGTAAAGCACCAGAGATGAGAAGGATAAGGATAATCTGGGCTGGCATGACATGGAATAGAAAGGGGGAAAATGTTGCAATATTCTGCTTCCAGGAAGTTCTGTGCCTCTTTGTCCATATCACATTCAAATTAATTGTAAGAAAAATGGGGTCTATGAACAAATTACCTATGAATCTAGTGATCTGAATCATAATGGTCATCAACATACAAAAGTTTAGCAAATATTTAGATCTTCTAATCTTTGCTGTAAACAATCTATATTGGTTTAACAAAATTTGTGCTATGAAAAGATAAAGTAACTAACAAGCAAAACTAGATATAACAGCTGATGTAGTATTTAAAATCCATCTATTTCCCATCACACAAGAAGCAGAAGATAGAGAAGTCTAATATTACAGCATAAGAATTATGAGTGACATCTCCCTGAAACATGGCCTAGAATCCTTCAATCTGGCTTTAAATAACTTATCTGCTTATCTCCTGGAATTGCTTGAGAGAGAAGCTATTCCAAGAAACAAGTGGGTTGGAAAAGACTGCATTCACCAGTAAATGAACACATAACCTTTGTAGATCACACTTTCACCAAGGAATTAGAAACTGGGAAAGCATTTTCAACAGGGACCTTCTTTGTTAGTCTGGTTTGAACTTTGACTGCATATCCAAATCCTCATGCAGTCTGTTCAGCCAAGACTGTTTCACTAACTAAAAGGGAACATAAAGGCAAGTAGGACTGAGCTAAAAGAGACTCAAATTTGTGAGTGAATGTTAAGCATATGAAAAGGCTTGAAACCTGGTTGTATGGATTTGTAATAACATACCTGAAAATAAAACCATGGGGGGAAAGAATAGGATATACAGAGAACAAATTGTAGTAAAAAAATAAGTATTGGATGTAGGAGGAAATATCATTATCAATGAAAATCAAAAGAACTGTCTCCACTGAAGACCATTTCACTCTGCATTATAACCCAGTACATTCCCAGTAATTCTTTTGAAGCTAAATTCTGCATCCTTCTCTTTGGGAATATTCATTCTGTGGAATTCAGTTTCATTTTTTTTAGGATGAAAAAAACAATTATATACACTTCATAGGAAGAAAGCTCAACTCAAAGGCCAAAGGACTTTAAGAATTTCTAAATGGATTTTTGATACTTGATTGAGTTAGTTGAGAAGATGAGAGGGAAGAGTTATGAGAATCTTTTAAAACTCATTAAATCAGAATTTAAACTGAAGCAACCAGAAGGAATTTTCCATTTGCTTCTGTATCCAGTGTGACAGAACATAATTTGTTCTGCTGAACTCAACCTCTTCTCATGGTTAGTTCACATTTTCCTCTAGCTAATTGGGAAACTCAGATCAATGAGCTGAAATTAAATCAGCTGAAGAAGAATCACCAGCTGCAACCTTCTAAGTGTCTGTCTCTTTTTATATTGCATGCTATATAAAAAGTTAAATGCCATATTCAACTACGGACTGCCAAAGTGAACAGCACAGTTCAGTCTTACTGTCTGAGCCTGTCTATATTTAGTTGGAAGTAAATCCTACTGTTTTGTAATGAGACATACTTTTGAGTAAGCTTTAAAACCTTCAGTCCACCATCCAAGGGTATTATTACTTGAAAATGACTGTATTTATACTACAGAAATATCTAGAGATCTACCTACCATTTAATCCTTAGCAAGATAAAATAGCAATAGAAAAGATAAAAATGCTAAAGGAAGAGGATAAAATAACTGCAGCTACAACCTACCAAGGAAAATTTTCTTTGCCAAAATCTACCTTGTAATTTTTCAGAAGTTTTCTTCCTCTGTTTTCATACTTTATTCTCAAAATATTTGAGAATTTCTTAACAAATTACTGCTGGAGGTAAGGTCTTTCCATTATACAGTTTTCTATCATCTGTAGCCTCCCTGACTGCCTGCAAATAAATAAATCAATCAAATTAAATTTATATGGTTACCCATCTTGCATAAACAACTCTGGATGGTATACATAGGTAAAAATATTATTAGAATATGAAAATGACAAATAAGGATACACAACAAGAATAAAACAAGAAAGTGTTAGTCAAGTATAACCATCAGTAATAATTAGCAATATATCAAAGGGTCATCTACCCTCCCTGGCACTCATGCCAGGTCCTAAGGGCCTTTTTAGACACTAACAGGGTTGAGGCCAATATAATCTCAGGGGGAATGGTGTTCCAGAGGGCAGGCAGAGCAACAGAAAAGGTATGGTTCCTTGGTTTCACTAAATGACCCTCTTTAATAGATGAGTCCTGGAGATGATGCCTCTCATGTCATACCTGATGGGGTGGGTAAAGACAATCAAAGACAACTTTATAGGTGACATCTAGCGCCTTGAGTTGCACACAGAAGCCTATTGGGAGCCAGTACAGGTTGTAAAGCAAAGGCATAACATGGGCATACTTAGGAACTCCCATAATTGTTTGCACTGCCACATTCTGGACCAACTGCATTTTCTGGATTTCTTCAAGGGCAGTCCCATGTACAGTTCATTGCAGTAATCCAAATAAGAGGTGACCAAAGCATGTGTTCCTGATCTAGGAAGAAGCACAATTGCAACACAATCTGAAGCTCTGCAAAAGCCTTCTTGGGCACAGCATCAATCTACTCCTTGAGAAGGAGTGGAAGTCCAGAAAGACCTCTGAATTGTGTACCAGATCTATGTTGGTAGTGCAACCCCATCCAGGGGTGGAGATCACTAGATCCAGGGGGCCCTAAACCCCAAAGCCACTACATCTTGCTAGGGTTGAGATAAAACCTATTCTTCTCTATCCAGACCACCATAACCTCCAGACACCAGGACAGGACCTCCATAACATCACTTGGGCAGGGTGAGTATCATTGGCATACTGAAGGTACCTTACTCTGTATAATTAAATGACCCTACCCAGTGGTTTATGTAGATTTTAAATAGGAGTAGGGAAAATACCAAACCCTCTGTCCCCCAACAAAGGTATAGACATGGGCTCGACCTCTCCCCCCACACCAACTGGAACTAACCCTGCAGGAAAGAGGACAACCAGCACAAGACTGTACTCCCAATCTCCAGACCTATTCCAGAAGGATTTCATGATCAATGGCATCAAAAGCCACTGTGAGGTCAAGAATAGCAAAGATGGATGCACTACCTCTATCCTGTTCATGCCAGAGGTCATCAACAAGCATGATCAATGCCATTTGGGCCTCATGCCTGGGCTTGAAACCTGACTGGATTCAGGTAATGCACTTCCTCCAGGGCCCTGTGAAGTTATAGTGCAACCACCTTCTGAAGAACCTTCCCTAAAAATTTGGAAGGGGTGAAATTTTCTCATGACATCTTCTTGTGGAATTAATGGAAGTGTTGGTAGCCAGGGAGACTTATGGACAGATAACTGTGAAAAATAGGACATTAGCACATGGCCACCTTTTAACTAAACAAATACAAGAATACAACATTCTACTTATGAGGACTTCACCAAAATTCTCTTTTTCTTTGAAATAAATATCAAAATCAAATTCTATTTCATCGAATTAAAGGATTAGTAGTAAAAGAGAGAAATTTTCCACACAGCACTAAACCACAGCCATCCAGTAATACTTTCATTGGACTTGTGCTGTTTAATATGTTGCTTCTACTGTTTTTACAATGATGCAAGGTTTTTAACTTTTAAAATTTTGTATGTTTCTTGGTTTTGTATTTTTGTACTCCATTTTAGATTTATTTCTGTGAAAAAATAAAAATAAATGAGCCAAAAACAAGCAAATCACCTTATGGTTTAGAGCAATGTAGAAAGGCAACCATTCTTTTTTGATTGGGCTTTTAATAGCCACCTGACCGAACAACAAAAACAACAAAATCCTTGAAAATTTTCAGAATAAATAAATCCAAAATAATAATAAAAACAAATGGGGGGGGGGGGGTTACAAATAAAAATGGCAGCAACAATCTGTCTTTGTGAATTTAATTGTGAAAACTTATATATAACTGTTCAGCATGTGCCCCATTAAGTTAGCAAAGTATGTATAGAATAACAGTGTAAATATCATTCTATGTTCTTGAAAATGAAAAATAACAAATAAAAAGACAATACTCCACTTCTGTATTGTTCAGAAGTATATTTACTTAGTTTCCTTTTCGGGATTTCCAAATGCTTTCATTAGAGAAAGTAGGGCAATCATTTCTTTTAAAACAGTAGTTTATCCATTGAATAACAGTTTGGCTATGTGACACACCCTGTCTGCCGTCCATTCAGCTTGGAGCCAGACATTGCTTCTCCGTCAGTGATGCAGACTAATATCCTCATTATTTATGCTCTCCTGCCAGGTAGCAGAAATCAATATCTGATCATTTGAAGCCCTTTTGTACTTTGCTTGGAATGGATGCCTTTTGGAGGGGAAATCTAATAACAAAACAAATAAAAATACAATTTCATGTAAGTTCTAGTCTGAAAGATTTATGAATGTTTGTGGAAATTGTTTGAGCTTCCTGAGTTTGTCAACACTCATTCAAGTCTCCAACTGAAGTCAGAGTTAACAGAAGATACAGTTTATCATCTAGCTATCTATCTGGAAGCATTTCTTTGCAAAAACCAAACATAGTAAAATATGTTTAAAAATATACTTTTTAAAAGTGGCACTGGAGAGGTTGGGCTTGTTATATATGTTTTGTAATATTGTTTATTATAAGTAAAAATGTCATTGAAACTATGGTTTATTTAATAAAATATTTTAAAAAGCCAAGTCTGTTTTTGGAAGACAACAGATAATAAGATAGAGATTTAAGAAAAGAAACTGTGAATGCTATGACAATAATAAAATAAGGAGAAACACTAATTTAGGCTGTAATCATATTCAAACATATCTAGGGGTAAGTTTCATTGGATGAATAATACTACCTCAAATTGTCCATTCTTTTTATAGGCAGGTTTGTTGTGGAAATCATTTTGCTGAATATTCTCCAACAATTTAGAGATAAATCCCATAAACCCCTCTAAATCATTAGAGAATTCCTCAGTAAACCATATTCTGAACAATGTGTGTGATAGCACAGAATAATAACACAGAATCAGTTATGGTAATTAACATGCCAGGCAATATAAAACAATAATGAAGCTTTAATCCAATCCCCCCTCTGAAGCAGATCTGCAAAGAGAAACAACCACAAGTTTTCACCTTCGTTTTTCAAGCTCAAATGAAATGTTACACTTTAATGTTGTTCCTGCCAACACAAGAACTTCAACCACTGGGGAACTTTTATAGACAGTAGTGGTCTATAAGAATGGTGAAGTAAAATAAAATAAATCAGATGTCATTTTATGTTTTCCTTATTACAGCCTATTAACATTTTAAAAAATCAGGTCTTGACTGTCTAATTTACTCCAGTTTAATTGGGTTGCTACCATATCTCAGAACACAAACTTCAACTGAATTGTGACATTTTTGAATCTCTAGTTCAGAAAAAAAAAATCAGAACTGATTTGCTCAGACATATATAATAAATATCTAGTAAGCAGTTACATTAGCAGCTAGCATTTTCCAGGGCTGGAATGCAGAGAATATAAACATGCAATTGTTACTTAGAACTGATTATGGGGAATGCAAGATGAGTTTACCATTATTTCATGGAAAACATGAGACAATACCAGATTTAAATCTAAAAGCCTATAAGACAGGACATCAGCTTTAATGTTGTAAATGTATCAACTGTTGTAAAAGCGGCACTGTTCAGACATTATAATAAAGAGTCAGTTCTAGCTGTGCCTTGTGAAGTTATAGGACAGCTTCAGCAAAGATCAAGATACCAAAGGATCATACTCTGCACTCAACTAGTATTTTTTTTCTCTTCAAGGTTCTCTTGTTTCTCTTCTCCTAATCAGGGATCCAACTTCCAATAAGCATTTTTATACTGTGTATCACTCCTTTGTATACAGCCTAAACTTTATTTCCTTATACTTTCTTCCTTATGTCTTTTTAATCTCTACTCTCTGATCTAGAAACATATTATGGATAGTTGTGTTTCTCACCCTATGGAATACAGTTTGGTGCATTAGATATGTAGTTTATGACAGAGAGCTGCACCAGATAATCTAAGCTTCCCCATTGTCAGTAGGCTCTTAAGTAGCCTTCAGCCTTGGGAAAAGATCTGTATCTATACTGGTAATATCATTAGCCAAATTATAAATGTGATGAATATCCCACTGGAAATTTATATGATGAACAGCATGGCATATGGGATTAACACAGAGGACAAAACAGCATGTATAATTTGCCACTGGGACTCTACTGCTGGTCATATTCCCAGAGTCCCTCTTTGAGGGAGATGGGCGGTGATGAAATTTGATAAATATTCCAGAAAGCAAATGTCGAATTATTCAACAAATATTGTTACTTAGATGCTTTTGGAAAGAAATACAGAAATAAGCCATCTAATTCTCTTGTGAACCTTTTTCACATTCATTTTCATCTTGAAAATTAGGTGCTTTAGCATCTATAATAAAGTTGAATAAAGCAAAGGATAATTCATTTAATAAAAATGTTTTAATAAAATGATAAGTGAATAATTCATGAAACAGATTACCTTCATCCAGTTCAGCAATTTGTGGCTACTCTCAAGTTTATGAGTGATATTTGAAAATCTGGTATAAATCCTGACTCTTTTCCAAGATATAGTTCAAACTTCAAAGTAAGATGAAAGATCCCCAAACATTGTGAGCATATGAATAATTTCATTTCCAGGCAAAGTTGTTCTCAGGAATGCTGGCTGCCAGTTAGCACATGCCCTAGTAGAAAGGTCATTGTGCTTTTTCTCCTCTTTCAAAATGAATGAAAGAACTTTTGTATTTTCTAAGATTAAAACAAGCCATTTGGCAGTCAGGCAACACTTGCAAATTTAGCAACACATAGTGGTTTTGCTTTGCTTTGCTTTGCTTTGCTTTGCTTTTGCTTGTTTTTGTTTTTGTTTAGTCATCCACTTTTCAAAGTTTGTCATCAGCTTCTTAATACCTGTGGTGTCATGTTAGCCTTTATGGCAATTGTAACCATTACTGGAGCCAGAACATAAAAAGAAGTCTTAAATTGTATCCTGCTAATCCAGACACTCCAACTGGCACGTCCTCTAGATCTGTTGATTTTAATGTCCAG
This sequence comes from Charina bottae, assembly GCA_023362775.1. Taxonomy (NCBI): domain Eukaryota; kingdom Metazoa; phylum Chordata; class Lepidosauria; order Squamata; family Charinaidae; genus Charina; species Charina bottae. The sequence goes on along the minus strand of JALMGJ010000004.1, from coordinate 89,159,637 downwards.
CTAGCATCTGCACTTCAGTATTAGGGTATTGTTACACACGCACTCCCAGGTTCGGCTTATGGTCACTCACTCACACACTCACAGCCTGTTGAGGCATGCAGATCTTGTCACCCCCCCTTGCTTTCTACCTGGGTTTTCCAGATAGGTGCAGCTTGAGCAGACAAGATACACAGCCCTGGTCAACAGCCGGGAAATAATTAGGGACACACACAAATAACTTCCAACCAAACACTGAGGCACAACAGGTTCTTTGTAATACACGGAGACCCAGTGAATTTAAAATAACAGCAAAACTTTACTGGTTGCAAGGTACATTTGCTCTTTCTCACATGCATGCACACACTCATCCACACTTACCCACATCCTTCCCAACTAGGCTGCCAGGCACTAGCTAGAGGGTTGGAAGCCACCAAGTCTGGATCCAAAGACCACTCAAGGAGTGAGCGCGCTTTGGGACCCCTTTTATCCCCAAAAGTCCTTGCTTTGTTGATTCACAAGACTGGCAGCTACTCTTGCCTTGTTAATTTACAAGTCTGGGAGCTGTTGATGGGATTGGGGTGGGGGTTTCCATGTGCTCAGGCCCAACTTCCTTTGTCTGGTTCAGGTGACATTTTTCCTTTGTTTCCTTAACAACTTGCTTCCTTCTTATCTGCCTCCCTGGAGAGAACTTACAGACAAGATTCCTGGCTTTTTGTCCTCTCTGCTTATGTGCCTGCTTCATCTTTAGGTTATGGCAGCTTCAGCCTAGTCTCACAGTAACCTTGTAGAGAACTCTGAAATGAAATGCTACAAGGAGTAGCATGTCCCCAAAGTTAGTTAATGTGGATACCATTTTTATGGCTAAGAAGAAATCTGCAAAAGTTGGAATATCAGTCCAAATATTTAAACATTATAAGGTGATGTAATTAAAGTCCTACTTGTAGTCTGTAAGTAGTTATAGAAAACACAGAAATGGCTAAGAGACTGGAACAGGTAAATTTGTATTACAATACCAAAAAATAACAGTGCTAAACATAACTCAAACTATTAAACAATTGTACTTATCTCACATGGTTGTAAGATAATGGTCAAGATTTTGCAATCCAGATTCAACAGTACTTGGAACAATAACAGACAAATGTACAAGCTGTATTCAGAAGCATAAATATCCAAGATCACATTGGTAACATCGAATGGTTAATCGAAAAGGCAAAGGAATTCCAAAAAGATGTACACAGTACTTCTGTTGTATTGATTATCCAAAGGTTTCTGAGTGTATAAGCCCCCTTTGAGTCTGCAGTCACTTACTGTATAGTCTGGGGCTGTGGTTTACTCACAAGGAATAAAAGGGGGAAAGCCATGCCAGGCCACTAAAACCCATATGCCACAGTGGATTTAGTGGCCTGGCATGGCTGCATGAGCCAGCCAATGGAGTGAGTAAAAGGAGGAAAGCAGCTCAATTCTAGCCTTGAAGGGCAGCTGTGCTGTCACAAGGACTGATGAGCTGACCTGGCTGCTAGCCAGGGCTGGTGTGGTGAGATATCAAGACAACAGTACCATTGGTCAAGCCTGGTATATAGGAGTTGGTGACTAGAGCCCTAGAGGGACATATGCATCTCCTCAGTTGCTGGAGGACATTCTGCTGGTCTGACTAAAAATTGGAGAGAGAGAGAAAAGGAGAGGAGAGAAGGAGAGGAGAGGAAATGTCTGTAAACAGAGTGAACCAAATTGCTGAAGAGAAAAGTTGGAGATAGAAGTTAAATGTGCAGAGCAGTCATCAGTTCCTGGTCGAGAAGGGAGAAGAAAGGTTCAGGGGTGGCTTTCCTGGAAGAAGGGAAGTACAAACCACATTGTACTGGAAGCACTAATAATGAAACTAAAGCTTAAATAGTAGATATAATGAGATATAATGGAGGGGGCATGGTGGCTCAGCGGGTAAGACGCCAGGCTTGTCGATTGGAAGATCGCAAGTTCGGAGGTTCAAATTTCTAGTCCCGTGTGATGGAGTGAGCTCCCGCACTAGCCCCAGCTCTTGCCAACCTAGCAATTCGAAAGCATGCAAATGCAAGTAGATTAATAGGTACCACTTCGGTGGGTAGGTAACAGTGTTCCGCGTGCATCATGCCGGCCACATGACCGCGGAAGCGTCTTTGGACAACGCTGGCTCTTTGGCTAAAAAATGGAGATGAGCACCGGCCCCTAGAGTCAGACACAACTGCACAAATGTGCAGAGGGAACCTTTACCTTTACCTTTATAATGAGAAGACAAGGTCAATGGAGAAGACAAAAACAAGTTGAGAGAAGACAAGTTGGCTAGATAGTGTTATTAATGTCACTGATGACACAAGCTAATCTTAGGCTGGTCAAGTCATATCTTCAACTAGGAAACAAAATAGGATTTGGATAGTGAGCCTTCCCACAACTGTGATGTTCAGTAAAATGCAATACCAGTACAGTTCTGCTTTTCTCAAGCTATCAAAAACTGAAACACTGTATGTTGTGTTTTTTTTAATCATTACATATACAAATGCTGGACACATTTCTATAAATGCTCTATAAATATTTTGGCTTTTTCTACAAAAACAAATTAGATGCTCTTTTAGGCTACTCTAAATACAGATTTCCTTTCAATCTAACTGTATCTGAAAAATAGTGCCTTAAGCTAATATATATAAAGTCCATTCTACAATGAAATACAACATCATGAAAGCTCTTGCTATTTTTGATTTAAAGGAAGACAACTATCTTTTGAAACATTTATTACCTGAGTTAGCATCGTAACAACACCCTTGGTTTTAAAGTGATGAACAGATCTGTAGAACTGTTGAATGAATGTAGTCATAAAGCACTTTTGACAAAGCACAATTTATTATAGCATCATGATTCCATCAATGTGATCTCAGTACTCTCATTCCCTGTTATATTTAAAATCTAGCAATAAGACTATGAGCTGTAGCTTTTACTGTGTGTGTGTGTGTGTGTGTCTAACTATACTGTTCTGTGCATGCAAGTATATTAAAAATGTATAGTTTTAAGCATTCTGCAGTTACCCTTTTGTATTTTTGTTCTACTCTCTTTCCTCTTACCTTTTCTCAGAGTTTTAAGAAATCTGTTCCCATGGCATGCTTTTAACACTAGCTGATGTTTTGTAGTTTCTTAAAACCAGACAGCGAGAAAAGATCCTTATTCTTAATTAGGAATTTTCCATCTAATAAGTCAGTTATATTAATCAAACATTCCCCATCCCCCTCAACAATACCAGATTGTTCTTCTTTTTCTTTGATCTGTAAATAAAGGTGATTTATAATCATATATCACAATTTAGCTTAGTTTGGAGTAAGCAACCTTATGCACAATGTGAGTGAGATGTAATGAGCAAAATAAATTAAAGGGAGAAGGTAAAATAAAAGGATAGGAAATATAGCTACATCTGGTTTAAACCAGTACCACTAGTCTTTACTTTTACATCCTTACAAACCATCTTTGTTTCTACAGTTGCTACATACTACTTTATACAATGTCTTTTGTTCTTTACATTTCTCTTAATATTTTTATTAGCTCCATATAACCATTACATTCTCAGTCTTCCTTTTCCTCTCAACCTTCCCTTTCCTCTCTTCCTTCATATATTTATTTTGTGATTGTCATTCTATCTATGTGTCAATAATGTACTACTAATGTACTACTAATGTACTACTCTTGTTACTAGGCCTCATTTTTGTATGCGAGAAAAGTTTCTGTTTCTGACTAAAAAATCAAATTTGAAGATTGTGAATAGCCTGTAGGGCAGGGTTTCTCAACCAGGGTTCTGTGGACCCCTAGGGTTCCAGAAGAGGTCACTAAAGGTTCCCTGGGAGATTATGATTTATTTTAAAAATTATTTCAAATTTGGGCAACTTTGCATTAATGTTTCATTCTTTATTTTTAGTTTAAGAACACTGTTGATGCATATATACAGGCCTACGCATGAAATGAATATAATAATTTTGTAAATTGTGGCCTATATTTGAGCCTGAATGTGCAGGGGTTGCCCGAGGCCTGAAAAATATTTCAAGGGTTCCTCCAGGGTCAAAAGGTTAAGAAAGGCTGCTGTAGGATATACACTGGACAACTGTGTATAGTTCTGGTCACCACTATGAGGTGTTTTAGTTTAGTTTAGTTTAGTTTAGTTTAGTTTAGTTTAGTTTAGTTTAGTTTAGTTTAGTTTAGTTTAGTTTAGTTTAGTTTAGTTTAGTTTAGTTTAGTTTTAAAATATACAGTCGTAGATCAAATATAGTCTATGTGCTTCATAAATACCTCTGGTTATCCACTATATGCCAAAGAATTTTAGATTATATGGGCCTCCAGCTGAGGTTTTGGTTTCCTTTGTAATTATTATTACTTATTATTTGTTTAATTACTATTCCACATTTCTCAGGGAGGTCAAGGTGGCTTTGGGAGTTTCCTTTCATTGTATGTCCATATTATAACCCTATGGTGGAAGCTACGCTTTTAAAGAGATATTGGTTTAAACCCACCCAGTTTTCATGAGTGAAGTTGGACTTGAACCTGGGTCTCCCCAGTTGTGTTCCAATACTTGAACCACTATACCTGATTGGGTCATTGTAGGTATATATAGAATTGTGAAAAACACATAGTCATTTATACTAATACTTAGTCAGCATTTTTTGTTGTTGTTGTTGTTGTTATATTTCCAAAGGTGAGTTAGAATGCACATGGCTTGTTTCACAGGAAGAAAGCCTTCTGGCAGAGACAGACACTTTATGCATTAGTTAGCAGGTAAAAGAAGTCAGTCTATTGTGGACTTATATCTGTACCAATATTAGTATCAGTACTGATAACTAGCTACAGTTGAAACATTCCATCACAAGAAGCATAGAAATTTAAATGAGTAAAACAGAGATTAAACCTGACATTATAACCAAGGCAGATTCCCTTAGCTTTTAATTATACAGGGAACCCTCAGACTCCTTGACTACCAGAGTTTCCTGGCTTGCATTTATTTATTTTATTTATTTAAAAGACACATATGGCCACAAATCTTGTAACACAGAACTCTGGGTGGCTGACAATAATAATAAAACTAAACCAAGAAAATAAGTCACCTGATCCACAATCAACAATCCAGCAAACCATAAACTCCTTGGGCTCCAACCTCACCCTATCACAGTGCCTGTGGGAAAAGCCAACCCTTTATGGCTTTCTGGAAGACTAAAAAGTTGGGAGCCTACAGGCTCAAAGGGGAAAGGGTGTTTCCCCAGGGCAGGGGCTGCTACAGTATATCTGTGGGTGTCTGTGTTGTTTAAATAAAATGTCTCCAGGACAGCTGTAGTACTTGTGAAAGCAATATCAGATTGGATTCAGAGGTACCCAGAGAAATGCACATAAAAAAGGCTATTTTACCTACCACATTAGGGTCTTGCATGAAAAACAGTGAACATTAATTTAAAAAATTGTTGTTTCTTGTGCAACCTTTTATATGAAAGAATGAGACTGCTAGTAGAATACTTGCTGTAGAACTACACAAATTCTAATGCTTCTTCAGCTTCAGGAAATTATTAAAAGCAGAACCTGTTTAAGAGGGTCTTTATGATATAGATTTCACTTATTTTTATTGCTTTTTGATTGGTTGTTTTGTGATATTTATCCATGCTTCAATTATTCTTATAAAAAAAGGTAAAGGTACCCCCCGCACATTTGTGCAGTCGTGTCCGACTCTAGGGGCCGGTGCTCATCTCCGTTTGTTAGCCGAAGAGCCAGCGCTGTCCGAAGACGCTTCCACGGTTATGTGGCCGGCATGACGCACGCGGAACGCTGTTACCTTCCCACCGAAGTGGTACCTATTAATCTACTTGCATTTGCATGCTTTCGAATTGCTAGGTTGGCAAGAGCTGGAGCTAGTGCAGGAGCTCACTCTGCACGCAGGGCTAGGGATTCGAACCTCCGAACTTGCGATCTTCCGATCAACAAGCCTGGCGTCTTACCCGCTGAGCAATTATTCTTATACAGAATTATTTATACTGTGGACATTTTAATGTTTAGATTGTAATCCACTGAGAGTCTTTTGATTGCAGTGGAAATAAATAAATAAAATAATGCCACCATTAATGGAACAGTATTACCAACAATCTTCCTTACTGCAATTTGCAGCTAGCTTATAGTCTTTCAGGAATAATTATGATTACTTAACCATTCAGCAAAATAGGGATAGATTAAATATCGCAAAAATTGCTTTCTCTTTTTTTTCCCCAATCTTAAATTGAGTTTGATCTGAAATCCATTTTAATTTTTAAAAGATTCTGGTAACATTTGTATATATTTTTATACAAATTTATCCTGGTGCACATTTCTATGTATTTTTTAAAAGCAATTTTGTATAATGCAATGCATTTGGATGCATTATTTTCATGAATATATGCACATGAACACTTCCCTTTACTGAAGAGCACCTCTAAATTCTGAGAGACGTGAACTTGAAAAAGTAAGTGAGGAATTAGCTATGCTTGAATAAAAATGCAAACTAAGCTTATTCTTTCTTTCCATCTTTTACATAGAATAAACATATTTATTTATTTTATTTATTTATTATTTAAATTTGTATCACTGCCCATCTCCTCCACACCTGGGGACTCTGGGCGGTTCACAACAATAAAATAAGATAAAAATATAAAATTACAGGAACAATAATTTACATATAAAATCCAAACAAAAGATGTTAATAATAAGGCGGGTTTCATGGCACCAGCCACTCCCAAGAGGAACTATTGGCATTCCCGTCCCAAGCCAGGCGGCAGAACCAGGTCTTCAAGTCTTTCCGGAAGGTCGGGAGTGAAGAAATTCGCCTCAGCTCCAGGGGCAAGATATTCCAAAGGGCGGGTGCTACTGCAGAGAAGGCACGCCTCCTGGATCCCGCTAGATGGAACTCTTTTGCCAATGGGATCCTTAGCATGCCCTCTCTGCATGACCGAGTGGGGCAGGTCAACATTCCGGGGATGAGACAGTCCCTCAGGTAACCTGGTCCCATGCTATATAGGGCTTTAAAGGTGATAACCAACACCTTGAATTGGACCCGGAAGCAAACTGGTACCCAATGCAGCTCGCACAGCAGAGGTGTTACATTGGCTGATCTTACAGCACCCATAACTGTCCGCGCAGCTGCATTCTGGACCAGCTGAAGCTTCCGGATACTCTTCAAGGATAGCCCCATGTAGAGTGCATTGCAGTAGTCTATATGGGAGATGACAAGGGCATGAGTGACTGTTCGGAGGGCATCTCGATCCAGGAATGGGCGCAAGTGGCATACAACCCGAAGTTGCGCAAAGGCCCTCCTGGACACAGCTGACACCTGCTCTTCAAGCAGGAGACGTGAGTCCAGGAGGACCCCCAAGTTCCACACCAGCTCTGAATGGGGCAGTGCTACCCCATCCAGGACCAAATATGACAACTTCCTGGAACCTGGAAGTTCCTGGAATCAATCCACAGCCACTCTGTCTTGCCAGGGTTCAGCTGAAGCCTGTTGCTCCCCATCCAAACCCCCACAGTCCCCAGGAACTGAGAAAGGGCATTGACTGCATCACTTACTTCACCCGGGATGGTGATATACAGTTGAGTATCATCCGGATATTGATGATACCTCATCCTGTGGTGACAGATGATCTCACCCAGCGGCTTCATATAGATGTTAAACAGGAGAGGAGAGCACCGAACCCTGCGGCAACCCACATAAGAGGGGTCATGGGTCGGATCTCTCCTCTACTATCACCACCAATTGGGAACGACCCTGGAGGAAGGAGGTGAACCAGTGTAGAACTACCCCGCCCACCCCCAACTCCCTGAGCCGCCCCAGAAGGATACCATGGTCGATGGTATCAAAAGCTGCCGAGAGATCTAAGAGAGCGAGGATGGATGCACTCCCTCCATCCCGCCCTCGCCAGAGATCATCCATAAGTGCGACCAATGTAGTGTCTGTCCCATATCCCGGCCTGAAACCTGACTGAAAGGGGTCTAGATAATCTGCTTCCTCCAGGATCCTCTGAAGCTGCAGTGCCACCAGTTTCTCAACCACCTTTCCCAAAAAGGGAAGGTGGGAGACAGGATGAAAATTGTCCAGTACGGTAGGGTCCAGGGATGACTTCTTGACGAGGGAGTGCACCAGCACCTCCTTAAAGGCTGCTGGGAACACTCCCTCCCCCAGAGATGTATTAATCATCCCCTGGACCCAGCTACATGTCACCTCCCTGGCCAATTTTACCAGCCAGGAAGGGCACGAATCTAAATGGCATGTGGTGGCATTTACACTTTGGAGGATCCTGTCTACTTCCTCAGGTCCAACAGGATCAAACCATTCCCAGATAATAGGGCAAGTACGCTCCCCTGGCATCTCCCCAGACTGTGCCCCACGCTTAGAGTCCAACTTAGAATGAATCCGAGCGATTTTATCCTGCAGATGCTCTGAAAACTCTTCCGATATTCTAATTCTTCTCCTAACATTCATGATGTATAATAATAAAGATGCCAAATAAAGGAAAAACAGCAAAATAAGTAGGAATATGGTACTAGAGGCACAATGTAATTCACCTCATCAGAGGAATAGGCAAGTAAGAAAACAAGGAAATAAAGAGTGACTTTATCTGCTCTTCACATGAGCAAGCATATGAAAAATAAGTATTGCCATGTAAGCATGGCATATTGCTGTGATGAAATAGCTCCAATAACCTTCCAACAGAATAGAATCATTGGGGCAGGGGTGAGGGAAACGATTTCACAAACTTTGAGAAAAGGTATGGAAGCTAAGAGCATGTTTCAATGCATGTTTCCAAATGCTTACCCAAAAGATCTATAATATTGGAGATAGCTTTGACGGTGTGGTCAGTGAGTTAGAGCCAGACATCCTGAAGAGTGAGGTTGAATGGGCCTTAAGAAGCATTGCTAATAACAAGGCAGCAGGAGACGATGGTATCCCAGCTGAACTGTTTAAAATCTTGCAAGATGATGCTGTCAAGGTGATGCATGCCATATGCCAGCAAATTTGGAAAACACAAGAATGGCCATCAGATTGGAAAAAATCAACTTATATCCCCATACCAAAAAAGGGAAGCACTAAAGAATGTTCAAACTATCGAACAGTGGCACTTATTTCACATGCCAGTAAGGTAATGCTCAAGATCTTGCAAGGTAGACTCCAACAATTCATGGAGCGAGAATTGCCAGATGTACAAGCTGGGTTTAGAAAAGGCAGAGGAACTAGAGACCAAATTGCCAATATCCGCTGGATAATGGAGAAAGCCAGGGAATTTCAGAAAAACATCTATTTCTGTTTTATTGACTATTCTAAAGCCTTTGACTGTGTGGATCATAACAAATTGTGGCAAGTTCTTGGTGGTATGGGGATACCAAGTCATCTTGTCTGCCTCCTGAGGAATCTGTATAACGACCAAGTAGCAACGGTAAGAACAGAGCACAGAACAACGGACTGGTTTAAGATTGGAAGGAGTACGGCAGGGTTGTATACTCTCACCCTACCTATTCAACCTGTACGCAGAACACATCATGCGACATGCTGGGCTTGAGGAATCCAAGGCTGGAGTTAAAATCGCTGGAAGAAACATTAACAATCTCAGATATGCAGATGATACCACTTTGATGGCTGAAAGCGAGGAGGAGTTGAGGAGCCTTATGACGAAGGTGAAAGAAGAAAGTGCAAAAGCTGGGTTGCAGTTAAACCTCAAAAAAACCAAGATTATGGCAACCAGCTTGATTGATGACTGGCAAATAGAGGGAGAAAAAGTGGAGGCAGTGACAGACTTTGTATTTCTAGGCGCAAAGATTACTGCAGACACTGACTGCAGCCAGGAAATCAGAAGACGTCTACTTCTTGGGAGGAGAGCAATGGCAAATCTTGATAAAATAGTTAAGAGCAGAGACATCACACTGACAACAAAGGTCCGCATAGTTAAAGCAATGGTATTCCCTGTAGTAACCTATGGCTGTGAGAGCTGGACCATAAGGAAGGCTGAGCGAAGGAAGATAGATGCTTTTGAACTGTGGTGTTGGAGGAAAATTCTGAGAGTGCCTTGGACTGCAAGAAGATCGAACCAGTCCATACTCCAGGAAATCAAGCCAGACTGCTCACTTGAGGGAATGATATTAAAGGCAAAACTGAAGTACTTTGGCCACATAATGAGAAGACAGGATACCCTGGAGAAGAAGCTGATGCTAGGAAAAGTGGAAGGCAAAAGGAAGAGGGGCCGACCAAGGGCAAGATGGATGGTATTCTGGAGGTGACGGACTCAACCATTGGGGAGCTGGGGATGGTGACGGCCGACAGAAAGCTCTGGCGTGGACTGGTCCATGAAGTCACGAAGAGTCGGAAACGACTGAACGAATAAACAACAAACCCAAAAGATCATGCCTGTGCCCTGTTTTATTAACACTTTGCCAGCTTTTTGAGGGGAGAGATATTACACCCCATACATTTGAATACAATTGTGTAATGATTTTGCCACAGTCATTTCAGGCAGAATATAGCAGTTTACCGAAATTATTGCAGAGGTGGGAGAGGAGAGGGAACATGAAAAAAAGAAAAAAAAGGAGTTCCCATATTCCAGGGTCCAACTATGTACTTAAAAGTTCTGGAAATGTAGGTGTGTATTTAAAAAAACATTACAGCATTTGTGAGAATTTGTTTGTTTGTTTGTTAAATTTATGTAGCCACCCATCTCACTGCCGTGACTCTAGGCAGCTTACAAAGTTAAAAATACAAAAAACAATGCAAACGGAACCATTAAAAAACCCACAAAAATCATTAAAAACAATTAAACTATTAAAATCATAAATAATGCAACATGCAGGACTGCACCATTCATTTCCCTAAGAGTGCAACCATTTAGCAGGCTCTCCACCAACATCACCAGATTCCCAGGCCAGATGGCAAAGCCATGGCTTCAGGCTCTTCTGGAAGGCCAACAAGGTCAGGGCCAGACTAACCTTGGGGAGGGATGATGTTCCAAAAGCCAGTTACTGTGGCAGAAAAGGCTCTCCTCCTGGGTCCCATCAGATGACACTCCTATGTGGACAGGACCTGCAACATGCCCTTTATGCTGGATCTGATGGGATGGGTAGATATGATTGGGGTGATTTGAGGTCCCTCAAATATCCCTTTGCTATATTTCAAAAGATCTGTGATAACAAAAGGAGGAAAATGGCTAGCCTTTTTTCCAAGCAGGTTTTAAAGGGGTGATTTTTAACCATTAAAACCTAGACACTTAATACCAGACCATCTGGTCTTAATTTTAACATTTTCACTCATTAAGTCTGCAGGAGAAAACCTCTTAAAGATATGTATGCTTTCATGGGATAGAGATTTGTCCTGGCTCACTCGTAAGTTATTGAATTCATTTTTTTTTAGGTTGCATTTAGCCTGTGCTCTTTCCACTTTCAGGAAAGGAAATAAGATCTTCCTCTTCAATAAGCCTCTTGAGTTAATTATAATTTTAACAGATTTTACTGCTTTTAATTGTTTATATCTTAGTTTAAATTGTTAACTATATGGGTAGGAGTAAATTTTAAAAAAGGAGTAAATTAAAACAAAAGATTTTGGAAAATTTTGCTCCTAGACAGCAAGGCTGGGTGGGAAATTCTGGGAGTTGAAGTTCACACATCTTAAAGTTGCCAAGGTTGAGAAACACTGCTCTAGGTTTACTAAGCTGCTCTCAAATTACTCCTCCAACTGCCAACATCACAAGGCACAGATCACTAACCTGAGCTGGAATTAAAAACCTTCAAGTATCCCATACATGTCCTACTCCTAGGAAGACCAAACTGGCCATTGCCATCATCTGCTATGACTGAGCCTATCCTATACCATCCAAGGCTGCATCAAAGGAAGTCACCTATAATGAAAGAATGAACATCTCTGTACGTGAACATGTCTACTCAGAACACCCCTTCTTCCAATAATGAAGAACGTCACAAAATATGCACTCAGCATGATAAGAACTATTGGTAAAACTAATGTTACTGCTTGCCGAAATATCCACAACTGCACCAAAGTGCATCTGTGATTCAAATAATGCCACAAGTGTAATGCTTTAACAAGCACCATGCATTATGTTTGACACTTTATTAGCCATTATTTAATTATAGAGAAATGTGTTTTGCATATATTACAAACTGTGCTTTCTTCCAATTGTACTTGTCTACAGAAGTAAAATGGGCATGTCAGAACTACTGTAGTTATATAAACTTGCCATGGAAAATTAAAACATGTATATTCTGTATCTGGGAGACAGTTTCATTTGCTTTGCATATTGATATAAAGTGTACGAGAGCCAGTTTGGTGTAGTGGCTAAGGCATCAGGCTAGAAACCGGGAGACCGTGAGTTCTAGTCCTGCCTTAGGCACAAAGCCAGATGGGTGACCCTGGGCCAGTCACTCTTTCTCAGCCCTAGGAAGCAGGCGATGTCAAACCACTTCTGAAAAGCCTTGCCAAGAAAACTGCAGGGACTTGTCCTGGCAGTCTCCGAGAATAGGACATGATTGAACGGATTAAAAAAAAGTGCAGTTTTTGAATCAATAAGTGAACTGAAATGCAGTTGTTCTCTGATACTAAGACTTTGCAGAATTTTACCATGCAAGAAAGTAACAGTAGGGAGCATGTCTATATTACAGCAAAATATTAAAATGCATTGTATAATTCTGCTTGTAAAATAATACATAATAGGAACAAGTGCATGCAATTTTCACAAAAGGAGACATGTGGTCAGGTTTTTTTACAGGGATAATAGGTTACAGTATGAAGAAGCTGCATAGGATTTATGCAAGGTTCAGAAAAAGAAGGAACTGAGATATTCAAACTGACAAATTTATCTGGGCCTTAGGAGCCAGAACTTGGTGTCTTAGTGCTATATTTGTCCAGTCCTTGTTGAGTCCTGCAGACTCGCGAAAGCGGCATCTCCCCAGGGGTCACATGACTTGGTGCTTGCACAGGGGAACCTTTCCTTTCCTTGTCTATGAAGGTTCTCAGTCATCCAGGTGGAATTGTCTGTAGCTTGAATCATGTCAACTGGATTTCTATTTTCTCAGTGGAAACGTTTCACTCCTTATCCAAGGAGCTTCTTCAGTCTGAGCAAAGTTAGTAAGGGAATCCTTAAATATGTTTCTAGGTGGCTGTGTGACCTTGCACCTGGGGCTAGGTCATGGTTATTTTGAGATGTTATTTCTAAGTCCCTTTATCATCTAAAGGAGGATCATTAAGATCACCATGCTGCTGTTGAGCTTGTGAAATGGTCTTAATCTTCCTAGGCACAGAAGACAAAGCAGGAAGGAAAATAGGGGAAAGATTGTGCCTGAGGCCCCCACCTCTATTCAAAGGAGGATTTTCCAAGTTGGCATAAATGGATTCCTTGACCCCTCTCTCAAACCACCTATCTTCTCTGTCTAAAATGTGAACATTTATGTCCTCAAATGAGTGTCCTTTTTCCTTTAGATGAAGATAAACTGCTGACTCTGGTCTTGTGGTGTTACTTCTCCTGTGTTGGGCCATCCTCCTGTACAAAGGTTGTTTGGTTTCTCCAATGTAGAGTTCAGAGCACTCCTCACTGCACTGGATTGCATAAACTACATTGCTTTTCTTGTGTTTTGGAGTTTGATCTTTGGGGTGTACAAGCCTCTGTCTCAGTGTGTTGGTGGGTTTGAAATATACAGGTATGTGGTGTTTACCAAATATCCTTTTTATCTTTTCAGACACGCCAGCCATGTAAGGAATGACCAGGTTCTTCCGTTTACTCTGAGTCTCAGCCCTATCTGTCGCTGTTTTAGGTCTGGTAGATTTAGATTTAGTGAAGGCCCAAATTGGATATCCACAGGCCTTCAGAGCTGTTCTCAGGTGCTGATTTTCATTCTTTTTGGAATCCATGGAGGTGGGGATGGTTTCTGCTCTGTGTGACAATGTCCTGATGACTCCTAGTTTGTGCTGCAGTGGATGGTGGGAGTCAAACATCAGATATTGATCTGTGTGTGTGGGTTTCCTGTAGATCCCTATTTCTAGCTTGGCACCGGTCCCAATGAGGACTTCACAGTCTAGGAATGCCAGTCTGTTGTCCTTGGTGTCTTCTCTGGTGAACCTAATGTTGGCATCTATAGTGTTTATATGGTCCGTGAAGGCCTGTACTTCCTGGGCCTTGATTTTGACCCAGGTGTCATCCACATACCTAAACCAGTGGGTGGGCACCGTTCCCTGGAATGTGTTGAGTGCTTTCTTCTCCACTTCTTCCATGTATAAATTGGCCACAATGGGTGACACAGGAGAACCCATGGCACAGCCGTGTTTTGGTCTGTAAAAGTCAGCTCTGTATGCGAAATAAGTGGTGTTAAGACACAGGTCCAGAAGATGGCAGATCTGGTTTGGGTTGAGATGGCTTCTCCTTTCACGGGTGCTGTCCTCTTCTAGTCTCTTCCTGACAGCGGATAGAGCATGAGCTAAAATTATGCTAAAATGGCAGGACAGAATCAATACATAGCCATCTGTATTCTGTCCAGAATCAAGTCCAGAAGTTTTTTCAAACAAAGCAGTTGAAATCAAGAGCCAAAATCAAAATCAGGAAGATAAACCAAAGCCTAGATACATGAAAGATTTAAAAGTTTTAAAATCTTGATCTTATACCAAAAACGTTATAATCAGCAGTCAAAATATTTACATCTTCTATAAGATTGATTTAAATATTTTACAAATGAAGGTGTTAAATAAACATTTAGTTTATGCAACATACACTTTAAAATGTGCTCAAATTCACACTGAAAACATGTCAGAGTGCGCGCGGTGGAGCGGCCTGCTCTATTTTCCAAGTCACCAGTGATTCACGTTCTATGCAGTAAATAGACACTAAAGCAGAGATTAGATAAAATATCCTATTTACTATATATACATACGTATTACAGAATACATCCACACGGGTAACAAATGATACAGCGATGAGTAGTTACAGCAAACGAGAAGAAAGAATACCAGATATTCTCTGCTTATATACATAAACTGACCAATCACATTATAGGTCACTCTCATCATCTGCCACACCCAGCTAAATGATAGCACCTGTAGTATAAGTCATACACTGCCACACCATCCCTACAACAATGGCTGCTAATTGGGTGACTTGCAGAATAATTCCCCTCTCACCTAGATATCAAGCCTCTCCAGTATAATTTATCTAACTGTAAATTCCTGGGTATATACAAACCCCAACACCCCTCCAATTTACAATAGATATTACATTTCATTTATACAGAATAGAAGACATACACATTTTGGATATACACATCCTATGTCTATCTATACTTAGAGGCTTTGTCATCACATCTGCTACATTACTCTCAGATGGACAATATTGCAAATTAATCAGAGATTCTTTTACAGCATTCCTAACATTGTGATACTTGATATCAACATGTTTGCTCCTTCCTCTGATCCTATCACTCTTTGCAATCTGTATACACAATTCACTGTCATCATATACACATATAGGTTCATTGTTATTTTAACATCCATTAACAATTGCCTATACCATATTAACTCTAAACATAGGTCAGATAGTGCAGCGTACTCTGCCTCTGCAGTAGATACTGCAACAGAACTCTGTTTCCGAGACCTCCACCCCACCAAGGTGTTACCAAACATAATTATCAATCCTGTCATTGATTTTCTATCATGCACATCATTACCCCAATCACTATCTACATAGCATTTTAATTCCAATGGTTTACAAGGTTTTATCAATAAACATTTATTAATAGTCCCCTTAAGATACCTAAACACTCGTTTAATACTTTTCCAATGCTTCTGGGTAGGTTGCACAACATACCTACTCAGTACATTTACCACATGCCCGATATCGGGACGCGACCATTGTGCTAAATACAATAAACTTCCAATTATTGATTGATAGTGTTCCTGATTACATGATGTTTGGTCATCGTCTCCAGCCTCTGTCTTAACAAAATCAATTGTCATTGGGGTAGGAACCTCCTTGCAATGTTCCGTATTGTTCTCTCTTAGCAGTTGTTCAATTTTCTTCCGCTGCTCTAGAACGAATCCCCCATCAACCTTCTGAATACCTACACCTAGGTAATTTCTAATCTCTCCCAGATCTTTAACATCAAATTGTTGCTTCAGTTTTTCAGTAAATTCAATTACCCTGCTTTGATCTTTAGCTATAAGACACAAATCGTCTACAAAAATCAAAAGCAACACCTGTTCATCATTATCACATTGCTTTACATACAGACATGGGTCAGCCTTGCTACACTTGAACCCCATTCTTTGCAATGCCTCATCAGATTTATATCCCAGAGCTCCAGCCATCTAAATTTCCTCCCACATTTATAATCTACTGCTCTATGCCCCTCAGGCACCCTGGTAGATTTAAAAACCTTATGGGAATTAATGGCATTCATTTCCACATCCATTGCAGCTTTCCACTTTTTCTGCTCTTGTGGTGGTAACTCCAATACCTCTTTATAACTACGAGGTTCATAATTAATAAAACACACTTTAACATCACCTGGTGTGTAACACTGAGGTGGTATGCCCTTGTTAACTCTTTCAGATCTGCGCAAAACAGTAGCCTCCTGCATCATTGGAACACTAGGAGTTACTTCCTCTTCCTTCTTTATCACATCATTGGACCCTTGCTGCTTTGATAGCTCAACCTGTCCCTGACCAGGAAGAAAAACCTCACTCCCTCCGTGTAACTTCAGCCAATTGCTATGCTCACTGAAACTTGCTGATCTGCACCCAATTCCTGAACTTATCAAATGTTTGGCTTTTAGCTTTCAATAGGTAACAGAACCCAAATCTGGTGAAATCATCCACAATGACTAAAACATATTTAGCACCACCTAATGTGGCTGGCAATGGGCCAGTTAGGTCAGCGTGAACTAATTCAAAACATTTATGTGACTTTCTATCACTAAATTTGCTTACAGGATACACCTTTGACTTTGCAACCTTACATGCCGTGCAATCTAGATAAACTTAGCACGGTTTCAAATCCATTCCAGAACTTGCTTCAGACATCTTTTCAACCACTTTGAAACTTGGATGCCCCAACCTTCTATGCCACAAATGTTCACGTGAATCATTGGTTGGTTTGTTGATCATGACTACATCATGGGTAAATTCTGTCCTGGGTTTCACCATTACATATAAACTGTTCTGTAATGCACCCTTACCACAGACATGGTTATCCTTCATAACAATGCATTCACCCTTACCAAACTTTACATCATATCCCTGTTTATCTAACTGAGAAACATTTATGTTGTTATACTCTAAGTCTGGTACACATAGCATAGATAATTCAGTATTTAAACTTGGTACATACACAAATCCTTTGCCAGTAACAGATGCAACACTCCCATTTGCCAGGCTAACATGATCCTGTTCAGCCTGCATAAACCTTTTAAACATCTGCCTATCATTGGCAATGTTTTGGCTTGCTCCGCTGTCAAGAAGCCACGTCTCCTTTAAATTCCTTCCTGTAGAATTAATCACCGACAGCTGGACAGCACTTCGTTGCTTGGAAATCTTCGGCTTGACTTTTTTCCTTCTAGCAATATCACAGTTCTTTTGCAAATGCTTATCAGACTGACAGCGAAAACAGCATTTCACAGATAAAATATTATCAGTGTTAGAATAACATTCCTTAACAAACATACTGCTTTGCTTTGGCTTAATTACGTTATAACTTTTTCTCCTTTGCTCCTCCTGAAGAAGCTGACCAGTCAAATAATTTACGGTCAAATCCCTCTCAGATAAAAACCCGAAACTGGTAGCTAAATTATCCCATGTTTCATTAAGAGAACTGAGAATTACATAAACTTTATGCGCTTCTGAGAATTGCATATCTCTCTTTGCTAATTCAAGGAACAAACCAGTCATATAATGCAAATGTTCAAGAATACTTTCATTTTCATGTAATCTAGCATGATAAAGCTTCTTTGTCAACATAACGTTGCATAACGGTGTGCTTCTAAGATAAACATTTCTTAAAGCTTCCCAACACACACTGGCTAACTGGAGATCTCTAATGTAATATAATTGGCTGTCCTCCAAACATAAAATTATGCTTGCCAATGCTTTCTCGTTCTGTAGATTAACTTCCTCATAGTCCAAATTGGCCGGTGGTTCATGGACTATGTTCCAAATACCTTCACGATGAAGAAACATTTCCATCTTGTACGACCATGACAAGTAATTGGAGGCATTCAGCCTTTCCAGAGGAAAACCACCTCCAACTGTAGGCTGCATTTTCACTGTGCTCATCCTCCTTAGCCCCTCCCGGGCAGACACCAATGAATAAATAGCACAGACTTTATCAGAACATCCTTCAGCTGCAAACAGGCCTAGGAAAAAGACACAGCCAGGCACGGAACCTACAAAAGCTCCAAACTCGCCCCAAATAGCCAAACAACTCCTGGATAGGCTTCCAAAGTCCTCACAGCCGTGCCAGCATACCAGCTGCACACGTTCCACTGCTGGGCCCGGAACCTGTCAGAGTGCGCGTGATGGAGTGGCCTGCTCTATTTTCCAAGACACCAGTGATTCATGTTCTATGCAGTAAATAGACACTAAAGCAGAGATTAGATAAAATATCCTATTTACTATATATACATACGTATTACAGAATACATCCACACGGGTAACAAATGATACAGCGATGAGTAGTTACAGCAAATGAGAAGAAAGAATACCAGATATTCTCTGCTTATATACATAAACTGACCAATCACATTATAGGTCACTCTCATCATCTGCCACACCCAGCTCAATGATAGCACCTGTAGTATGAGTCATACACTGCCACATCATCCCTACAACAATGGCTGCTAATTGGGTGACTTGCAGAATAATTCCCCTCTCACCTAGATATCAAGCCTCTCAAGTATCAAGTATAATTTATCTAACTGTAAATTCCTGGGTATATACAAACCCCAACAAAACATTACTAACATTAATTAATTGTACAATACATATAGTCTATAAAAAAAGCAAAATTCAAAAACCTTATTATGTTTTAGCATCTGCTTTTTTGTCATCTCCCTGGTTTCTGCCTCTTCCCACATTTTTTGAATGTACCTCTCCCACCCAAAATCTTTTAAAATGATTAGCACAGTGCTAATACTCATATAACAAAAGCCAACCTATTTTAAAGTTTCTTGAATCCATGACACTTAGTTAAAATTAATCATGTTTAGGATGCAAGACACGGGCCTAGGTATAACACTTCAAATCAAGATGATTTCTGCTTTTGATATACTTAGTTATGAGCATTTAAGTAATTTTTTTAAAAGTTGTAAGAAAATATGCATTGATTTTATACACAACTCTCCATAAGATTTTTCTCTTAAAATGCTGGGTTTGAGTTGAAATACCCACTAGACAATTTGCAGAAATGTAGAATCCAAAGAACAGTTGTATTTTATAAAATATCTTATGTCAGTCCATTTAAAAATTTGGACCAAATGAAATTTTCCTTTTTTTAAAAAAAAATTATAAAGTTTCGAGACAAGGATAAAAGCTATGAAAAAACAAAAAACTACAAAAAATAAAGTACTAAAAAGGTGTGAAAACACAAGAGAATTTTTTTTCTCAAAATTGCAGAAAGATGTGACATCTGACTTTTAACAGCAAGGTGTCCTGGTTCAGCCTCTGCCCCAGGGCCTCAGTGAGGAGTCAGAAGACGAGCTGCCCCTGGCAAACCTCCAGGGGATTGAGCCAGGCGAGGCCCCAGACGCAGGCACGGTCCCAGACAATGACCCAGCACCGCAGGAGTTGGCAATACCTGAGGATACAGGGGAGCAAGCTGGGAATGGTGGTTTGTCCCCACCCTCTAGCCAGCAGCCAGCAACCGAGGCTACAGGGGAGCAAGCTGGGGATTGCGGTTTGTCCCCACCCTGGAGCCAGCAGCCAGCTGGATCCCATCAGCCTCCCAGCTCACCTGAATCCCCCAAAGGGCAGAGGCGGAGGCGTGTGCGCCTCGCCTTAAAGGACAGGAGGAAAAGTGCTCGGCTGGCTGCTAGGGAGTTACGCACAGGGCAGGGAGAGTCTTTGCAGGACCCAGAGGACAGCTCCTGAGCTCCTGATAAATTACCAACAAAGCAGTGAGGGAGTTGTGGGAGCAACGTTGCACTTTGGCTTCGCGACCACTCTGGTATCCTGTCTTGTTGCCTGCGTTCCTGACCCTGTTTGGATTATCGTTACCCGGACTTCTGGACTCCTTGACCCGGTTTGGATTACTGACTACTCTTTGCTTCACTCCTTTGACTATCGGCACACAGATTACTGGTTTGTCTCTCTCTTGGCTATCCTTGCAAAGTGACTCTGGGCTGCATTCCTTACCTCTGGCCGACTGCCAAGACTCTCCAATCTGTTCTGGAGGTGAGCCAGCACACAAAGATATACAAAAATTTCCATAATCAATCTCTTACTCTATATTAAACGAAAACCATATTATTTCTATAAATCATTCCACTTTGGCACATTATAAAAATCACTAAGTACAGTTACTCCCCCCCTAAATATTAAATTAAAGGCAAAAAAGTCATATAGACCCCCTAAACAACTTCCCCCCCAAAAAGATAACACTTATTTATTTATTCTATACATTTCTGTCTACTGTAATAAGAATCAAACTAAAAAGCACATAAATTGTCTGCCATTATACTTAACAGTACAGCAGTTTTAATAATCTTAATAAACCCAAAAAACAAAAACAATTCAAAACGGTGGCCTTAAATCAAATCCTTAAAACCATCCAAATAAACATTTCTTAAATACCTTAATACTCTTAATCCAAATCCTTAAAAGCAAATAACATCAGTCGAACCCTTAAAGCAATCGAGATAAGGGTTAACCCTTATCCCACTTCAAAGTAAATCAGAGCATTTACAGAACCCCACAATGTGTACAGAGCTTTTCTCTTGAACAAATCAAACAGCCCAACTGTTCCCCTCAAAAATTCCAGCTTCTCTTCAAAAAAACTCCCACACATAATGACCCCTTCTTTTTCGTGGCATTCCACCAGAACGTCAATTTCACTTATTGCTTGCAAATCTCTCTCTCCATTGAATTTCTCCAACTCCACTATCCAATCTTCATGCATCATCTCAATAGAAATCCCGATCTCACTCTTAGAAGAAACATTTCTATCACTGTTGAATTCATTGATTTCATCCACCACATCCCCAACCTGATGGCACATTTTAGACCTCATATTTTCTGCGATGTCCTGAATAGCTTGCATAAAAGCTTGGTGGAAGTCAGAAAAAAGTCTGTTTAAAATCTTCCATGTCTCACGCAGTAGATTATAATACCCCCTAGGAGCTTAACCAGCAAAAATAGAAGATATGGAAAAGTTCCGGAATGTATTTACACAAGTGAGAGTGAGATAGGCAGACAGTTCCCAAGGGAAAATAGAAACAGAAAGCTGAAGGTTCAAATCAGCCAATTCAACGTGTAGATAAATGCTAATATCTTCAAATTTAGTACAAAAATAATAACAGGAAGACAATTGTTTACTCTCAATCCTTCTTTATATTTGGAAGGAAAATTAAGTCCAAAACTTAAAAAAGAATTTTTTAAAAAGTAATCCCAAAAATAATGATAAGCACCAAGGGAGCCAGCTTCTCCTCGCTGTAGAAAGCCTCTCTTGGGTTACGCATACTTTTAAAAAAAACCATAAATTTGGTGATTTAGAAATGGGGTGTCCAGTCTTAGTGTCCCTTTAAGGCTACAGCACAGCTTGGAAAATGATGACAGCCCTGCCTCCCAGATGGCTCTTACCAGTCGAATGTGAAATGCTCTTTGCGATCTTCTGGCTGCAAGCAGCCGTCCGGAGGACAGATGGGATGATTCCAGGTGTTCTCCTTCATCCGGAGAACATTTCTGGGCTTCAGGAAAACCTGCCTGAGTCTGAAAAAAATTGCTGCGTTGTGAGCTCCGCCCACTAAGCCCATGGGCACAGCTGCTTAGTCTGCCATGTCACCACCAGAAGTTCCCAAATGAAATTTTCCAATATTCCTAGTCTACTTAATATAGAATTACTCACTAAAACAGACAGAATAGTAAAATGTGAGGTTTTTCAGTGCTGTTCAAAACATGCTTGAGAGGCAGAATGAAATGAAGTAGAACAGTTTGAAGGATGGTGGGAAATGATTGCACTATTTCAAATTACAGTTGCAAGGAGAAAGTTATATTTTTAAAATCTTGTATCATAACAACATATTCAAGAAGAAAAGTGGCATAATAAAAATGGGTTTAATGAACCTTTTATATCAGGCAACAGTTTTTTTAATAGTGAGTCACTGCAATCCTTCATCTATATTTTGAAATGGTACAACCCACTCTACTGGTTCAGAATGCAAACCACCTTATTCTGCTCTTTGAAGTACATGCTGTACAGGAGATATAGCATAAGAACCAAGAACCAGGAAGAAATCCAAATCAGTTAAAAAAAGCCGTTAAAAGCATCAGTTGAAAGGTTGCAAAGTATGTACTAGAAACATATCCTTTTCTTCTTTTCTTTTCTTGAGAAAAAAGAAGCACAAATATGACTTACTTGGCGAATTTCCAATTTTTCAAACAACCATTAAAAAAGATATTTCCGCATAGCCATGGGCTACTATAAAAGATACTCCATATGCATTTTTGCTGTTTGAATAAAATAAATACATGGCATTGTTAAAAAAATATGGCTGAGTTTAGAACCACCTTAATGCAAACCCACTTTGAGCAATAAACTGACAGGGCTGAAGAAAAAAAAAAAAGAAATAAAAAGGAATATTGTTATATGGACTTCTCTAATACCTTCTCTTATAGTAGTAGTCATGGTTCTGTCAGCGGGCCTGGGGACCCCAGACTGAGACAGAGCTGATCAAGTGATTGATTTGATTGTGTTGTAGCCACCGCAGCGGGGTGGGGGGTGATGGGTTTTTCTATTGTGGATTTTAATTTTGTAAGCCTCCCGGAGTCACTGTGTGTGAGTTGGGCAGCCACATAAATTTGTTAAATAAATAAATAAATAAATAAATAAATAAATAAATAAATAGTAACAGATAATATCTTGCCCCCTGTGGCTGCCATGGTGAAGGCAGGAGTTTTGATCTTGCAGAAATCCTTCATGCAGAAGAGTGGTTGAGGCTCAAAGAATCACAAGGCATCTGGAATATAAATCTTGAGAATCATGAGTATATGATACCAGCAGCTTTAGGGTCAAGATATTTGGCAACCCCATAGCAGGCCATTATTCTGAGACCCTGAACAGTTCATTAATCACTCTCAGCTACATGTTGGCACCTAAAATCTTCAAGGACTCTATACAAATGACAGGTGTCTAGTACGACATTCTATATGCTTTGATATGACACACATGGGAAATAAAATATCAGTCACAGCTTTTCTTGCAGAAAATGTTGGCTTTAATATTGTGTTCAAGGCAACAGTGTAGCTGTGACTAAATTGCATGATTTATTCTGCTGTCATACTTTTCAGCAAAACTGGCCCCCTCCCTCCAAATAATTCCTTAATTTACATCCTTTAAAGTTATTGAAGCAGTTGTGAGTTATGAACAGTTTTCAGGGGTCTAAATCATTATACTAATTAATATACAACATTTGAGAAAAATAAATATGGAAGATCTTGAGGTAGTATCTGACAGAAACAGGAAATATTGTACAGTATATCTTGTATATGCATACCCAATAATACACTAAATATATATCAGTGCACATCCAATCTATGTTTCTGAATGATCAACAAGTAAATGACATATTTTGACTTTGTTAGCATAAATAGGCTCCCACTGCATGAAGGTTTTTCTCCTATTGGCCTGTACATTCATGATATATGTTTTGGTCTCTAAGAGATATATAAAATTAAACCAGAACTACCATCTTTCTATGCTTAGAAATGTAAGGTCCCCTTAAATCCAGGGGCTGATGGTATTCTCAGGAGCCTTCTCTAATACAAAAGTTCAAAAGCATCAATACTCTTCCCATCCTACATCTTCAAAGTTCAACTTCCATTTCCATAGAGTGTTTTTTTTTTTTTTTTGCCTCTGCCTGTTGGAACATGGGTGGGCGGGCCAGGCGGCGCAGTGGACAGAGGCGGAGCAGCTGATGGGGGGGCAGGGGAGTCACCTCCGCCTATCAGCGTGCGGGAGGGGCAGGCCGTGCAGCACGATGGGCAGGGGCGGAGCAGCTGATTGGAGGGAACCCAGAAGGGTAATCGCCTCCGCCTGTCATGCTGCTTGGCCCGCCTCTCCCACCTCCTTTGCTGTGCAGTGGTGGGCAGGGGCGATTCCTCCTCCGGGTTCCCTCTGGGTTTAAAAAACAGGACAAAATTGAGATTTTTAGTATAATGACGGGACGCTCCAGAAATGGTGAAAAAATGGGACAGTCCCATTCAAAACGGGATGTATGGTCAGCCTACTAAGAAGTGTAGCAAAATGAAGGAAACAAAGCATAGGTAATTTCTACCTCCAGAAGCAGAAATGTCCACACTTGAATGCCTACAATATGAAAATAGCCACTTGCAAAATTGTCTCATAAACTTAAAATTATTGTTTCAAATTTTATGAGCTTGAAGCAAAGGAAACATGTTTGAAAAGTTTTATTTCAAGCATGGAACCAAACTTGGCCATTCTGCATAGTGCTATTTTGTGTGTTCTTTTGTGTGTTTTTCCAAGCTGGCCTTCGAGATTTCAATCTTGTGGTGGTCTGTGCAATATCCTGGTGAATAGGGAGAGCCTTATTGTTCAGCATCCTTTACCATAACCTGGCAAGGGCTTGTTGTCTTCTGATATGGGGTGGTACAATATTGCTGAATATTTTCCAAGTGCTGCAACTGGATGTTAGTTATGTGGCTTATGAATGCATAATTTTGTGACTTATTTATTTACTGTGGCTTCTAAGATGCTGAATTCTCATAGGCTCTGAACAGCAGAAAACTACTATTTGTGTTTTTAAAGATGATATTTTTTCCAGCTAACCTGTTCAGCAGCAAAGACCAATGATGCCCCTCGTGCAATTTGTTTAGCCTGGATGGCATGATATACAGTGCGTGTTCAGTGTTGAACACAGTGCAGCATATAAACACAGGTCCAGCCTGTCTTTCTGGCCGGACTGTGGTTTTAAAACAATATTTTAAATATGGAGAAGTTAGAATTCATGTAAGTGGATTTTATGTGTACTTCATGCTATGGGTTTTTGTTTGTTTGTAGCAACCAAACACAGCAACACACCAATTCTTTTTGCAATGATTTTATGGCTGTGAGAAAACAGGCAAGCTCAAAAAAGAGAGAGTTGCTTGAACTTCCTTATTATATGAAGTACAGCCAAGGGACTAATTTTTTACAAAATTAATAATATTCATTTTGCCAATGTTATGCAAGTTGGGTGACAGGTGGCTTTCTGGATCGACTACCTATACTGTGGTCCTACATTGAAAAACAAGGAAGAGGCATGTTCTGAGTTCCTCTTATTTTTTATGGCTGGACACTCAAACATGTTAATTCCTTTTGTAGATTAAAAGAATCAAGCTGTCTGAAAGTATAACCCACTCAGAATGCTCCAATAGAACATCTGAAATATGGCTGTTGGTTCCAAGCTAGAAACAAAATCCTTTTATTCCTTGAGTGCCTCCCTCCTTTAATATTTCTATCGTTATTCTTCATTGATTTAATATACAGTAATTGAAAAGATAGTACCAAATTTATCAAAGACTCCTGAACAATTGTTTCTGAATTTAGATGGTTAATTAAATAAATTGGGCTAAAAAGGTTGAAATTCTAAAGCAGTGCTTTAATTGATCTTGATCTTAACAGTCAATAAAACAATTTACACAGAATTCAAAGTACAATCATTACCCTGTCAATAATATGACAAGTCTACTCCTGTAGATTGGCAACCTGTGAATAGTGTATAGAACTTATAGTACAAGTATTGTGCTAACTGCTTTCTTAAGTGTGTTAGATACATCAGCAGTAACATAATAGCAAAGGACATAGGATAGAATTTTCATAAGTTGTTTGCATTTTCTCTAGGTTAGATAAGCAATGTGCAAAGTAATTACATTGTCCTTGACTTATTGACTCCCATATTGTGACTCTCAGTGGGTACAATAAGTAAAATTCCAATTGCAATTGAGTAGAACATCTGAAATCATTAAAAGAGTTAACTTTAAAATCTAGGTAGATACATACATTCCTAACATGTTACTGTAACCAATTCTAAGTTTATTGCAGGAAAGGAGAAAGAAATAGTAAGCCAAAGAAATTACAGGCATGAGATGAAGGGAAGGGAAGGGAAGGGAAGGGAAGGGAAGGGAAGGGAAGGGAAGGGAAGGGAAGGGAAGGGAAGGGAAGGGAAGGGAAGGGAAGGGAAGGGGAAACAGAGCTAATGTTAATTTAAACCAACACTATTCATTATATTTCCAAACATTTCTATCCTGGCAAAGACAACTTCATACATATCTATCCCCCCTTTTTTCTTGTCCAGTCTTCTCCTTTTTTTCTTTCTTTAAGTCTGTTATTTCTTCCATTATATATTGTTTGACAGTTTGATACTCATTCAATATGAGTTCCCCGTTGGGGGAGATGGGCGGTTATATACATTTAATTAAATAAAAAATGTCTATGAAGGTTCTCAGTCATCCAGGTGGAATTGTCTGTAGCTTGAATCATGTCAACTGGATTTCTATTTTCTCAGTGGAAACGTTTCGCTCCTTATCCAAGGAGCTTCTTCAGTCTGAGCAAAGTTAGTAAGGGAATCCTAAATATGTTTCTAGGTAGCTGTGTGACCTTACACCTGGGGCTAGGTCATGGTTATATTGAGATGTTATTTTAAGTCCTTTTATCATCTAAAGGAGGATCGTTAAGATCACCATGCTGCTGTTGAGCTTGTGAAATGGTCTTAATCTTCCTAGGCACAGAAGACAAAGCAGGGAGGAAGATGGGGGAAAGATTGTGCCTGAGGCCCCCACCTCTATTCAAGGAAGGATTTTCCAAGTTGGCATAAATGGATTCCTTGACCCCTCTCTTGAAGATAGGTGGTTTGAGAGAGGGGTCAAGGAATCCAGTTTCTAGCCCAGTGACTTAACTACACCAAACTGGCTCTCTGTCATAGTATTAGTTCTGTGTTGAGTCATTCATTAAGCATGTCAGTGATTTTCATACTTGCTTTATTTCCATCATATGTCTCTCTTATTGCATACAGCAAACAACCATCAATTCCATATTAGCACAAAATATTCCACAAAATAAACCTATGCATACTACCATAAATCAATATACATTCCATAAAATTTCCTTCTCACATCCTTTCATTCCTTAATGACCTGCTGAAGAGCAAACATCTGGCCTGCATACCCCCTTTTGAACATAAAGCCACACTGCAATTAGGGGACAATTAGTGAACATAAAGCAATCTGCTGTTAGGGGCTTTACAAGAATTACTGTATATATGTTTAACAGTAACAGAGTTACAAAGTTAAATTTTTAGATGATAAATTATACTTTGACCAGATAGAATCGTATTGGCCAGTCTTTCTACTTTCACTATAGTTTCTTTTCTTCATGTCCTTTTCCCCCCCAGTTTCTGCTCCTGAGGCAAACAAAAAAATATTGTCTCAATCACAACCTGTAATTATCCTTGAATCTATCTATAATTTCCCATCTTTAATCATAAACAATCAGATCAATTTGTTGGCCATGCATACATATGAAAAGAGTTTTATGTCAGCCGCATTTCAAAACAAACTGACCTTTGGATTGCCAAATGGCTCAATCACTTTTTCTGTATTCTCTCATCACATTCCCACACATATATTCTCATCATTCAAAAGAATAATTTTCCCCTGGATCATGTTCATTCAAGGTATTTCATAATTTTCTCCAAAACTCATCCCTGGATTTACATTATCATTATTCACTGGAGAATAACACCAATCTACAGAAATCCTATTTTCACATATACTCACAACAACCTAGGATAACCCCAATTTATATATTCTGATAATATTTTAGCCCTTTCATTTAAACCTATATCTTTACTTCCCTGTGTGTTTTCATCAAATCTACATCACAACACTTAGCACTTTATTCACATGAATTACATACTTCTGTTTTGTCTTACTTCACAAACACATCTTCCTTCTTCTTCCATTCATTTAATTATGGAATCACTGGGTTGGAAGATACTTTCGAGGTCTTCTAGTTCAATTCCCTGCCCAGAACATGAATTCTCTGACCATCTCAGACAAATTGCTTTCCAACCTTTGCTTGAAAACTTCCAATGATAGAGCACCAACAACTCCAGAAGGCAGATTCTGCTGCTTAATAGCTATTAAGCTCTTACTGTCAGGAAATCCCTCCTTCTTTTGAGCTTAGATCTTGAAGCTCTCTGTAAAACTTCCATCCATTGGTTCTTGCCCTACCTATGAAAATAAATCCACACTCTCTTCCCTGTCACAGCCCTTCAAGTATGGGAAGACTTATGATGTTTCTGTCAGCCTTCTCTTTTCCCATATTTTTTTGCTATATTCTTTGCCAATGGTAAGGATAGCACTAGTCACTTCTGGTGCATTTTGCTTGGTATGCTGCAAGTGCCAACAAAAACAGTTTTACTTCAAGCATGCTCAAGTTATTCTATACAAACTAGGAACTCTAAAGCACTACCTGCCAAGCCAAAACACTGTTGCCTGCATTCCACCAATTCAGTGGTACATGCAACATCCTGATTCACACTCAAATGAAGAGATTTTTCTCAAAAAAATTATAACAAGGCATAATGAAGTTTCAATACAGCAGGAAATTGTTACATAATGTAGGCACTTCCAGAGAGAAAGCAAATCTCGCTGTTGATGCTCTGATGCAGATCTAAGCATGTGAGGAAGACTATACAAGAGTCTTAAGCTTAAAGACTTCCAGCAAATTTTGTAAATTAAATTCTTTAACTGAGTAGGGGGTTGGACTCACCAGGCCCTTACAATTCTGTGTTTCTGTCCCTTATAACATTCAACATTATATCACAGAGAAAAATGTATTGGAGACATACTGGGGATTTTTGTGTGTTTAAAAATCACTTGGTAAAAAAGTCTATTGTTCCCCAAATATTATTTCCACTTATTGTAGTATATGAGATACTTGAAAACATTATGGAAAAAGAAGAAGGAAGAGGAGGAAGGGGCCAGAGGAAAGACAAAACAATCTCATTATGTCAAACAGTGCAAGGAAAGGTTTCAGGCAAGGAAGAGTAGGTCATCTGTCGCATTGCCCAGGGGTGGGGGGAAAGGAAACTACTTTATTATATGCAGCCAAATCTTAGGCTGCATGAGCAGCAATATATATTTCCTTTACCCTATCCAACCCTCTAATATATTGTCACTCTTTTTATAGCACCTTCCAACTGAATATCAGTATGATCTGACATCATCTTTTCACTGTCTTAGATACTAGAGATACACACTGTGAAATTTAAAGGAACACAACATGCAGTGCATAATTCATATTATGAAAGTATCTCACACTAATTACACAGTTGTCAAAGAAATTATCATGAAGTTAGGTTGGTTTTATTTTATTTTTTGCAGCTGGCTGTAAGATATACAGTATATTCTATAAGTTAGGGAAAGGACTGAATGTAAGGACCACATCATACACTGAGTGTGTGGAGTGTGTGTGTGTGTATATACATACATACTGTGACCATATGTCCTTTATTATAAAGGACAGTCCTTTATTTCAGAAAGCTGTCCTTTAGATTTATTTATTTTTCAAAAAATCACTTTTGTCATTTGTTTTGGTCATTTAATTTTTACCATACAAATAGTACCACTTAATGCACAGTCTGATTGCAGAAATCCTTTTCAATACTTGCTTCTTAAAACTTCATAGCTTTTCCTGATTTTTAGATATTTTTATTGGAATATGTGTTTTTATAAAAAATTTCTTGTTTGCTCTTGAATCTTCTTTTGTAAATCAAAGTTATAAACAATTTTTTTTAACCTCATGAACCTCTTTCAGATTTGCCCCTTTTTCAGGTTTGTCACTTATTTTTTCGAAGAAAATATGGTCATTGAGTATGTTTGTGTGTGTATATATGTGTTTGTGTGTGTGTGTCTGTATAATTTATTTATTATTTAAATTTATCCCCACCCATCTCCCCAAATAGGGGACCCTGGCCGGTTTACAGCATAACAATGGTTAAAATCCATACATATAAAATTACAATAAGACAATAAATAGATAAAAATAGGTAAAAATCCAAGAGATGGTAAAATCAGCTATCAGGAGGACATTATGGGGCCAGCCATAATATATATACACACACTCATACACACACATACATATAGTACATACATAATTCCACATACTATTTTTGTACTTTCGTATGCTTCAGTTTTGTTTTGTTTTACCTAAATGGAGAATATATATATTTAGACTGTTCTTTTTATTTTATTGATTGATTTTATTTTATTTGATTTCTATAGCTGCCTATCTCAACAAGTGACTCTGGGTGGTGTACAATCATAAAAAAAAATAAAACAATTAAGACAATACAAAATAACTATATATGTTTGCTGAGTAAACAAATGCCATAAATGTTAGTATAGCCAAGAAATGGGGCCTTTAACACACTCAGGGCCCCAGGCCCGGGCAGATAACCAGGTCTTCACACCCTTACAGAAGGCCAACAGGGTTGGGGTCATCCTGATCTTTGAAGGGAGAATGTTCCAGAGGGCAGGTGCTATGGCAGAGAGGGCAGGCCTCCTAGCCCCCTCCAGCCAACATTTCTTGGCTGAAAGACCCATAGCATGCCCAACCTGCCAGATCGAATTGGACAGGTAGAAACAACTGGGAGAAGATGGTCCTGTAGGTAACCCAGTCCCAAGCCATGAAGGGCTTTAAAAGTGACAACCAGCACCTTGAATTGCACCCAGAAGCATACTGGCAACCAATGCATCTCACGTAGTAGTGATGTTACATGTGTCAAATATCCGACATCATTTACTACCCGTGCAGCCACATTCTGCACCAGCTGAAGCTTCCAAATGCTCTTCAAGGGCAGCCCATATAGAGTGCACTGCAGTAATCCAGACGAGAGGTCACTAGACTAGTTCTAATTCTTCCCTAGTTCTAATTCCAAAATACACCAATATGTCAAAGTTCCAACTTTTCTTCACTTTGCAGTATAGTTTGCAGCTTAAAAACCAAACAAGAATATAACTGTGTCTGAGGGGGAAGGAAGGTAAAAACAAGAAAGATGGCTATCACAACATCACAGAAGGCCAATCCCTTTTTATGTGTGTGTGATGTCAATGCATGTACAAAAGGGGAAGTGCTTCAATTGTTTTGCCTGTTTTGAACCTCTTTGCTGACAACACTGCAAGAGAACATTCAAAAGGAGCTGCATTAAATACACACATTCAATACACACATTCAGGAAAATGCTTACAAATAACATAATATTTAGGAAAAAATGCCTGTGAAAATGCATATGTTAACAAAAATGTCGACAAAATGGATATATAAGGATGATATTTGCATGAAAATCAGTATTACCGTACAGTATTTGTTTTTTTCTTGGGGGGGGGGGGAAGTAGTGGTGATCCTCACTTCCTGCCCAGTAACTTCAGCCTAGGTATGGGGAATAACTGCCAGGTCTATCTGTAATAAGATTTTGTTCATCCATGATCTTATGGACAAACAGGCATACCTGACCAGTATTTCCAGAATCTGGCTAGATGACGGCAGTATATCCATCTATGTTTTGGGGCATTGAACACTCTCAGTTCTAAGACTGTGGTGAGGGAATGACACTAATCTTTAAAGTCACTCTATTCTGAGTTGCAGGATGTGAGTGTCTGTGTGTTGAATTGTAAAAACAAGCTAGGTTTCTGGCTGCCCTGCTGACTGGATCAGGATCCCTTCCTGGTCCTCTGGACTTCATTTCCTGAATGATGGTAGAGACCCTTGACCTACTGGCATTGAGAGACTTCAACCTCCATGTCTTGGGAGCTGGAGCTGGGAGAGCATACAAATTTATGGTCTCCATTGCAACCATGGGCTTGTATCAGAGCAATTGTTTTATGCTCTTGATATGGAGGAATTACCATCTCCCCTTTGCTATCATCAGATTACTTCCTGGTCTGGATGAGATTGATTGCAACCCATGACTTCCATGTAGTGAATATATCCGTTCAGATGGTCAACCCTGGACATCTAGTGGATCCCAATGATATGGCAGATAACTACATCAAATTCCAGGAGAAGTGCCTTTTCTGCCATTGTCCCTGCCCTGTGGAACATCTTGCCCCTGATGTTCTGGGGGAAAACCCATATGAATACAGATTTATGACTGGCACCCACCTGTAGGAAGAGTTATTATATTCTTGTATCACAAGAGGAACCAGGTTTGCTGTTTTAGCCAGCTATTAAAAAGATCTCTCCCATCACTAGCTCAGAGTTGTATTGGAGACATATTGGGAAACAGCAAAGATAGATTTAGAAATGTTGACTGTGATTCTTTTAGTGGCTATGCTCATGACAGGAGCAGATTTTTGATCCACGAACGGTAGAGACCCTGTTCTTACCTCAAAACATTTTACTGCTTCTGGACCACATAAACCCCATCTATTGTGGCCATTTGTTTGGGCATACCATATTTAAAAAGAGCCTGATTTGCCAGGTGTGCTTCTACCCAGCCAGCCCCCAATTTATTTATTTATTTGTCCTATTTATACCCCGCCTATCCCCTCCCTACTGGAGGACTCTAGGCGGCTTACAACATTACATATCCAATCAATTATACATCGTTATTACAATTACAATTTTTTATCGCGCGAAGGGAGAGAGGAAGGGAACCGGCTCTTCAGCTGCAGGCATTGGACTGCAAGTCCCAGAATGCCTCGCTCCGCGCCGGCTGCTGACGTCCAGGAAGCTGTTATCTCCGGATCCGTCGTCCTCCGCCACCATCACTGCTCTCCAGATCTTTCCCGGATCGAGGACGACCCTCCGCTGGACGCCCGCAAATTGCCCCACGAGTGGTACCCATTTATCTACTTGCTATATTAGCTTTCGAATCGCTGGGTTGGCAGAGAGCTAGGGCTAGTGATGAGAGCTCACCTCGTCACACGGTTTCGAACTGCCAACCTTATGGTCGGCAGTCTAACGGCTCAGCGGTTTAACCCGCTGAGCCACCGCGCCCCATTTCCATTCCTTTGGATTTTTTGAAATTGGCGGACAATTTCCTGGTTTTTTAAAAAGAAGAAAACATTTTCATGGCTATTCTCAATCCACCCAGAGAAATTGAAAGGATAGCTGCATCATTTGTATATAAGCTCATTGAAAATGGCCTTCCTGAGCGAGTAGGTGAATGAGAATGCATTGTGGGTATCACTTGAAACAGTTGTCTCTAAAGTTTACACCATATTCTAAAATAGTTGTCTGGGGATCAGTAGAAGGAAATGCCTGTCTATTGAAGATTCCTCCAAATTCTTTTGAAATAATAATAATAATAATAATAATAATAATAATAATAATAATTTGAAATCCACAGTGGTTGTTATTTTATTTATTTATTTTCTGTCCTGCCTTTATTATTTTTATAAATAACTCAAGGCAGCGAACATACCAAATCTTCCTCCTCCTATTTTCCCCACAACAACCACCCTGTGAGGTGAGTTGGGCTGAGAGAGAGGGACTGGCCCAAGGTCACCCAGCCGGCTTTCATGCCTAAGGCAGGACTAGAACTCACAGACTCCTGGTTTCTAGCCCAGCACCTTAACCACTAGACCAAATTGGTTCTTATGAGCATCATTCTGAACTCCCTAGTATAAACATGCTAGAACAGGGACTCACAATATAGCAGCAGACTTCTTTGGCACTTTTGTATGCACAATTTGTCTGTGAAGGCTCTGCATCACAGGATACAGATTGTTCTGGCAGAACATTCATTCTTCCCTATCAGGCAAAGTGAAATTTTAGGAGGGATCAACAATGAAAGAAAAATCTCTAGTCATTCTAAATATAATACATTTATACTAAAAAATACATGTAATGTCCAAGGAAGTGAAGCTTGAATGAAGTAAAAATATTATTTTGATGAAGAACAACAAAGTCTTTGTGGTAGATGAAAAAAAAAGCAAAAGCTACAGGAGCCATTTTAAAATTTGTTCATGATTTGGAGACTTCTTTGGAGACTTCAACCTCCTTTGAATAGGTTCTTGGAAAAAAGGAAGGAGCTGAGCATTAGAGAAATTATGAGGAATTAAAATATCTCATAATGGCATATAGAATATATTGCTTATATTGTTCTTTCAGCCTTCCAAGATATTTCTACAATTAGCTAATTAAGTGTAATGACCTCTAAATCTGCTTATTAGCTATGAAATGAAACAGCTGTGTGACTGCTAGACACAGTTGTGCATTATGAGAGTTCAGCTCATGTTTCATTTCTCTGAACGTGGCATATGTCACTTGCTGAATTGCTCATACTGACTCATGTTTGCTTGGGAGAAAAGAATAATGTGTTTGATTTTTAAGATAGCAAATTGGCTGAATAATGCAACATAGTAATTGGTCAAAAGCAAGCTGAGTTGTGAATTGTTAAGGAAAGCTTAAACAAAAGCAGCACCATCTGTTCCTGTTCTGCCATAGGCTTCCATGACTTGTCATCCATCAAGCAATCACAGTTCATTAGAAATATATTGCTCCTCTTTTTACTTTTTTAGAGATGTAGACTGGCAGGAAAAGAAATATGTTCTCTAAAGATACTTTGCTGGTGGTCATTATACTGTATATAAAGCATATAATTAGAAGTCTGAATTACTGTACTTTCACCTGTGAACCATGTACATCATTACTTTGGGGGCACTTTGGATATACATTTCTGAAACTGATT
The DNA here is from genome assembly GCA_023362775.1 of Charina bottae. Taxonomy (NCBI): domain Eukaryota; kingdom Metazoa; phylum Chordata; class Lepidosauria; order Squamata; family Charinaidae; genus Charina; species Charina bottae. Next base: position 89,124,705 of record JALMGJ010000004.1, on the reverse strand, counting down.
TCTAATTTATATATGAAATGTAGTATTTTAACTTTGTCTAAATCATCCTAAATTACAAGGCCTAGATCAAGGCTTGTAGGGAAAACATGGCAAGTATTTATGTAACTTTCATGAAAGCTTCCTTGGCCTACTAATTCCTGAATTCCTTGCCTGCTCACCAAAACTCATAATTCAACTTTGAAATTCACTCCCATGACAATGACCCCACCTTGGCTGGCTTTGGAAAAGAGTTAGAGCAATTCATGGAAGACATGGGGATCAATGACTATTAGCCTTGATGACAGTGGAGGCCATCTGCTGGGAGATGGCCAGCCAACTTCCTTGTTCAGTTGATTGGGCTCTGTAAAAACAAACTGCTAGATTAGATTAGATGGGCCAGGGTCTGATCCAGCAGAGCACTGCCTATGTTCTTATGTTCTAAATTGTTTTCTGGTAGACAGCTGTAGGTATGGAAGCCTACCAGCAGTGTTGAAGCTCCAGCTGCAAAGATATAACTCATTAGTACCACCATCTTAATTATGCTATTCCTATCTCTGATTTGCATACTTCAATAATGGGGTTGGCAACATTAAATTATATTGGCTGCTGATCATATAAATCCCACCTTGTGTTGTCCAGCACTTAGAGCAGTAGAAAAATAGGTGTAGCAGAAATGAGTGAGCAGTACATAAATGCTGGTACTCTATGTCATGGTTGTTTGCTTGAAAAAAAATCTGAGTGAGCTGTCATCAAGCCTATAAGCAACCTGAGAGTATCATTTTAATTATATAAAAAGGAAAGCAAGGGCAATGTGGGGAACTTCTGGTAGCAGCTTCTGCTCCTAGTGTCTTACATGTCTATCCAAGTGGCTCTATCCATGTGCTCTTACATGTCTATCCATGGAACTAAAGTGAAGCAGAGTGCTTCAGGCCCAAGAATTGATATCTCAATGTAAATTTGGTGTGTGCATGTGCATAAGATTCCTGGTACTGTTCCACTCCAACTGTTTTTTTAATGGACTGAAAATAATAATAAAAAATCGATATGCTATGGAGACTTGAATTTATGTACATATTTGTAGATGGAAATAATAAAACTTCATTGCTAGTCTTCTCAATTGTTCTCCTTTCAAGAGTAAAAGCAATCCATTATGAAATACTACCATTAATATATTTTTAATTAAGAAATCCATTCAATTATTCATAACAAATTTAGAATGGAAAATGTAAGTCACTTTTTAGCTTTCTATTAGCTGAAAATGAATCATTCATCATAACTTATTCACAAATGTAAGCAAAACTTTATGTGGACTAGAATTTGGAATGTAAAAATAATTTGTTTAAAAGCTGTAATCTAAAAGAAGATGGTTTCTGATGTAAAAATATCCATGTTATTTCAAATAGAGTAAAATATTTGTACTTCATAAAAAATTACGATTAAACTTAAAAAAACAAAAACAGAAACAAAAAGAAAGACCAAACTTCTGCTAATTTAATCAAAATGCTCCTGAAAACTTGTCCTTGCTGGCATGCAGAATTCTTTTCATTTTTGCCCTTCAAAACATTTTGTCTTCACATTTTTTTCTAGAGTTTGCACAAAATAGTTTGTCTAACAGCAGAATACTGTGTAAGAAATAATGGAATAACATATTTAATAAATACCTATAAAGTTTCATGGGGACCTAATTTAAAACTAATTGACATTTTCATTCTTTTCTGCCGTTTAGGTCTTATATGGATGCTAAATGGGTGCTGAGATACAGGTTTCATACCTGTACACCATCTTTCACTTAAGTGGAAGAAATAAGTTTGTATGCATAAGGGATGGGAATCAGGAATATTTTCATATGCCTTAATTCAATGAAAATAATGATATAGGGTTTTGCAAAAGCTTTCATGCTTAGTGGGCAATGCATTTATTTATCAGCAGAAGTATCTGCAGATGAAGTTAAAAAAGTCAAGATGGTGCATATAAAAAGGGAATGGGGCTGTGCTCATGAAGTTGTGGCTGACTTTTTTCACCCAACCCTGCTGTGAATTCACCTGCTGATATCTGCAGGTTCAATTTATAGATGCCACCAACACTCATTTGCAAATGCAGACCTTGAATTATCCACCAACAAAGTAAAGTAACCTCAAAAACTGTACTGAAAATTAGAAGAATATTATTTTAAAAAGTAGGCTAAGGTAAAGGTAAAGGTACCCCCCGCACATTTGTGCAGTCGTGTCCGACTCTAGGGGCCGGTGCTCATCTCCGTTTGTTAGCCAAAGAGCCAGCGTTGTCCGAAGACGCTTCCACGGTCATGTGGCCAGCATGACGCACACAGAACGCTGTTACCTACCCACCGAAGTGGTACCTATTCATCTACTTGCATTTGCATGCTTTCGAATTGCTAGGTTGGCAAGAGCTGGAGCTAGTGCAGGAGCTCACTCCGCATGCGGGGCTAGGGATTCGAACCTCCGAACTTGTGATCTTCCGATCGACAAGCCTGGCATCTTACCCACTGAGCCACCACGCCCCTAAAAAGTAGGCTAGCCACCTGTTTTTTCCCAGCAACTTATTTTTTCTTAAAACAAATTGTAAGTGTTGCAAATAGCTTTCGTTTAAATTGAATGGGATCTGTGTTGACAAAATACAAGGTGACAGAACCTCATTTATGCTGTGACAAGTTATACTGTGATATTTATTACAATTATTACATGTTGATGAATATCTGTCATATGAATACAAGTTTACAAAACATTAATTTTCCCCAATTACCAGTGGGAAATCATGTATAAAATAAAATGTAGTATGCAACAAGGGTAACACCTTAGTTATATCTCCCCTAGGCAAAATTTACATTGCCATTTCAATTTTACCCATATAATTCAGTGTCAACTAAAATAATAAACAATGTAAAAATTTTGTTCATTAAAGATTTATGAAGTAAGACAACAAACAGTCCTAATGGGAGGTAATTTTTTAAGTAAGAGGGAAATGTATGGTTTAGGGAATTACTTTTGCAATATGAGATGCTCATGTTTTCATGACTGTTGTTGACTCTAACAGTTAGGTTATTATAGAAGGTATAATCTGACAAGTATTCATGTTTTTCTGTCCTAGCTGGCCGCCTATATAGGCATGTTGTCAAATGTTCAAAAAATTACCAAAACAGAGGAGAGAGAGAGAGGGGAGGGGGAGGGGGAGGGGGAGGGAGGGAGAGAGAGAGAGAGAGGGAGGGAGGAGCGCGCGCGCACACCAGTTTGGTGTAGTGGTTAAGGCACCAAGCTAGAAACCAGGAGACTGAGAGTTCTAGTCCCGCCTTAGGCATGAAAGCCGGCTGGGTGACTTTGGGCTAGTCCTGTTTGAGACATTTCTAGAAACTTTTATTTGGCCACTTGTGAGAGAAAAAGCCTTGGACAACATGGGTCCTTATTCAGATTCCAGCAAGGCAATTCTTATGTCCCACTGGCATATATAGAACTGGGCATAAAGAGCAGTAAATGATCTCCACCAACTTTGTGATAAAGAAATTGACTGGGTGATGTATTTAAATATCCCTAGGGGAAGAAGAAATTGTCCAACTATTTATCCATGTCCAGATTCTGTCTTAATGCTACAATTGAAAAAGAAATACGGGAGGAGAACCATCATAATATTTTCCTTGGGATTTGATTGAAGTAGGAGAAGCCAAGGAAGCAGCAGAATATTTACATAGGCTCCTTGATCACTTCATAACTTAATAAGTGTAAGAGAGACACACTCTTACACTCAATTCAGAAATAAGGAGAATTTCTCTACATTTCTCTTCACGTTTGACAGAATTTTGAAAGTAAATTTTATATCATCAGATTTACTGAGTCTCAGTAGAAAAAGATATAGGATTACAAGTCTGTGTCTATAAATCTGAATAACATTAGTGTAAAATGATTTTTTGTTTTCATTCTTACAACAAAGGGAGAAATTAATGCTTTTTTAAAAAGTACATCCTATTTATTTTGGTTGGCTATGTTTAAAAATAAATTAGAAAAAAACAAGTTATAAAACAAATAGGAGTTCAAGATAGATCTATGAACACTGTTCAACATGGTGTTCTGTTCGTAGTATGAGACCACCAGAACTTTAAGAAAATAGTTTTTATTATTATAAAAAACTATTTACAAAGTTAAGTCCATAAACTCAACTGAAGAATGCTTGGATCAAGTGGAGATTCACAACAGGTTGCACTTGGAGGTAGGCAGCTATGCAGTGGCACAACTAGAGTTCACAACAAGTAGAACAGCAGTTGGATCAAGATGCTAGGTTGGTTGGTTTCTCCTGAAATACTGGGAAAAAGGGTTAAACTGGTTACTTGGCATGGCTGACTGGAGACTGGAACAAGAAGACTACAAGGCTGGACAAGGTTCTTTGGGTCCACAGGACAATACTGGACTGGAATTGCAGGGCAGGGCTGGACTGGATTCTTGGCAAGATTCATCTGGATTCTCAGGATACTGCTGGACTGGATCTGCAAGGCAGGACTGGACAGGTTTCCTCTGGATTCCCGGGACTACACTGGACTGGATCTGTGATCATGCTGGACTAGATTCACGGGCAAACTAAAACGCAGACTGGACTGGTTCCCATAGGCAACTGGACTGGACCCACTAGACGACTGGACTGGAGCTGCAGGGCAGACAGGACTGGAACCACTAGGTGACTGGACTGGAACTGCAAGGCAGACAGGACTGGAACCACTAGGCAACTGGATTGGACCCACTAGATGACTGGACTGGAACTGCAAGGCAGACAGGACTGGAACCACTAGGCGACTGGACTGGAACTGCAAGGCAGACAGGACTGGAACCACTAGGCGACTGGACTGGAACTGCAAGGCAGACAGGACTGGAACCACTAGGCAACTAAACTGGAACTGCAAGGCAGACAGGACTGGTTCCACTTGGCAATGCTGCCTGAAAACCCAGGCAGGACAGGGTGCTCCATACTAGAAGACCACCCCCCAACAGTAGAACGCGGCTGCACCGAATGAGCACAACAAAATACACAAGGACGAATGGAGTACTTAACTGAAGCATCGAAATGCCTCTTTGCCAAGGCTGCTGAACACTGTGAAGCTATCGACGCAAGCTGGTGAATGCCCAAAGCGACCGAAGCCTTCTTAGCTGGTCTTGCTGAAAAACTACGAGACAAGGTTCTGTCTCCTTGATGCTGAAGCGAACTTGCTTCTAATGCAGCTGGGCTCAATTCAGAAATGAGGAGATGCTCTTGCTCTGGTTCCGCGGCGGCTACATGGCAGGACTCCAAGGACTGTTCTGGCTGGACTTCTCCCGAAGAAGTTGTTAGCTCAGTGGAACGTTTGTCACCGGCAGCCTGATGCTTGCGCTGGTGCCCTTTCATCCTCTTCTCCGAATGCCTCTTCTCCTCAGGAGCCAATTGGGCTTTCTTCTGCTTGGCACGCTTCTCCACCCTTCTTTCACATGCCATGACTGGTGCCCTAGACTTAGTTATGGGTTCCTGACCAATCAGCTCTCCAGGATTCTCCCGCGCTGCTGGGTCATCTCCAGGCCCAGACTCCTGCACCTGTTCATCACGAGATGGATCAAGAGTATCGCACTTTTGACCCTGCGCCGGTTGCTGCTCAGTATCAGTTTTGTTTCTGAGGTAAGTTTTGTTTTCCTCTAGCTCAGAGTCAGAGTCAGACTGAACTCTGACACATGGAAGCAGCCATCACAACGTTCCCCAGCCATCTTTTTTTCTGTCTCTCTCCCTCTCTTCTTTCCCCACCTAGTGGCATTTTACTGCCTGCATATAAAGCTTAGTCTTCCAGTGAATGACCCACCAGCACTAGAAAATTAGTATATGACTGTTACATGATGTATATACTTTTGGCACTTCTGAGCTGTAGTATGCAAATATAATGCTTACACATTGCCCTTGCATAAAAATACAGAAGTTCAAAATAGGGTAAAATTCCACCTCAGATATGGAAGTTCCCTAAATGCCTCGGTGAATCATTATTTCTTAGCCTAACCTACCTCACAGCATTGTTGTTGTGGGGAGAAAATTGAGAAGATAATATAATGTGTACTACTATTTCTATTAATAACAATTCTATTCACAAATTAGCACAGAAATACAAACTGCAGATGCATATCACATCCAAATATCAAAATGTCCTCAATGAACTTTGTGTCATCACCTATAGCATCCCTAGCTCAAAAAAGATTAGTATACTAAATGATGAACCAGTGACCAATCCCATTCCTGTCTTGATTCCTTTATAGCATTGCCTGGCCTTGAAGGGTTTGTGATAAAAGGAAGCTATTACACTGTGGTTGGGACTCCTCATGGAAGCTTTCAGCTGTTATCTCAGCACTACAGCATAGAAGATAATGGTTGTAAGTCAGGTTTGCTTTAGCTCCAGACCACATGAACAAACCAGCAAGCAAGCAAGCATAGATAAGCCATCAGACTATAAGAGTTGGAACTTCCCCTTAGTGTTACAGTTGCAGTGAACAGAGAAATTTGTTCTGATTCAGATTTCTTGCTAATGTACAATAGCTATTTCCCCACAAATTAGTTTATAAACTCTTCAATAATAACTCTTTACTTTATGGTTAAGAACTTGATTTAGTGTTGTATACAGCACTCATAATCATCTAACAAAGTGCTCTTTGCTACAGGAAACCATGGCAATCAATCAGTCCATTTAGTCTACATGCATCTTCATCTTCTGCAGCACCAGCTGCATGTGGTATGGTACACAAAGGATTTGTTAGCTTTCCACAGGGTGAAGAGTAAATAATTAGTAAAGTGACAAGAGACATAGGCTATTAAGTAGCTAAATGTAGTTGAACTATCTCATGTGAAAAGGAAGATTTTCTCCCTCTCTCTTAATGTAAAAAATTACAGTAATCTAGTAAGCTTCCAAATACAAGAATCCTTTTCTACCACTGTTCTCCCGGAACTGAAGACAGCCACAGTATTATAGATGTCAAGGAGTTGGACAAAGACTATAGAACTTAGGGCAAACAAAAAGGTTTATTTAACCTCATAGTTAAGCTAGTTAACTTGCTTCTACAAGGTAGTTTTAAATAAATTAAAGAAGAATTAAATAAATTGAAGAAGGGGTATCTTAGTTAATAATTAGCACTCATTATGGCTAATTGCTAGCTCCAGTGTTCTGTTTCTTCATTAGAGCTAATTCAGTGTAGGCAATACTTCTATCCTTCAATTTTCTACATAACAGAAACTCTGAGACATAGGCTGAGGTGAGAAACACTGGCTGGCATAGAATCACTCATTAGATTTCCAAGGCTGAGAGTGGATCTTTCCAATCCTAGTTCAACACTTTAACCACTGTCTCTCTTCAGTTGCTGGAGTGCAATTCCTGGAATGGCAGGAATATAGTATTATACCTGGAGCCCACAAATACTGCATCTGTTGGTCACTGTCAGAACAGAATACTAGGCAAAAGCACAGCTCTTCCCATGTTGCCAGATTCTCACAATTGACAAAAATAAGAGCATTGAGGATCTTGACACTGGGATTGTATGATTCAAACATCTGGTTCTAATTTTCAATCTCCAATTATCCAAATGTTTTTATGCCAAAAGTCTTGGCAAAAGTCTTAATTCTTTTCCCCTAGTTGGTTTTCAGTCTGACTTTATATTAATTTCATGTTTTATGCTGATTTTAAATTTGTTCAGAATTTTGTAGGGTTTCCATTGGTTTCACTAATTTTGTTTTAAATCTGTTTTGATGTTCTGTGATTTTGTTTTGTATTTTATCAATATACAGGTTTTATAAACCAACAAGACTATCTTTAGAATATAATCTAATAACTTTGAAGGAACTGATTCTTCGATCATATTTCATTTTTCACAACAGGTTGATATGTCTAATTCCAGCAATTACCGTTTTTCCCACAATAAATCTTTGTAAAATGAGCAAGAAAATAACTTCATGAGTTATTATGTTTCACGGGGAGAACTGTTTTAAAAGAACATTAATTAGTTTTATAGCTAAATTCATTCTTAGTCAGCCAAGTGTCAGAGATTTGCAATGAATGTTTTAATGTTTTCTTTTTAAAAGCATTTCCATATGTAAAAGTGAAGCACAGATTTTTTAAAAAAATCTTCCAAGCATTATAAAATAATTTAAAAATTATTTCCATATGCCCAGATACATGTCTATTTTACCCTACTTTTGAAATGGCTTTCAGAATCAAACTATGTGCTATATTTATTATCAAATACTTGTGTGCATGTATACCTTCGAGTCAGTTTTTGACTCCTAGCAACTGCTTGGACTAGTCCTTGCAGTTTTCTTGGCCAGGTTTTTCAGAGGTGGTTTGCCATTGCCACCTTCCAAACTGGCTCTATCAAATACTTTCTTTCAGAAAAATGAATATAACTTAGATCAGAGAGCCACCATCAGCCTAGAAAGCAGGAGACTGTGAGTTCTAGTCCTGCCTTAGGCACAAAGCCAGCTGGGTGATCTTAGGCCAGTCGCTCTCTCTCCGCCTTAGGAAGGAGGCAATGGCAAACCACTTCTGAAAAACCTTGTCAAGAAAACTGCAGGGACTTATCCAGGCAGTTGCCAGGAGACAAAACTGACTCAAAGGCATAATAATAATAATAATAATAATAATAATAATAATAATAACAACAACAACAACAATAACAACAGCAACAGCAACAGCAACAACAACGTGCCAAATCCAGTCTAACCATCTGGCTGACTGTGCGACCAACCATAATAATATGAAAATAATTCCTTCTTCCCTCCCTCCCTCCCTCCCTCCCTCCCTCCCTCCCTCCCTGGTCTTCCACTCTTCAGGCTTAAAAAACATTGAGAAAGGAATACGTAACTACATGACATGACATCTTTGCTTTAGTGTTAAATGAAGCATGTAATGCTGGGGAAGCTGCACACAAAGTGAAAGACAAAAATGTGTCTTTAATTGCACCATTAAAGAGAAGATACTCAAACTGCACATATGCTTAGGCCATCCCATAACTAAGGCAAGTGCAAAAGAATTGCACCCCAAACTTCAAGAATTTCATCATCTGATTCTTGGGGTGACATTTTTAAAATAAAATTGAATGAAAATAATTAACAAAATGTGGAAGAAATGATAATCACCATGGCTGTTGTGGGTCTTCCGGGCTGTGTGGCCGTGTTCTGGAAGTTGTGGTTCCTAACATGTCTATGAAGGTTCTCAGTCATCCAGGTGGAATTGTCTGTAGCTTGAATCATGTCAACTGGATTTCTATTTTCTCTGTGGAAACGTTTCGCTCCTTATCCAAGGAGCTTCTTCAGTCTGAGCAAAGTTGGTAAGGGAATATTATTAATAATTATGAATAATTAATATTATTCAGCTTGGCAATAAAGTACAGCTGGCCCAGCATCACAAGACAAAGGAGAGGCAAACTAAGAAATTTGACATTCTTCTTTCTCGCAGCAAGCAGAAACAAGGAACTGGAGAAACCGCTGGGAGGAACAACAACAACAGGACCACAGAGGACAAAAAGAACATGTGGGTGAAAAATCTCTCAGACAGAGAGCTCACCCAACCAGAGAGAGATGTCCTAGCCAAAGGTCTTAATTTTGCCATCACTCCCAAGCAAGTTCCGGTTGTGGAGCTCATTACAGCCACAGAATCTGCCATCCACAACAACCACCTACCTTTTGAGGAAGCAGAACAACTCCGGCTTAAAATATCTGCAGCTCTGTCCAGTGCTCAACCTCCTCCCCCCAACCTTACCGTCCAAGAGAGGAGAGCCCTGACAGCCCTCAGCAAAGATGAAACCATCACCATTTTACCTGCTGACAAAGGAAGATGTACAGTGGTTCTAAACACTGCAGACTACCACAATAAAATTACCTCACTTTTGGAGGATCACCATACATATGAAAAACTGAAAAGAGACCCCACCAACAATTACAAGAAAAAGGTAATAGACAGTTTGAAACAATTGGAACATGATGGCTCCATCGATAGGATTACCTACCACCATCTGTATCCTGGAGAAGCCATCCCCTGCATCTACGGACTTCCTAAGATCCACAAGGAAGGAACACCCCTCCGACCCATAGTCAGCAGCATTAATTCGGTAACATACAACATTGCCAAACACCTCTCTACCATACTAGCACCTCTAGTTGGACACTCTGAACACCACATCCATAATTCGGAAGAATTTGTTTCCAAAGCAAAGATCCTGAAACTGGATACAGATGAAACTATGGTCTCTTTTGACAAATTTTATTAGATTTTAATTTTACATAGATAAAAGTTTGAAACAGAAAAGAAAATAGAAATACAAATCAAGAAAAAAGAAAAGATAAAAAAGTGTAGTAAAGGAAAAAAGAAAAAAAGATAAAGCTGAAACAGAATTTGGTCAACTTCCGATTTGTATCTGGTCATGGTATTTTAAAAATTTTATCTTACATGCTAGGTCTATATATAATATTAAAGAATATTTCTTGTCTATTACATCAATATATATATATTTTAATCTTCAAATCCCCATATAAGCTTTGCCCCTCCCGCATCTTGTAAATAGTCAGTTAATGGTTTCCACTCTTTAAGGAAATAATTATTTGGATTTTCTTTTAATAAACATGTCAGTTTATCATTCTCTGCCATATCCATCAATTTTAACATCCAATCTTGTATTGTAGGCGATATCTGGTTTTTCCAATTTTGTGCAAAAATAAGTCTTGCTGCTGTAATCATGTATTGCATAATCCTTGTAAATTGCTTCCCAGGTTGTCCATCAATTATTCCCAGTAAGAAAAATTCCGGTTTAAATGGAACTCGAATTTGTAATATATTTTGCATCAATGCATGTATTTGAGTCCAAAATTTCTTTGCAGTCTCACATGTCCACCACATATGGTAAAAAGACCCCTCTTTTTTTTTACATTTCCAACATAAGTTGGAGACATTTCCATACATTTTAGAAAGTTTTTGTGGGGTCATATACCATCTGTACATCATCTTATAAAAGTTTTATTTTAAATTATAACACAAAGTAAATTTTAACCCTTTGGTCCACATATCTTCCCATTGTTGCATTTGAATATTATGGCCAATATTTTTAGCCCATTTAATCATACAGTCTTTAACTTGTTCCTCTACCATTTCACCTTTTAACAATAATTTATACATTTTTGCAATTAGATGATCATCTGTCTCACATAGTTGTATCTCAAATTCCGATTTGGTTTGTTCAAATTCAAGGTCTTTCTTATCTAATTTAAATTTCTCTACGAGCTGCATATATGAAAGCCATTGAAAACTGTATCCCTCTGATACCAATTCTTCTATTGATTTAATTATATATTGTCCTTGTTCTTTCTTTAAAAAGTCTTTGTAGGTTAACCATTTATCTTTATTTCTTACTTCTGTTCTGTAGAATGCTTCTTGTGTAGAAATCCATAAGGGTCTTTTATAACATAAGATTAATTTATATTTATTCCAGATTCTTAACAAGGATCTTCTAATATAATGGTTTTTAAAGTCCACATTAACTTTAACTTTATCGTACCACAAATATCCATGCCATCCATATCTTAATTCATGTCCTTTTATTATTATGAATATAATTATTCTTAAACAACTTAACATTTTTAGTTGTTAAATATACTCCCAAATATTTTACTTTTTCTTCCACTGAATATCCTGTTATTTCTTTCAATTTCTCTTGTTGGTGGTAATCCATATTTTTGGTCAAAACTTTTGTCTTCTGTAAATTCACTTTGAACCCTGCTAGCGACCCAAAGTCTTTTAGTTTCTGTATTAATATTTCAATTCCTTCTAGTGGATTCTCCAAAGTAATGACTAGGTCGTCAGCAAATGCTCTTAGTTTATAAACTTCTTTTTTAACTTTAATACCATGGATACCATCATCTTGTCTAATATCTCTAAGTAAAACCTCTAATACCAATATAAACAAAAGTGGAGATAATGGACAACCTTGTCTAGTACCTTTTTGTATTTCACATGGCTTACTAAATTCTCCATTAACAATTATTTTGGCAAATTGTGGAGTATATATTGATTTAATCCATTTTATAAAATTTCCTCCAAAATTCATATTTTCCAAAACTTTGAACATAAAAGGCCAATTTAAGTTGTCAAAGGCTTTTTCAGCATCAATAAATATCAAGGCAGCTTGTTTATCATAGTGTTGATCCAAATATTCAATTACGTCTACTATGTTTCGGACATTGTCATGAATTTGTCTTTTGGGTAGAAAACCAGTTTGGTCTTGATGAATAAAATCCTTAAGTATATTCTTCATTCTTTCTGCTAATATCGTTGTAAATATCTTATAGTCATTATTCAATAAAGATATTGGTCTGTAATTTTTAGTTAATGTTAAGTCCTGTTGTTCTTTGGGTATCAATGTTATATGTGCTTCTTTCCAAGTTTCAGGCATAATTCCTGTTTCCAAAATAGCGTCTTTGGGAACGAGACGGGCGGAGAAGGAGAAGAAGAAGGAGACTGGAGGACCACCTATTGATTCTGCTACACCTGCTACATCTGCCTCAGAAGCTTTATTACCAGAAATGAAAAAGATATTAGAAGCTGTTGCAACACTAAATAAGAAAATGGATGATCAGAATACAGCAATAAATAAGAAAATGGATGATCAGAATACAGCAATAAATAAGAAAATGGATGATCAGAATACAGCAATAAATAAGAAAATGGATGACTCCACGAAGCAGATGGAAGATCAGATTACAGCATTAGACAAAAAAATGGACGATATGAAGAAAGAAATAACCCGAGAGATTAAGCAAGATTTTAAAAAAGAAATTCAAACAGTTAAGGAAGTGGTCAATTCTCTGTCAGGAGAACTTAAAGATACGCAAAGCCAGATGCAAAAATTAGAAGATAAATCAGAATATGCTATTAAAGAGATTGAACATAATCTAGATATCACAGCTTTAGCAGAAATGAGAGAGAAGGAGCACATCTTGAGATTTAGAGCAATTCCAGAACAAGTAGATGAAAATGTGAGAGAAAGGATGACTTTTGAATTAGCTAAATTTTTGGAGACAAGAGAACAAGATTTAGATTTGGAGATAGACAAGATATTCAGAGTAAACTCACGTTATGCTAAGGAAAGAAAAGTCCCTAGAGACATATTGATATATTTTGTAAGAAAAGTGACAAAAGAGCAAATCTTAAGGAAGCATTATAATACTAGATTAAATATAGAAGGGAAGGAAATAATTGTATTAAAAGAAATTCCCTTGAGAATAATTAGGAAAAGAAAAGACTATTCTTTCCTTACAGACAAATTAAGGCAACATAGTATTTCATTCAGATGGGAAAAATTGGAAGGCGTATCGTTTGAGTTTAAAGGACAGAGATTCAAAATAACTTCCATTTTAAAAGCAAAAGCTTTTTTAGAGAAATACAAGAAAGAAATGGGTTTACCAGAAGGAGAATTGACAAAAGGAGGAGAAACATCGAAAGACAAAGAGAAGACTGAAGATCTATCTGAGAAAGGAGCTACAGGTGTGGACTTAACAAAGGGATTTTAAAGAATAAAACACCAATGGAACTTAAATATCTGACATGGAATATTAATGGAGCCAATGCTCCACAAAAAAGAAGAAAGATATTTCATTTTTTGAAAAAACAGAAATTGGACATAAGTTGTTTACAAGAGACTCATATTTGTAAAAAAGATACTAAATATTTGATTCAAAAACAGCTTGGAGAAGAATTTATTTCGGCTGGATATAAAAAAACTAAAGGGGTAGTCTTATATGTACAACCAAAGTTAAACCCAAAATTGATATTAGCTGATGAAGAGGGTCGATACATTGTAGTAGAAATTAACATACAAGGAACTAAAACACTGATAGTTGGACTTTATGCACCGAATATGGATAAAGGAGTATTTTATAAAAACCTGATGGATAAACTTTTGGATTTAACTTATGACAATTGGTGTTTCATGGGGGATTGGAATGGGGTAATTTACCCCAGATTGGATAGACAGTCACAAAAAGAAGTGAAGCAAACACAGGGAAAATTGCCACAAACATTTTTCGACTTGAAAGAGATGTTGGATTTACAAGACATTTGGAGATGTATGAATGGGACTTCCAGAGAATTTACATATTATTCAGAGAGATTTAAATCACATTCTAGAATAGATATGATTTTGATATCTAAAAATTTGATGATGGATATTAACAAAGTTGATATATTACCTAAGACTTTATCAGATCATAATCCAGTAATGTTGACTCTTAAAGGGAAACGGAATGTATTTAGATGGAGATTGAATGAGTCACTACTACGGAATAATGATGTAGTTGATGTATGCAAAAAAAAATTAAGAGAATATTTTCAATTTAATTTGAACAAAGGGACTAATATTCAAACTGTATGGGAAGCCAGTAAAGCATATATGAGGGGTTATTTTATTCAATACAATGCTCAAATGAGGAAGAAAAAACAAAAAAGAATTCAATTGATTTTAGATGAAATTAAAAGTAAAGAGTTAGATTTGAGAGATAAACCAATGGATGACACTTTGCTCACTCAAATTAAATTTCTACAAAAGCAAATATCAATGATATTAACTCAAGAGATAGAGACTCAAATGAAATTTACAAAACAAAAATATTTTGAATATGCAAATAAACCAGGTAGATGGCTGGCTTATAAATTGAGGAAACAAAGACAAAAGAATTTGATTACTAATATTCAACATGAAGGAAAAACTCTGGTGAATAATATGGACATTCAAAAAACCTTTCATGACTATTATTCTAAATTATATAAAAAACAAGATGTCAACTTGGATGAGATTGAAGAATATTTGAATAAACAAAAACTAACTGTTCTTAATGACCAACAAAGATTGATATTAAATAATGTTATAACAAAAGAAGAATTGATAAAAGCTTTTAAGAAAATTAGTAGTGGAAAAGCTCCTGGACCGGATGGATTGTCAGCAGCCTACTATAAATGTTTTGAAGAGGATTTATGTCTACCTTTGCAGAAGACTATGAAACTATGGTCTCCTTTGATGTGTCCTCCCTTTTCACCAGCATCCCCACCACTCATGCTCTATCTGCTGTCAGGAAGAGACTAGAAGAGGACAGCACCCTTGAAAGGAGAAGCCATCTCAACCCAAACCAGATCTGCCATCTTCTGGACCTGTGTCTTAACACCACTTATTTCACATACAGAGGTGACTTTTACAGACAAAAACACGGCTGTGCCATGGGTTCTCCTGTGTCACCCATTGTGGCCAATTTATACATGGAAGAAGTGGAGAAGAAAGCACTCAACACATTCCAGGGAACGGTGCCCACCCACTGGTTTAGGTATGTGGATGACACCTGGGTCAAAATCAAGACCCAGGAAGTACAGGCCTTCACGGACCATATAAACACTATAGATGCCAACATTAGCTTCACCAGAGAAGACACCAAGGACAACAGACTGGCATTCCTAGACTGTGAAGTCTTCATTGGGACCGGTGGCAAGCTAGAAATAGGGATCTACAGGAAACCCACACACACAGATCAATATCTGATGTTTGACTCCCACCATCCACTGCAGCACAAACTAGGAGTCATCAGGACATTGTCACACAGAGCAGAAACCATCCCCACCTCCATGGATTCCAAAAAGAATGAAAATCAGCACCTGAGAACAGCTCTGAAGGCCTGTGGATATCCAAATTGGGCCTTCACCAAATCTAAATCTACCAGACCTAAAACAGTGACAGATAGGGCTGAGACTCAGAATAAACGAAAGAACCTGGTAATTCCCTACATGGCTGGTGTGTCTGAAAAGATAAAACGGATATTTGGCAAACACCACATACCTGTATATTTCAAACCCACCAACACACTGAGACAGAGGCTTGTACACCCCAAAGATCAAACTCCAAAACACAAGAAAAGCAATGTAGTTTATGCAATCCAGTGCAGTGAGGAGTGCTCTGAACTTTACATTGGAGAAACCAAACAACTTTTATACAGGAGGATGGCCCAACACAGGAGAAGTAACACCACAGGACCAGAGTCAGCAGTTTATCTTCATTTAAAGGAAAAAGGACACTCATTTGAGGACATTAATGTTCACATTTTAGACAGAGAAGATAGGTGGTTTGAGAGAGGGGTCAAGGAATCCATTTATGCCAACTTGGAAAATCCTTCCTTGAATAGAGGTGGGGGCCTCAGGCACAATCTTTCTCCCATCTTTCTCCCGGCTCTGTCTTCTGTGCCTAGGAAGATTAAGACCATATCAAAAGCTCAACAGCAGCATGGTGATCTCAACGATCTTCCTTTAAATAATAAAAGGACTTAAAATAACATCTCAATATAACCATGCCCCCAGGTGTAAGGTCACACAGCTACCTAGAAACATATTTAGGATTCCCTTACCAACTTTGCTCAGACTGAAGAAGCTCCTTGGATAAGGAGCGAAACGTTTCCACAGAGAAAATAGAAATCCAGTTGACGTGGTTCCTAACGTTTCGCCAGCATCTGTGGCCAGCATCTTCAGAGGGATCTTGCCCTCTGAAGATGCTGGCCACAGATGCTGGCGAAATGTTAGGAACCACAACTTCCAGAACACGGCCACACAGCCCGGAAGACCCACAACAGCCATTGAACTCCGGCCGTGAAAGCCTTCGACAATACATTGATAATCACCATGTTATTCACAGAACAAAATTGAGCTATCTTTGTGTTAGCCAAACTATTTGCCCAGAAATATTTGAATCATGTATTCCTGGCATCATTTCTACCTACTATATAGCATCAACATATATTACCCTATGTTTAATATGTAGAACGATGCTCATTTTCCAGCTACCTGAAAGCTTTCATGTTCCCACAGTAACAGAAGTATCTTGAAACTTCAGGAAAACACTGAATTGTAATCCAGTTCTATGAACATTTGCCTAAAGGTACATTTCATTTAATTCAACAGCATGTACTCACCCCCCCCCCCCCGAAAAATGCATTGAAATACAGTCCTGTGTTTTTAAAGCCTACATATGTTACTCAGAAAATATGCATGTTTTGACAATGGAATGTCAGAGTTGTTTTGATTCTAATCATCCAAGGAATGATTTGGCCTATGAGTTCTACATGTACTTTAGGCCATTTCTAAAAAGGAAACCAGTAAAAAGAAATAAACCCTCCCAAACAATGGAACTGGCAGGTGAATTTCACTCAGGTCTGTCTTTCTTTCTTTCTTTCTTTCTTTCTTTCTTTCTTTCTTTCTTTCTTTCTTTCTTTCTTTCTTTCTTTCTTTCTTTCTTTCTTTCTTCTTTCTTTTGTAAGGGTTAGCTTAGCTTACCTAATGCCATCATGCTGATTGTAATTTAATTGTAAAGATTACAATTAAAGGAGAACAACACTTAGATTTGACTTTCTAATACAGAATGGGGGGAAATATTTTTACATTGGACATATTGAAATATATTTTTGAACAATGGACCCAGAAGTTAATTTTAACAGTGTCTGCCTCTTTAGATAGAGTGTGTTTAAAAGATGCTAATGAAAGAGGAACAAGTTTTACCAGACAAGACTGAGACTGATCTGAAAGTGGATTTAAAAATGACAGGCTACAAGAAAGATATGGAAAAAGATGCTACACTGAACATACAAAAGAAACCAGCTGATGTCTTAATAATTAAAAGGGATATACAAATAACAAACCAAGAGAGTGACCTGGATAATTTTCCTATATTGGATTTACAAAACAGGCTTGTTAAAGCTTTGGAGAATATTGTGAGAAGGGACAAAGAAAAAATGAAAAGAAATCAAGTTTTAGGACATTATTTGAAGGGACTAAAGATCAAGATAGTTAAAAGTAAAAGGAAGGAATATAAAGTTGGTTTATTTTATGAAAGTTAAAATAGATATGTTGTTATCTCTGGTAACCCTTAATGGACTTTTGCTGACATCAGGCCTGAAATGTCGAGGGTTTAAGGATTTGTTTATAGATAAGAGATGGGATATGGGAAGAAGATATCATTTGTTGTATTTTAAGAGAAGGTGATAAGTTACTAACATTGTTTATACTTGTGTTGAAGGGGCAAGTAATTTCTTTATACAGTATATTTCTTTTCTTTTTCTATACTATATTCTTATTTTTTCTTTCTTTTCTATTTCTTTTCTATTTTTTTTCTTTTCTGCACCTTCTATTTTTCTTTTTATTCTTTTATTCTTTAGTTTGCATTAGTTTTATCATTGTAATTATAATTTTTAATAAAATTACTATTAAAAAATAAGAAAAAAAACTAAGTCTCCTCAATTAATTTCCTTTATGAGCAACTCATTTTAATGAACAGCATCTATTCAGTGAAGAGCAGAGAATAAGCTACCACATGTTTTTATTTATTATCTCCATTTTTTTAAGGATTATCTGAAAATAATTATTTAATATCTGTAATTATATCTGAAATTAATGAATAGTATTAAAAGATTGAGTAGACACAATTTGATAGTCAAAAAGATGTCTATTTTGTGTTGGATGACAAGCTAAATGTATTCAGAAGTGAAGCAGAAACTGTAGTACAAATTACAAATTCCCCCACTTCTAATAGGGACTGTTTTGGGGCAGACTATTGCATTATCTATTCTGACATGGATGTCCAGGGTGTTAGACACACATACGTGTTTCCTATAACTGATGTCTGATTCTTTGACTGTAGGTATTAAAGACAAAATAATCTGGGAAGAAGAGAAAAAAAGCAAGTGCTATCTCTGTTCACTGCTATTGTTATCAGTTGAATTGGGCACCTTGTCTTTCTTCATGGAAGCCATCAAAACCAATGTTCATGAAGAAGGAAAAAAGAAGAAACAGAGAGTCTGTTACACAGGCTTCCCAGACAAGAATGACCAGTGTGGAAAATTGAACTAGATAACCCTTTGGTCAGATCTGAAAAAAACTGTGCCCTTAAATATGTTTATACGTAGCAATACAAGGCTACTGTCAATAAGGGAAAGGGTTACTTGGGTATAGCACTGCATACTGGGTCTCCACTGGAAGATCTATAACATTCCACAAAGCCATGCTACCCTGGTACCAACACTCCATCCGTTCTGCAAGTTCAGACTCCTGTTCCCACTCACTGCTCTGTTATACAATAATTGCATTGTAGGAGGACAGTGACATTAGTCTACAGTAGCACACATTCCTTCTGATTGTTTTACTACAATAATGGCAGTGTTTTGAAATGAAGTGGAATAAATCTTGATACTGTTTAGAAGTGCCCTGTCAGGCCAGAAAAACTTTTCAAGGGAATGCAGAAAAAAGGAGTGGCTTTCCAAATAGAAACTTAATCGGTCCTCAGCTGTCTGAAGATTGATTGTATCCTATTTCAGTTTAATCCAAACTCAATACCAGATTTCAATTTAATGAAGTGCTAATTCTTCATTATTGTTGTTGCTGCTGCTGTTATTGTTTTATTAAAAAAAGGCAGGCAGGGAAAGACTATAGCTGTATAGAACATTTTTGGAACTGTAGGGACCCATGGAACTGACAACATCAATACCATGAATGTCAGTCTCTATGATTTTTAGTACTAACATGCCAATGTGTATGTTTAGTGATATTAGACAAGGGACTGTATCTAACTCAAATATTGAATTTAATGAATAACAGAACTATACTATTTAATGAAGCTTCTAATTATACAGACACTAAATTGGAAGAGTTTGCTGTCTAATCCTGTGAATGTCAGATATTGTCCTTCATGAATTGAGTTGATGAATATACGTAATTACAAAATTATTTTTAAATTAATAATGCAAGAGAGGTAACCCTGGTAATCAGAGGCATAATCAAATTCTGGCATGATACTTTCCTTATTTTGCACTTTTAAAATACAGTATATCATTGGAAGTGGTCCCCTAAAAAGTGATCTTTACAAAATAGTAATAATAAATACATTAGTGTAATTCTCATATTAAATAGCTTGAGCTCCTTTAGAGATATATCTCTGTATCCCATATCCCACTTCATTATTTGTGCATTAAAAATATAATCAGCCTTTTCAGATATTCTAATGCATTCAAATGTGGTAAAAGTAGTGGTGTCAGCCCTGTTCTGAACCCATTCATTACATCTTTGAAGGATCGGGTCCCATACAAACTACTAGGGTTCGTTCATTCTCCATATATGTAATTAGAAACTCTGATCCTATTGGGAAAACTCTTCATGTTATACATACATCCCGTCACACAGAGTGCCTGTGTATGTGTGTGTATGAAGTTTTTCTGCAAATGTTATGATGGACATAGGTAAGGTGGGATGAAGTCTCCTGCTGATTCCCTTGACCAATTATAGATAGTAAAAAAGTACCATATTAAACATATTTTATATGCTATTTGATTATTCTTTTCTCAGTAACTAACAATTTGTGTAAATTCTTAACTGAAAACCAAGCTGAAATGAATATCAAGTTGGTGAAATTAAAAATACTTTTATTAGGCAAAACCCTGCTTGAGCTTACCCTTACTGTGACAGGAAGGATTTGCCTCATCCCTGTTTTCATTCTACATATAAAAAGTAGGGTGAAAATAGAGCAGGTGGAGAAAAAAAGAGGTAAACCTGGCTGTACAAGGCATAAATATATGACATAAATGAACAAGTTGTCACAATTAGTTCTCTGATTTTTATTTCAATTTCAAAGGAAGGACTTCCTGTAGCACGATCTGGATAGCTATCTCCTATTCTATTTTAGCTCAAAGAAGGTAGATCTTAATATCTTCTTTCCTCTGGCATTATCGGACTTCTGGAACTAATCCTCTTATTTGATGCACAATCATGTTTTAAATCAGATTTTTAAAAATGGGAAAAAAATACTTATCTGACTGCCAAAGGTTTAATTTGGCATATTCCCCCTGGGTAGCCGCTTTATTTCACTGAGATAAAGCATTGTCAAATTATAAGCTTTGTGCAGCTGTCAGTCTTTGCTAAATGTTTCAAAACCTAAATGAACCCTGACAAGTCATTTGTCTGCAAATGCCATGTCAAACTGTAAGAGTATTGCCAAGGGTTAGCATCTCAGAGCAAAACTTGACTTAAAATACAAAGTCAAAACAGCTTCAGTTTTCCAATTAATAAAGTGGCTAGAGGTAATGCTACCTAACACATCCACTATGTAAATTAAAGCATCACATATGGAAACACTGATGTTCTATTAATTAAGAAGTGATAGTGGAAAACTGTGGTGATGTTATGGAGATCGCTGGACAAGAAGGAGGGGGCGCTTTCCAGGGGGAGAAGTGGTTCCATAGCACGGAAGACCTTGGGCACCCATCCAAGAGAATCAGGCCGGGCCCGCCTTAGCGTGTTTAGGGTTTTTTCCCTGTGAACTGTTCTGGTAGCTTAGTTTGGTAAGATTCTATGTAAGGTAGAGAATAAAGATCTGGAGCTTATCTCTTGGGGCTCAGCATCATTCTTCACCTAGCCATGGCAGGTGACATCACTGTCATTTTTTTTCTGGGGGGGGGTGCCTCCATGACATTTAAATATCTCCAGATTGTCAGTCTTGCTAAAGGCTCAGTGCACATTTATTCATATCACAAAACTCACAAAAGCAGATTTGGGGAGAAGGTGAATATTATGCTGATGAATGACATCTTGTTGAGAAAATCTGAGATTGGTGTTCTGTCACACACTCCAGATCCTGCCTGATGTTCTGAGACTTCAACTGAGTACCATGCAGACTAAGTTAAGCTAAAAATATAGGAGTACTTGGAAAAGAAGGTGACTAAAGGAACAGGTCACTAATATGATTCAGTTGCAGAACAGAACCTTTAGATTAATTATTGGAGATTAAAGAGAGTTTAGAAGAAATATAATATAACAAGCCAAACTGGCATATTTATCTGGTATCTATAGTGTTTAGTCAGATTCAAATTGCTGCAATGGTAGTAATGATGTGCATCACACAGTTAAAGAAGACAGATTGTGTTACATATGTTCCTCTTTCCAATAAATCTGCATCATTTGCCTCTATCATTTAGGTGCATGAGAGGGAAGAGGTAGATTATTACACAGAAGGTAAAATCAATGTTGTCACTGACAGCATCATAAAATAAATAAACTGTCTAAAATGAAGATACACACACTCAAAACTAACAGATATAAAGGTACACAAATAAATGCTAAAACAATCCATTTTTTCCAACGTGCAGAATAATTGTACATGTATTTGGGGAATTGGGGAACTTAAACTACTAATCTCCAAACAGCCATGATAGTAGCCCAAAACTTCAACAACTTTTCTAGAGGTTTGTCAGCCAAAAGAAATGGCACTCACCCCTCATCAATCAATCAATTTTATTTACAGCCAAAAGGCCCAAAAGCAAGTTACAAATATAATCTAAACTTGGCATTAGATACAACAGTTTAACAAATAAAGTATTCAATAAATGTTATATAATATACTTAAAACACCAACTCATTGACTCACTCCGCATATGACATGCCAGAAATATTTAACAGTAGGGGAGCTGGTAGGTGTGAATGTCTCCTGAAGTAGAAAGAGCAGCATGGTAACATGTCTGTGACTGTCTCAATGTCAGCCAGCTGGCAAGGCATATTCATTCCTGGTGTTGTAATAACTTCTTTCCAATGATGTTGAAGGCAAGCTATTAAACCTCACCAGAAAGAAGGCTCTCCAGAATGATAAGCCCATGTTTTTAGATGGATAGCTGGCTGGAGTGAACAGTCGTTGGCCCTACATCCAATCATAAAGGGGTAGAGAATAGATCTCCCATCTTTTTGAAGATCAGAGTCCAGGGTATACTATTTGAGTTCCAAACTGGCTCCCTCCTCCCCCAGCAATTAACAGGACATACCTTCTAATGCTAGTTAAATTCCTAAAAAAAACTCTGAGTGTAGCTCTTACACTTTTGGACGGGATGACCTTGAGAGTTCTTAGATCTTGATAAACACAGATCTGAGGCCCATAAAGCCAGAAGCTTGTCACTTTAGCCTTGCAAATGTGAACAGCAGAGATAAAATAACTGCCATCTCCAGCTCCCACCACAATTGTATTAACAAGCTTTGCGGCCCAATCAGTGGCAACGTTTGTTTGCTGCTTCCAAGAGGCTGATAACTGGAACAGAATTCCCAAGTATTTAAAGACATCAATTTGTTATATATGTTTTTTAAATTATTTCCAGCAATGTCTATTTTGCCCACACATCTACACCAACAGTACCATCACAGGCCCCAACAAGTACAGAGACAAGATTAGAAGGCCTTCACATGCTCTTCTTCCCATGTGATATTTCATTCAATGAAATTGAATATTGGAACAATCAGGACATAAAAATGAATTTTTTTAACATAATGTGTATTAAACTTTGGAATTTGCTACCACAAAATGTGATGCTGGTTACCAGCTTAGCTGACTTCAAAAAAGGGTTCGACTAATTAATGGAAGTCATGGGGATCAATGGCTATTAGCTTTGATGAAAGTGTGACTGTCTCTGAAAGCCATCTTCTGTGACACCAGTGGGCTTTCTTGTGCATTTGGTTGGCCACTGCGAGAACAGACTGATAGACTAGATGGGTAAAGGGTCCAATAATTTTGCAGGAATTGCCTAACATGAAGCTTTCCCCCAGCCCCCAAGAGACAGTTATAAATGTTAAAAATGAAACTATTTCCAAAACAAGAAACAAAACAAAAAAACCACCCAAACAAACCTAAAACCATTTTAGTCAAGATCTAAACAATTCTGACCCCAGTGGGAAATGAAGCTTCCTTCTGTATAGACCTTCTTTCCTACAATACTTGTCCTTGTGAATCTCAGCAAGCTGCAACCATCAGAAAAATACAGGAAGTCTTCTTACTTGGAAATATCAGCCACTACTGGCAATTTTTATGCTCTTAGCAACCCAAATAAATGGTCTGTTAAGGAAAAAAACAAAGCAAACAAAGACTATTCCATCATCCATCCTAAAATGGTTCTAGAACTTGGGGATCTCAACTTCAAACTCATTGAGGCAGAAGAATATTGATTAACATTTGAGTCTAAAGGAAACAGGAGAAAAACTATTTATGGCCATGGCTTGTTTTGTTTTAATCTTAAGAATAGCTGTAAATTCTAAGACTTTCAACATTAACAGGTATCAAGCTCTGTCCATATGCAGGCTCTTAAATCAAGTGGTTGTACATCAGGATCAAGGGAGATAAAATATGTTGATCATTCAATTATCAAGCAAAGCAGTTGAAAATTATTTTAAATTACTTGACCCACTGTACAATCAAAACAGTACAGAAGCTAAATTTAACAGCAGTGCATTGTGTTCAATATGGATTTGATTTCCACATGCTTCCTCACACTTCTGAAAAGATGAATATTTTACTCATTTTCTAGTAGCCCTAATTTTACCTAGAAAGTATATGAAAAGATATTGTTCTACTGTGGAGTCCTTGGTGCTCTCTGAGCTTTGTTGTTTGCTTGCAGACATTTCTTTACCTGACTAGTTAACATCTTCAGTGCTAGAAGGGAGTGGCATTTGCTCTCTGTTTATATATAGTAGCTTGCCCTGTCAACGTTGGTGGGGGTGTTGTTTTCCCCTTGGTAGTTCCTTGATTAGGCTGTTGTTTACTGGTTGATTGTTTGTTTGGTGTTAATCCTGGTGTTAATCCTTCCTTATATGGGTGTTGATTGCTGGCGAGGAGGTGTTCTGGTGTTTTCGTTTCCTTTTTACCTTTTTTATTGTCTCTTTTGAATGGTGTGTTAATGTTGTTTATCTCTATGTGCCTGTTGATGGCTGACTTGTCTGAATGCCAAGCTTCCAGGAATTCCCTAGCATTTTTGGATTTAGCTTGGTCTAGGATGCTGACAGTTTCCCAGTTGAAACTATGGTTAAGTCTGTCCATGTGTTGTGAGATTAAGGAATTTTCATCATGTCTTCTGACTGCTAGTTGTTGTACATGGATGCGCTCTGGTAGTCTTTTAACTGTCTGTCTTACATAGTGGCTGTTACAGTCCTTACACTGTATATTGTAGATGACTCTTGTTTTTTTTCTTCTTGGGATACTGGCTCTTTTGGTTTACTTAGATGTTTTGGAGGACTTTAGTTGGTTTGTTTGCTATGGTTATGCCATGTGGTTGTAATAGTCTGCTGGTTGTTTCTGAGATGTTTCTGATGTATGGCAGTGTTATCCTTTTCATAGCTTTTGTTGGTTGTACTGTAGTAGGTTGAGTGTCCAGGTACTTTTTGATAAAGTTGTGTGGGTATCTATTTTATTGGAATATGTTGTATAGACAGTCTGTTTCCATTTTTTCTAGTGTTCTGGGATGCTGCAGTGCATTTGTACTTGTCTGAATAATGTTCTTACACAGCTCTTCTTGTGAGAGGTTGTTGTCTCATGGGAGGTTATTGTTCTACCTTATGAGATTATCATGATACTATTGACATGTGTGAACTGGTCTTTCCCAGTTATCTGGAATTGGCTTGAACCTGTTGGACCTGAGGAAGTGGACAGGGTACTTATGACTGTGAGTTCAGCCACCTGTTCCTTAGATCCATGCCCCTCCTAGTTAATTAAGGCTGCCCAGGGGTGTTGTGTGGTTGGGTTCTAGTTGTGATTAATTCATCCTTGAAAGAGGGGGTTGTTCTGGCTTTCCTAAGTAGGCTTTGGTTCATCCTCTCCTCAAGAAGCCATCGCTGGATTACACCATAATGGACAATTTTCATCTAGTATCTAACCTCCCATTCTTAGGGAAGGTTGTGGAAAATGTGGTTTTCATCTAGTATCTAACCTCCCATTCTTAGGGAAGGTTGTGGAAAAGGTGGTTGCACAGCAGCTTCAGCAGGCCCAGGATGAAGTGGATTATTTGGACCCCTTTCAGTCAGGATTCAGGCCTGGGTATTGGATGGAAAATGCATTGGTCACACTTTTGGATAATCTCTGGTAGGAGTGGGACAGGCGTAATGCATCTGTCCTTGGTCTCCTTGACCTCTCAGCGGCCTTTGATACCATCAACCATGGTAACCTTCTGGATCGGCTCCATGGTTGGGAGTGGGCGGCACAGTATTGGAATCGTTCTCTTCCTTCCTACGGGGCCGGTACCAGTTAGGGTTGCTTGGGAGTGAGAGGTCCTGCCCACGGCCTCTACTATGTGAGGTGCTGCAGGGCTTGGTACTCTCTCCACTCCTATTTAACATCTACATGAAGCTGCTGGGTAAGATCATTAATCACCATGGGGTGAGGTATCATCAGTATGCTGATGATACCCTATTATACACCTCCTCCCCTAGATAACTAAGCAATGTTGTTGATGTCTTGTCCCAGTGCCTGGAGGCTGTGGGGCTCTGGATGGGGAACAACAGGCTTCAACTGAACCCTGGCAAGACTGAATGGCTCTGAGTTTTTGGGCCTTCTGGATTTGGGACTTCATCCTCTTTGATACTGGGTGAGGTGGCACTACACCAGACGGACCCGGTGTGCAATCTAAGGATCCTTCTAGACTCATGACTGCTTTGGCACACAACTTCATGTGATGAAGCTGCTTTGCCCAGCTTTGTGTTGTGCTCCAGTTGCACCCTTTCCTGGATCACGAGGCTCTACTCATAATAACTCATGCCCTGGTCACATCCAGAGGGGATTACTGTAATGTGCTCTACATGGGGCTGCCCTTAAAGAGTATCCGGAAGCTTCAGATGGTGCAGAATGCAGCTGCACAGACAGTTAGTGTGCCCCTAGGATGGCACACGTAACATCTCTGTTCCGCAAGCTGCATTGGCTACCAGTTTGCTTCCACGTGCAATTGAAGCTGCTGTTTTTGACCTTTAAAGCCCTACATTGCATGGGGCCAGGCTATATGACAGACCACCTCTTCCTGATTACATCTACCCAACCCATCAGGTCCAGCAGGAGGGGTATGTTGTGGGTCCCATCTGCTAAAGAGTTCCATCTGACGGGACCCAGACAATGTGCCTTTTCTGCTCTGGCTCCTGTCTTCTGGAACATCATCCTCCCACCCCAAAGGTAAGGTTAGCCCCATCCCTGTTAACCTTTCAGAAGACCCTGAAAACATGGCTTGAAAATGGGGACCATGTGCAGTGGTTATGTTGTGTTTAGCTGAATGTTCTTTTCCCGAAATCTTGCTTTTATGTATATTTTAAAGTTTTTTTTTCTGCTAACCCATTCATTGAATAAACCAGGTCTTGACAGATGGCAGCACAGCCTGAAAATTATATTAATGTGAATTAAAGTCTTGTAATACAGTAGGTGTGTAGATTTGCTATCAAATAAATTAATCAGGCCTTTTTCTTAACACTGCTCTGTAATTTGTTTTATCCATATTATGAGTTTACACTGATTTCATTGCCTGTGCTATTCGTTTGTCCTCTTGTTTTCTTGTTGCTTTTTGTTTCTTTTTATGTGGGAGTTGATGTGGTCATTGTTAGTATTGTTATTATGATTTGGATTGATTTTAATCTAATCATGGGATCTTTTGATCTTTGTTTTATATATACCAAGCCATTTTGATAGCATTAGTGTAGAAGTAAGATGATGATAGATAGATAGATAGATAGATAGATAGATAGATAGATAGATAGATAGAATATGTGTGTAAGATAAATGATAGATAGATAGATGATAGATAGATAGATAGATAGATAGATAGATAGATAGATAGATAGATAGAATATGTGTGTAAGATAAATGATGATAGATAGATAGATAGATAGATAGATAGATAGATAGATAGATAGATAGATAGATAGAATATGTGTGTAAGATAAATCAAATTATCCGGTAAATCTATAGGGTTTGGAGGTTTGTTTTTGTTTGGGCTTTTTTATATCCAACAATCAATTTCTGCAGTCATTTTGGTATAAGTCCCTCTTCTGGGGGGAGATGGGCAGTGGCAAAATTTAAAAAATAAAATTAAAATAAAATAATAAATAATAAAATAATAAAATAATATAAAATAAAATAAAATAAAATAAAATAAATAATAAAATAAAATAAAATAAAATAAAATAAAATAAATAATAAAATAATAAAATAAAATAAAATAAAATAAATAAAATAATAAATAATAAATAATAAAATAAAATAATAAAATAAAATAATAAAAATAAAATAATAAAATAAAATAAAATAATAAAATAAAATAATAAAATAAAATAAAATAAAATAAAATAAAATAAAATAAAATAAAATAAAATAAATAACTTTAGCTACTGTCTATGGAATTATGTCAGAAATATGTTAGAATTTTATTCTAGCTGGCTTGAACAGCTGACATGCAGATTTATCAGGTTATTAACTTGAATGAAAAGTCCTGGATGTACAACTTGTTACTTTTGTCAGAGAGATGTCAGGGAAACATTGTTGGCAATTATTTTCTCAGTTATAGCTGTATGAAACCAATGCACATTTTCTAGAGACAAATGTTCCATCCCAAGATATGAAATAGAAATTAGAAGAAAAACACCATCATTAAAAAAAGAACAAAAAACTCAGAATTTTGTCCAACAGAGTATTCACATTCCTCAAAGTTTTGACTATACAGTAAATTGCTGTGTTATGGCTATTTGTGGAACATCTAATGTTATTTAATATATAGCTGTAACCCATAAGTTTAAAAAAATCTGAATATACTTGGAGACACTTACTGTATTTATAGAGTTGTCTAACCATAATCTTTTCTTTATTCAGAATACTTTGATGCTTGATCAAGCACAATTGTAATTGTAATTATTTTTATTATACTGCAGCTCAGTTGTGTCAGGGTCTTTGGGCTAAGCAAATTATATTAAATATTACATGAAAATCTTCTCCTAGAAAAGAACAGTTTAAAAAGAACAATTTAGCAACTAAAAATATAAAATATCCATGAAGTAATTATTATATAAACATTTACAATGGATTCACATTATTTATGATTATGCTACCAGCACACTATGGATCCAACATGGATTTTAATCCCTTTATATAAAGATTCAGGAGATTAAAAGGAATTGGGGCAAGCTAAAACAACAACAACCCAAATTCCAAGTATAATTTTATTATTGCATAGAGGATATTTTTTTCCTGCACACAATGTATTGCCAGTATACTTCTCTTAGCCCTAATGCTAATATGTGAATAAAATTGTGAAAACAGAGTATAAATTGATGACTAAAAGAGAATGTCCATTTTCTACAGCTACTATTACTAAAACAGTAATAGTTGTTACAGGCTTGTTAGAAGCTGTACATCAGGACTGCTATGTGTGGTCTTCAAACTATTTTTACCTTGTGAAATCCTAATGGACTCATAAACTATACCTGCTTAGCTTCTGTCAATGTTTGCTTGCATAATATTCTCTCAACTCTTCACAGTTACATATTTTTCTGAAGTTAATGGAAATGATAACTGAAAAAAAAATTGCATTTGTTTTTTCTACAATGGGAAAACCATATGTCTACCCCAAAATATAAATTGTAGCTTAATTGTTGATTGTTTTGCTCAGTTTCTCTTTAGAGGGTCTTTTAAGTTTATGAAGTGCAAGGTCCTCCTCTTCTCATCTCTTCCTATTTATTTATTTATTTATTTATTTATTTATTTATTTTTCCAACTTATATCACCACTAAATTTGTCAATTTAGTAGTTGTAGTAGTTGTAGTAGTAGTAGTAACAATAATAATAATAATAATAATAATAATAATAATAATAATAATACTGTACTTTGTTGCAGCTATTCTGCTATTGCAGCTCATGTGCTTCCAAAAGGAATGGATTCCAAAATAATATATTCAATATATGAAACTATATCAGGAGTTGGCAATATCAGCACTCCAGCACTTTTCTGGAACTAGATAAAAACATTGAGAGATATATCACTTCCACACAGCCACTGATTTCACTCCCAGATCCTGGAATTCATTCTTGAAATCACTTTTGAAATAAAATGGACATCCAGCCAGTTCCTCACCCCTCCCCTCAGTTTTGCCCTTATATGTGGTTAACAACAACAACAACAACAACAACAACAACAGATCATGCTGATCCTACCAGCATAAAGCTGATAGTGGAAATGTCATGTGTAGAAATTATAGATGAGGAAGGTGGTAAATACATACCCAAAAGAGAATTTTCTGCACCACTATAGCTTCTTCGAAAAGAGAGACCTACTTCAATCTGTTGCAGGATATTTTATGAATAAATGTCACTTTCAGAGTACATGTCAAGTAGTTAAAAAGAACCAACAAAGATGGAACAGTGAGAAGCAGTTGCTGCATACAGAAGATTCCAGATGACTTAATAAATGTTGTTAATAACTTTTATTTTACTGCTGTTTCATGGCTAGATAGTGCAATGGAGCATGTGATTCACTGTAAGGTAACATGTGTTTTATATGTGCAGCCCTCCCCGCACAAGAGTAATAAAACAAAATTAATCAAAAGCAGTAAGGAGATACATAATTCATATTTGTGTGTAGATTTATGTATAAAAAGGCAATTAGGTAAGTTTTGCCTACCCAGTTGTTCACTGAAAGAAACAGGACACTTCACTATATGGTTCTTTGTTTTATCCAAGTCAGTTGCTGTTATGCTTTTATTTACAGCTTTCAAATGTAAGGAAGCCTTCCTTATTTGGTCCTGAATTCATTAGCTGATATTCTCTACATTCTGTCTGCTGACTGAGTCAATGGCACTTTGTATAAGAAAACTCAGAGGAGGGGGATGTAATTCGTAACTATACGACATGGTGATAGTCACTAACTTTAAAGGTGATATGGATTAATTCATGGACCATAGGTCTACCGATGGTGTTGAAAGAACCATTTTATCTAACCGCTTGGGAGAAGCATTCCTCTAAATATCAGTTGCAAGAGGAGAAGAGTTTGTTTCTATCTTCTCTTTGTGACCATTACCAAAAAGTATCTGTATTTCTGGGATAAAGATATTTTATTAAGTGGGAGTCGACACAGAAAGCCTATCATCTGGTCCACATTCCATGTACTTCACATGGAGGAGAACCTCTCAACAGGTCCTCTCTAGTTGTCCATGCTGGCTGGGGAATTCTGGGAGTTGACGTCCACACATTTTAAAGTTGCTAAGGTTGAGAAACACTGCTCTACGTAGATGAGATTGTCCCATCAGCAATCTTGCCACTGTATTTTATGCTAGCCATTACTTCTGAGTATTTCCAAAAGGAGCTCCGTATGGAATGCAGTATAATAGCCCAAACAGATGGTGATCAAGGCATAAGTTACTATTGCCAGGGCTGGGTTAAAATGAACTTTGGTCTGATTTAGCAGGGATCCAATACCATCAAATTCCAATCTTATCCAATTGCAACTAATGAGAGAAAAGCTGTAGCTTTCATAAAACTGAGATGATTAATGGTATAATAGCTATGGTTTTCCACTCAAAAGTCTTCCACAGAAAACTGAAACTGAAGGAATACATGTATGATACATATGTTTCTATAACAACTACTGCTATTAAAGATTTAATGCAACAGGGAAAGTGCATTATTTGTTGTACAGTATATAGAACTGAATCCACAGTACCTAGAGGCCTTATGGTCTATATGCTATACTGTATTTATTTTTCTCAGTTGAATTTTTCTCCAAAGAAATCATAAATACCAATATTTGGTGCTGAGGTGAGCTAGCACTGTTCTGAGCAACTGATAATTAGCTTTAGAGCATTTTTATACATTATAGTGTTAAGACAAGAGGTGCAGCATCCACATCTTCAAATTGTAACTCTTGCAAACATTAGAGGAAAAGAGATTTTGCTTCTATCTGTGGTCCTGCCCTCTGAAGATGCTGGCCACAGATGCTGGTGAAACGTTAGGAACCACAACTTCCATAACACGGACACACAGCCCGGAAGACCCACAACAGCCATCAGAGGAAAAACTTAATATTATATTAAATTGCTTCCATTGGAGGAAAGGGATATATTTATCCATCATTATGAATATTGAAATGTTTGGATCTCATGGCAATTTGCTTGGCTAGGTAGAGTGTGAAATATTTATCAGTGATAAGAAAGCTGTGTCATGTATCTTTCAGCCAGTTTAGGAGTCTAAAGTTATCTAAGTAAGGAGTCAGTGATGAAGTTATGAGGATTTCTAGGACATACCCCACCCAGATTTTCTCCCATTTTTTTCAAGATACCTAAAATAAAAAATAAGAAAGTAACAAAGGATAGGAAATTCCAAGCAAAAACCTGTTATTGTATAAGCATAGATGCCCTGCAGTTTTTAGTTACTTTATTTTTAAAAAAACTAAAAATAATTAGTGATCATCTCTCTTATTCACATGAGTAAGGAAATTTAAAAAAGACTGTATTATTACGCTCAATAATTGAAGTTAGAGAGAGATAGGAAATGTCAATTGCTCTGCATTTTTAAGCAAATCAATTCAATGCACACTATCCAGAATAATCCTAGGCTATTTTGGCAGCAAATAACTGGATTAGAGGGTAACAAAGAGCTACAAAACAAAACAATGTTCCTTTTTGGTATTCATGTTTCCATGAATTTTGTCATACAGTTCTCTTCAAAAACTGTGTACAAACCTGTACACAGGTTTAGAGTAGGCTGACCATACGTCCCGTTTTGAACGGGACTGTCCCGTTATTTCACCATTTCTGGAGCATCCCGTAGTTATAGTCAAAATCTTGATTTTGTCCCATTTTTCAAAAATCTGAGTCAGGCGTAAGCCTGACAGGAATGGGTCAGCCCCCGCCGCCATGCCAGATTTGGACTCAGTCGGAGGAAGATGAGCCGACCTCCGGAAGAAGCTGGTATGGTCCAAACCAGAGCTGCCAATTGGAGGCAGCCTGGAACAAGAAGCTCCTCTACCAATCAGCGCGCTGCTTGGCCAATTGGGTCCCAGCCACAAACGGCGCGAGATTCCAACCTTAAAAGGCCGAGATCCTGCCTCAGAATCCTGCCCACAAGACGCTCTAGGTCTCGCCTCACAGATGTCAGCGCTGGGGAGGTGGGATGGTGGCCAAGCCAGGCGGTGGGGTGGCGTTCTGCGAGGGGCTCGGCAGCGCTGCATGAGAGGTGGGGCAGAGACACTGCGCTGGCCGCTGTGGGGTCCGCAGAGCTGGGCTGCGTGCATCTGCTGGGCTGCAGCCTGAAGCGTGTCTGGAGGAGGAGAGTGAGTCAGGCGCTGTGGCGGAGGAGGGAGAGGAGGACCCAGTGGAGCCATGGTGCTGCCTTTCCTTGTGAGGGGCCCGAGGAGCTGCCTCCCCTGCCCAGCAGCGGTCACTCCATGAGTGCTTCCCCCTGGAACCGTCCCTCTCTCTGCCACCACCACCGCTCTCCCGGGAGGCGTCACAACCTCATTGCACTGTGCTGCCGCCCGCCTCCTGCTCATCAGCGGCGACTCTCCTCCCACCCTCGGCCAAGATCGAGGGGGTCGGGGTGGCGGTGAGCCTCCGTCCTCTGCAGGAGACGGCCGTGCTGGGGGGCTTCAGCTGCACCATGATGCTGCGGGAGCTCCTGGTGGGTGGCAAGGGGCAGAGTAGTGTGGCTGAGGTCCCCCAGCTCGGCCAGCTCCTGCTTCTCCTGTGCGGCGGCGGCAGCAGTAGCAACTCTCCTCCCTCCCTTGGCCAAGTCTGAGGAGGCTGGGGCAGTGGTGGGCCTCCGTCCTCAGCAGGAGCCAGCTGCGCTGGGGGGTTTCAACCGCACCATTCCGCCCCTTGCCACCTGCCGGGCTGCGGGAGCTCCCACAGCCTGGCAGGCGGCAAGGGGCGGAGTGGTGTGGCTGAAGTCCCGTAGCTCGGCCAGCTCCTGCTTCTACTGTGCAGTGGTGGCAGCGGCAGCGGCAGCGACTTTCCTCCCTCCCTCGGCCAAGCCTGAGGGTGATGGGGCAGTGGTGGGCCTCCATCCCCTCCATCCCTGCCCCTTGTCCCCTGGCCAATGACGGTGCTGTGTGCACAGTGTGTGTGCTCTGGCCTTCCCCAAACACACCAGCTATGCTGCACCATTTACTGCTAGAAGAAAAAAAAACCTTTAAAAATCGAA
The DNA here is from genome assembly GCA_023362775.1 of Charina bottae. Taxonomy (NCBI): domain Eukaryota; kingdom Metazoa; phylum Chordata; class Lepidosauria; order Squamata; family Charinaidae; genus Charina; species Charina bottae. The sequence continues at coordinate 89,090,710 of JALMGJ010000004.1, read as the reverse complement.
AAAAAATATTAAAATCGCGCTGATGGGGGCAGGGTTTGCAGGTGGGAGCCAATCGTGTGGGGCGGGGGTGGGGTTTGCAGGCGGGAGCCAATTGCGTGGACTGGGGGTGGGGTTTGGAGTCCGGCATGGTGGCATAAGACCCTGTCCCGTTTTGCCATCCCCAAAGTCCCGTTTTCGTCTGAAGGAAATATGGTCAGCCTAGTTTAGAGAAAAGAATTTATAAGAATAAAGAAAGATGCACACAAACATTTATATATTAATATTTTTTGTCCACACAGATGCATACATTAGGGAGATGTATATATCAAAATTTAGGGGAAGTTGTCTATTAAAATAGATAATATTTTTGGGTGAGTGTGTCACTTACTGATGGGAGCATCAGATGGAAAAGCATTCTGATCAAATATGTTTGAAAAATGACACTTCCCCTAAAAAGACTAATTTTTCCATCTCAATTATTGGACTTGAGGACACTGCAAAATATGATTGCACAGTCAAGATCAATATTGATCTAAGGAGGCATCACAAAGATCAGATACACAAACATCTTAAAATATATTTTAAAACATATCTGGGCTGCAAAAATGCAGGCAATATGTGATGGAAGTAAGAGGTTATACTTTTCTGTAAATCTTTGCCACTATCAAGACATCCTAATACGTTAGTTATTTGTAATGATATACAATATATGTTGTCAATATTTCATTAATAACTGTTTGTTAGGGGGAAAAAACAAGCAAGAATTAAAAGCTAAAGGATCTAGCTTATTTACTATTGCTTAGAGCAGCATGCTACTGATTGATAAATTGGTAAAAGAACAATTTCCAAACTATCATTCAGCATTCTGCTTTAATGTTAGATATATCAATTGCTTCAACAGTGCTGCCTCAGCTGTTATATCAATATTATTTCTTCAGTCAGTTTCTCATTTTGAAAGCATATTATAATCATTGTTCGAGTTTTGTGTAGACCTAGAATCTTATATATTTGTCCAAGAATAATATAATAATACAATCATTATAAATAGTTGTTTCCTACATTATCCCAGATATCTTAGCTTAGGTTTTCCTGTTCAGTAAAAAGCAGATATTTAATTGTAAGTGGTTAACATTCTGACTTATGGAATGACAACCTGTGGCTTTCCAGTTATTGGTGAACTACAAGTGCCGGTAGTCCAATTACCTTTATCAATTATATGTTTCAAGCAAGATTTGGAAGTCTAGATGTTTTCCATTCCTGTTTTACCTGATCCATTGGTATATGTTCTTAAATCTGACGATGTCTCCATAAGCTCTGAAATCTCAGCCAGAACCAGGATGCAGAGTTGTTAAAATGTTGAACTAGGCCACTCACAATTTCCCACCTGACCAAGAAGCTTATTAGTTTATTTAGGCCAATCGCTATCTTTCTGTGTGACCTACTTTCCAAACAGCTGTTGTAAAGCGAAGCCTTGAGCTTCTAGATGAAAAGTAGGCTATAAATGTAATAATGAATAATAATAAGAATAAATAGAGATTTTATGTACAGAAATAAATAGCCCAAACTTCTTTGATCCTTAAAAATTCAGGACAAGGCTGCCATCAGGATTTTCTGTCATTATGTTCTAAAAAAGAACCCATTGCCAACTTGCAGAGCCCCCAATGATATATCTAATGATTGCAATACTATCACAACTGAATGGAACAAACAGAAGAAGCGCTAGCCTTCATCTTTCTCCATGGTCAGTGATGTTTTTGGTTTTATTGTTTTGTTTTTAGCTGTATATATTGTTTTTATTGTTTGGTTGTAAGCCGCCCCAAGTTTGTTTTTAAGATGAGCAGCTATACAAACATTTTAAATCAATCAATCAATCAATCAATCAATCAATCAAGCTTGCCCATTGAAAAGTGGCAAACTGTTGTACATCAAACAACAAGAGATCCACAAATGCAAATACCAAGACCACACAGCACTGGTCACATGTTGTCTCTTGCAAGGAATTAATCTTAGTCAAATGAAGGAAAATGCCTGCATATAAGAGTATGTTTCTGTCCACCATATGTAAGTGTGAGTTTAACAACTGATGTTTCTAGATTTACTGTATATCCCACTATTTGTTGAGGAGCTGGTCCTCCTCCTATTTTTCCCCACAGCAACCTGTGAAGTAGGTTGGGTTGACAGAGAATGGTGTCTCAGAGTCATCTGATAAGCTATGGCTAAGGGCAGACTAGAACGTGGGTCCCCCAGTGCCAGTTCAACTCCTACTTATCCTGCAAGGGAATTGTGTGATAGATAGCTATAAGTTTTAATACAATTGTCTATGCAATAATAATAATAATACATTATATAATATCTTTCAAGAATGTGCTGAATGCCAGAGGTTTATCATTTAATAATCTACTTCATTGCTGATTGATTAAATGACCATTAAATTACAAATATATGTGTTACTGAGAATTATCAAAATTTTGATCCCAAATAATTCTCAGTTACACAAAATCAAAACAAATCCAGCTAAGTCCAGTTTTAGCATCAAGTTAATTTATTGGAAAGTATGTTTCCATCACAGCACTGATCAAAGCATTCTTCTGACAGTCCATAAACATGTTTTATGAAGGTTCATGAAAAGGCAATTCCAACTTATGATCATAATTACCTTAATTACTGTGGCTCATTAATCTTTATTTATTCACTCAATTAATGTAAAGCCATTAAGATCAGTATGATTTTTTAAAAATGTACCACAATTTTACAAATTAATTGTATGAAATTTAAGAATATAATATACAAGCTGAAAAATCAGGTCTACTAATTTGATGTTTTGTTTCCATGCATAATTTAATTTGTACCAAAAATATATATTTTATACCTAATGTGTCTCAGTGTACTTTTTAAAAAATACAGAATTACAAGTATATTTTTTTCTTCATGGAATGACTTTTTTCATATTAAATAGAAAATATTACCTTTTTAACCAGAAAAAAGGAACCTGGATATGTTTATAGCTGCCATTTCCCTAGAGTCATATGACTAATGTGGTGTCTACAGGTGCCAGTGTTCCAGCAGACATTTTCCTTTGTGCCTCCATGTTTTGTTTTGTTTTATAGATACATTTGGTTTGGTGTTTTTTTTCAAATAGAAGGCAGGTTAGCTGCAAAGGAAATTAGAAATCTAAAGTATAAACTTCATTTTGGAGAATATTTGTCATCAAATATATTTTTCAAAAATAGAAATAGGGAGCTAGAGACCAATTCTCTTTCTGTAAGTATGTCCACCAGATAAATAGATGTTTGTAATTTCCCACACTTATGATGTTAGCCATATTGTGGTAGTACCAATAACATCCTGTCAAATTTCCATATTTGAAGAACCCTTTGCCTTTGATTCAAGGAAATGTATGGTTTTTTCTTTTTGTCTGGGCAGTAAGAGAAGAAAGGGAGAAAGTGAGCATATATTGTTACAGTGCTCAGATTAGGCAAAAGGGTCCTCTAATACACTACACAGAACTAGGCTGACCATACGTCCCATTTTGAAAAGGACAGTCCCATTTTTTTTAGCATTTTTCAACCGTTCCGTCGTTTTGATAAAAATCTCAGTTTTGTCCCATTTTTTAAACCCAGTGGGAATGGCGCGGAAGGAGGATCTGAGCCAGAGCTGCCGATTGGAGGCATCCTGGAAGAGGAAGCCCTCCTGCCTATCAGCACGTGGCAAAGGAGGGACTGGGGGGCGGGGTTTGCAGGCAGGAGCCAATCGCATAGACCGGGGGTGGGGTTTTAGGCAGGAGCCAATTGCGCAGATCGGGGGCGGGGACCCCTGTCTTTTTCATGAATACGGAATATTACATAAGACCCAGTCCCATTTTATTTATTTATTTATTTATTTATTTATTTATTTATTTATTTATTAAATTTATATGACCGCCCAACTCCCCCAACGGGGGACTCTGGGCAGTTCACAACAAAATCAAAGTTAAAATACAAATATAAAATTACAAATTAATAACATCACATAATAAATACGAAATCCAATCCGGCAAGTATCTCCATAATCGGGAGGACATTATGATATTAACTACCCCCAGGAGGAGCTGTTACTTTCTCCCTCCCATGCTAGGCGGCAGAGCCAGGTTTTCAGATCTTTCCTAAAGGTTGGGAGGGAGGAAACCTGTCTCAACTCTGGGGGCAAGATATTCCAAAGTACGGGCGCTGCTACAGAGAAGGCTCACCTCCTGTACCCCACTAGATGAAATTCCCTTATTGATGGGGTCCGTAGTAAGCCTTCTCTGAATGATCGGGTGGGGCTGATCGGTGATATGGGGATAAGACGGTCCCTCAGATATCCTGGTCCCATGCCATGTAGGACTTCAAAGGTAATAACCAACACCTTGAATTGGACCCAGAAGCAAACCAGCACCCAATGCGTCTCGTGGAGCAGAGGTGTTATATGTGCACATCTTGGTGCACCTAAAATTGCCCATGCGGCCACATTCTGCACCAGCTGCAGCTTCCAGATATTCTTCAAGGGTAGCCCCATGTAGAGCACATTGCAATAGTCTATGTGGGAGATAACAAGGGCATGAGTGACCATTCGGAGGGCATCCCGGTCCAGGAATGGGCATAACTGGTGCACAAGCTGAAGCTCTGCAAAGGCCCTCCTAGCCACGACTGCCACCTGCTCTTCGAGCAGGAGTCATGAGTCTAGAAGGACCCCCAAGTTCCGCACCGGTTCCGAATGGGGTAGTGCCACCCCATCCAGAACCAGCGATGACAACTTCCTGAATGACATGGGGCCATCTATCCACAGCCACTCAGTCTTGCCAGGGTTCAGCTGAAGCCTGTTGCTCCCCATCCAGGCCCCCACAGCCTCCAGGCACTGGGACAGGGCAGCGACTGTATCACTTACTTCACCTGGGATGGAGATATACAATTGAGTATCATCAGCATATTGATGATACCTCATCCCATGGTGATGGATGATCTCACCCAGTGGTTTCATGTAGATGTTAAATAGGAGAGGAGAGAGGACCGACCCCTGTGGCGCTCCACATAAGAGAGGTTGTGGGTCAGATCTTTCCTCTCCTATCACCACCAGGAGTGGCCTCGGAGGAAGGAGGTGAAAGCCGCTGAGAGGTCCAAGAGAGCCAGGATCAATGCACTGCCTCCATCCCGCTCCCGCCACAGGTCATCCATAAGCGCGACCAATGCAGTCTCCATCCTATATCCCGGCCTGAAACCCAACTGAAAGGAGTCTAGATAATCTGCTTCATCCAGAATCCTCTGAAGTTGCAATGCCACCACTTTCTCAACCACCTTTCCCAAAAAGGGAAGGTGGGATACGGGACAAAAATTGTCCAAGATGGTAGGGTCCAGGGATGGCTTCTTGAGGAGGTGTACTGGGCCAGCCTCTGCCTCAGGACTCCAGCGAGGAGTCAGCAGAGGAGCTGCCCCTGTTGAACCCCCAGGAGACCGAAGAAGAGGTAGCCCAAGATCCAAACCCGGCTTCAGAACCAGACCCAGTACCAGAGGGGAGTGGAGATGTGGCGGCATCTCAGCCTCCAGAGGCTGAGCAGGAGCAAACCCTGGATCATGGTTTGTCCCCGCCCTCCAGTCATCAGCCAGCTGCTCCCACTCAGACCCCTAGCTTACCTGAGTTGCCCAAGCAGCAAAGGCGGCAGAGAATAAGGGCTGCCTTAAAGGAGAGGCGCAGGAGCGCCCGTTTGGCTGCTAGAGAACAACAGAGGAGAGACAGTGAGTGCAGCCAGGAGCCAGCCGACAGCTGGCTGCCTCAAGATAAATTAGCAGAGGGGCCGTGAGCAAAACTGTGGAAGCAACTTGCATTATTGCCGTGACCACCTCCTGCATCTCGCCTGGATTTCCTGGACTCCTGATCTTGCTTTGGACTGTCGCTGACCTGCTTGCTACCACCCTTGACCTTGGCTCCAGACTCTCGTTTACCTGCTTGCTCCAATCCTGACCTCTGCTATTGGCTTCTTGACTATCCACTAGACTATCCCTGAACTTGGTTTACTGGCTTTGTTGGCTTGCAACTCACGGTTGGTGAACGAATGTTTGTCTCCTGCGTGATATCTCACTGTCAGCCTCTGTGAAACCTGACACCCGAGGCTAGCCATCACAGGAGGGGATGCACCAATGCCTCCTTAAAGGCAGTTGGAAACACCACCTCCATCAAGGATGTATTAACCATTGCCTGGACCCACCCGCAAGTCACCTCCCTGGCAGATTTTACCAGCCAGGAAGGGCACGGGTCTAGATGGCATGTGGTGGCATTTACAGTCCGGAGGATCCTGTCCACTTCCTCAGGACCAACAGGATCAAACCTTTCCCAGAAAACAAGGCAAGACCGCTCCTCTGGCATCTCCCCAGACTGTGCTTCATGCTTGGAGTCAAATTTAGAACGAATCCGAGCGATTTTATCCTGCAGATACTCAGAAAACTCTTCTGCATGGCCCTGCAGGTGGGTCATTGACTCCACCTTGCCTAAGAGAGATCGAGTAATCTCTAAGAGGGCCATCGGACGGCATTCTGCAGATGCAATAGGAACAGAGAAATATTCACGTTTCTCCACTCTTACCGCCACAAGGTAGGCCTTAATAGCGGCTCTAGATTGTGTTCGGTCCGATTCAGCCTTCATCTTTCTCCAGCGATGCTTCAGATGTCTCTTCACCCTCTTCAGGACCCTCAACTCCTCTGTGAACCACGGGGAGTGATGGTTCGAACAGGGTTGGAGAGGTCGCATCAGCACGGTCCTGTCCAAGGCTCTGGCCACCTCCCTATTCCAGGCTGTGGCTAGGGTCTCCACTGGACCATACGGCAGATCCTTGGGTATTACCCCCAGCTCCCTCTGAAACCTCATTGGGTCCATAAGTCACCGTGGGCGAACCAAATGAATCGGTCATGCCTCCCTGCAGAGTGGGACGGCATAAGAGAATCTCAGGGTCACCAGGGCGTGATCTGACCATGCCAACGGGGATAGATCTAACTCTCCCCTCTGGTCACTTTGCCATTGCTCTGACAAGAAAACCAAGTCCGGAGTGAGTCCACTGTCATAATAATCTGGGACAGGCCCATGGCTGCCATGGTAGCCATGAACTTTTGAGACACCTCCGAGATACGTCCCAGGGATGGCAAGTTAAAATCCCCCAGGACCATAAGCCTGGGGAATTCCACTGCCAACCCCAAGACGGCCTCCAGCAGCTCAGGCAGGGAGGTTGCTATGCATCAGGGAGGCTGGTACAGTAGCAACACTCCCAACTGTTCTTGAGAGCCCAACTTGAAAAAACAGGGTCTCACATCCAGCCACTTGTGGAGCAATGTCCCTGAAGGCCACTAGAGACTCTCTGATGACAACTGCCACCCATCCTCCCCTACCCCAGTGTCTCAGCTGGTGCCACACCTGAAACCCAGCCGGGCACATCTCTGAGAGGGCTACCCCTCCCTCTTGGACCAGCCAGGTCTTGGTAATACACACCAGGTCAGCCCCCTCCTCCGTGATTAAATCACTTATGAGGGGGGCCTTGTTGTTTACCGACCTGGCATTAAGCAGCAGCAGCCAGAAACCAGGGCCCTCAAGGATCTGCTTTCCAGAACCTGGGTTTGAACTTGGAGGACCGGAACACGCCACCGGTAACAAACACCAGGGGCGCCTTCCCCGAAGATGGCCTGTCCTCTGGTTCCCACCATAATATACCCTGCCCATCACCACCTTGATCAAATTACCCACTCCATAGCCAGCAGAGTTTCTCAGCCTGGTCGCCTCCACTCCCGGACCCTTGAAAATCCTGGATCTAAGCAGAGGTCCCTTCCCCCATGCATCCATCCTTTCATACACAATCTCTCCTAAGTAAGGCAGGACCCTCAACGCACCAGCTCATGCTCTTGGTGCTGGTAGGCCCCACCTGTCCTACACACCCTCTGAAGTCCCACTATGCCCCCTGTAGGCTCTCTCACTAGCCACAGTAGGGCAGACAATCACTCCTACCTACCCTGTCTCCCACTCAGGGATAGGTATACTCACACAACTCATGCAATCCTGGACACCCTCTCGTGACTCTCACTCATGGAGGGGGTCACCACACTCTCACTAAGGGACCCTGTAATCCTCTGCCGCAATGATCACTGGGGGTGATCAATCTTCCGTTTCCTCCACCAAGCCGTACCGATGTTAAAATGGCAATATCAGAGTCCATGGTGCTAAAGTCCACGGGGGTGATATTCCTGATCATTCTGGAGCCAAGAAGCACAAACACCCAGACAGCCCCAAGAAGACTCAGGATCTGCAGGGGTCCAAGTCCATCTGAGTCTACCAGGCACTTTGGAGGTCTGCCCAGGTCTGCCCAACTCTGCATAGATCACCAACCAGTTTGCTGTGGTCCACCATTTCCTCACCCCGCACCCGTCGCTTCATCCGAGGGGAGCACCTCTCCAGCCCTCATGCAATGGCCAGCCACACCAATAGTTTCACTGGTCCTCACCGAGGCCCACTCGCACCGCCATCGAATCCCCCACATCATCGGGGGCCATCTGCTCCAATGCTAGGCTCACCACACCTCCAAAGATGTCTGTTGGGAGATTAATCTTGGGCTCACTGCGCTCCCCACAGTTCCAGCCACGCACCAAACTCCCACCAGGCCAAACCCGGGGATGCCTTGGCCTTGCCCGTCAGGTCTCGTCAGCTCCGCTGCACTCCGTTGGGCCCTGCCTCTATATGACAGCCTATATTCAGCCATGTCTTCCTGCTGGATATTCATGTATCCACAAAGAAACCTAAACAAATAATTTATGCGAGCTAACTAAGCAGAAGCTGGGAGTAGAACATAGTTTATTTACTTGTAGGAAGTGTTTCCATAGGAAGGAGAAGGACAGGGGCCACAGATGCTGGGCTGGCATTAAAGGGAGAATCGTAGATTACCTGAGGAACTCTGCCTGGTTAAAAGGCAGGCAATAGCTAGCAACTAAGTTGGACCTAGACAGGTCTGACTGCAGATTTATGATTTTATAAAGAACAGTGTCATATGTTATGTAAAACAGCGTACAACATACATAGCATGGTGGCAGAAGATCAGACATCTTTAAATCATGATATGTTTGCAACTCAAAAGTGAAGTTGTTATAAAGGTATGATTGAAAATGACTTCCTCTCCAAAAATGGCACTGACCTCTCTGATGGATAGCATAAACTGGAAGTTTATAGAATAATTAATGGTGGCCACTTTGATGTCACTGTATTTAGAAACTTAGCAGCTATTTGATGAAATATATGTTCACCTCTATTCTAAGTGGAATTTCATCTTGTTTTATAATCTTGAACTAGAAAGACTGGAAACAATTATTATTATTATTATTATTATTATTATTATTATTATTATGGTTAAAATAAATATTGTCAGCCACAGTGAAGGTCATATTTTTCCCTCTTGTAAAAGAAACATTAGGTAGTTAGCTTCCTAATTGTCTGATGATAATTTGGGGTCAGAACTTGATGAGACTGTGTCTACATTTTCTATTATCAGAGTTCCAATGAAGCAAGAAATGGAATAAATGACTGGAAGGTTCACCTCTAAAGATAGTAAAGAGTATAAAATGACATAGGGCTTATGATTCCCATACTTCATGGGCCAATGAGCATGTCTCAATTTCAGAAAGTTTCACATGTACCCTCGAATAAATGGGCACCAGGGAAATTTATGCCCATTCAAAAAATGCCTGCCAGGATAGACCCAGGTTAGCATAAACATTCATTTTCCAGAAATAAATTGATAAATCTAAATACACAATTCAGTGTATCCTAAGTATCCTAAGAAATCCTAAGTACAAAGCAAAAGTTGAGGCTGAGTTCTGCTTTTGAAGATCTATGCTTTGTGATTTAACCACTGTCTCATGATGGAATCAGAGGCATCTTGGCACCTTGACATTAGTGTAGAACTGGAAAATGGCAAAAAAAAAGTCAGGAGGTGATAGAATTATCACATTGGTGTTTATGAATGGCACACTGGGGACTTTAAACCTAAGCACTGGCATTGTTTCCAGTTCCATACATGATCCATTACAGCAACTTTTTTTCCCCTTTGGTAATATAGATCCAGTTGTATTACTTTATAGTTCCAACAATTCTGTTTTGCAATATCATGCAGCTGACCTGAACTTTTTCAAAAAACGTTTTTTTCAAAACCATTTCTGCATTTTGAAATCCTGATATTATTGGGAGTGTGAGAATAGAAAATAGAAAAGAAACTCTATAATCTCTTCCCTAGCCTCAGAATCACCCAGAAGCTATGATAGGGCAGAGAAAGTGGCCAGGGCTTTGTCAATTGTCCATATATACTACAATGTTTCAGTGTTTATAAATCTGTTGCAGAAATCTTTGAGGTATGATGTATCACAGAAAATAAGCTGCTCAAAAAAATAAAGGGAACACTGAAATAAGACATCCTAGATCTGAATGAATGAAATATTCATATTAATTACTTTGTTCATTATATAGTTGAATGTGCTGACAATCACACAAAAAGCAATGGAAATCAAATGTAAGCAACCCCTGGAGGTCTGGATGTGGAGTTACACTCAAAAATTAAAGTGGAAAAGAACACTACAGGCTGATCCAACGTTGATGTAATGTCCTTAAAACAAGTCAAAATGAGGCTCAGTAGTGTGTGTGGCCTCCACGTGCCTGTATGACCTCCCTACAACGCCTGGGCATGCTCCTGATGAGGTGGCGGATGGTCTCCTGAGGGATCTCCTCCCACACCTGGACTAAAGCATCCCCCAACTCCTGGACAGTCTGTGGTGCAACGTGGCGTTGGCGGATGGAGCGAGACATGATGTCCCAGATGTGCTCAATTGGATTCAGGTCTGGGGAACGGGCGGGCCAGTCCATAGCATCAATGCCTTCGTCTTGCAGGAACTGCTGGCACACTCCAGCCACATGAGGTCTAGCATTGTCTTGCATTAGGAGGAACCCAGGGCCAACCGCACCAGCATATGGTCTCACAAGGGGTCTGAGGATCTCATCTCGGTACCTAATGGCAGTCAGGCTACCTCTGGCGAGCACATGGAGGGCTGTGCGGCCCCCTAAAGAAATGCCACCCCACACCATTACTGACCCACTGCCAAACCGGTCATGCTGGAGGATGTTGCAGGCAGCAGAACGTTCTCCACGGCGTCTCCAGACCCTGTCACGTCTGTCACATGTGCTCAGTGTGAATCTGCTTTCATCTGTGAAGAGCACAGGGCGCCAGTGGCGAAGTTGCCAATCTTGTGTTCTCTGGCAAATGCCAAACGTCCTGCACGGTGTTGGGCTGTAAGCACAACCCCCACCTGTGGACGTCGGGCCCTCATACCACCCTCATGGAGTCTGTTTCTGACCGTTTGAGCAGCCACACGCACATTTGTGGCCCACTGGAGGTCATTTTGCAGGGCTCTGGCAGTGCTCCTCCTGTCCCTCCTTGCACAAAGGCGGAGGTAGCGGTCCTGCTGCTGGGTTGTTGCCCTCCTACGGCCTCCTCCACGTCTCCTGATGTACTGACCTGTCTCCTGGTAGCGCCTCCATGCTCTGGACACTACGCTGACAGACACAGCAAACCTTCTTGCCACAGCTCGCATTGATGTGCCATCCTGGATGAGCTGCACTACCTGAGCCACTTGTGTGTGTTGTAGACTCCGTCTCATGCTACCACTAGAGTGGAAGCACCGCCAGCATTCAAAAGTGACCAAACCATCAGACAGAAAGCATAGGAACTGAGAAGTGGTCTGTGGTCACCACCTGCAGATCCACTCCTTTACTGGGGATGTCTTGCTAACTGCCTATGCTTTCCGCCTGTTGTCTATTCCATGTGCACAACAGCATGTGAAATTGATTGTCAATCAGTGTTGCTACCTAAGTGGACAGTTTGATTTCACAGAAGTGTGATTGACTTGGACTTACATTGTGTTGTTTCAGTGTTCCCTTTATTTTTTTGAGCAGTGTATATTTCTCCAGGATATTTGAATCCATAGCATAGCTTTAGTTTCCACTCATAGAAAATTCTTATTGTAGGATTCTACAATAAGTGCTGAAACTGAGAAAGAGAAGGTAATGTTCAGAGATTCTTAGGAAAACATAGGATTTTCCTAAGGCAGAGATTTCTAGAGACAATTCTTACCACAACTCCTGTCCCATCATTTTTCTCCATAAATTCTGGCAAAAGGAACGGTAGCAGTAGCACAGATACAAATGAATGAGTTTTGACATTATATTTAAAAACTTTTCTGATTGGAAAGCTTTGGCTAAAATACTATTTATGCTGGAAAAAATGCAGGGTGTAAAATGGCCTTGGATTTTTTTAAAGTAAGTTGTTCGGAAAATTGAGCATGTTATACTATCAGGTTACTCCAGATTCAGGGCCTTTCTACACTTAGTGCTTTACCCCAAAGAAATTAGGCCTTGTATTGTAGTAAGTTCTCAAAGTTCCTGAGAAAGGAAATGGTCTCTATATACTAGAAAAGAAAATATGTATAGGTATTGATGCAGCAAATGAAATATGATTTCAAATCATGCTGGAATTAGATGCAGGTCAAATGAATGACCTGCCCAGGACTTGCCTTTCCTAAATTACACAGTGCCCCACACTGTTGGTAAGGAATGACCTACGCCAGTGTTTCTCAACCTTGGCAACTTTAAGATGTGTGGACTTCAACTCCTAGAATTCTCCAGCCAGCATGCGGGCTGGGGAATTCTGGGACTTGAAGTCCACACATCTTAAAGTTGCTAAGGTTGAGAAACACTGCCCTATGTGATTGAAGAAGATCTAGGAAAGGTACTTGGTTGGGGACACTGTTGTTCATTCAATTATACAATAAAGTCATGCCTTTCTGTAATGGATTGATTGGTTTGTTGGTTTTTATTAATTCATTTGAAATGGCTTAGTAAGGGCAGCGAAGGAAAACATGTCAGATTTTGTATTTTCTCTGGAAAGATAAAAAAAATGTATAAATTTGAGTCACTACAGATTTCTTGATATTCTGTTAATTATTATCACACTTTTTTTAAATCCATTCAATTGTATCCAATTCTCCTAGACTGCCTGGACAAGTCCCTGCAGTTTTCTTGGCAAGGTATTTCAAAAGTGGTTTGCCATTGCTTCTCTCCCAGGGCTGAGAGAAAGTGACTGGCCCAAGGTCACCCAGCTGGCTTTGTGCCTAAGGTGGGACTAGAACTCATGGTCTCCCAGTTTCTAGCCTGGTGCCTTAACCACTGCACCAAACTGGCTCTCAGAATTATCAAAATCACTAAAGGGATCCTAATGTACCACATGGGGTCTCAATACTGGCAGGTTATCTTCTTTATATCAATGAAATGCCATACAAATCAGAACTGTTCCTAAAAAGTGAATGCAGCTTTTCTCCTTATAGAAACGGAGTCCTATATAATAGAGCTTCCCAGTCTATAATGTTGGAAAACATAATCACTCAGACTCAAAGAATCCTTCTTTTATGAAATGCTTTTAATAGTAATATCATCAGATAAACTGAAAAGAATTAAATTAATTCCAAGTATGTATTCGTTGTGAACTTGCCTTGATGAAGCACTGAGAACTGTAGCAAAGACTTAATGCCTCAAAAGAAGGAAATGAGTCAGAACATTGCTTAGTAAATGGAGGAAATATAATGAAAGGAATTAAGAGTTAGAAAATTCTAAGAGTGAACTGAGGTCTACAATCAAAGTATATCAAGGAAAATTATTGCAGGCAATGAAAGATTAATATCCAAGGGCAAATTCCTGAATAAAAGAATAGAAAATGAAAATTTTCCCAAATGCAATTTAGAACTTATAAAAAGCATATAAAATGTATGTACTCAGAAAAAGCAAACACACACATATATATTGGGGAAATGCAGAGAAATGAGAATAAAAGTGTTATGAAATTTCATGCATTTTGTTTATTAAATTGCAAACTGTTACAAAAGGGAATTATAATGATTTTAAGGTTTAAAAAAAATGTACTCAGAAAATGAATGAAATTGAACTTGGCAGGTTTGTTCATTTCCAGTGAGAGTAGACAGGAATACAGGAGAAAAAAAAAACATTAGCATACTTTTTCACATTCAAATGGGGATAAATTCCTTTTTTATAAAATGAATACATGCTAAAAACTACATAGCAGCCTACTGTTTGCACATCTACCCCCAGATCATTGTTAGCTTTAATCCTGGTGAGTTTTCAATCAATGTATGGCTTACTTTCGAGCAATCAGTATTCACTGTTATTTTCTAGAGCTGGGCAAATCTTTGAGGGAGTGATTCACTGTGACAAGGGCTTTCAAGTGCCAGTCAAGGCAGGGGAAATGATGTGAAATACTTCATTGAAGCAAGCTGCATTAATTTATTTCATTTTAATTAATAGAATCACATCATTTCTATGGCATGGAGATATTACAAATTCACTCTGCCTTACACAGATTTAGTTGTTGTGTTTTGGTGCTTTTTGCTTTAATTTTAATTACAAATTTTGTAATTAGAGAAAGAACATAAAGTTTCACAAAATGATTGATTTCAAAATATACTGTCAATTTCAAGGTATTTTGCCAAATCTCTGATTTTTTACTATTCATTTTTTTTAATTACAGAAGCTAGTTCTTTTTCTTTTTCTCCTTTTGGTAAAAGAATGGTTCACATCATTGTTGTTGTTTATTCGTTCAGTCGCTTCCGACTCTTCGTGACTTCATGGACCAGCCCACGCCAGAGCTTCCTGTCGGCCGTCATCTTCCCCAGCTCCCCCATGGTTGAGTCTGTCACCTCCAGAATATCATCCATCCATCTTGCCCTTGGTCGGCCCCTCTTCCTTTGGCCTTCCACTTTCCCTAGCATCAGCTTCTTCTCCAGGGTATCCTGTCTTCTCATTATGTGGCCAAAGTACTTCAGTTTTGCCTTTAAGATCATTCCCTCAAGTGAGCAGTCTGGCTTTATTTCCTGGAGTATGGACTGGTTTGATCTTCTTGCAGTCCAAGGCACTCTCAGAATTTTCCTCCAACACCACAGTTCAAAAGCATCTATCTTCCTTCGCTCAGCCTTCCTTATGGTCCAGCTCTCACAGCCATAGGTTACTACAGGGAATACCATTGCTTTAACTATGCGGACCTTTGTTGTCAGTGTGATGTCTCTGCTCTTAACTATTTTATCAAGATTTGCCATTGCTCTCCTCCCAAGAAGTAGACGTCTTCTGATTTCCTGGCTGCAGTCAGCATCTGCAGTAATCTTTGCGCCTAGATCACATCATTAGGATACATGTATTAAGAATTTCATTTGAAGACTTTAAAAAAATAGTAATATATTAGCTAGAGTTTCATATAGTCATGTCAATCACATGTCAACCACATGTCATCCATTTTCATTTTCATAGCAGCTTCTCAGACTTCCCAGATATCAACCTAACCTATATAACCTATTATAAAACTGGATTACCTTCCACAACAACTTTTATTGTTTGCTTATAGTTACATCACAATATAGAAATTAGAATTAAGTATTGAACTTAAGCACATGTACTTTTCTAAAGACTACATGCTGTATCTTGGAAAACGAACCTTGTTTTAAGAAATTGTTATTGATATTAAGTTACAAAGTGGCCCTAATGTACATATTGTATCCATTATAAGAAAATCTCATAATGGTACCAGAAGTTATTTCCTTCATTAAGGCAGTTGAAAATTGGATGTTAATAAAATTCTTATTAATTCACATCGTGAACTTGGATAATTCTCCTGAGAATATCCTTTTGACTACCCACTTACTAGGAATATGAACTACAGTTCATTACTGCTTTGTCCTCTGATCACCTGAACAAATGTGGAATAATCTTTCAGCTGCTGATGCCTCTGCATGACAAGGATATTTTCAATGGAATTTATATGTGAAGAGTACTTGTCACTTTGTGCAATGTATTTCAAAATCTAATTTATTTCTCCTTTAAACATATAAATAATATATCCATGGATAATGCATATTTGCCCCTTCATGGATCACTGCCTTGTCGTGGCGAAGGGGCTTGCGTAACTCAATGAAGTCAGGTCAAGAAGAACAGGTCATGATGGAGAGTTCTGACAAAACGTGGTCCACTGGAGGAGGAAATGGCAAACCACTCCAGTATCCTTGCCAAGAAAACCCATGGACAGTATCAAAAGGCTAAAAGATATGACGCCGGAAGATGAGCCCCTCAGGTCGGAAGGTGTCCAAAATGCTACTGGGGAAGAGCGGAGGGCAATTCCGAGTAGCTCCAGAAAGTGTGAAACGGCTGGGCCAAAGCCGAAAGGACGCTCAGTTGTGGATGTGTCTGGAAGTGGAAGGAAAGTCCGATGCTGTAAAGAACAATATTGCATAGGAACCTGGAATGTAAGAACTATGAATCAAGGTAAGCTGGATGTGGTCAAACATGAGATGACAAGATTGAACATCGACATATTGGGAATCAGCGAACTAAAATGGACAGGAATGGGCGAATTTAATTCAGGAGACCATTATATATACTACTGTGGGCAAGAATCCCTTAGAAGAAATGGAGTAGCTCTCATAGTCAATAAAAGAGTAGGAAAGGCAGTACTGGGGTACAACCTCAAAAACGACAGAATGCTTTCAGTTCGAATCCAAGGCAAACCATTCAACATCACAGTGATCCAAGTCTATGCCCCAACCACTGATGCCAAAGAAGCTGAAGTTGACCGGTTCTATGAAGACCTACAACACCTTCTAGAACTAACACCAAAAAAAGATGTCCTTTTCATCATAGGGGACTGGAATGCTAAGGTAGGAAGTCAAAAAATAACCGGAATAACAGGCAAGTTCGGCCTCGGAGTACAAAATGAAGCAGGGCAAAGGCTAATAGAGTTTTGTCAAGAGAACACGCTGGTCATAGCAAACACTCTTTTCCAACAACACAAGAGACGACGCTACACATGGACATCACCAGATGGTCAATACCGAAATCAGATTGATTATATACTTTGCAGCCAAAGATGGAGAAGCTCTATACAATCAGCAAAAACAAGACCTGGAGCTGACTGTGGCTCAGATCATGAGCTTCTTATCGCAAAATTTAGGCTTAAATTAAAGAACGTAGAGAAAACCACTAGACCAATCAGGTATGACCTAAATCATATCCCTTATGAATATACAGTGGAGGTGAGGAATAGATTTAAAGGATTAGATCTGGTAGACAGAGTGCCTGAAGAACTATGGATGGAGGTTCGTAACATTGTACAGGAGGCAGCAACTAAAACCATCCCAAAGAAAAAGAAATGCAAGAAAGCAAAGTGGCTGACTGATGAGGCTTTACAAATAGCTGAGGAAAGAAGGGAAGCAAAAGGCAAGGGAGAAAGGGAAAGATATAAACAACTGAATGCAGAATTCCAGAGAATAGCAAGGAGAGATAAGAAGGCCTTCTTAAATGAACAATGCAAAGAAATCGAGGAAAACAATAGAATGGGGAAGACTAGAGATCTCTTCAAGAAAATCGGAGATATCAAGGGAACGTTTTGTGCAAAGATGGGCATGATAAAGGACAAAAAAGGCAGGGACCTAACAGAAGCAGAAGAGATTAAGAAGAGGTGGCAAGAATACACAGAAGAACTATACAAGAAAGATCTTAATATCCCTGATAAATACGATGGTGTGGTCACTGACCTTGAGCCGGACATCCTAGAGAGTGAAGTCAAGTGGGCCTTAGGAAGCATTACTAACAACAAAGCTAGCGGAGAAGACAGTATCCCAGCTGAGCCATTTAAAATCCTAAAAGATGATGCTGTTAAAGTGCTGCACTCAATATGCCAACAAATTTGGAAAACTCAACAGTGGCCACAGGATTGGAAAAGGTCAGTTTATGTTCCAATTCCAAAGAAAGGCAATGCCAAAGAATGTTCAAACTACCGTACAATTGCACTCATTTCACATGCCAGCAAGGTTATGCTCAAAATCCTACAAGCTAGGCTTCAGCAGCATGTGAACCGAGAACTACCAGAAGTGCAAGCTGGGTTTCGAAGAGGCAGAGGAACTAGAGATCAGATTGCCAACATTCGCTGGATCATGGAAAAAGCAAGAGAGTTCCAGAAAAACATCTACTTCTGCTTCATTGACTATGCTAAAGCCTTTGATTGTGTGGATCACAACAAACTGTGGCAAATTCTTAAAGAGATGGGAGTACCAGACCACCTTACCTGTCTCCTGAGAAACCTGTATGTGGGTCAAGAAGCAACAGTTAGAACCGGACATGGAACAA
Source organism: Charina bottae (assembly GCA_023362775.1). Taxonomy (NCBI): domain Eukaryota; kingdom Metazoa; phylum Chordata; class Lepidosauria; order Squamata; family Charinaidae; genus Charina; species Charina bottae. The sequence goes on along the minus strand of JALMGJ010000004.1, from coordinate 89,072,470 downwards.
CCGACTGGTTCAAAATTGGGAAAGGAGTACGACAAGGCTGTATATTATCACCCTGCTTATTTAACTTATATGCAGAGTACATCATGAGAAATGCCGGGCTGGATGAATCACAAGCCGGAGTTAAGATTGCCGGGAAAAATATCAACAACCTCAGATATGCAGACGATACCACCCTAATGGCAGAAAGTGAAGAGGAACTAAAGAGCCTCTTGATGAGGGTGAAAGAGGAGAGTGCAAAAGCTGGCTTGAAACTCAACATTAAAAAAACCCAGATCATGGCATCTGGTCCCATCACTTCCTGGCAAATAGAAGGGGAAGAAATGGAAGCAGTGACAGATTTTATTTTCTTGGGCTCCAAGATCACCGCAGACGGTGACTGCAGCCATGAAATTAAAAGACGCTTGCTCCTTGGAAGGAAAGCTATGGCAAACCTAGACAGCATATTAAAAAGCAGAGACATCACCTTGCCGACAAAGGTCCGTATAGTTAAAGCGATGGTTTTTCCAGTAGCAATGTATGGCTGTGAGAGTTGGACCATAAGGAAGGCTGAGCGCCGAAGAATTGATGCTTTCGAGCTGTGGTGCTGGAGAAGACTCTTGAGAGTCCCTTGGACTGCAAGGAGGTCAAACCAGTCAATCCTAAAGGAAATCAACCCTGACTGCTCATTGGAAGGACAGATGCTGAAGCTGAAGCTCAAATACTTTGGCCACCTAATGAGAAGAGAGGACTCACTGGAAAAGACCCTGATGCTGGGAAAGACTGAGGGCAAAAGGAGAAGGGGACGGCAGAGGATGAGATGGTTAGATAGCATCACCGATGTAATGAACATGAATTTGAGTAAACTCCGAGAGACAGTGGAGGACAGGAAGGCCTGGCGTGCTATGGTCCATGAGGTCACGAAGAGTCGGACACGACTGAACGACTGAACAACAACAATGCATATTTGTATATTAGATGAACTATAGTCTGATGAAAAAAGGATTCTGCAACTAACCAAGCATAAAAATGCATAAGAAATGAATCAATGTATATTCCCTTGTTTCATATTATTCTATGCTGGAAGATTAGGAAATGTAATGAACCATCAATATTATCTGGATGTTAAAGGCAACAGGTATTCAAAACACAGCATGATAATAGCTTTTTATGTCATTATGAGAAAGACTTAAGTCATCCATTTCTCAATGTTAAACCCAGCGGTCATATCTTTGAAAACCAATACCAATGGTGAACAAATTTCTACCATTGTGTAAAGAAGTACTATAGGAAGAAAGATAAATTAAACCATAGGTATTTTAAAATTTATTTAAAGAGTTTTTATGCTGCCAACTCCACCAGGTTTCCCAGTGGTTTACTAAAGTTATTGTTCTTGTTATTATTATTATGTCTTTTTTTAAAAAAAATATTCAACTCAAGTTGGTAAACATACCTAATACTCCTGCCTTTTTTCTCCATAACAAAAACCCTGTGAGGTGGGTTGGGCTGAGAGATAGTGACTGGCCCCAAGTCACCCAGATGGTTTTCAAGCCTACGAGAAGACTAGAACTCACAGTCTCCTGGTTTCTATCCCAGCACCTTCACACTAAGTTACATAAATTGCTCAATCAATCAATCAATCAAATAAACCATACCTGATATCTAATTAAAAGCTTCCTTCTTCTTCTACTAGAAAGGACCCCCCTTATGCTTATGAGACAATGCTGACCCCTAATAATTCCAACTGTTTCTCATTGATTAAAAGTTCTGTGTAAGAGCTCAGTCTTAATTGCCTTCCATATGCTATTAAGGAGGTCACTTTTTGGAGGCAAACCATTCCACAATACTGTGGTATACCTAAATATGTACCTCATGCTTGCTCCCCATTCCTAATTTCCATTGCAACTTTAAGATGCCTTGACTTCAACTCCCAGAATTCCCCAGCCAGCATGCTTGTGAGCCACAGACCATGCCATTGGTGCCAAAAATAGGAATAAAGCCTGGAGTGGCAGTGGAGGTCAAGGCTAAAAGGAAACATATTGTGGGAGTATTAGCTCCCTTTATATTAACGGGTGTGGGGGGCCAGCTATTGAGGACTTGAGGCAGCAGCAGCCTGAGCTTTCTGGGAGTTATACTTTAGCAACACTAAGGGCCACATCTATTCACTGGATACAGTATCTATTGATCTATTTTCCTAAGTAAGTAGATATCCAGTACAATAGGATAGTTAAAAATGTAGGCTACATTCTATCATCTCTACACCTCCATGGAATTCTTCCCTTTTCAATTCTTAGACAAAGGTTTGTGTACTGTAACCAACCAGCACTGTATTTCAATCCTTCTGAGAATCTCTTATGATGGTCCAACCATATCTGTAATTCCTTTTTTCTTTTAACCACATTCTTGAACTTTGTGTTTGTAATGTTTTTGTAAAGGAGGAGGAGGAAGAGGAGGAGGGATGGTTTAAGATTGGACATAAAGTTTAAATTGATTTAAACTGAAAAACTGATTTAAGTAATCATCTTCATTCAAGCACTGTCACACACAACAGCAAATTTGAAATTTTACTTTTATATGCAAAACTTAGTCAGTTAAATGTCAAGGATTACTACAACTTTTATAAAGCAGGATTTTCTTTATGTCAAATATAGTTTAGTCATTTTGATAATTTGGCTGTCAGATGTTGAATGTTAGAGTGATCAGCCAAGGAGAGCAAGGTTTGAGTAAATACATTGTAGCCAAGTCCTCCACAAATACCATGTTAGCATATTCCAATGAAATCAAATGAGAGTTATTCAAACAACTATAACTAGCAGGGATCAAGGAGATTTCTGGGACAGATCTTGGAACAAAAGTGATATTCTGCTGGACCAGTTATAAAAGTTATTAGCTGTCAGTGCTTTTCAAGCTGCTCACAGTAGACAGATTAGGCTGACCATACTGTAGTAGGCTACTGTAGTAGGCTACAGATTAGGCTGACCATACGTAATGTTTTAAATGGGACAGTACCGTTTTTTTCACATTTCCCGACCATCCTGTCGTTTTAATATAAATGTCAATTTTGTCCTGTTTTTTTTTAAAAAAACTAGCAAAATGTCAGGCATGGCAAGATTGATTCAGCCAAGTTGCAATTATCATTTAAAAAGTGCTTGATTGAGGTGCCTGATGTTGGGTGAGACTAGAGAGGGGCAAGGAAGGTGGAAAGAGAGAGAGAGGGAGACAGAGAGAGACAGGGAGAGAGATCTTTGCCACCGCCTCTGCTCTGCTCTTAGCTGGTCGCTCTCTGCTCTCTGTTTGTTTTATTAAAATGCATTCAGGATGTGATCCCGCCCCTTTTTTTCAAGAGTGAAACTGATTATTTCTCCAGCTCGGCAAGAGAGAGTCTTTCATTTGGGATTGTGGGAGAGAGAAAGAGGGAGAAAAAAAAGCAGGAGGAGGAGGAGGGAAGGCAGAAGGAAGAGAAGCCTCACCGGGCATGGAGATTTTGAATCCTCCCTTCCCTGCCTCTCTTCTCTCCCCCCTCCCCTCCTTATTTATTTATTTATTTATTTGATTTGTATGACCGCCCATCTCCCCCCATGGGGAACTCTGGGCGGTTCACAATAAACAAGTTAAAATAAAATCTAAAATATCTAAAATCACAGTTATACAAAAAATACATATTCTAAAATCCAGATGGTGATGGAATAAATTAAAAGAAGGACAATTATAAAATTAGGGGATTAACCACCCCCATGAGGAACTATCTCTTCCTCCTTCCCACGCCAGGCGGCAGAACCAGGTCTTCAGCTCTTTCCTAAAGGTCGGGAGGGAGGAGATCTGTCTTAACTCTGGGGGCAAGGTGTTCCATAGAGTGGGCACTACCACAGAGAAGGCCCGCCTCCTAGACACCATCAGATGGCATTCTCTAATTGATGGGGTTCGTAGCAGGCCCTCTCTGAACGACCGAGTGGGGCGGGTCGATGATATGGGGATCAGACGGTCCCTCAGGTATTCTGGCCCCATGCCATGTAGGGCTTTAAAGGTGATAACCAACACCTTGAATTGTACCCGGAAGCAAACTGGCACCCAATGCAGCTCGCGGAGCAACGGTGTTACATGTGCAGATCTCGACCCACCCAAAATTGCCTGCGCGGCTGCGTTCTGCACCAGCTGTAGCTTCCGGATAGTCTTCAAGGGTAGCCCCATGTAGAGCGCATTGCAATAATCTACATGGGAGATGACGAGAGCATGAGTGACTGTATGGAGGGCGTCGCGATCCAGGAATGGGTGTAACTGGCGCACTAACCGAAGCTGTGCGAAAGCCCTCCTAGCCACGACTGCCACCTGCTCTTTGAGCAGGAGTCGTGAGTCTAGAAGGACCCCCAAATTACACACCGGTTCTGAATGGGGCAGTGCTACCCCATCGAGAACCAAAGATGATAATTTCCCAGAAGACGCTAAGCCATCAATCCACAGCCACTTGGTCTTACCAGGGTTCAATTGAAGCCTGTTGTTCCCCATCCAGGCCCTCACAGCCCCCAGGCACTGGGACAGGGTGGACACTGCATCACTTACCTCACCAGGGATGGAGATATACAATTGAGTATCATCCACCTACTGATGATACCTCATCCCATGGTGACGGATGATCTCGCCCAGCGGTTTCATGTAGATGTTAAATAGGGGAGGAGAGAGAACCGAACCCTGCGGCACCCCACATAGGAGCGGTCGCGGGCTGGATCTCTCCTCTCCTATCACCACCGACTAGGAGTGGCCCCGGAGGAAGGAGGTGAACCAGCATAAAACTATGCCACCCACCCCCAACTCCCTAAGCCCCCCCCAAAAGGATTCTTCCTGGGATCCGTGATGTTACAAAGCCCATGAGCTGTGCTTTCCCCATTCGCCTCCTGTCAAATACAGTCCCCCTCTACATCTACCTAAATTTTTGTATGAGTTCTGTTACTGAAGAATAATTGTTAGCTCAATATGTTCATGAAATAAAACTTTTTCATTTTAATGAAAACAAAAACATTTTAATATATACAGTAATCTGTTTAAGGACTAGCAAATGGATCTCAAAAACTCTTAAAAACTTTTTTTTATCATCTTACTTTTTCATGAATACAGAATATTACATAAGTTTAACCCCGTCCCATTTTTGCCATCCCAATGTCCCATTTTTCTCTCAAGGAAATATGGTCAGCCTACTACAGATTGTTTTATAGGTTCACTAATGGATAGGTACTGTATATGAGCATTTTAAAAACTTGAAAGAACTTTTGATTGCAGATTGCATCATGACAATCCAATATTAGTAGAGAGCCTTGTATATGTTAAGAATGGCAAAGGGTGGCATGGAAACCTCAACAGGGAAGTGTTCCCAAATAGCTAAAAAAATTCCAGTAGTAAACAGGAAAAGTACTTGATGAGCAGCATATTGCAGACAATACTGACAAGTCTCTCTGAAAGCAACATATTTCCGTTATTCCAAATTTCACTAGCATATTGTTGTTGTGTTTTCATACTCTGTCTTTTTGCTTATATACCATATACCAATCGTAACAATAACATCAACACAATTAAAATTAAAATCAAAATCAAAATGAATAGTATTAAAATCAGCTTAACAGTTAAATGCTTCGGAAATAGATGAGCTTCTGTTCTCTTCCTGAATACTGGGAGAGTGGAAGCTGAGTACACTTCCTTGGAGAGTGCATTCTATAGCCTGGCTGCCAGACAAAAAAAAGACCCCTTCCCATATACCAGATATGCTCTGACATTTGGGGCATCTTTGCTCCAGCCTGTCCTGCTGATTTAAGTAACCAGGCAGATTCATAGCAAGAAAAGCAGACTCCCAGACTATCAAGCCTTAAGCTATTAACTATAAATTGTAAACAATCATTTAATTTAAAAACTCAAATGTCATATCTCACTTTCTTACCCATATATATTTCAGGACATAAATATAAAATATGTCTTCTCCCAAGATACATATAAACTGTTTATTATTTCTATGTATGTGTATATATATTAAAAAAAACTGGACCAGATTTGCATGATTTGTTTGCTTCCCTGATTTTATTTTTATTCATCTACAGACAAGTTCATACTTCTTTTTAGAATCTACTAGTAAAATATGAATTAGAGATTCAGTCTCTGCTAATTTACTATTAATTAGCAATCTGTCTTGGTATTCTGTGGAATTCTTATTGGCAACCTTAACAAGTAATTTTTGTAAAAAGAAAAAATTACACAGGGAAGACAGGGAAAAAAATAAGCATGTAAGCATATACGCTCAGACAATGCAAAATCAGAAACATAAAATAGTTGTAACACTTGCAATGGGAATAAATACTAAAAAGCATATATAGCATGAGTAAACAATTCCAGACATCTCCTTGAAGGATGCCATCTTTACTACAGCAGTTTAAAACCAGATGACTTACCAGAAACTTTTGGGAGGTAGACTGGAGTCTACTAGCCCTACTAGCCCATTTCCCTACACACCATCTTCATTTTTTTGCTGTCATTCAATTTAATGGCAGAGGGACTTCATCACTCACCTCATCTCTTAGATTAATATGTACAACTTGTTTTTCATAGTTTTCTCATATAGGTTAACTGTGGTGCAAATTTGGAGATTAGTGTTAATGTGAATATCTAGCTGTCTTAAACCACAACTTTTCATAGCTTTGGGAAGTGAAAAATAGAAAAAATCTCCAGTTAAGTTGACTTAGGTGGTGTCAATTACGAACAGTGTATGCATGGGCAGAGACTTTGAGTTATTCTGAGAAAATATAACATTAGAAGGATAATTGTATCTAATTTACAGCAGTGGATTAATTACATGTGTTGTTTGTCAACATTTGGATTCTTTTGGTACAGGGCAAGGAAGGGGATTTTCAAGAAATTTGGTCAAATTTCCTTACTATATATATGATTATATAATTTCATACATTTTTAAAAATTGTTATTCTTAAATGTGTTGTTGTTACTGCTTCCTATAGTAAAGGTAAAGGTACCCCCGCACATTTGTGCAGTCGTGTCCGACTCTAGGGGCCGGTGCTCATCTCCGTTTGTTAGCCAAAGAGCCAGTGTTGTCCAAAGACGCTTCCACGGTCATGTGGCCGCATGACACGCGCGGAACGCTGTTACCTACCCACCGAAGTGGTACCTATTAATCTACTTGCATTTGCATGCTTTCAAATTGCTAGGTTGGCAAGAGCTGGAGCTAGTGCGGGAGCTCACTCCGCACGCAGGGCTAGGGATTCGAACCTCCGAACTTGCAATCTTCCGATCGACAAGCCTGGCGTCTTACCCACTGAGCCACCACGCCCCTTACTGCTTCCTATACAATAGAATATAGGGGTAATAGTAATAATATATAACATACGGGTGCAAACAACATAAAAATGAAGAAAGAAAATAAAGACTGAAGCCAAAAACAAAACAAAACAAATAACCATTCAAGGCCTGGGTATATAGAAAGAGATCTTCAAAAGTGTCTAAAACATAAGCAAACAAAGCAAAACTGATCATGAGCCATGGAGCCTACTCTAATGACAGCAAGTAAATTTGTCATTAGAACATCCCCAAAACTTTCCTTTCAATGTCCCATCTTCCCTCTCCCCCAAAAAAGTCCTGTTTTCTTGCTGTTATAAATATAGCCTGCGTGCCAGACTACACTCTCACACTCACAATCCATATTAACATGAGTAGTGATGGCTTTTTGACATGTACATGGCCGCAGTCTCTTCCTTTGATTGATATAGAAAAAAGTTTTGTCTTTTTAAAAGAAGGGACAAACCCCATTAAAATTGCTGGATTAAGAGCAGGGTTTCCATTACACCCATCAGACTCTGATTAATGGAATCACCAAGAACCTGAAGAAGTCACTGAAGTAAAGCAGAAGACCCTTTGCTTCAGGAAGCCTTCTACTTCTATAGAAATAAGTAATACTTATAGGCAGCTTTTTTATTTTCTGTTTTCTGTGTTATGCTAAATCTCATTTGCTTTATCGCTCTGTGAAAGGTATGAAATTGGGTATTTAAACCAGTCATAATTCAGATTATGTCAAGATTTTTTTTAGAATTTTTTTGTGATCTGTAATAATTTGTTCAGTCCTGTCTCTTTAGAGATTACAGGCAAAGAGCTATTCATTCGTAGAGTATCTGGAATATTGAATTTTATTTTGGGTTTATTTCTTAGCTAATTTGCAAGCTACCAAGTAACTCTCCAATTGCATTCTTCTAGGATATTCTGTTTATTTTAACAATTAAAGTTTTTAAAAAGTTCTTTTTACATTCTATGGTTTTTATGATGTGTATTTTAATAAACTTTGTTTTTGTTGATCTCTTATGAGATTGATTAATGTCCAAGTGGTGAAGGAAGGACTTAATCAGCTAGTCACCAGACTATTACCCACCCAGGAGGTATCTTTATAGAAATTATATCAGCTTTGGTATTTTGACATTTTAATTGCCAAAAAGGGAGCAGAGTGTGAGAGCCTTATCTCTTTCAAAAACCAAGGTTAGGAGGTAGGTGTCAGGTGAAGTGTTGTCTGGTGGATAGGTGGCAGCAGGATGTACCAAGTCACTATCCCAAAGCATGAAATAGGACCAGGGTCTGAAAAATTAGGGAGCTTCTGGGACTGAAGGTTTGGGACTTCCAGCCTTCCACCTAGTAAGCTTTCTAGCCTTCCATCTAGTTAGCCTTTGCATTCCTATACTTGCCACAACTTCTCTTGCTCTTATAGTATCTTCTACTGACTAAGGTTTTTCATTGCATGAGTATCTATGAGATAGTGTAAGACAGTGTTTCTTAAAGGGGTCTGTGAAATCAGAATTATTTGCCAGCTTATGTTGAAAAATAATACAATATTAAAGTCCCATAAAACAATTGTGAGAAGTGGTAGTGGCAGTGAATGCGTCAATTTTAATTTTTAATGTGGTAAATATCAATCAATATAACCCATATAAAACAGAAGCTCTTTTCGGGTCCTCCATAATTTTTAAAAGTGGGAAGGAGTCCTGAGAGAAATTAAGAAACACTAGTGTAAGAGATTGTTTGGGTCTCAAAATATTTTTCTTTCTCAGCCTTAGCACAATCTCCTACAAGTAGAGTGTTTCCTTTTAGACTATTGTCCATAGTAAATTGACACTTTATATTGTAGTAGTATATTCACAATCAGTAGTATATTCACAAAAAGCAATGAGGCAAGATTTTATACTCTCCCCTTATTTATTTAACCTATATGTTGAATATATACTAAGGGAAGCTGGATTGAAAGAAGATGAAAAGAATCCAAGATGGTGACCGGGAGCAGATGCTAATTGCAGCTCTGGGGGGAGGATCCTAGTCCCCACGAACCCTGTGAACCCTGATCCCCAGCCCCCTGTTTGTCAACCAGGGTTATGGGAGAGAGAGAATTTGGGGGGTTCTCTGACCTTTCTCCAATCTTTGGGACCTGTGCTGGTGATGAGAGATGATTGGAGCTCCCCCCAGATGAAGCAGTGGAGCGGCAGAGCCCTGGAGCACAACAGACCTTTGTGGCAACAGCAAGCCTCTTGTAGATTCGGGCAGACCTCCTGTAGACCTTGGCAGACCCTGGTGGATCCCTGAAGAGTCTGGTGGACCCTCGTGGACCCTCGTGGACTTGGCGGACTGGGCAGCCTCAGCAAGGTGGTGGAGCATGATGGGCCTTGTGGGCGGAGACCCAGTTGGAGCAGCAGAGCACGGTGGGCCTTGTGGCAGCAGTGGACTCAGCGAATCTCCTACAGCCTTTGGAGAACTTTGGCAGTCCTTGGCGGGCTTTCCGGCCCTTGATAGATCTTGGTGGCTCTGGCGAGGTGGCGGAGTGTGACAGACCTTGCAGAAGGAGCCCCCGACTGGAGTGGCGGAGCGGCAGAGTGTGGTGAGCCTTGTGTTGTAGGCGGACTCTGGTGGATCTCCTGCAGGCCTCAGTGGTCAGTGGTGGCTTTTGGGGGTTTTCTGGGCTCCTGTCTGGAGACTGATGGTGAGCCTCTGTTTGGAGGGCAGGCCTTGATGGTGTGTTGAGTTCCAGCACTGCAAAGTGGGGCTTGGCGGGGTGACGGACTTTGGTAGTGGGGGGGATAGCTGGATAGTGCATGGGACCCAGGTGGTGGAGTGATTGGGGCAACACCCCTGTGGATTTTGATAACATAAGGGACTCAGTGGATGGAGTGGAGGACTGGTCACCCCAGACCTATTTAGGGCAGCGGAGGGTTTCAGGAGTCCCTTGGTGTGAGTGTGGTGCTCCCCTCTGGGGGTGAGAGACACAGAGGTCCACAACTGTATGGCTGTGTGTAAGGGTACCCACCCCTGAGTGAGAGACAGGTGGTAGATAGGAATGGCTGTGGTGCCCCTCTGTGACTAATAAGAGAAGTTAAGGGGGGCACAGTGGGGATGTGGGTGGTGGTTAGGACCTAACAGTGCTGAGAGCGGGAGCTGGTGCGCTGAGGGGGCCTGCCATCACCCAAGATTGGTAGAGTGTGAGAGGATGTGTGCATGGGGGAGGGGACCCTTGTTTAAACCCAGGATTTCTGGAGGTCTGGGAGTGGAGGCAACTGGACCTGGAAACTCTGGGGGCTGTAGGGTGGGTGATCTTATTGAGGTGGTGACAGGCCAAGGATGTTATGATGGGAACCAGAGGGCAGGCCACCTTCAGGGAAGACACCCCTGGTGTCTGTTACCAGTGGCGTGTTCCAGCCCTGGACAGCAGATCCTTGAGGGCCCTGGTCTCTAGCTGCTGCTTCTTAATGCCAGGTCAGTGAACAACAAGGCACCTCTCATATGTGATTTGATCACAGAGGAGGGGGCAGACCTGGCATGTATCACTGAGACCTGGCTGGGCCCAGAAGGGGGGGTAGCCCTCTCAGAAATGTGCCTGGCTGGGTTTCAGGTGTGGCACTAGCCAAGACACAGGGGTAGAGGAGGAGGGGTGGCGGTTGTCATCCCAGAGTCTCTAGTGGCCTTCAGGGGCACTGCTCCACAAGTGGCCAGTTGTGAGACCCTGTTTTTCAAGTTGGGTTCCTGAGAACAATTGGGAGTGCTGCTGCTGTACCAGCCTCCCTGATGCATAGCAACCTCCCTGACTGAGCTGCTGGAGGCCATCTCGGGGTTGGCAGTGGAGTTCCCCAGGCTTATGGTTCTGGGCGACTTCAACCTTCCATCCCTGGGGCATGCTACCATGGTTCATTGCTACCATGGCAGCCAAGGGCCTGTCCCAGATTATTCGGGACCCAACTCGAGACAGTGGCCTCACTCTGGACTTAGTTTTCTTGTCAGAGCAGTGGCAATATGATCTGAGGGGAGAGTTAGATCTGTCCCCATTGTCATGGTCAGACCACATCCTGGTGGCCCTGAGATTCTTCTGTGCCACCCCACTCCGCAGGGAGGCAGGACCATTTGAATGGTCCGCCCCCAGCAATTTATGTACCCAATGAGGTTTCAGAGGGAGCTGGGGGTTATACCTGAGGACCTGCTGCACGGTCCAGCAGAGACCCTGGCCGCAGCCTGGAATTGTCAGGATGGAGGCTGAGTCAGAGGAGGACGAAAGCGTGGGAAAGATCATTGGGGAAAGTGCGGGAGAAACCATTGGGGAAAAAGCAACAACTAAGGGAGAAACCAACCAGCTGATTGGGGGCAGACAGGGGGAGAGTTCACTGACACCAATCAATGCACGAGCTAGGAGAGCTGAAGAAAGAGCCGCCCAGCAGGAGCAGCAATTGGCTTCCGCCCGCCGGTGGCAGGAAATCCAGGATATAAAAAGGAGCCAGGCACAGAAGCAGGTTGCTGGAGACAACCATTCTTTGAGATTGCCGTTGGATTCTGGGATGCCACTCAAACCTTGCCTGGCCTCACCATGCCTGTCAGCCAAGTCTTCTGTAACTTCACCATGCTTGTCAGCAGAGCTTCACTCCAACTCACCGCCCCTGTCAGCTCAGCTTTGCTTTGACTCACTGCGCCTGTCAGCTGAGCCTCGCTGCGAATCACTGCGCCTGTCAGCCGAACCTTGCCTTGCCTCACTGCGCCTGTCAGGTGCTCGTTTGTGATTTTATGCTTATATGGTTTTAATTGTTAACTTTATTGTAAACCGCCCAGGGTCCCTCCTTGTGAGGGAGATGGGCGGGATATAAATATGATAAATAAATAAATAAATAAATAAATAAATAAATAAATCTAGTGTTATCAGCATAACACAGGTTATTGATGTTTCCTCCTCCAATTTTAAATCCACATTATTTATTTATTTATTTATTTATATTTATTTATTTATTTATTATTCAAATTTCTATCACCACCCATCTCCCCCAAAAGGGGGACTCTGGGCAGTTTACAATAAAGTCAACAATTAAAACCATATAAGCATAAAATTGAACACTAGCAGTTTTCTTTTTTAATTTAGTTGTTTGTATTCTATTTCTGTTGTGATGTTTTAAGATTTCAATGTGTGGACTTACTTTCTCAACACTGCATTAACAATAGAAATGCCATACATTAGAAATTATTAGGAATAATAAAAATAACAATAACAACAATAGAATAATAGCAGCAGCTATCATAATGCAGTGTACTATATTTAGCATCTCCTGAGTGCATCATATTGGCTATACCCACAAGTATACTGACTTATCCATAAGTCAGCCCAGACACCTAGTCTTCTGTGTTAAAATTCAGCAAATGCTTGGGATACAGTATGCAAGTCCTACTGACTGTCAGATTGTTTTATGATATGCTACAGTACTATAACATATGATATTTACTCACTGAGAAATACCATTATGTTGCATTTCTGGTTTTAGGCTGTCAAATTTTAGGATAGCTTCATGCAAGACAAATTTGCAGCTGACAAGAAATCATCTCCCACAGTGCTAATATGCATAATGAAAGTGTGGATTTGGTTGCAAATATTATCTATATTTCTATTTGGAAATATGCCTGTATACATTGTACATATGGAAATATGATTTTTATAGGTAATTAGAATTTCACATATTCATAATTTATAATCCATCAATGGCTTTCATTAACACACAACCCAAAATAGTTTTAATAATTTGGTATTAATTTTGACCTAACTTACCAGAATCCCATGTCACCTTTATAATATATTCAATAAGGTAAAGATAAAGGTTCCCCCCACACATTTGTGCAGTCGTGTCTAGGGGCCAGTGCTCATCTCCTTTTGTTAGCCAAAGAGCCAGCATTGTCCGAAGATGCTTCCACGGTCATGTGGCCGGCATGACGTACACAGAACGCTGTTACCTACCCACCGAAGTGGTACCTATTCATCTACTTGCATTTGCATGCTTTCGAATTGCTAGGTTGGCAAGAGCTGGGGCTAATGCGGGAGCTCACTCCGTCATGCGGGACTAAGAATTCGAACCTCCAAACTTGCAATCTTCCAATCAACAAGCCTGGCGTCTTACCCGCTGAGCCACCACGCCCCTTATAATATATTCAATAGCAATATATAAATATAACGAAAATCAGAAAATGTTGTTCCCGATCCTTATAGTTTTATATCTAAATAACAAATAACAGATATCTATTATTAGATTATATCTAAGTAACAAAACTTATGCATCCAGAAAAGTGATATTAGGAAGTTTTTATTTCCTATTGTACTTTGCATATTATATGTTCATAAAATCTGAAGTATCACAGAAGTTATAATTATTTGGTTATGTGGCAAATTTTGCTGAACCAAATTTTCACATAGATTAGCAAACAGCATGGATCAAGCTACATAGCAGACCAATAAGCAGATGTTATTATGCCTATTATTATTTAGCATGGCCAGGGAATTTTCTTCAGATGTAGCGTAGCATATTCAAAAATCTGGTCTTTCTAGCTGCAGTGCTGTACTGCAACTACAATTCTAATGGCAACAATTCTGAAGCACTTCTTGATGAACTCTTATTAATGGACCTTAGCAACATTATAGTAATTAGGCATATCCTTGAATTTCTCAGTAATATTATTTGAGTGCAGACTAATTTAAGTGCATCATACAAAGTAGTTAATGTAATTTCCAATGTGAGCAGGACGTGGGGGTCACAGTATGTAGTGCAACCCTCAATGTCATGTTTGCTGCTTAGATCATCATCTGGTGTCCGTGCATACAGGGCAAGCAGCCACATGAGGGAAACTTTACTTTTACAACCGCATGATCTATTTTTTTTAAGAGGCAGAACTCTGATGACTAGCTCCCACTCCCATTCCCATTCCTTCTATATACTCAATATAGTACCTTTGGTCATAATGAGAATGGGCTATTGATGAGCAAGAACTACTTAACACAGCTCTCTTCCTAATACAAGTATTGCTTCAACCCTTTAGATAATGCATCAATATGGGTTGTGAGGATTTCACCTCTGGAGACCAATGAATAAACAGGCAGGAGAGGAATTAAAGGCTGATAATTTAGAGAAAGATGAATTGGCAACAGATCAGTGCCTATCACACACTGAGTAAGATGTATGAGGTCCATTCTGTTAGCTTGAGGTCCATCAGTTAGTATTGATTTTTAATGAAACCCTAACCCTAAAGTCATTATTAATGAACACAAAAAGTCTAGATAAAGAGAAAAATCTTGCCTCATTTCTTAAAGGCAGAGAGAGTAGAAACTAAATATTTAATAATTCTAAGTCCTTTTGCACTGCTACTAACCTATAGAGAAAGACAGAGAAAATGTTGGTGAAGGAATGCAAGAACCGTTAGCAGATAAAAGAAAGAGTAAACAACATCTCAGCCCTGGGAAAAGTGAAGCATGAGAAAGAGATTCAAAATAGTCCTGCCTTGATTCTGCATGATATAAGAGGGGGCAGAAGGAAACTCTGGCAGGTACTCAAGATTCTGTTTTTATACCTGATGACAAGAAAGTAGAATTCCAGTAATCTTGTTTCCTGACCTGGCCTACCCCAAAGAGTTGACACAATCAGAAATTACTTTCAGGCCCTCATGGAAGAAACATTTTCTGAGTCTCCAGGGAAAGAGCAGAGTAGGATAAAAAGAAGATGAGAGGCTGGTGGATAAAACTGCTACTGCAAGAGGACAAAGAGGAGAGCAGTATAGTTGGTGACTCCCTACTAGGAGAGACAGAGATTGATTGCGCTCTGCACCAGCCTGAGCTGGCTCATGAAATGTGCTGTTTTCTGAGGTCACATATCAGGGATGTAAGGAAGCAGCTGGCAGGGTTTTACCAAGTCATAAGAATACAGTACAAGAAGCACTTTTGGTGTATACTCTGATCACCCAGCCTAGGAGAAGATACAGTTGATGTTTTCCAAAAGCAAACTGCCAATCTCTCTAAGATGCATGAAGCAATGTTGATGAAATAGATTTGTTGGGAGAAATATTCTGCGACGTGTGTTCTAGAAAATTCCTAATTTGTCTTGTTGACAACTTTCTCATTCCAAGGAAAAAAGGTCATAGAATTTACATTGATCTGAACCAGTCCATAATATTGGATGAATCCTAGAGGATGTGTAAAGTATTAGATGACTGAAAGAGGACAAAAACCACTATTCCAAAAACATAGAAAGGGATACATAGGGAACTGCAAACCAGTCAATTGACATTCATACCTGAGTGACATATAGGTAAATATTTTGAAAACAATGCAGAGATTACTGCATGCCAATATAGACTTGCCATTAAATGAAACACACAGGTATAAGATAAGGGATATCTGACTGCACTATTGCAATGCACTCCACATGGGCTGCCCTTTGAAGAGCATTCAGAAGTTTCAAATGGTGCAGAAAGTGACTGTAATGGGTAGTAAATGGTGCCGGTTATTCAAGACACATATCACCACTACTCTGTGTGCTGCATTGGTTGCTAGTGTGCTTCTGGATGCAATTCAAGGTTCTGGTTGTCACCTTTAAAGCCCTTCATGGCTTGGGACTGGGTTACTTGAGGGACCATCTCTCCCCAGTTTTTTCTACCCATCTGATCCAGTCAGGCAGGATGGACGTGCTTCGGCTAGGGAATGCTGGTTGGCAGGGCCTAGAAGACATGCCTTTTCTGCTGTAGCTCCTGCCTATGGAACATGCTCCCGCCCCCAGAGATCAGGATAGCCCCTACCCTGCTGGCCTTTCACAAGTCCTTAATGTTCTGGCTCTGTACCCAGGCCTGGGGCCCCGAGTGTGTGCAAGGACTTGTTTCTTGGTTATATTAGTGATTATGATGTATGATTTATTCTCAGCTGTTATGTATTTTAATTTTTGTATTATTGTAATTGTTTCTATTTTATTTTTAGTTTTGTTCACCACCCAGAGTCATTTATTGAGATGGGCAGCTGAATGAATGAATGAATGAATGAATGAATGAATGAATGAATGAATGAATGAATGATAGTTCATATAAAAATGGTTTTAAAACTATAGTTGACTAGTCAGCAGGGTGACCTGGCTGCAAAGAGGAACAAAAGCAGTTTTAGACTACTCAGTAGAAGTATATTCTCAAAATCACAAGAAATTTGTTTGTTTATTTATTTATTTATTAAACAAAGTTATATGGCTGCCCATCTACTAGAACAGGGGTGGGCAATGTCCGGCCTGTGGGCCATATAAGGCCCGCGAAAGCAATTGGTCTGGCCCGTGGCGGTAGGAGCGGCGGCGGTGGGTGTAGCGGCGGCTGGCATGGCAGCAGCGGGTGCGGTGGCAGTGGGCACAGCAGGTGTGGTGGCAGCGGGTGCGATGGCCCCCAGTGCATGCAATTGGCTCCCACCCGCAAACCCCACCCCCTTCTGCGTGATTGGCTCCTGCCCGCAAACCCCGCCCCCCGGCCTTCGAATGATGTTATAGATATCAAAATGGCCCTTGGCACAATAAAGGTTCCCCACCCCTGTACTAGAAGAATCTCTGGGAGGTGAATAAAATCAGTATGTAATTAGAACAAAAACAGTTTGAAACAAACAAACAAAAAACTCCCACCACCTTCATCAACAACAACACCAATAATGATGAGGCCCTGATAAAACTTCCATCCATCAGCCTGGGGCAAAATAATAATTTTACAATGTTCTGTATGGGTCAGGTCCTATCTCAACTATTGTGCCCAGTTCCAGGTACCACACTTTAAGAAATATTAAGAGATACAGGAACACATGCAAATAAAGTTGATGTAGGGGTATGTCCAGAATCTGGGGAACAAAAGTGAATTATTCAAAACATGACAAATAAGGGACAGATACATATTTCAGCCTTATCTCTTAAGCGAGACCTCAGTCCATCAGTTACAGAATCCATGTGGAAGACATTCAAACAGCTCACTGAGACTTGCTTTAATGTACTCATAAATAAATGAGGACTGCTGTTTTATTACTTAGTTTACAAGATACTGTAATCTAACCCCTTCATGACATTAAATATGATTAATGGGACTGTCTGAATCTTGCTTCCTAGAGAGGACCGCAGAGATGACCTTGGTGAAGGAATATGGTTGCAGGAGTTAGCAAAACATGAATTAAATCTGGGAAAGGAAGAATGTGTTGGAAAGAAAGTTAAAATGAGCCTGCCTGTACTCTCTTTGTTATAAGACGGAAGGGAGGGAAATACTTTCAGGCTCTTACCCAACTACTGGTATTTCAAAGGGCCTTAAAGACCTGGCTTTTCACCCAGGCCTTTGGAGAGGTCGATTGATGTCCCTTTCTTCCTTTCTGTTTCCCTTTGTGTTTGTTTTCTTTGCCACTCTTATTCCTTTCTCATGCCGTTTTTGTGGGGTTTTGTCTCATTCTCTGTTTTTTAAATGTTTTAACAATTGTAAACCACCTAGAGTCACTGGGAGTAGGGCAGCATATAAATTTAATATTATGGTTGGTTGCGCAGTCAGCCAGATGTTTAGACTGGATTGGGCTTTTTCTTCGACCTATCAAGTCCTTCCCAAAGACCTGGCAGAGGCAGATGTTGTTTAATAATATTAAAGGTATCATCACAGGATGTAAGCTGTTCCAAGTAAAGCTGCATTTTGCAATTGACTGATGGTTTTTGTCAATGCACATGGTATTATTTTTATAAGATTTCTGAATAATTTTTCTATAAATGCCTATATCATTTAAAGTAGAGTTCTGGTATTTCTTCACCTGGCTTAGTTTGAAGAACTGACGCTTCCTTGGTTCCAGGGACTTTGCATACAACGAGGGTGTTAATTAAGAAAATAGAAACTAAGATTAATAAGGAAAGACTAAGGAAGCTTGGGTATATTTAGCACCAGTGTAATTGAGTTTGGACATGATAACACTTTTTAATGAACTTACCTTTTATATAACTAGTGACACAGAAGATCAAGGCCTGTCCTTTCTTCTTCCAACAGTGCAGGACACAGAATAGTGGTTTTAAATCACAGGAAGGCAGATTTCAGCTGAATGATAGCAAAAATTTGTGGAATCCATTCCACAGAGTAGTGAGCTTCACTTCAGTAGATGTGTTGAAGCAAAGATTGGACAAGCATTTTCCATAGAACATTTAATTTGCATTTCTATACTAAATAGAAGGTTGGACTTGAGGGCCTAACTGGCCCTTCCAATTTTATGATTATTTATTTAATTATGTCTTAAGTAGGTGTCCTGTAGTTATAAGACTACATGCAGTCCATCACTTAATTTCATATAGGCTTTAACATAAGTTCAAAAAAAAAGTATCTCGAAGTCAGATCTCTGGTAGCAACTTTCTGCCCCTTCCCTGGTAATGTGATGTGAACATAAACTGAAGGGATTAAGTGAAATAGAAAAAGAAAACATCCAGAATTTCATAAGTAAGTAAGTAAAGTGTAACCACAGGTCATAACATAAGAAAGTATTTCATAATGGTAATCTCATGTATTATGTAACCTTTTAGGCACATACCTAGGGCCTATGAAACTTTTGGGACCTATAAAATTCTACTATTTGTAGATCCCAAAATTAAGTATATTTAAGATGTTTTAGTATTTTATTATGTGACTTATTCCCTGCAATTTATTGAAAAATATAAGCCCAGGAATACCTTTAAAATCTGAAGTATCTTATTACCAGAATGAAGACTTATAAAGATAAATGTGCCTAGGACCTACAAGGGTCTTAACACAACCTGAGATGATATGAGTCTTTGGGTCTACCCCAGATTTTGAAGTGATCTCCATTAAATATAATGAAAGTTCTAAGACATTGTAGCAAATTTTCATTAAAAAACTTAACCTTACTTGTTGTCATCTAGTAGAAAATAAAGCAGAAGTTATGTTTAAGGGTTCTTCACTGGGGTGTTAAATTACAAATATTACAGGAATACCATTGGTCTGTTATGAATATCAGAATTTATCTGTATATTAAAGCCAAATTTAAATGTTGTGTGCTCCTGCAATTCTCCACTGATTCACTGCACAATACAGTACAGTATATGCTTAGGTTGAAGAAAATCCTCCTGCGTTCCATTTCATTGGAAATGGGTTAGAGAGTATATCCTATGTGCCATTTGCAAACACTGGAATCACACACTTCATTTTGATTTAAGTTTCAAAAGCAATTAGTGGCTTTTCAAATGTCCCAGGAAAGATTAAGTGATCTACTATGGTATAGGTAAATGTTCAATGGCTTAATATAATGAATTTGTATTCAAAAGACAGTATGATCCTACTTTTCTCCAGCCTTATTAACGCTAGTTTATATTTCACATAAGAACTACATGATAAGTTAAAGGTCAAAATAGCTTTCTTCACTTTTAAAACCTTAATCTTAATGTTTAACTGAAAGATGACTTTGCAATGACTTACAGAACCATTAACTTTATAATTGCAGCATCAATCATGATTGCTCAACATTTTGCAATACACAGCAGGAATATGGCTGTAAGATGTCCTTTGTAACCTGTATAAGGTTAATAACAACAGGTGCTACAGTATACAGTATGCCAATGACTATAAAAAAATCAAGTAAAAAGGTGTGTGTGTGTGCGTGTATTCATATGTTAGCAAAATTACATAATAGTTAAATGGCAAACACAAATCTATTGACTAGTCTATGCAGTTTGACGAATTACTCCAAAACAATGCCAGGATGGTACCATAATTTTCCTAGGAGTATTTACATGCATGAAATGTACTCTTTTAGACAGGGGAAAGTATATTAATTTTTACTAATGCATTATCCCAGTTTCTCTGTCCCTATAAATCTGAAATGGGTCTGAAGCATCAGCAGGATTGCAATTTGGATTCAATCCAGCATAGAAGGAACTGTTATCATACAAAATCTATTAGAATGAGTACAATTTGAGGGTATTCCCTGAAGATATATCCTGCCTTTCTTCCAAGGGTCTCAAGCTGATATACACTGAGGCTGTGCAGAGCTTCAGACGAGTGCTTAGCTTAACAAAATTTCAATCTAAGCCATCCATCAAAGCATCCTGATGAACAGAGATGCCCCCAACCCCGCTTCTAAGCAACAGATCAAAGTGGCTCCACTTGGTTTGTGTTGTATCCCTTGGAATAATATAATCTCTTTTAGGTTTATGCAATGTTTTCTCATATTACACTGAATCTTTTACTATTTATGTTCAGTTGGATAATCTGAGGCTTTTCGGCAATCACCAAATCATTATCTCTATCAAACTGTACAGGTAATTTATATTTATACTCAAGTAAACCAAGAAGTATAGGGGCGTGGTGGCTCAGCGGGTAAGACGCCAGGCTTGTCCATCAGAAGATCGCAAGTTCGGAGGTTCGAATCCCTAGCCCTGCGTGCGGAGTGAGCTCCCGCACTAGCTCCAGCTCTTGCCAACCTAGCAATTCAAAAGCATGCAAATGCAAGTAGATGAATAGGTACCACTTCGGTGGAATGGTAACAGCGTTCTGCGTGCGTCATGCAGCCACATGACCGTGCAAGCGTCTTCGGACAACGCTGGCTCTTCAGCTAACAAACGGAGATGAGCACCGGCCCCTAGAGTTGGACACGACTGCACAAATGTGCGGGGGGAACCTTTACCTTTACCTTAAACCAAGAAGTATCTTAAATTTCTAATAATACTTCTGCTAAGCAATCAATATGACTGGTTTTTTAATGATACTTAAATGTAAGAATTTCTAAAACTGATTTGTTACTGCTGCAGTGTTACAGAATCTGCAGTGCTACAGAATCAGTTTTCAAAATATGGGTTTACTGACAAAAACAGACACAAGACATTTCTTCATTATACTTAACATTCATTTGTTCCCCAGGTATTTTCTGGTCATTATATTTATGTCAAAAAGTGTATGAAAGAAGAATAAGGGGCAAAATATATTATTCTATTAATAAATGCTTTAAAAATAGTAATGCAAGTTTCTGACTTTAGGTCTTGCTTATAATTTATTTTGGGAGAAATACTGTGCAATATTAATAAATGTATCAGTGTGGTACAGTGGTTAGAGTATCAAATAAGAACAGAGAAGACCAACATTTGGGTACAGATTTGACCATGAAATATATTTAATGACATTTTCTCTCAGGCTAAGGAATCTAATAGAGTTGTCATGAGGATAAAATGGGAGAGAAGAGTCATGTGTGCTATCATATGCCCTTTAGAGGAAGAAAGAACAGAAGTGAAAAATAGGAATGCCAAAGAAATCCACCTGAATTTCATTTCAAGAGAAGTGGCGTGATCTGCCAAAATGCATGTTGCCAACGGTAACCACCTTTTTTTCATGATCCTAAAAAAAGAATGAATGACAGATGCGAAAGTGAAAGTAATAAACTTTCATGTTATTATGAAATAATAAATAATAATGAAATATTCTTTAC
This sequence comes from Charina bottae, assembly GCA_023362775.1. Taxonomy (NCBI): domain Eukaryota; kingdom Metazoa; phylum Chordata; class Lepidosauria; order Squamata; family Charinaidae; genus Charina; species Charina bottae. Next base: position 89,050,734 of record JALMGJ010000004.1, on the reverse strand, counting down.
TTTTGTTAATAAAAGTAATATTAATAGAAGCAATATACTCTCACAGGGCAGCTTTTTTCCCATTCAGCTACGATGGCCAGGACAGGTGAGGCCACTCATCATGACTTATGTCTGTGCTTAGGAGTCTTTAGGACATATGTTTATAGCCCTATGCCTCCCCCCATCTGATACTGGAAAACAGTGGGGCAGCAATCAGTCACAAAGTTGACATTTGGTTATTCATATCAGCAAAATATGTGTATGGGAATGGAGGGCAATGGAGGGCAATTCCTGTTCCCATGCTAAGTATGGGAAATTGACCAGGGAGGGCAGAAAACTAGCAAGAGCAAAATATCAACTACATTGTTAGAGCTGGAGAAGTTACATTGTTAGCGCCTGCAAAAGCTACCAGGGGAAGCTGCTAGCTCATTATCAGAACTTCACAGTAGCCCACAGCTTTCTTGGGAAAAAACAAGAAAGTGGCAAGAAGAGGCTAGCCTGACCACGAAAGGATTCATGCCATGCAGAATAATTTTTATATCACTGCAACACACTAAGTAAAATGGGAATCATCCATTTCAAAATATTTATCAGCTTAAACCTTACTCCAGTATGTTTACTTATGATTAAATTGTTAGACACCCACTTTCCCCTATGAATAGTTTTAGTTGTGGAATTAAGGAATTGTCTCTTCTGGCTGCAAAGGAATCTTCAGTTAGGAGACTGCCTTAATTCCTGCATCTAGAAGATGCTCTTACACCTAAAATCAAACAGGACCAGGAAGGACCTGTAGGGATTGTTCCAAAACAATTTCATCCATAATCTCCTCTATTCTATGTCCATATGGCTGTAAGCATTTTCTGACTAGGTCTGCCAGTCTTGCTCAAAGTTCCTCACTCTTTCCTGTTTATATCAATAGAATAATTGCCACTAAGTATGTTTTTGTGCATCTTCAGTGCTGCTTTTCCCAAGCGCAGAGGGTATTTTCAACCTCACTCTTTTCTCCATCACAATGACTGAACAGAGACTTTCTGCATCAAGCAAGAAAAAACAATTAAGATATCTCAGTCAAGAATTGGTGGTACATCAGAATAGGAAAATAACGTTTTTTTAAGAGGATAGAAAATCATAGAAAATGTTACAGCTAAGGTGCAAATATGCCTAAGTTATCTTGGAATAGATATAATTGAGACAAATGTTAAAGGAAGATAAAAATATCCTCAACCTTTTACAAATAGAATCATGCAATGACAGAAACATTTGTGGAGATAAAATTATTAAGGAACTAACTGTACTAGAAAGTACATTGCAACAGGCAAAAGACAAATGTTAAATAGGAAAGCCCCAACACAGATGAAATACCAGTTGAAAAGTTTAAAGCTCTAGAAGAAGAGGCAGTTAAAATGCTAAGAGCTATATATCAACAAATATAGAATAAGACACTCTAGTCTAGAAATTGGAAAAGGTAAATGCATAGTAAAAAAGACAGTGTGCAAATAAGAGCCATTGCATTACTGACTATACAAAGCTTTTGACTGTGTAGATCATGTCAGAATGTAGAAGCCATAAGTTTAATATGTGTGCCAGAATATATGAGTATTCTTCCAATAATTTTTTTATTCAGTGAACAAGAAGCTACTGGATTTGGAGAAACAGAATGGTTCAACACAGGTATGAAGCAAGTATGTGGATATTCCTATATCTGTTTAACACACAGCAAATATGTTTTAAGAATGGTAAGATTAAAAGATGGCAACTAGAATCAAAATTGGATATCAAAACAATAAGCAGATGATACCACTTTATTACCTCCAAATAAAGAATTAGTAAATCTCTTTATGGAAGTAAAAATGAAGAGGGAAAAATCTGGGTTAAATAATAAGAACACAAAGGTAATACCAACCAGCATGCTTTGTGAACTGATAGTTGATGGCAAATAAATGAAGGTGACAGATAATTTTGTTTTCTTGGGTTCAAGAATAGATAAAGATGGACAGTGTATTAGAGAAATAATGAGCAGATTAATCATAAGGACAAGACAGTGACAAATTTAGATATGCATATGAAAGATAAGGACTTTTTAATGACAACAGAGATCAGAATAGCTAAAGCAATGGCCTTTCCAGTGGTGCTATAAGGTTGTGAAAATTGGGCACTAAGAAAGTATGAGAGACAGAAGATAGATGCTTTAGATTTATGGATTTGGAGAGCATTACTAAGAGTACTATGGATGACAAGGAGAACCAGTCAATCATGAGGTGATGATGAAAACGTGCATATTTGGACATGTTAATTGTTTGATTTTTTGTAAACCACCCAGAGTCCCCCTTGGGGGAGATGGAGCAGTGATATAAATCGAATAATAATGTAATGTAATGTAATGTAATGTAATGTAATGTAATGTAATGTAAGCAATTAATGGATCAGAAAAATTAATTATTCTTGACAAGAGGAAGAGGAAGAGGAAGAGGAAGAGGAAGAGGAAGAGGAAGAGGAAGAGGAAGAAGCCGCCAATGGATAAAGTGAATGGACAGGAGCAAGGAGATTATCGGATTGTCTTAGAAAAATTACAAGTTATATCTGGGGCAGGTTGAGATGTCAAGAATTTTGCCATATAGTTGCTAGGAATGAAGCCCAGTTCACTGACAATTAATTTAATCTTTAAAATGTAGGGCTTGGCCAGCTGAGAGATTGTTTGTCTTGTTAAAAACATATGGGAGTTTTGAGGAGAATTTCATTTTGAGGTGACCCATGTGTTTGGCAGGAATCATCCAGTGATATGCAAGTGAGATCTTTAAATTTAAGACTATTTAAAAGCTATTCAGAAAGAGGTTGGATTTTACTGTGGAACAACAGAGTGAAACATATTGATGGGAAATGGTGGTGAAGGAGAAAGTAACACTCACTGAACAAATAGAATTCAAATGGAAATGGCCTTTGAAATAATTATTAGAGTTGAAGGAATAGCAATGAAAACATTCACAAAGCACTCAAATAGCCAATGGAAAATGGCAATGAAGGGGAAAGAAACAGTTATTGGATAAATAGATTTCAATGGGAAAATTCCCTTTAAGGTGGGGGGCAGCAATGAAGAACCTTTGAGGTCTAGCATTGGGCAGCACATACAGTGTAGTTTTTAGCAAGTCCAGTATGTGCTCCATACAAGCCTTTTCTTTGCCTTAGACAAAGTGAGCACTGGATAAGTGGAATGCTATTAGCATATAGACCTTGGCTTTGGGAATCAGAAGTTCAGTGGGAGAAGAAAAAAAAAACATAAGAGAGAGTGAAATGCCAATCTATATATAAATGAAAGAGGACTGGTATACCTTTCTATTGCATGGTGTACTGCTTCTTTATCTGATCAATCAATTCAATTTATTACAGTCGTTGTTGTTCAGTCGTTTAGTCGTGTCCGACTCTTCGTGACCTCAAGACCAGTACAAATAAAAATATGCCATATGTATCCAATAAAAGTTCAAATCCCCGTGCAACGAGGTGAGCTCTCGTTGCTAGTCCCAGCTCCTGTCAACCCAACAGTTCGAAAGCTTAGCAAGTAGATAAATGGGTACCACCTTAAGTCGGTAAATTTGCTGGTGTCCTGTCTGGGGTCGCTCACCAACGGAAGATCTCTGGAATGGCGGTAGCTACGGTGGATCCCGGAAAAAGCAGCTTCATCTACAGGATGTTGGCAGCCGGCTCCGATGCAAGGCATTGTGGGGCTTGTAGTCCAAGTAGCCACGGAAGAGTTGGTTCCCTTACCCCTTCCCTTAGCATGTGGTTAAAATTGAATTGTATATGTATGAAATGTATAACAAAATATATATATGATGTATGTAAGCCGCCTAGAGTCCTCCATTAGGGAGGGGATAGGCGGGGTATAAATATAATAAATAAATAAATAAATAAATAAAAGTTCTCAGCTATAATAAAAGAAGTAAATTCCATATCTAAAATTAGTTTAGCAAGATACTTAACATTTGTATATAAAATCAAGAAGACAGCCTATTTTGCATTATGTTGAGTTCCATACATTGTGGCATCCTATGGTTATTAATTATTAACTATTAAAATTAAGTGTTAATATCAAAGTTTTAAATGTATAGTTATTAAAGAACGTAAAATATTTATAGTAAGTTTTTCACTAAGTTACGTCGGCTCTTTCGGGCTGCGCAGAATCTTGCTATCTGCGCTGTGACTGTAATCCACTCATCTTTGAGCAAAATCTGAATATATTCAGTTTCAGAACAGCCCAGATACCTAATAATCATTGGGGAAATAAATTTTATTCGAATATCTCTGTAGAATGAACATCGTAGAAGGACATATCCAGTAGTTTCTATTTCTCCAGAATTACAAGGACAGAGCCTTTTATCCAATGGAATTTTTTTATATTTGCCATCCAAGATGGCTGAGGTGAGGACATGGCATAGTGCAAGTGAGAAGGCTTTCTGGTGGTTCAATGTCCCTAACTGGCTGAGATATCTCGCAGAGGTAACAGTATATCTAGTAGAGTCTGGAGCCAAAAATATTGGGGCTTTCTCTAGATCTGCTTGCCTCTCCATGTCCACTACCCTTTGTCTCAGGCTTTGTTTTGCCTTGTCGTAGCCCAGCTCTAGTACTGAAGACGGAGAAAAACCTAATTTTATGTGATTGTATTTGACAGCCTTGATCCATGAGGAAGAAAATTTGTCTTGGAGAATTAGTGGTGCAAGGCCTTGTGGATCTTTATCTGATCTGGACTCAGCTGACAAGGCAAAACAAACTGGCTGTTCCAGGTCGTGAAATCCAAGTTAAAAGAGGCTGCTCCAGGGACCAGGAAGTCTGTGCTTCTGAGGTCTGAGACAATATCCTGGAGGATTTAAGTCCTAGAAGGCTCAACAGCCTTCTTTGAGCTGTAACAGTAAATGGAGAATCCTGACAGGCCTCTTCCCACTTCATGGTCAGACTGGCTAGTCTCAAGTCCTGTCTGTTATGGATGAGTTGGCCTCAGATGTCTTAAAGAGGCAAGAAAGCTCAGAAATGGCCACCTAACTCTGTGGTTCCCCTTAAGCTATGGACAGAGGAGTTCAGACTAAGGTTTTTTTACTGTGCCTAGTCCAAACAGTCAGGACCAAGTTCATAAAAGGCTTCCTTGGCTGACTTAAATTTGTCTTTAAAATATCTCCTTGCTCTTATATTCAAAGGGATCAGCACTAATGAGATTTGTAATCCAATTAAACTTTCAGCATGGTGCCTATGTGTTAGCTCCATCTCTGCACAAAGGAAGTTTTATCCCTATAGGCAGTACTGGAATTATATCTTAGCAAAAGGTCATATTTGCAAGTTGGGGTGGGAGAGAGAGCAAGGAAAGGAGGATTCCACATAATCTTTGCTCTGTAGTAACCCCATGTCTCCTCCAGGACTGCCATGTTATGAAGTTTTTCCTCCTTTATAAACCTAAACAGGTGCAGTATGGGGATGTCAGGAGTGAATTTCTTAGGACAAGGTGAAAGAGAAGGGGATTCTGATAAAATTGAGCACACAGAAAACAGCTTTTTCCTTTATTAGTCTCAAATTGGAAATGCAAACATTCTGAAGATCTAATTGGTTCCCGTTTTCTCTACCTCCAGAAAGGGAATCAAGATCTTTTGAAACTAGCCTTCTAATTTGTTGAGTTATAATGCTGTCCTGGAAACATCATACTGATGCTAATATTATGATTTCATTTTGTTTGAAAGGCAGTGTGATGTCTCTGGATCTAATCCTCCAATTCAGCGTTCTTCAGTACACTCCATTTAGAGTATAGTAGAAAGCTTTATTGAAAGTATTACAATTCAGAACATATCTAAAGACCAGAATGACTGAATTCCCGCCAAAGAGTCAAACCTTACTCTTCCCCCCACCTACGTGTCACTCCTCCCTTGCTGATGGATTATCCAGTACTTTTCCCATCCAACCACGCTCCCCCTCCCATCAGCATATTTCTCTTCAGTACCAAGCGATGTGATGCAGGTGCGTGGCCTTGACCAGCTGTAAACATTATTCCACAGTCTTGTTGGAATTCCACTCTCTGTGTTCTCCCCCTCCCTTCTCTTGAAATCCTTTGCACTGAAACACATTGTGAATAATCCATTCTCAAATACAATTCAACACACATGGCAGGGCTTGCACTGTGGCAACCCTGACAGGCAGTATATAAATACTTTCAATTTCAAAAAAAACAAGTGTTTATACTTTATGAATCCCATAGAGAGAATGATGGTGAACAATTTAAACTGAAACACACAATCAGTAATGGGATAGGATTGTTTTCAATTTATAAACTAGGAGTAAACTAGGAGTCAATAATCAGTGGCACATTGGCTGCACAGAACCCCGGCCATATTTTGCAGTTCCTAGAGTCCTCCAAGGTTGATTGCTGAAATTCAATGATAAAGATTTGAATTTCAGCAATCACTGCGTACCATTCCAAGCTAAAATAAATAAAAACTAAAATAGGTCTGCAAAGTCACATATTCTGTTTTTTTACACCCACCTAAGCATCTCCAACTTTGACTTCTTTTGGTTTAATGAAATATTTTGTTTTTATTTTGTATGCCAGCCAGAGTTTCTTGGATAGATGGGTAGCCATATAGACTGGATAAATAAACAATCAAACAAACTCTCCCCCAAAAGGCTAAAACCTTTCTAGGGATATTATTATATCATTGCCACAATTCTGTATTCCCTGTTATAAAAACCTTTTTTTTAAGTGTGACACCTGTAAGTGTGACAACAGATGATCTAGCTCTGTGTTAAATCAATAATAGCTTTCAGGTAAAGTCAGTAATATTTCAAGATGTCTGATTGCACATCCTTAGGTGCAGCAGTGTGGATAACAGTGAAGACAAAGTATTTCAAAGTATTTCAGTAGTACTGAATGAGCCAGGGGGCTGTCCTGATTTTGTGTGTACTCATAAATTCACACATAAAATGTCAAAATATATGCATATATTCATATATATACAAAGTTACTATGATAAAACAGATGCATATTGCATGATGAAGCTTTACACCACCCTTAATAATTAATGTGTTTTCGCCTGTGTCTTTATTGTGGAAAGTGAGTGGAACAATAATGGTGTTGTAATGGAAAAACATAAAATAAAATATTATTTGGGAAAATGTTATTTTGCTGATTTTAGTTTTTCATACTGGATCAACAGAGTGCCTTGAGGTTTAAGAAATGTAATTTGCAAAAACTGCTGTCTCCTGCGGCATTTCCTCATGGCAGGCTAAACTGCTTGTCTCCTGTGCTGTTCCTGGCTTATTTTTAAGATGACTTCAGAAATTCCAGTCGGGATTGCTGTCCATTGGCAACAAGATTGGGCTGGTGCTCAGTCCAAACTAGGGCAAATGCAGGATCTGATTGATCATTCCCCAGCCCAAGAACGACAATGAATCAGTCCAGCCAAATTTCAGTTCTTTATTTGCTAACACTGTACAGACAGAATCTTGCCAGACTAAAGCAACTCTGCCTAACCTAAAGGGAAATAACCTGGGAAAGCTCTAGGGCGGGGCTATTCTGAACCTCTTAGTGTTCCCACAACTGCCCCCTGGACTATGTTTCCTCTTATCTCCTTCCCCTTCTTAGAATGTGTTCCCTCCTTCCTGAGAACCAGCGGCACTGCCAAAATCCACCACATCACCTCCCCCTTCAGAGATACTGTTACTTGTCTTCCCACCTCTGCAGGGAAGTCAAGCGTTACTGGATGGCCATGGTGTGTGTCTGCCTTTTCCTTTCAGAGATTGGTCCTGCCTCACTAAGTCCTCCCTGTTTGCCCTTCCCTTGCCTACCTGCATTCTTCTGCCTTAGCTTTATACAAACCTTTGCTTATCCCTTCATTTCTTTCTTTCTTGTAGTTTTTTTTAAACTTCCTACCAACAGTGCACCAATGCACTGAAGCTGTGGACTGATCCATTGTTGCTTTAATAAATATGTTTGTTGGAGTGTTTTCACTTTTCACCCCTTTCATTACTAGCAGCTCTTTCTTTAGGAATCTGATGCAATGTTCCTATCTAGAGGTTTTTCTTTATATGGCACAGAAACAAGGGAAAATACTGTCTAAAGTGGACAGAGGAAGGAGAGCAAGCTTTAGAAAATTTGAGGAGAAACTGAAAGGGTGCTTACTGGGAATAATGAGGATTGAGCACAGCAGGAGTTTTTACTGCTGTGGCTGGGAAATCACCAACCATCAAGTCACTCTTGTGTCAACTGCTAGGTTTTAAGAAGTATTTTTCCCCACACTTTTTAATTGGGGGGGGGGGGGAGAGAGAGAGAGAGAGAGAGAGAGAGAGAGAGAGAGAGAGAGAGAGAGAGAGAGAGAGAGAGAGAAGATCAAAGCAGCCTGGCAACCAAGGAGGAAATGGCTGGACAGAGCTGTGAGTAGCAGAGGGAAGGGGGTGTGGCAAGCCACACAACCAATCACAGCTATGGCTGCTAACTAAATTGGAACAGAGAGCTTGAAATTATCTGCTCTGAAGGGCTTAAGGAAATTTAGGCAGAAAAGCATTAGTTTCAAACCAGAGAGCTTTTACAATGGGTTAGGAGTGGGAGAAGCACTATGTCACCTGTTTCTGCCTCCAAAAGATGTGAGTGACCTATTCTGCAACGGGTTAAGCAGGATGTGCAGATATGCCCAGGTATATTATAAGAAATTGGTTTTATTTCAGTTATAGTTTAATTTTTCATTTTGAAAAAAGAATTATGTAGCCCATGGTAATGAATAGAGGGAACCTATGAACACAAACAGGACTTATGCCAATAAGAAATTATGATAGTTATCTTGATAAGATGAGTGTGTTATGTGTTTTTTCCACAATGTGTTGAATAATTTCATCATTTATATGATGTACTACAAAAGATCAGTTTTTTCCTTCAAAAATAATGTTCCTTATTGAGATAAAATGGAATAATTCATCATAACTGTGCTCAACAAGAAATGTTAGATACTGATCTGGATATAGTCTTGTCATTCTGAATATCCTACAGTGAAATGCATATCAATATTGTGGCAAACAAAAGCATGCTGTTCCATTAACCAGAATGATAATATTCTGGCATAAATCTTCCAGCATGTTTTCCAAAACCAAGATGAATCTAAAGATGGTCTGCATTATAACCTCATAAACCCACTTTGGGACTGTCAGTTATTACGGATTATGGAAACTGTGACCCAGCAAATCTGGAGGGAACCAGGTATTCTTATAGCTCGCTTTAGAAAATTAGATTTCTAAAATTGTGTATTAGCAGACTATTCTGCTAGCAGCAAATGCTAAACATATGCTTTGTATTGCAGAACCTATACACACCTACATGGACAAAAAACAGGTATCGTAGGACATATAACTCAGAACTCCTAAGTGGGACAAAGTAGGCTATTTGTAGTAATTACCCTAAAATTTGTGTGAGCAACACTTAAGCGGGGGGGGGGGGGTTAATAACCTGTTAGAGGTAGTTGTTTTTGTTGTTGTTTATTCATTCAGTCACTTCCGACTCTTCATGACTTCATGGACCAGCCCACGCCAGAGCTTCCTGTCAGCCGTCACCACCCCCAGCTCCCCCACGGTCGAGTCCGTCACATCCAGAATATCATCCATCCATCTTGCCCTTGGTTGGCCCCTCTTCCTTTTGCCTTCCGCTTTCCCTAGCATCAGCATCTTCTCCAGGGTATCCTGTCTTCTCATTAGTACTTCAGTTTTGCCTTTAATATCATTCCTTCAAGTGAGCAGTCTGGCTTTATTTCCTGGAGTATGGACTGGCTTGATCTTCTTCCAGAACAAGGCACTCTCAGAATTTTCCTCTAACACCACAGTTCAAAAGCATCTATCTTCCTTCGCTCAGTCTTCCTTATGGTCCAGCTCTCATAGCCATAGGTTACTACGGGGAATACCATTGCTTTAACTATGCGGACCTTTGTTGTCAGTATGATGTCTCTGCTCTTAACTATTTTATCAAGATTTGTCATTGCTCTCCTCCCAAGAAGTTGACGTCTTCTGATTTCCTGGCTGCAGTCAGCGTCTGCAGTAATCTTTGCACCTAGAAATACAAAGTCTGTCACTGCCTCCATGTTTTCTCCCTCTATTTGCCAGTTATCAATCAAGCTGGTTGCCATAATCTTGGTTTTTTTGAGGTTTAACTGTAACCCAGCTTTTGCACTTTCTTCTTTCACCTTTGTCATAAGGCTCCTCAGCTCCTCCTTGCTTTCAGCCATCAAAGTGGTATCATTGCATATCTGAGATAGTTAATGTTTCTTCCAGCGATTTTAACTCCAGCTTTGGATTCATCAAGCCCAGCACATTGCATGATGTGTTCTGCATACAGGTTGAATAGATAAGGTGAGAGTATATAAGCCTGCCGTACTCCTTTACCAATCCAGTGGATATTGGCAATTTGGTCTCTAGTTCCTCTGCCTTTTCTAAACCCAGCTTGTACTTCTGGCAATTCTCGCTCCATGAATTACTGGAGCCTACCTTGCAAGAACCTGAGCATTACCTTACTTGCATGTGAAATAAGTGCCACTGTTCAACAGTTTGAACATTCTTTAGTGTTTCCCTTTTTTGGTATGGGGATATAAGTTGATTTTTTCCAATCTGTTGGCCATTCTTGTGTTTTCCAAATTTGCTGGCATATGACAGCAAATTTCCAAATTTGCTGGCATATGACATGCATCACCTTGACAGCACCATCTTGCAAGATTTTAATCAGTTCAGGTGGGATCCTGTTGTCTCCTGCTGCCTTTTTATTAGCAATGCTTCTTAAGGTCCATTCAACCTCAGGATGTCTTGCTCTAACTCACTGACCACACCGTCAAAGCTATCCCCGATATTATTATCCTTCCTATACAGATCTTCCATATATTCTTTCCGCCTTTTCTTGATCTCTTCTGCTTCTGTTACGTCCTTGCCATCTTTGTTTTTGATCATACCCATTTTTGCCTGGAATTTACCTCTGATGTTTCTAATTTTCTGGAAGAGGTCTCTTGTCCTTCCTATTCTATTATCTTCTTCCACTTCCATGCATTGCTTGTTTAAAAATAATTCCTTATCTCTTCTGGCTAACCTCTGGAAATTTGTATTTAATTGGGCATATCTCCCCTTATCACTGTTGCCTTTTGCTTTCCTTCTTTCTTGGTCTACTTCCAGTGTCTCAGCAGATAGCCATCTTGCCTTCTTGGTTTTCTTTTTCTTTGGGATGTTTTTTGTTGCTGCCTCCTGAACAATGTTGTGAACTTCTGTCTATAGTTCTTCTTGGACTGTATCTGCTAAATCTAGTTCCTTTAATCTATTATTCACCTCCAGTGCATATTCATTAAGAATATTAGTGAGCTCATATCTAACTGATCTGTGGGTCTTCCCTATTCTCTTTAGTCTGATTCTAAATTGTGCAATAAGAAGTTCGTGATGTTAACTACAGTCAGCTCCAGGGTTGTTTTCACCGAATGTATAGATGTCCGCCACCTTTGGCTACGAAGGATGTAGTCAATCTGATCTGAGTGTCGACCATCTGGTGAAGTCCATGTATAAAGTCATCTTTTAGGTTGTTGGAAGAGAGTGTTTGTTATGCACTGTGAATTTTCTTGGAAAAATTCTATCAGCCTATGTCCTGCTTCATTTTGTTCTCCCAGTCCATGCTTGCCTGTAATTCCAGGTGTTGTTTGACTACCCAACTTTACCCTACAAGTAATGCAAGTAATAAAGTGCTTTTGGCTTCCACAAGCTTTTCTACAAGCACTTGACCTCTGGATTTGACATTTATGCAAAGGTGAAAATGGATTTCTGTAAGCAGACTATTTGTATTGTAGAATGATATCACTGGATACAAGGCATAATCATTTAAAATTCTGTACAACGTAAAATGTGTTTTATTATATGTTATCACTCAGTTTTATTTGTTTTCATTGTCTTACTGAAATGCCAATGGAAACAAAATAGCTGGGCTTAAGAATAATTAACTGTATACAATAAAATCCACAATTCAATACAACTAAAAATGACAAAGGCATATCCAGTGCTTTAAACTGAAATGAAAAATGGATAGATTGATATCAGGGGACCCTGAAAACATTCCCTCTGATAGATTCCTTATTATATTGGGATTACTTGATGGTGGAAGGCAGCAACCACACTTATAAAATGACTACTATCTAACATTCAATTTTCCAGTCCTGCCACAGAGTATTTGATATATTAGAGATCCCATGGCATTCTGAGAAATTTAAATTGCTGCTCACAGACCCAGATGGCAGGCATGGGTGAGGCAGACCAGACAATTGCTCTGGAGTGCCAGGTGCATTTGCAATAGTGGCTGAGATGCAAATCAGCTAACTAAAAAATTAAATTAGAAACTGATTCGCCATGGGAAATGTCATTCAAAGTTGGGAAATGCATTAGTATTATTATTTTGAAAACTGAGATGACAGTTCATAAAACTTAATCTACCTATCCAGCCTTCTACCTAGAGGTCTATCTTCCTATCTATCTAAAGACAATATTTCTTTCCTATCATCATTATAATTCAAGATTGTTGAAATGCCATAGTCATATTCATTTATTTTCAGAACATTCTTACTCAACCACAAACTAAAATATGTCCTTTCACCAGTAAGTTCCGACAGTGCACAATCACACTGAATGAAAAATGTGGTGGATAAGTGCAGTAGCCAAATTATGTGTTGCCGATTTTAAAAAAAGGCATAACTAGTTACAGAAATAATCACTTCTGTTTAATTTGTCACTTTAGATTTAACATATACCTGCTATCTTGTTTTTAGATGATATATATGTTACTTCATAGTCCGTAATATTTTAGATTTACTCTTGCACAAGTAATTAAATCACCATTATAGCAGTGTATGTCACATTTTAATGTGTTATTTTATCTTTATTATAGTATTTTATCTCATCTATCTGATTTTACTTTGGTGTTGTATTTTTTTATTTTTTTCCTGGTCATTGACTGAATAAATTATTATATAATGTGGTAGTAAGCATTTCCCATGGGGCGTGATGGCTCAGCGGGCAAGATGCCAGGCTTGTTGATCGGAAGATGGCAAGTTCGGAGGTTTGAATCCATAGTCCCGCGTGATGGAGTGAGCTCCTGCACTAGGCCCAGCTCTTGCCAACCTAGCAACTTGAAAGCATGCAAATGCAAGTAGATTAATAGGTACCACTTCAGTGGGATGGTAACAGCGTTCCACGCACGTCATGTCATCCACATGACTGCGGTAGCGTCTTCGGACAACGCTGGCTCTTTGGCTAACAAACGGAGATGAGCACCGGCCCCTAGAGTTATATACGACTGTGTGGGGGGAACCTTTTACCAACCTTTAAAGAAAATACAATTGTTTATTTAAGTTCAGAATATAATATGAAATTTATTAACATTTTGAACATTTTTAATAATATGACTGATCAGGGACCATTGAAAACATTTTGGAGGCAAAAGAAACTGTACTATAATTACCTCTTTAGATAAATTAACCAAGCCATTTATATGTTACAGAAAGGTTCTTTATGCAACAGAGTAAATATTATGTGTCTTATCATGTACAAAACCGTGAGATATATAATAGTAGATATTTTAAGGGAAAAAAGACCCACTGATGATTTAAAAAGCTGTCCCAAAGGGCTTAGAAAGTATACAAAATTTATTATTATTTGTATATCAATAACATTTCAATAACACTATCTGGGAAGGAATAATTTGTATTTGTTATTATTTTCTGTTTTCTAATTAATACAGCCCTGCATATATTTTTCTTCTTATTGCAGTTGATTGATTTTTGTTTTTTGTTACTGTTTTTAGTTTGAACCTTATTTTAATGAATAATGTGCTGTATTTCTTGTTTTTTTTTAATCCAATGATTTATTTATCTTCAATGCTTTTCAGGATTTCTCTCGAGGCTGTTGTCCCTGCATCTTTCCTACCTTTCTGTACTCCTCCAGCTTGACTTTCTTGGCAATCCTTGTAAGAAATTGAAGGTCAAATTTCACGTGCAGTGAGCAAGGCTCATATTCCACTTTATAAAAGTAGAAATCGATAGCATTCATTAAATCAGAACTTGGAGGGAAATATTCATCTCAGCCTCTAAGTAAATCAAAAGCAAACTTTAACATCCTAATTTTGATTGATTTTTACTGTACCTTACCTGCACTTGATCTTAGCCAAAAGGCTGAGAAGTGAGAACCTTATCTACTTATGGGAACAGAGGCTTTTGTAGGATCTGTCCAAAAAATTCTTTACCAGCTTCTGAAGCTGGGATCCAACTTAGGGTTAAAATAAAATCATTAAAATAAATATTTAAATTAGTTATGACAGGCTTCATGACTAATAATTTTAACAGGTATACCCTATGAACAAATTAGTCTGCAATCAGTCCATCTTTTGGAAATAGCAAAGGATACCTATGGATATTAGGCAAAAATGGGAAAACAGGAAACTTAATTGATATTCTTAATTGATGTGCTCTACAGCATTCATATCTGTGAGGATATGGGACTATTCCAAACTTATGTGGATCTAATTTCTGTAATTTCAGGTAATGGAGATCATGTTACACTTATGCTGTTTCCCTTGATTTTGAGTAATGTGAAAGTCTGTGTAAAATCTATTTAGGAGAAAGAACATTGCAGATATGTAGTTTTAATTACAAATATTTATAAATGCATATATATACAGTATATATGTGGTTACAGAGTCAGTGTGGTGTAGTGGTTAAGGTGCTGATCTATGAACAGGGAGACCTAGGTTCTAGTCTTGCCTTAGTCACCAAAGTCAGGTGGGTGACTTTGGACCAGTCAGTCCTTCTTAGGCCTAGACTGGGAAGTTGAAAAATATCTAGCTACCAACTTGCACTGGACCAGTGTGGTAGATTACGCTCCATAACCTTCAGTGAAGAAACTTTCATCCTGCAGTAGATTGAGTTGGTCCTAAAATAATACTTACTGTTATTATTGTAACTATGGGGTATATAGAGTCCTGTGGAGTCTGGTGCTCTCTGAGCTTGGTTGTTTTCTTGCAGATGTTTCATTACCCAAATAGATAACATCATCAGTGAGTCCCTTATTTATATATACAGTATTATACATACATACATACATACATAGATACATACAGTCCCATATTTCTTCTTTCAGTGTTGGACACTGCACTACAGAAAGTGAATAAGGATAGAGCAAATTGAATTTACATTTAATTGCAATTTAATTAATTAAATATAGTTAATCTGATCACTTCTCATTCCTTTAATGTAGGAATTAAACTCCTCTCTCTTAGCAGATTAAAAACTGCAATTCTTTTGCAGAAGCCAGTTGTGGCTGTACCAAAGGCCTATCATCTCAGGTTATGCAGATGAGGAAAACTGCTTTTTGTTTTTTCCAGATAATAAACAAAATATTGCCCCATTAAGTCTTTTAAGGAGAATGGACAAAGAGACAAAATAATCCAACTTTAGTTCAATAATTGAGATCCATCTGAACAAAAAGATGTTCAGATGTTTCTGTCTCTGTTTCTCTCTCTCTCTCATACACAGAGACAGAGAGAACAAGAGATTGTATTTTAGCATCATTTTAGCCATGCTCTCATTTTACATTTCTATAACAAATAAATAGTTACAAAATACTACCCTTTTCATAGACTTTATTCACTTTGGTTAATATGCATTCCAGACTTGTAACCTTAACTTACAAATTCTTAATTTAATTTCTGAGAGGATGAACATATTTGCAGAAGTAATTGAAGCTTTTTATTTCCATTTCCTAAAGCACCTCAAAAATAGACAATTATTTTCTTTCCAAAGGTCTTTAACTGCTTAATACTGTATGACAGGTTGTGGTTACAAAATAGCTAAGTGTTTTCATTTAAAATATGGTTTTCAACAACTTGGCATCCTATTTTTCAGCAGAGAATACGCCATGTACTGCTCATTCTATAGACAAAATTGCACCAGACATACATAAGAGGAGAATATATCCCCAGGCTTGGACGAGCCCTGAGGTAAGCAACCCATAGTCCTCAGGCAGTAGGCAGCCCCCTCCCTCCAACTTTTCTTTCACCAAGCATAACAGTTAAGTAGGGTTAATGTTTTCTTTATACATGTTAGTTATTTTATCATCTAGCAACATTACAGATATTATTTATAGGGAGCTACAATTTCATATGCTTTTCTTGGATGCAGTGATTAAGATTTCCATTTGCAAATTTAGAGCACTGTTTTTATCTCAGGGAAGGTAAAAAGGGAATAGATATATGTAATGAAGCAAACCTAATGTAAAATGACTGATATAACCTGTTTTCACAGAACACTGCCTCCCATAAACAGCATTTAAATGGATTTCAGCTAAGATAACAATTAAAAGCTTCTTTCTGGCAAAATATATAAGTATATTTATATCTGAATAAGGGAAAAGAGAATGTACAAATCATTTCCACATTTAGGATGATCTCTTTTATATATATATATATATTATTGAGTTTTAAATATACATAGATAAAAGTTTGAAAAGGAAAAAGAAATAGAAATACAAATCAAAGAAAGAAGAGAAAAAGTGTAGTAAAGCAAAGAAAAAAAGAGAAAGATGAAACATAGAAATTAGTCAACTTCCAATTTATCTCTGGTCATAGTAATTTAAAGAATAATCTCTTACATGCTAGGTCTATATATAACATTGCAAAACATTTCTTGTCTAATATATCAATTTATATATATTTTAATCTTCAAATCCCCATATAAGCTTTGCCCCTCTTGCATTTTGCAAATAGTCCGTTAATGGTTTCCACTCTTTAAGGAAGTAATAATTTGAATTTTCTTTTAATAAACATGTCAATTTATCATTTTCTGCCATGTCCATCACTTTTAACATCCAGTCCTGTATCGTAGGTATAATCTGATTTTTCCAATTTTGTGCATATACAAGTCTTGCTGCTGTAATCATATATTGCATAATTCTTGTAAATTTCTTTCCTATTTGTTCTTCTGTTATTCCCAATAAAAATAATTCTGGTTTATATGGAACTCGAATTTGTAAAATATTTTGCATCAATGAATGTATCTGAGTCCAAAATTTCTTAGCAATCTCACAAGTCCACCACATATGGTAAAATGTCCCCTGGCTGTTGTGGGTCTTCCGGGCTGTGTGGCCATGTTCTGGAAGTTGTGGTTCCTAACGTTTCGCCAGCATCTGTGGCCAGCATCTTCAGAGGGCAGGAGCACAGATAGAAGCAAAATCTCTGTGCCCAGGTAGAGTGGCAATGTTCTATTTATAGAGCTAAATTATAGGAGATTAGGTGGGGGTAGCTGAACATGCTCTCAAGCAAACAGGACACAAAATCCTATTTGAAAACACAGAAATACTGGACAACACCAAAAGCCACTACACCAGATTATACAGAGAAGCCATTGAAATTCACAAACACCAGCACAGTTACAATAAAAAAGAAGAAAGTTTAAAAATTAGCAAAACCTGGCTACCAGTCCTGAAAAACACAGCCTGCAAAAGGTCAACAAACTCAGTCCAACCACCAGGTCATGGGAATACTTCTCACAATGAACATGCTAATCACGCTCATCAGCCACTCGTTAACATTTCAACACAACAAAAAACCCCACCTAAACTCCTATAATTTAGCTCTATAAATAGAACATTGCCACTCTACCTGGGCACAGAGATTTTGCTTCTATCTGTGCTCCTGCCCTCTGAAGATGTTGGCCACAGATGCTGGCGAAACGTTAGGAACCACAACTTCCAGAACACGGCCACACAGCCCGGAAGACCCACAACAGCCATCGAACTCCGGCCGTGAAAGCCTTCAACAAAATGTCCCCTCTTTTTTTTTACATTTCCAACACAAGTTGGAAACATTCCCATACATTTTAGCTAATTTTTGTGGGGTCATATACCATCTATACATCATCTTATAAAAGTTTTCCTTCAAACTATAACACAAAGTAAATTTTAGTCCTTTAATCCACATATCTTCCCATTGTTGCATTTGAATATTATGACCAATATTTTTTGCCCATTTGATCATGCAGTCTTTAACTTGTTCCTCTACCATTTCACTTTTTAACAATAATTTATACATTTTAGCTATTAAATGATCATCTGTCTCACATAATTGTATCTCAAATTCCGATTTGGTTTGTTCAAATTCAAATTCTTTTTTATCTGATTTAAATTTTTCTACAAGTTGCATGTAAGAAAGCCATTGAAAAGTATATCCTTCTAAAGCCAGTTCTTCTTTTGATTTGGTTTTATATTGTCCTTGTTCTTTTTTTAAAAAGTCTTTATAAGTCAACCATTTATCTTTAGCTCTTACTTCTGTTCTATGAAATGCTTCTTGTGTGGAAATCCATAAAGGTCTTTTATAACATAAAGTTAGTTTATATTTATTCCAAATTCTTAACAAAGATATTCTAATATAATGATTTTTAAAATCCACATTAACTTTCACTTTGTCATACCACAAATATCCATGCCATCCGTATCTTAATTCATGACCCTCCAAATTCAATAGTTTTTCATTTTTCAAAACTATCCACTCTTTAATCCATACCAAACAACAAGCAGCATCATATAATTTCAGATCCGGTATACCCAGTCCACCTCTTTCCTTTGAATCTTGTAAAACTTTATATTTTATTCTTGGTTTTTTTCCCTTGCCAAATAAACTTAGAAATATCTCACTGCCATTGTTTGAAAGGTTCTTCTGATGCCAATATAAGTAATGTTTAAAAAAGATATAAAATTCTTGGCAAAATATTCATTTTAATTGCTGAAATTCTACCTAATAATGATAGTTGTAATTTTTCCCATTGATCCAAGTCTTTTTTAATATCTATCCAAAGTGGGATATAATTATTCTTAAACAACTTAACATTTTTAGCTGTTAAGTATACTCCCAAATACTTTACTTTTTCTTCCATTGAATATCCCGTTATTTCTTTCAGTTTCTCTTGTTGATGATGGTCCATGTTTTTAGTTAAAACTTTTGTTTTCTGTAAATTCACTTTAAACCCTGCTAACAATCCAAAGTCTTTCAGTTTTTGTGTCAATAATTCAATTCCATCTAGTGGATTCTCCAAAGTAAAGATTAAGTCATCAGCAAAGGCTCTTAATTTATAAACTTCTTTTTTAACCTTAATACCATGGATACCTTCATCTTGTGTAACATCTCTCAATAGGACCTCTAATACCAATATAAACAAAAGTGGAGATAATGGACAACCTTGTCTTGTACCTTTTTGAATTTCACATGGTTTGCTAAATTCTCCGTTGACAATTATTTTTGCAAATTGGGGAGTATATATTGATTTAATCCATTTAATAAAGTTTCCTCCAAAATTCATATTTTCTAATACTTTAAACATAAAAGGCCAATTTAAATTATCAAAGGCTTTTTCAGCATCTATAAATATCAAGGCAGCTTGTTTTTCATAGTGTTGTTCCAGATATTCCAATATATCTAATATATTTCAGACATTGTCATGGATCTGTCACATTTAGGATGATCTCAATGAACTTTCACTAAAGTCAATGTTGTGTTCAAACGCTTAGCATTATTAGAAAAAATAATATGGATTCAGATTAAGTTTAATAAAGATAGATTTAAAAAAAGTTCTGAAGAGGTTTTTTTTTTAGGAATAATTACTATTAACTTGACTAGTTCTGGCAGGGAAGGGAAGGGGAGTCTAACATGTCATGGGTTTCATAATGAACTGCCAATGATTTCATTTCCTATTCTGGTTTACTCCAGCTATTGGTTTATTCTATCTCTTCCTCTAGCAGTATGTAATGTTGTTTAGCTGCTGCCATTTTTCCACTAATGACTCTCCCTAGCCTTCCAATATTCTTCCCATAAAAAAAAAAGGAAAAGAAAAAGAAAAGTCTGAGTCCTAAAGATTATATAGTAAATGCTTTTATATTGCAAAACTATACATTTCTAATCAGAACTAACCTCCATTGAGTTCGGTGGTATGGAGTTCAGTAGTATATAAGTCTATATACGTCTGTGACTTTTGCTTCAACTCTGCATCTATTTATTTGACAGCACCCCTTCTTAGCCTATGTAAGTGGCACAACATGGCTGACCTTGTCTAGGTTTGAAAAAGCTAAGCAGTTTTGGGCCTATTAGTACACAAATTAGAGACTACCAGGGCAGAAATGGGTATAGGCTATTCTCGAAACTCAAAAACATTCCTGGAAAAAGCACTAGCAGGCCATTCCTATACTACTGTGAAGAAAACTGCATGGATCTGTCAATGAAATCAACAGGAGTTGAATTCAACTTGAAAGAGACTTGATCGTGTTTTTCATCCTTGCCAAATTCAATAGTCAATTCTGAGCAGACATGTAGATTTCCACTGTGAATAATCTACTATTTGATTATTTAAACCTGTTTCAATTATATTCAGAGAAGTCGGGATAGTTTTAAAAATCTATTAGGATTTTTTATTTATTATTTTTTATTATTATTATAAATATATAATTTAATATATAATAAAATATAATAATAATAATAATAATTATTATTATTATTATTATTATTTATAAATTAGGAGTTATTAAAATGGCATAGGAGTTTTGCAAAATTAGCCAGTTAAGGAAATCATGCAAAACATGGTTTCCAGAATTCTTTCCAGTTCTTTATTAGTAGCTGTAGTTTGGGTCACATGACAAGTAAGGAAGAGGAAGGTTGCTTAGAATGGTGGAGTCAGCAACATTGCAATTTGACACCAGCCTCTTCTATAGAAGGGTTTTTGCAAAATATATGGACTTTTTTCCCTCAGCCCCTTCCCTGATCTTAATTTTTTTTTCTTTTTTTTTTCTTTTTCTTTTTTTGTCATCTTATGTCCCAGCATCACATTTGGTTGTGCTCTGTTCAGCTTTTAGAGATTTTCATGGTGATGGACAGACAGAGTCCCAAAGTTCTTCCCAACATTCTGTTGGGTTGAAAATAATAATAAAAATAAAAGGGGTGGGAAGAGAGAGAATGGAATTGCTGGCCTGTTACAGTCCCAAGCAATCTTTTGCTCTATTGTCTGGCTTGTTTGCTTGTCTAGTGTAGACTGTAGCCTCTTCTCAACATTTACTTCATTATAATATTGAACAATAGGCTTTTCTGAGTTAATATAGCTCAATAACATTTCCATTTAAAGTACAGAATAAATGCATTTGAAGTTCAACAACCCACAAGGGTTTTAGGAAAAGAAGACATAAAGAAACTGAGAAATGATATTTTTCTCCTGTAAGTGTTAAACTTTACTGTCTTTTACTCTTCTGTTTACAATAAGAACAATCAGGTAATTAAAAGAAATGGTCTGGGAGTTAGTCTCATCCTCAAGTGATCATTTCTTTTCTAAACATGGTAGCATTATCAAGACTGAGGGAAATGCAACCTGGCACATTTTTATTTGGTGACTCTATACTCAATTTAATGCTTTCCCATTACTTACCATCTGTTCTTTGTTTAGCCAAATAGATTTTCTTCATACTTTGTTTGGACACTTGAGACAAATAAAGCATTCTTGTCAATGTTTATGATTCTCCTGCAGAATTTTTGAAGCAAAGTATTTTATTAGAATAAACTGTGTTTTCCCTAATGTAATAATGGTTTGAATAATAACTCCTTACTTTATTGCTTTCTTGAAAAAGAAAAAAATATATATTATTCACCATGTATTTCCAAGGCGTCACTTTTAGGGGCACTAGAAATTCTCCAGATCAGAATTTTTGTATGAAGATGCAAACATCCCAAACATGTAGACCCCAGAGTTCATTGGCATAATAAAATGCATACTTCTTAACTGTGTGACAGAGTTTGTTCTCAAAAACTGCACATACAGTTTGGAATGCAAATAAGCCAGTTGCAAATATTAATATATTTTTTAAATCAAATACATAATGTAACAAAGAAACAAAAATGTCACATGGTCATGCCAGGAATCAGCTTTAAGCACAGTGTCACCTTTCTATGAGCTTCATGGGAAGGAAGGAAGGAAGGAAGGAAGGAAGGAAGGAAGGAAGGAAGGAAGGAAGGAAGGAAGGAAGGAAGGAGAAAAAAGCCTCAGAGGAGGACCAGGATCTCACTGGTCCACCTTCATCCTTTAATGTCCTATTTGCACAAAGCTATGTACAACAAATGAACATACAGTAGGTCACTCCTATCAACCATTCATTCAGGCTACATGTTGAATATGCAAACCTAAATATACAAGTATGCTTTACTGTGCATTATTCCAGCAGTCCAAATTTTGGGGGGCCCAACAGGAGTTTTGAGAACATATTGTGGATATAACTAAAAAGTGGCTGCTGAGCAGAACTCATCCATTTACAAGCTACGTGTCATGGGAAATATGACCATTTACAAAGACTGATTTGCTGGAACACCTGCTATCCCCAAAGGATTTCTCTTTGTTTTCCTTTGTCCTTTGTGTATACACAACAAATCTCAGTTGGAAACCAGTCTTCATACAGGTCCTGTGGTGATGCTTTGGGTGCAGTCTTGCCCTGTTTTCTGGGAATGGTTTGAACCTGTTGGACTTGAGGAAGTGGACAGGGCCCTTATGACTGTGAACTCAGCCACTTGCTCTCTAGATCCATGCCCCTCCTGCCTGATTAAGGCTGCCCAGAAGATGATGTTTGGGTGGGTTCTGGCAGTGATTAATTCATCCTTGAGGGAGGGGGTTGTCCCTCCACCTCTTAAAGAGGCATTGGTTCACCTTCTCCTCAAGAGGCCATCACTGGATCCCACCATACTGGACAATTTTCAGCTCCAACCCTGTTGGCCTTCTAGAAGACCCTCAAAACATAGTTTTGTCAATTGGCCACTGGGATCCCATGATAGAGAGGAGCCTGCTAGATAGTTGCATGATGGTTGACTGAATGCACTCTCTGTATCTTTTTTTCTTTCATTTCATTTTTTTTATTTTTAAATTTATTTGGGTTGTATTTTTAATTGGTTTTTATCTATTTCGATTATGTTATTGTGTATGCCACCCAGAGTCTCTGCATGAAATGGGCGGCTATATAAATGTGACAAACAAACAAACAAACAAACAAACAAACATCACTGTTTGAAGAGGTGTTTAGTACAGTATCTGCCAGTCTAAAACAGACCAGGTAATGATATGAAAACAGAACTGCAGATTATCAGCACTAGTTGAACAGAAGACCAAACTGAGTGTGTGCTCTGCTATATGAAATGGGCCAGATATCAATGGTGATTTGTCCATCTCTGTAACACTGAGTCCCCTAAATGTTCCTGACTTGGCAATCCCAGTATGAAAACTAAAATCCCCCAAGACAAAAAAATCTAGGATAGTCAAGTGCCATACCAAGATCACCCCAGCTAGCTCTGGAACAAAACTATTGTGCAGCCAGTGTATCCTAACACTAATTCCTACAGGGTACCAGCCAATGCAGGAAACACTCAGATTTGGTAGGCTGTCAGTTGGCGCTACCTTCAGTGTGATGGAGGTCCTATGGTCTACAGCCACATCACCTCCACAACTTCCAGTCCTAGCCTACCACACCACAGATTACCCTGGCAGACGTAGTTGGGAAAATTGACTTCCCGTCGTCTCTTAGCTAGGTCTTTGTAATGCACTCTAATCCAGGATTAAATCCTGAATAATATTTTACTGGCAACTGACCTGGTGTTAAAAAACATAAACATTAGATTGGAAGGTCTACATCTCTGTCACCTACACATTTTTGTTAGAATAAAGCATGAAGAAAAGAGAGATGAACCACTATCTTTATAGAAATATTATACTGTATGTATTTGAAAAGCGAGGTCCGGAACTCCATGCAGCTTTTCGTAAAGAACACCTAATTTCACTGAGACACCTCATTTAAATTCGATTCCTAAGCTTCTTTTCCACTGTAGCATCAATCAGCTCTAAAATTTAATTGATTTTCTAAAACTACTGGACATTGGCAATATGTTCAAGATTGTAAGCATTATACCACAGTCAGTGCACAATTCATCATTCCTCATTTTCAGAAAGATGCAAGTGCAATTACAGCTGAATGAATGGCTGGTGTGTGTGTGTTTGCTTGCTGGATTTTCCAAGTGTTGCAAAGTCCATCTGTGCAATTATGCTCCAACTATTGTCAGTCTGATTCATTTCTTGAAAAATGTATGCCTGAGAACAGATGAAAGTCACAGGACAAAAGATTGGAAATGGCATCCGGAAGCAGATGGGGAATTTTATTCCACATGCAGTTTATGCTAAAGCATGGGATACAGTTTAGATAGCTGGTGATCTGTCACTAGGTAGATTACACAGTGTTCCTGTTACCCACCACAAGATATTAAAAATGAAGTAAAGGCCTACCTATTTTGTTTTCAGTGTTTTCATAACTTTTCTGTAAACCAGCTCCATCTTTCAACATCTTATAAGCATGCAGCTATGAAAGAGAAGTCCACAACAAAATAAACGTTAGCTGGAAAAAAAAATATTGCTAGGATATCAGAATGACTTTAATTTTTTTAAAAGAAATCATTAGCAAGAATTATCTCAGATATTTAAAAAAATCTAATTCCAGTATGAATCAGTATTTCAGTTTAAATCAGTTAAAAACAGTAGATTCCATCTTGCATGGATGTAGACCTCCAAGACAAAGAAGCGAAGAGAAAACACGGCTGATTTTTCCTGCACTGGACAAGATTCCTCCTTTTCTTTCTAAACTAGGTTTAAAGCAGGTGCAAGCAAACTGCTTTGGCATGGGGGCTGACTTGACTATTTTTCCATTCTGGGCTGAACATTGATGCAATAACCATATAGTGATGTGAGGCTTATTGCATCCATTTCTATTCTTTTGTGTATGTGTGTGTGCGACAGAGATAAAAATAGCAGGAAAAGAAAAGAAGAAAAGAAAAGAAAAGAAAAGAAAAGAAAAGAAAAGAAAAGAAAATTTGGCAATTGTACTCTGCAGAGCCCCAAACAGGTATCGTATATAGCAAGTGCCCACTCTGACCTTAAAGTATTGAAGGATATTAAAGGACTGCTGGACTTATTTTGAAATAGTTTTGTTCTTCAAGATATTTTATTTTATTGCCCATTCTGTACCGATTCTTTTTTTTTAATTTTTATTTTCAAGATATAATTAAGATACAAAAAAGTGTATAGAGTAGACATAAAACAGAACTAAAGAAAAAAGAACAAACTATAAAGTGTCAATAGAAAGAAAAGAAACGGAAAGCGACTTCCGACTTTTTCCGATACAGATAAAAGTAAATTTACAAATCTAATCTCTTACAATTAATTAATCCATCAGAACATTATTTCTATTACAACAAACCATTTAATCTCTAAAACCCAAAATCAAAGCCTCATTTTTTTCTATTACAAGCAAGT
Source organism: Charina bottae (assembly GCA_023362775.1). Lineage (NCBI taxonomy): Eukaryota > Metazoa > Chordata > Lepidosauria > Squamata > Charinaidae > Charina > Charina bottae. The sequence goes on along the minus strand of JALMGJ010000004.1, from coordinate 89,025,373 downwards.
ACTCTAAAAGTGGTTGCCAAGTTAATATAAATGCAGAAATAGAATGATCTCTTATTAAAGCTGTTAATTTAGCCATCTGAGTCAAGTCCATTAATTTAACAATCCAATCTTCAACTGTAGGTATTTGTGGATCTTTCCATCGTTGTGCATATCCATTCTGTACTGATTCTGATGAAGGTAGAACTGTCCCATATGTGTGGAATATATGTGACTGATATGACAATATTAGATATGGAAAGAGAGTTCTGTCTTTAATGCTTTCAATATCTTCTTTGATTAGAAGAATCACAAACAAAAAGCATGAGAGAAATCTAGCTTACTTCTGATTGTTTGTGATCTCATTTAATATATCCCCTTACTTCCAGCTGCTTTTAAATATGGATGGAAAGAATAGGTACCTTTGTAGCTATTGATGATACTGATATAGGGTAACAATATTATATTCCCACCTGGCAATAGGAAATAAATTTGTTTAGCCCACATTTAATTTACATAATTTCATACTTTCCAGACTGATGTGTAAGAGATATGATTTCTATTGTAAAAATATGTTTATCGGTTAAATGTATGTGAATATTAGGGAATGTAAAAGTATATGAAGAAGTAAAATTATCAGTAAAGTTGTATAAAGTGTGATGTAATGAAGCACTTTATATGAAAATAAATGCAAATTAATATGTAAGGAAGGTTGAGAAAGTGTATGGTATATATGAAGTTGATGTATCCAAAATAAATGAATATATAAATTTTCATAGCACCATTTGCAAGTAATCTTAAAAATACTGCCTCGAGGGAGAGAGAATTAATTGAAGATCATATAGATATTAAATATTCTCAGACTTTTAATATAGAAGATAGTTGAATATTGACTTGATTTGGCTTGGGGGATTATTTTTACACTTATATAATTTATGCAGGATTGCAGATTCTTTTTAATAAATGTTTAAATGTATTGTCGAAGGCTTTCACGGCCGGAGTTCGATGGCTGTTGTGGGTCTTCTGGGCTGTGTGGCCATGCTCTGGAAGTTGTGGTTCCTAACGTTTTGCCAGCATCTGTGGCCAGCATCTTCAGAGGGCAGGAGCACAAACAGAAGCGCTCTTTCTGTGCTCAGGTAGAGTGGCAATGTTTCTTTTCTATTTATAGAGCTAAGTCATAGGAGATTAGGTGGGTTTTTTTGTTGTGTTGAAATGTTAACGAGTGGCTGCTGGGCGTGATTAGCATGTTCATTGTGAGAAGTATTCCCATGTCCTGGTAGTTGAGCTGAGTTCGTTGACCTTTTGCAGGCTGTGTTTTTTCAGGACTGGTAGCCAGGTTTCCCCTTCATGGATCACTGCCTTGTCGTGGCGAAGGGGCTTGCGTAACTCAATGAAGTCAGGTCAAGAAGAACAGGTCATGATGGAGAGTTCTGACAAAACGTGGTCCACTGGAGGAGGGAATGGCAAACCACTCCAGTATCCTTGCCAAGAAAACCCATGGACAGTATCAAAAGGCTAAAAGATATGACGCCGGAAGATGAGCCCCTCAGGTCGGAAGGTGTCCAAAATGCTACTGGGGAAGAGCGGAGGGCAATTCCGAGTAGCTCCAGAAAGTGTGAAACGGCTGGGCCAAAGCCAAAAGGACGCTCAGTTGTGGATGTGTCTGGAAGTGGAAGGAAAGTCCGATGCTGTAAAGAACAATATTGCATAGGAACCTGGAATGTAAGATCTATGAATCAAGGTAAGCTGGATGTGGTCAAACATGAGATGACAAGACTGAACATCGACATCTTGGGAATCAGAGAACTAAAATGGACAGGAATGGGCGAATTTAATTCAGGAGACCATTATATATACTACTGTGGGCAAGAATCCCTTAGAAGAAATGGAGTAGCTCTCATAGTCAATAAAAGAGTGGGAAAGGCAGTACTGGGGTACAACCTCAAAAACGACAGAATGCTTTCAGTTCGAATCCAAGGCAAACCATTCAACATCACAGTGATCCACGTCTATGCCCCAACCACTGATGCCAAAGAAGCTGAAGTTGACCGGTTCTATGAAGATCCACAACACCTTCTAGAACTAACACCAAAAAAAGATGTCCTTTTCATCATAGGGGACTGGAATGCTAAGGTAGGAAGTCAAAAAATAACCGGAATAACAGGCAAGTTCGGCCTCGGAGTACAAAATGAAGCAGGGCAAAGGCTAATAGAGTTTTGTCAAGAGAACACACTGGTCATAGCAAACACTCTTTTCCAACAACACAAGAGACGACTCTACACATGGACATCACCAGATGGTCAATAAGAAATCAGATTGATTATGTACTTTGCAGCCAAAGATGGAGAAGCTCTATACAATCAGCAAAAACAAGACCTGGAGCTGACTGTGGCGCAGATCATGAGCTTCTTATCGCAAAATTTAGGCTTAAATTGAAGAACATAGAGAAAACCACTACACCAATCAGGTATGACCTAAATCATATCCCTTATGAATATACAGTGGAGGTGAGGAATAGATTTAAAGGATTAGATCTGGTAGACAGAGTGCCTGAAGAACTATGGATGGAGGTTCGTAACATTGTACAGGAGGCAGCAACTAAAACCATCCCAAAGAAAAAGAAATGCAAGAAAGCAAAGTGGCTGACTGATGAGGCTTTACAAATAGCTGAGGAAAGAAGGGAAGCAAAAGGCAAGGGAGAAAGGGAAAGATATAAACAACTGAATGCAGAATTCCAGAGAATAGCAAGGAGAGATAAGAAGGCCTTCTTAAATGAACAATGCAAAGAAATCGAGGAAAACAATAGAATGGGGAAGACTAGAGATCTCTTCCAGAAAATTGGAGATATCAAGGGAACGTTTTGTGCAAAGATGGGCATGATAAAGGACAAAAAAGGCAGGGACCTAACAGAAGCAGAAGAGATTAAGAAGAGGTGGCAAGAATACACAGAAGAACTATACAAGAAAGATCTTAATATCCCTGATAAATATGATGGTGCGGTCACTGACCTTGAGCCGGACATCCTAGAGAGTGAAGTCAAGTGGGCCTTAGGAAGCATTACTAACAACAAAGCTAGCGGAGAAGACAGTATCCCAGCTGAGCTATTTAAAATCCTAAAAGATGATGCTGTTAAAGTGCTGCACTCAATATGCCAACAAATTTGGAAAACTCAACAGTGGCCACAGGATTGGAAAAGGTCAGTTTACGTTCCAATTCCAAAGAAAGGCAATGCCAAAGAATGTTCAAACTACCATACAATTGCGCTCATTTCACATGCCAGCAAGGTTATGCTCAAAATCCTACAAGCTAGGCTTCAGCAGCATGTGAACCGAGAACTACCAGAAGTGCAAGCTGGGTTTCGAAGAGGCAGAGGAACTAGAGATCAGATTGCCAACATTCGCTGGATCATGGAATAAGCAAGAGAGTTCCAGAAAAACATCTACTTCTGCTTCATTGACTACGCTAAAGCCTTTGACTGTGTGGATCACAACAAACTGTGGCAAAGTCTTAAAGAGATGGGAGTACCAGACCACCTTACCTGTCTCCTGAGAAACCTGTATGTGGGTCAAGAAGCAACAGTTAGAACCGGACATGGAACAACCGACTGGTTCAAAATTGGGAAAGGAGTACGACAAGGCTGTATATTATCACCCTGCTTATTTAACTTATATGCAGAGTACATCATGAGAAATGCCGGGCTGGATGAATCACAAGCCAGAGTTAAGATTGCCGGGAAAAATATCAACAACCTCAGATATGCAGACGATACCACCCTAATGGCAGAAAGTGAAGAGGAACTAAAGAGCCTCTTGATGAGGGTGAAAGAGGAGAGTGCAAAAGCTGGCTTGAAACTCAACATTAAAAAAACCCAGATCATGGCATCTGGTCCCATCACTTCCTGGCAAATAGAAGGGGAAGAAATGGAAGCAGTGACAGATTTTATTTTCTTGGGCTCCAAGATCACCGCAGACGGTGACTGCAGCCATGAAATTAAAAGACGCTTGCTCCTTGGAAGGAAAGCTATGGCAAACCTAGACAGCATATTAAAAAGCAGAGACATCACCATGCCGACAAAGGTCCGTATAGTTAAAGCTATGGTTTTTCCAGTAGCAATGTATGGCTGTGAGAGTTGGACCATAAGGAAGGCTGAGCGCCGAAGAATTGATGCTTTCGAACTGTGGTGCTGGAGAAGACTCTTGAGAGTCCCTTGGACTGCAAGGAGGTCAAACCAGTCAATCCTAAAGGAAATCAACCCTGACTGCTCATTGGAAGGACAGATACTGAAGCTGAAGCTCAAATACTTTGGCCACCTAATGCGAAGAGAGGACTCACTGGAAAAGACCCTGATGCTGGGAAAGACTGAGGGCAAAAGGAGAAGGGGACGGCAGAGGATGAGATGGTTAGATAGCATCACCGATGTAATGAACATGAATTTGAGTAAATTCCGAGAGACAGTGGAGGACAGGAAGGCCTGGCGTGCTATGGTCCATGAGGTCACGAAGAGTCGGACACGACTAAATGACTGAACAACAACAAAAGCCAGGTTTTGCTAATTTTTAGACTTTCTTTTTTTTTATTGGATTTTGTGGGAATTTTCCGCATGGGAAAACTGATGGAAAAACACAACTTTCAAACAGTCTTCAGACCCACCAGAAAAATACAACAAATGCTAAAATCAGCAAAAGACAAAAGGGACCCCCGCACCACTGCAGGAGTATACCGCATACCATGCAGCTGCGGACAAGTATACATCGGAACCACAAAATGAAGCATTCACACCAGGATAAAAGAACACAATAGACACTGCAGATTACAGCAACCAGAAAAATCTTCAGTAGCTGAACATGCTCTCAAGCAAATGGACGGGACACAAAATCCTATTTGAAAACACAGAAATACTGGACAACACCAAAAGCCACTACACCAGATTATACAGAGAAGCCATTGAAATTCACAAACACCAGCACAGTTACAATAAAAAAGAAGAAAGTTTAAAAATTAGCAAAACCTGGCTACCAGTCCTGAAAAACACAGCCTGCAAAAGGTCAACAAACTCAGCTCAACTACCAGGACATGGGAATACTTCTAACAATGAACATGCTAATCACGCTCAGCAGCCACTCGTTAACATTTCAACACAACAAAAAAGCCCAGCTAATCTCCTGTAACTTTGCTCTATAAATAGAAAACAAACATTGCCACTCTACCTGAGCACAGAAAGAGTGCTTCTGTTTGTGCTCCTGCCCTCTGAAGATGCTGGCCACAGATGCTGGTGAAACGTTAGGAACCACAACTTCCAGAACACGGCCACACAGCCCGGAAGACCCACAACAACCATCAAATGTTTAAATGTTCCTAATTTAGAAGCACATTCCCCAGACAAAATGCTACTTTTTGACTAACCCACTTTTCACTTTGATCTAAATAAACATTGAATGGCAAAAGACAGCAGAAGATTTGTATTCATTACAGTTGTCAGCTTTGTGCTTATGAACTTCATTTCAAGAACATACATTTTTACAGTGAGTTTTCAAACTGACATGCTTATTATTTGGTGCAGAAAACACTATATTTAGTTATCACTTTTATCATGTGTCACTTTTGCTTTTATATTGAATGTCATATTTCATTTATCTGCATTGCCTTAGTCAAGAATTAACTTTTTATGTGTATCACAATCTTCTTGGGCTTTGCTTAGATGTGATATCTTTTATGATAATACCATATTGTCATAAATATCTAAAAATATATATATCGTAATAGATTTAACTGGTTTTTATCCAGACATGGTATCCTGAGATTAAATGTTTCATGTCCTTCATCTGATAGAACTTCCAAACCAATTCAATATTGGTGAAAGAAAATATAAGGATATGAGAAAATACAGGACCAATAATTTCAGAGTATTTTCCTTAGCAAAAAACTTAAGGCAGCATATATCCTTAGCTTGTCAGGATATGAATAATTCATGTAAAACTGGCAATTGTATCCTATAAAATGGGTAACCATATCCAACTACCTTACTGCTTCCTATGAAACTAATTTTATTTGTGAAAATCTGTCTTCAACATCTCCTTAATTATTTTTGAAAAACTAATTATCCACATGATATTCTTATTTGGAATTTTATTTCCTTCTTTCTACAGCTAGCTTATTTATTTTGCATAACTTCAGAAACTTATGCAGTGCAAAGGAGATGGGTCTGATGCTAAAACCCAGCAGTCCTTCAAGATGTCCTGTCTCTACCCATCCTCTTTTAATCTAGCATGTCATATTGTGGTATTTCCCAGGGTTAAACTGAAGTAAGATCTTCTCTAACAGAGGAAGCCCACTGTATCCTGTCCCAAATCATTTTATGCTATCTGGCAATCCAGTGGCAGCACCAGAACTGGAAAGATATTGAACTAGTTGCTATAAATGACAGAGAATCCCAGTATGGAGTTTCAATTTTCAGCTTATGCTTCCTTGCACATAGCCCTTTAATACATAGACTGATCCACTGTTGTGTAAGAAAGTATAGGACATATTTCTGACTTGGGGCAAAACACTGAAAATTAATCTGAAGAGTAGTATGGAATTCAAGCAACAGGAACTTTTAGTTCTTAAAACTTCAAAATGAAAGGACGAATTTAGAGACCACTCTTAATAAAAGCAACAGGGTGTGATAACCTCCTGCCTTGGTAATGAGATAGAAAGTGTTTATTTCATTATTTTTATTATGCATTTTCTGGATGAATGGTTGTCTAATGACTCATTGTGATTTTAATGTAGTCATTGCCACCAATTAATTCTGTGAGCATTTAATGAGGGATGCCTCTTTCTTCTGAATGCTGTGCTCTTCCAGCAGTTAAAAGAAGAACAGAGCCAACAAAGAATCTGAAAACCAAGGGCCAGAACAGATCATTTCTTTTTAAAGGGCCAAAGCAGAGATTTTGTGCCTGCCTGCTATAGTGCATTATATAAAACAACCATTTTATACTTTCGTTATTCCATGACATCTAAAATAAGGAGCAGCATCTGTTATATTTAATGGAACTGTCAAAGAACTTTAAAAAAAAGGGATATTATATATCGATTGGGGGAGATGGGCGGTCATATAAATTTAAATAATAAATAAATATTATATATGATATATGGGTGTGTGTGTATTAGCTTTACTTTAACTTCGACTCTGTAATTATTAGAGCTATGCATATTGTTCAAGATATATTCTTCAGAACATAGGGAACACCTTGTTCTGAATCCTTAAATCAATTGTTTTAAGTATCTCAGGAGTTCTCAGGAAATGTAACCCACCTAAAAATGTAGGTGGGTTAGGTAAATAAATAAATACCACATATTTTTTCCATTTTCATGCAGCTGCTTCAGCACCTGCTCTTGGCTGTCTCTACCTATGTGTGCATGCACAGCAGCTTCAGTTCCAAAACTGGTATGTTATCTGTGCTTCTGCATATTCTAAATCTTTCACTTCAAAGAGTTTGGACAGGCTGGCTAGGTATCCCCTGAGCACACAGCCTTCTACAGAACTATGTTCTGGCTCTGACTCTGTTATAAAGGGTGTCACTGATCATGCACAAATTCACCTTGACAACACAGTAATATTGTACTGTATAAAGGGAAGTCCACATAACCTTGAGTTCTGGAATAACGTTGCAGGAAAACAACAACAACAATATTTAGAATTTGTTTTCTGCTTTATCATACTACACTGTATTATTTTGTAATACTATACCTTTTTTTTTCTTCCTACCATTTTTCCTGCATGTGCAGGGTCCGCTTTTTCAGATCAACCGAATGTTCACAGTCTCCTGGTTTCTAGCCTGGAGCCTTAACCACTAGACCAAACTGGCTCTCCTTGTAGTACTATACCATGATCTATTGAAATTAAATGAAAATTAGTAGATAGATAGATACTTTGTTGATTTAGTCTTTTGAGCATGTCAAGTATGAAAGAAGATACAGTAAAATAAAAAGCCATTATAAACATACGAGTAAATACGAGTAAATACAAATAAAACTATAATACAAATTCATATCAAACCATCACCCCTACAGTCAACTCCAATCTGGTCTATGTAATCTGTCCTCTTTAGGATTGCCTTTGATATGAAGAGTGCAGTCTTGCTAGTAATGAGCTGGTTTTTACCCTGTAAAAAAATAAGAAAGTTTCTGTTGGCTGCTCCAGTATTTTTTGTTTTTTAAATATAAATCTAAGTGGTCAGTCCTTTCTTCAGAATATAATTTGCAATCAAATAAGATATGTGCAGTATCTTCAACAGCTCGGGCACCACAAATACATAATGGGAGATGCCAGAGGCTCGTACTTACCATGTTATCTGGGAACAGTTTGATCCTGTTGGGCCTGATGAAGTAGACAGGATCCTCCGGACTGTAAACGCCACCACATGCCAACTTGACCCATGTCCCTCCTGGCTGGTAAAATCAGCTAGTGAGGTGACATGTGACTGGGTTCAGGCGATTATAAATTCGTCCTTGAGTGAGGGGGTGTTCCCAGCTGCCTTTAAGGAGGTGCTGGTGCACCCCCTCCTCAAGAAACCATCCCTGGACCCTACCATCCTGGGCAATTTTCGCCCAGTCACCCACCTCCCCTTTCTGGGAAAGGTGGTTGAGAAGGTGGTGGCGTTGCAACTCCAGAGGATTCTGGAGGAAACGGATTATCTGGACCCCTTCCAGTCAGGTTTCAGGCCGGGATATGGGTCAGAGACAGCATTGGTCGCGCTTATGGATGATCTCTGGCAAGAGCGGGATGGAGGGAGTGCATCCATCCTTGCTCTCTTAGATCGCTCAGCGGCTTTTGATACCGTCGACCATGGTATACTTTTGGGGCGGCTCAGGGAGTTGGGGGTGGGCGGCGTGGTTTTGCGCTGGTTCACCTCCTTCCTCCGGGGCCGTTCCCAGTCGGTGTTGATAGGAGAGGAGAGAGCTGACCCGCGACCCCTGTCTTGTGGGGTGCCGCAGGGATCGGTTCTCTCTCCTCTCCTGTTCAACATCTACATGAAGCCGCTGGGCGAGATCATCTGTCACCACGGGATGAGGTATCACCAATATGCTGATGATACCCAGTTATACATCTCCATCCCGGGTGAAGTAGGTGATGCGGTCGATGCCCTATCTCACTGTCTGGAGGCTGTGGGGGTCTGGATGGGGAACAACAGGCTTCAACTGAACCCTGGTAAGACGGAGTGGCTGTGGATTGATGGCCCCCCTAGATCCGGGAAGTTGTCATCTTTGGTTCTGGGTGGGGTTGCACTACCCCATTCGGAGCCTGTGCGGAATCTGGGGGTCCTCCTGGACTCGCAACTCCTGCTCGAAGAGCAGGTGGCAGTCGTGGCCAGGAGGGCCTTTGCACAACTTCGAGTTGTGCGCCAGTTACGCCCTTTCCTGGATCAGGAGGCCCTCCGAACAGTCACTCATGCCCTTGTCATCTCCCGCATAGACTACTGTAATGCGCTCTACATGGGGCTACCCCTGAAGAGTATCCGGAAGCTTCAGCTGGTACAGAATGCGGCGGCGCGAGCAGTTATGGGTGCCATAAGATCGGCACATGTAACACCTCTGCTACGCAAGCTGCATTGGGTGCCAGTTTGCTTCCGGGTCCAATTCAAGGTGTTGGTGATTACCTTTAAAGCCCTACATGGCATAGGACCAAGGTACCTGAGGGACTGTCTCGTCCCGATAACGTTGGCCCGTCCCACCCGTGCATGCAGAGAGGGCATGCTTCGGACCCCCTCAACAAGAGAATTCCATCTAGCAGGGTCCAGGAGGCGTGCCTTCTCTGCGATAGCGCCCGCCTTATGAAATATCTTGCCCCTGGAGGTGAGACTGGCCCGCTCCCTCCTGGCCTTTCGAAGGCCCTTAAGACCTGGTTCTGCCACCTGGCCTGGGATGACGGAGGTGGTAGTGCCTCCTGGGGTTGGCTGGCCCCGTAGCTCCATGATCTATCTGCGGGTCCTAATCCATCTTGGATTTTATTTTATTTATTCTCTGCTGTGTTTTTAGATATTTTTGTATAGTTTTTAAATTGTATTTGTTGTAACCCGCCCAGAGTCCCTTGCATGGGAGATGGGCGGGGAATAAATTTGAAAAATAAATAAATAAATAAATAAATAAATAAATAATCTGTCTTCATATGGAACCCCTTGGAACCTTCCATATCTTACCATAGAGTTTAATTCAGTGCTTTCCAAACTGCCGCTGTTGGTGACACACCAACGGTGGCAGCGGCAGAGGTGTGGGGGCATGCAAGGTGGTGGGGGCATGCACGGTGGCAGTGCGGGGGGCGTGCAAGGCGGCAGCGGTGGTGGCCTCCGCTAAAACGTGGAAGTGCTGATGGCGCGCCACTGCCATCGTTGCTGCCGCCGCCGCCATACACACCACCACTGCCGTGCACTCCCATGCGCCGCCACCGTGCACGCCCCCACCGCCGCTTCCGGATTGTGTTGCGACACACCAAACTGTGTGTTGCGACACACTAAAGTGTCGCGACACACAGTTTGGAAAGCTATGGTCTAATTGATTGAAACAAGCTCTAGTAAAAGCTCTTCTGAGATATTGGGGCAAGAAAGTTGTTAAATATTTTTGTAGTTGAAAGACTGATTTGTGTTGAGCCAGCCACTTCAAGGACTTAGCATGTTTAAGGGATGCTATATCCTCTTTTGCAGCCACATCCCAAACCCTCTGTGTGAAGCTTTTCTTAGCCTTCAAACCTAATTGGGCTGGAAAATGAGTTGAAAATCCAAATTGCAAGATGGTATTGGTAAGTCAAGCACGAGAAGGCATATTATGCATCTGCACTTCAAGACAAAGCTTGGGTAATCTGTCTGATTGAAAATTAGTAATACACCTATGTTTTTCATTTGTTTGTTTAAGAAAAAGAGGCATGCATTTGAAAGCAGCCATATTTCACAGTAACAGGTCAAAGAGTGTTTCAGTACATTCACATCATGACATAATAAAATGAGAAAAATCAGTGGTTTCCTCAAACTGTTTGAGGATTATGGTGTTCAAAGAGAAATAACATACTTGAATGGCAACAGTAAGTCCATAAAAATGAAACATGGCTCAAAAATGACTTTGCCAAACAGCCTGGATGAATGTTGTAAAACCTATTTTGATGAGTGAATAGACAATTTAAATTTTGTTATAATTATAAAAGCGGTGAAATTAACAGTTGCTTAGTGCTAAGCAATGACAGTTACAATCATCAATATGAATTTCTGCTATTACAATAATTATAATGCACATGTATGCACATCTAAATAAATGAAAGGTGAACTGCAAAACATCAATAGTATGATGCTGTAGACAAAAGTATCAGTTTCACATGAGTATCATCTTCCTCTTCATACAGTTAGTTCAGTGTACCTATGTTCTGACATGTTTTATAATGTATGTTTGCTTGTCCCAGTCTTATAGCCTTGGCTGCTATTAGCTGGAATGGGATTTCTGGTGGTATTCACTTCTTCAAATGTAAAGGAAGATGATAGTGTTCTAACAACTCTCCATAAAAATACAATTTATGGTTAAAGTTACAATAATGTTATTAATGTTGTTATTCTATGTTATTAATTATGCAGGCTAATTAATGTGCGTATTCTACTAAGGTCCTGTATATAAACACACAAGTAAAAATAAATAGCTCACACCATTAGAAGCCAATAAATCTGCTATTTGAACTCAAAATCTCCAGAAAAAATAGAGCAAAATAGATCTTTTGCCCAAAAGTTTATTTCAATTTCATCTCATTTTAGAAGCTTCTTAGCTGCTTCCTTCTCTTGCCATACTGTGTTCAAAATGATGTCTCTTTCCATCAAACTACTTAAGATAAATTTCTAATTATTTTCCACGCATTTGCTTCTATTAGCTGACAGTTTGGGCTATTGGTTTTAAAAAGAATAATCAGAACACCATCACTGAAAAAATAGTTGTACAAATCAAGATTATTTTTAATTGATTATAATGCAATGTTTATTTAAAGCACTGTACTACACTGCCATTGGGAAAAATTCAAATGGGTGACTATTACATTTAAAGGATTTAAATGTACATTAAATGTACATTTAGGCCCAGGCTCTTGGACAGATTGTCTCTTTCTGTATGAATTTCCATACTGATACAATCTGAGGTTCTTTTACAATTATTTTTTTAATATAATTTTACTGAAGTTTTTAATAAACATAGTAACAAACTAGGATGACCATATTTCCTTCAGACAAAAACGGGACAAGAGGAACCGAAAGCCGGAAATAGCTGGAGCGGTGCGAAAGAGCCAGAGCAGCTGATTGGAGGGAACCCAGAAGAGGAATCGCCTCCACCTATCGCGTTGCTCAGCCCACCTCTCCCACCTCCTTTGCTGCATGCTGACAGGTGGAGGCGATTCCTCTTCCAGGTTCCCTCCAATTCCCACATCCTTTGCCGCACGCTGATAGGCGGTGGCGATTCCTCTTCTGGATTCCCTCCAATCAGCTGCTCTGGCTCTTTTGCACTGCTCCAGCTACTTCCGGCTCTCGGTTCCAGCTGGTGGCAGGGACAGGCTAGTTCCCGACAGGTTTTTTAAAAAACGGGACAAAATTGACTTTTATATTAAAACGACGGGATGGTCCGGAAATGTTAAAAAAACAGGACTGTCCCATTCAAAACGGAACATATGGTCAGCCTATAACAAACTAAACTAGAAGAAAAATGAAAAAGAAAAGTTCAGAAGATGCAGAAAAAAGAACAGGAAAAGGAAAAAAGTAGAAGAGAAAAGAAAAAGAGAAAGGCAACAAAGACAGTAATAAAGAGGCTTCCAACCTTCATCATACCAAGCATAAGCTAATATAATAACTTTTCAACCTCTTTTAAAGTTACACATAAAGAAACTCTTTTCCCCATAGCCTAACTTTTATCTATATGCAATCCAGAAATCATCATCTTTTCAGTCCTGGTTCAGCAAAAAGTCCTTTAGGAGTTACCAGAAATATCAAACAAATAATTTATCCCTGATCAAAAAATAGTCCAACTTTATATTGCTTCTTTTTGCTCTTCACAATCTTAACCTTTAAATCATTCCAATGGCATCACAGGATTTGATCTTTCATCAATCTTTGGCATTCAAGAGGAGTCTTCAAAGCTTTCACCAGCCTACTTTGTAAATCCCATAAAGAGGCATCATCCAGGATTTCTTCTCGCAGCTGTTCCATGTCCAGATCCTTTCCTCAATTGGTCTTTTGTATTCCCATTTTGGTGATCTCAATTTTGTTGTCTTCCATGCCTTCAAACTCTATAATGTCTACATCAGGTAAAAGTTTTTTTAAATTTTTTCTCATCATCTTCTAAAAATGTATCCATTGAAATCTGTATCCTTTCTGTGATTTTAGTTATTCAGTCCAGTTATTAAAAAGCACTTTAAGATAAGAAAAGGTTATAGCTGGCTTAGCCATTTTAACTCTGTTTTTCCTGGTCCTTTAGTTCCCAAGTTCACTTACAATTCTCACAAGCTTGTCTGCTGGTGACTGGGGATCAAGCTTTCTCTGTTGCTGCCTCTATACTTTGGAACTCACTCTCTGAAAAGCAGAAGAGCCTGATATCTTTGTTAGGATTTTTTTTTAAAAAAAAAGAATGATTGGTTAACAGTTAAAAGCTGTTCCAAAAGTTGAGTTTTAAGTTCTTTTATTTTTTTTATCCTTAAAATTCAACTTTTGGAACAGCATTTAAACTGTTGACTATTCATTTTAATTCATTTTATTTGCTTTACTTGTTTGTATAGATTTTAGTGTCTTTATACTAAATCGTTTTTATTGTCTTGATTTTAAATTTATTTTTATTGTAAAATGTATTGTGTGAAACTATGGAAAAGTTCTTCAGGCCTAAATTGTTAATACGTGAATATGAGCTAATCTCTTAGTTTTGTTACTGGTCAAATGCAGGATTGTTTCCCCCATATATCAGTAAATTTCTCTTACCCTGAAAAATGTTTCACTGACAATCAACTTCTAAAATCTTTCTAGTGACTTACTTAAAGATTCATGTTTGTACTGAATTAGATAGCTTCTCCTTGGTCCAGAGAAAAGCATTTGAAAAGAAAGATTATGGGGATGGGGGTGGGGGTGGGGAAGGATTTTTTTAAAAAACTGTTTGTTGCATAAACTCTCTTTCTTGGCCCCATTTGTCACACTTCAGACACACAAATGTCTCCTTTTCTTCTTCTTCATATTCCTTCCTTCCTTCCTTCCTTCCTTCCTTCCTTCCTTCCTTCCTTCCTTCCTTCCTTCCTTCCTTCCTTCCCTCCCTCCCTCCCTCCCTCCCTCCCTCCTTCCTTCCTTCCTTCCTTCCTTCCTTCCTTCCTTCCTTCCTTCCTTCCTTCCTTCCTTCCTTCCCCTGTTAGGAAAGATGTGATTAAAATAGATTTATTAGTTCATGAACTTCATGCTTCACATATGCATGTTGAGAATTCAAAGTCAAAGAGTTCAAATGCTCCACTTCTTTAATTTAAAACTCTTTTTAAAGCATTTCACATGATGGCTTTCTAACTGCTTAGGTTGCTACCTTATCAGTTGGGACAGCTCTGTCAAGGCTCAGAGTCCACACCATTCTGCAGTGGCATACATCAGCCATCACTACTTTTCAGCATCCTAGGATTGCCTAGCTTCAATTTCTTTTTCTTATGAGGTTCTGGCCTTCAGGCTTACATCACAATTGCTGTTTAAAAAAATCAAACAGTGCAACTATTATACCTTACCCAGTACTTATGCAAAGCACACAGAAGGTAAAGCAAATTTGAATGGATATATGTGTGTGTGTGTGTAAGAAACATAGAAAAAAAGAGGGAGAGCATATTCTTATATATTAAGAAATTGTAAGAGAAACTAGTGAGAGTCAGGGGTATAAAACCTGTGGGCCACAATATCAGTAATACCAACAATATAAATAATAATTTAATTTTTTTACAAGAAATTTCTGTGCAAAGTTTCATTCAGATAATTGGTTCAATAGTTATTGGACTAAATATTTAAGTTAAAGCAACTTTATAAATTGAATCAGCTGCACATCCTTATTGTGTAGTACTCAGAAATTCTATGAATGGTGCTGTTTTCTTTTTTTCCTGTCAGAAGCACCAAGGCGTTTCTGTAGTGAAAGGATTTGCCGGTGACATCACCATAGCCCAGAGGACGCCCAAGGAGGCCCCTTTCATGTTCCTGTGATTGTGATGGTGTTGTAGAATTACTGTATATCCTTTTTAGAAGAATTGTCATACAATCCTAGAACTGGATGGTAGCTAGTCATCATCTGGACTGACTCCTGGTCAGTACAGGATCCACTTAGCATTTCTGATAGATGAACATCCAGCCTCTGTCTGAAGACCTTCAGCAAATGAACTCCTTGAAGATCATTCACTGGCCTGTTAGAACCAGTGAATGGAGCAGAGCTTAACGTTGTGTAAACTCATGGGCAGAAAAAAGGAATATTGTTTAAAAACACAGCCTGTGAGCACGTTAGAGAGATTCAGATTCTTATTCTTACACTTTTAGCCCACCCAAGCATAAAGAAACACACTATTAGACATTGCAGGTACAAAAAGTAAGTACAAAAGAGTTCTTACATTTATTTGGTCCAGGTACGGCCATTTCAATAGAAAATTGGTTTCAGTTCTTCTTTCTGTTCCCTAAAGTGAATACCACTGGCCCTGTTTGCTGCCAGAGGCTGCATGGAGAAAGGGGGGGGGGGAAATCTCCTAGGCCCATCCATGTGACCAAGATGGAGGGAGAACAGCTTGCATGCTGCTTCTCTGTCAGTGGAGAAGAAGTGGGAGGGGCAACAAGCAGTTTCCTCTGGAAGCACAGAGTTTGCCTCCTAGAGCAATTACCCATATGCTAATGAGGCATGCTTGATTTGGTGAATTCCACCACTCCACACTTTATGTGGCAGCCTGTATTCCAATGGCATATAGCTTATACAATCATGAAGTTTCTTCTGACATCTAGCTGAACCTACCTCCTTTTAGTTTTAACCCACTGGTTCTGGTTCTGTTCTTTGGAACAACAGAAAATAAATCCAATTCTTCTTCTATGTGACACCATTTTAGATATTTGAATGCTATGCGACAGCATTTTAGATATTTGCCATCGTCTATCCCCTCAGTCACCTCTTCTGGGAGCTAAACCCACCCATATCCTTTAAGCATTCCTCATAAAGGCTGGTTTCTAGACTCCTTGCTCTCTTGGTAGCCATCCTCTGAACTTGTTCCAATTTGTCAATGTCCTTTTTGAACTGTGGTATTCAGTTGCGGTATATTATGTTTTGCACATACACACACAGTTCAAGCATTCAGAAACTCTTAAGTGAGAATAGAAATACATGAGCCAAAACTCTGATGCAGTTCAAGTGTACTGATTAGGACATGGATGGAAGATCATCCAGAGCTGTAGGCTAGACTATGACATACATACATACATACAATACATACAATGGGCCGTCAAATCATTGTCAACTCTTAGTGGCCACATAAATAGATTTTCTCATATATTTATTATTTATTTATTTATTTATTTATAATTTGATTTATATCACCACCTCATCTCCCCCAAAGGGGACTCTTTAATATATATTAAAGGAGGAGAAGGACGAGAACAAAAATGCAATACCAGGCCACTTCCATATTGTAGCCAATGAAACTATAGAGAATGACAGAAATTGACCTGAACAGGAGTTTTGTTAGGTTAGAACATGGGTTATGATTTCTACAAAATAGAAAAATACCAGATTTTCCTATTTTGTATGAGAGGAGTGTAATGAGCATTTGTCTAAGACTGCCAAAATAGATGCAAGTGCCTTAAATGGGATTGCCATGACCACACCTTAGTTTGCAACCTGCTGGACCCAAACTGAAAGGGTCCTTCTTGCACTGAATACCTTTTTCAAGATCCCAATTTCCAAAGTTGGGAAAAAGAGGAAATGAACAGGGACCCACTATCATTCAAAATAAATTCTTTGGACAATAGCAGGAAAATGGGAATTAGTACAGAATGTTGAGACTCTGTGAGCCTTGATTAGAGGTTAAAATGAGCATTTATTCTTTTTGAGTTTATCTTCATTTCATTACTTTCCAAGAATCCCTCCTCACTATTATAAATCAATCAATCCCAACTACCTACAGCTAGATATCAATGTCTATTCCTCTTACTTTATCTTACTCGGAAATTTTGAGAAGTGATTTCACTGATATGAGCGTTGAAAGGACTCTGACTTTGTTATTATGTGGTTGGCTGCTTTTTTGCTGCATTAAAGAACAAGAAGAAAAACAACCTCCCCCCTTTCCCAATCCAGAATGTAACATACAGATTTGGGATTAAGTGCTCAAAACACCTATGAGCAAGCTTTAGCCATTCTGGCAGTTTAGCTGATGATTGTTCCAGCTGTTGATTCTTTTCTGTTAAGTAGCAAGTTAATGCTAAATCCTGTAAATTTTGTGTCTTCTGTTTTTATCCATCATCTGAACTGTCAGGAAATGTTCCAGTTTCTGTCACTGTCAGAACTGACATCTGAATTTTCAGCTAGCAGAACCCAGTGGCCAGGACAGAATCTAGATGAAATATCTCAGTGTTCACCTTTGAAATGTCAGTTGTTCTTCATTCACATTATTTAGATGAGTGTTGCAGCCAAGAGGAATTGTAAGCATCTCCAGTGATGTATGCTGGATAATATTTAAATGACAGCTATATACATTTGACTGCGATTATAGTCAAGTTAGGCTAAATGCTGCAGTTTCAATCTTAGTAAGGACTTTCTCATATTGAGGGAATAGCTATATTTGAAGAACAGGTGTTGGTAAGCTCAGATAGCATGCATTTTTTCTACTGAATAAAATAAAAAAAGATAAATAGAAGCAAATACAATTCTGACATTTAGAGGAATTCCCCATTATTTTGTAAAAAGATGATGGACATATTTTGAAAAGTCAAATTTGATTTCTCTTGTAGAAATTGATTTTTCCTCCTATCCTTCCTAAACAATATTACTTTCTTGTTCATATAAATAAACAAACCACATCAATTTATTATTTACTCAAAGATGTACAGTAGATAGATTGCAATGTTTCTTCTGGGGCATGGAGAGAAATTATATCTCTATTTATACAGTTACATACTGGAAAGGCCTATCAGATTCAAAGCAGAGGAGACAACTCAAGCTAGGTGAATACAACACATGGAATGAATTATTTTGATTCTTGGCTTCCCAAAAACTCAGGTCCTATTTGTTTCACCAGAGCACAAGGGCATGCATGAGATGGTGCCATAGAAAGAAAGCAAAAGTAAAACCAAATAAATGTATCAATCTGATTTAAAGGCAGAAAAAGATACAACACATTTTTAGATCTTTCTATATTTGTATATGTTCTATTTATAACAATAATGTTGCTGTTGTTTTCATTCCCCCCCTTACAAAATGAGCAAGCAATCCCTGAAGATGAGGGAGAATGTGTTTCAAAGGGAGAATGACTGTGTCTCTGGAATGGATAGATAAATGTGTCCTAGATCCACTCATATAAAAGGCTTCTAAATCTTTTCACAAGCAGCAATGCAGTCCTTCACCCAAAGAAAAATGTCACTTCCTTTGTAAAATTTAAAAAAATCATGTAGGGTATGGAATGCATATACTGTATACATTTAAAGCTGGTAAAGAAATACTATAATCTCTTAGAACATAACCTTTGTCATGTATGTTTAGATTAAAACTATTTCTCCCTATTACCCTGACATTTACTGTATATGTATTTAAAATACATTAATGATGTTCTTTGTAATACATACATATACATATGTAGTATTGCTGAATCTCAATAATAGATTTGTGGACATACTTCAGTTCCAAATATATGCATTGAAAATGGGGCATTTAATTCTTGCTATGTGTGAAAAATTGCACTGGAGCATTTGAGAAGTGTGAATTTTGATGGACACTATATTGTAGTTCTGATCCAAACATACAGTAAGTCCAGAAAGTATGTGTGGAGTTGATTTATACTGGAATTCACTAAAATATATGGGTTCCAATACTGACAAAGGTTATATGGAGATAATCTTAGTAGCCACCTTTCAAGGGTGCGGGAAATGGGATCTATGTCTTAAGAGGTAATTATATAACTTTAATTTTAAAAATCCTTGATGCAGAAGACCTCTATTACTATCAACCAGTCTCAAATATTCCAGTCTTGGGCAAATGATTGAGAAAATGATGGCCCCAGGTCTGGATAGACCTGGATGATGTTGATATTCTGGACCCTTTTAAATCAAAGTTCTACCCAGGAAATAGTCCAAACAAAATTCCTGTGACTAATTTTGGCCACACCCAACGGTCCAGCAAATGCCCAGTTAAGGCTCGAGACAGGAATGCCATCAATTCAAGTGAGGGCCTGGAAGCTGATGATAAATTATTGGCTAAAAATCCAATTTTTTCCAGTTGGTTTACCTCCTTTAGTCCTAGTAGATAATTTCTCTTCACCCTGGAAGCAAGTGGTAGAACACAAGCTGGCTTCGTATGGACTCTCTCCTCTATTGTTAATATCATTAGGCTATGATCAAGCCAAACAAATAGTCATTCAAAGAATAAAGGACATGGAGTTCCAGAATGAACTTAGTAGGCTCCCACAACATAATAGAATTTGGATAAACAGGGGCGTATGGGAACCAGCAAGATATCTCCTAAATCTAACGTTCCCTAAGTTGAGAATCACATTTTTTTAAAGCCAGATTCAATATTCTCCCATCTGCACTTCTCCAAGGCAGATACAACAAAGTCCCCGTAACTGAGCGCATCTGCCCATGCGGTGAAGTGGAAGTAGAAACTATTTTACATGTACTGCTACACTGTAAATTTTATAGGGATATCAGGTCAATTTACATTGCACCCCTAATAGAAAAACTCCCTGGGTATCCAGATAATTTTTACGTGAATTATCTACTTCAGGATTTAAAACCTTATATTACGTGTACAGTTGCCAAATTTTGTGTTGCTGCAATGAAAAAAAGACAAATTCAGACGAAAAAATAATTCCCTATTTTAAACGTATATTTTTAAATTGAAATATTTAAATTGATAATTTGTCAGGGGATATACAATTTTACTTTTATGTTATAATTTCTTATTGTATAACTTCTAATGTTCTAGGCTTACCCCATAATGGTAACAAATGTATTAACACAGTAATAGCAGAGTGAATGCTGTATTATTATGTGATATATCAATCAAAGAGAATGTGTATATGTGATATATTTCATATATCACATATAAATTAAATAAAATAAATAAATAAATAAAATATTTTGTTAGTTTGTAGTTTATTATCGTATCTTCTGATTGTACTTTGTCTCTTTTTAAAAAATTTTGCTGGTCATTGACCAAAATGAAATAAACATGCCAACAGGACTGCAGCAGTTTATGTAGGTGGTTATACTTAAGTTCATGCAAGCTTGAGTACAGTTCCCCCCACCCCCTGATTTTCAGATGAAAGTGTGGAGTTGGACAGAGAAATGGATAGGTTCAGTATGCATAACTGTGTTCACTATCAGTTTAAAGCCCTCAGCTGAATGCCTTGAGGGTTTTCTCAGAGTGCCCTTTTACTTTTTAAGGCTATCAGTGGCCAAGCCAATAAGTGATTGACTAGACCACAGTTGTGGTGAAGTCTGATAAAGCAAATTCTCAGGAGATTTTGTGCAATCTTTAAGAGATCTTGAATGACAAAGATGAATCAGGAAACATTTCCAAATGTCCCACATGCTCACTCTTTCAGAGAAATGCACTGCATCTAGAACTGCACACAGTTTATTTCTTTGATTCAATTTCATCATTGCCTGACTCCAAACTGATTCTGAACTCTTTCTAAACAAGAGATCAATGTACTCACCAGATTCAAGCTCAGTTTAAATTGTGCTAATATTTTAATTATAGCTGAAAACAAGTTTAACTTTTTTATGATTTGGGGAAATGTTTCACTCATTAATCGCTAGGAGAGCTTGGTTAAACTTAAAAACCAATTCACCACTATTTTTTCATAGTGGATGGTATACAGGATTTCTTTGAGTATCTCAAAGAAATCTAAGTACAGTTTTATTTTTAAAGCTAGAAAGCTGCCCACATTGAGTGTTGAATAACTAACATATTCTCAGGAGAAACTTATTCATTGCAGTGCCTTCTTTCTATGAAATGATTTGAGACTTCACTAAAGCTTATGCTATCTTAACAAAATAATTAGTCATCATAGAGTGGGAAAAATAAAATGTTCAGTGTTTAAAGACCTTAGAAAATGTACTATATAAAAAGTAGAGTACTTTTTCCATTTCATTTCTTTTTCATATGAAAATACCAATTTCATATGCACAAAAGCTGTGTTATATATTGATGACTAAGCCCAGAGATGGACAAAGGCAACAGCTAATAACACAGTTCTCATCTCATGGGAGCTGAATATATAACTTTTGCTTGCCTTTTCAAGAAGGACCCAAGTAGTGTCACAACATAGGATTTCACTAGAATATATCAATAAGGTTAGTTGACATGTATAGCACATAGCCAAGACAGTCCCAAAAAAGTTATTTTAAAAGGGCAGAGAAGGGAAATGAGGTACCATGCATGCAAATTGGCTCTTTCCACATATGCCAAGTGCATTCCAGTGTATGTGTCACCATGGAAAGGTATTGGATGTACAGAATTTTCCATGAATTTGAGGTTAACTACTCTTTTTGCTCAGTTGTAGGCATCTGGATTCTGAAATGAAGAAAATCAGAAAGACTGATTATATTACCATTCCTTCCTAAAACATTTGGTCACATTGACAGCCCAACTGACCCCTACATAAAGTAGTGTAAGACATGATTACAGAATTTATTAATAATTGAGATGTTCACTGTGGTCTGAAGGAAGGTATGTGTCAGAGCACACAATGCTGGGGCGGCCAGTGCTTCTCCAAGACATCAGAGGTATACGTTTTATGCAGTAAATAGACACTCAAGCAGAGATTAGATAAAATAGTCTATTTTCTCTATATACATATGCAGTCCAAAATACAATCTAGTAACGTCCAACACAGATACAGATGAGATGAAGTAATGAGAAGAGAGTGAACACTAAAGCTTCACTACTTTTATACAAATATTAACCAATCACGTTATAGGTCAAACAAATTATCTGCCACACCCAGCTAAACTATAGAACCTGTAATATGAGTCACATCATACCTTCTACAATGGCTGCTAATTGGATGACTTGCAGAACATATCAACTCTCACCTATAAACCTCTAGCCTCTCCTGTATAATTAATCTATCTGTAAATTCTGGGTATTTTATAAACCCCAACAGTATGCAAATATGTTTGCTAGTCATCCGCTTACAGGACATGTGGGAGAGAGCTATCATAGTGTTTGACAGCTTTATCCCATCTAAAGTTTTGAACTGTGATGAGTAGAAGTTATCTTGTGCTTCCTTGGCACTCACAGCTTAGCTTGGTGTTAGACTTTTGGTGTATAGAAATAGACAGTGGGAGAATGTCATTCTAATTCAACCCTTGAGAAATAGGAAGTCTTCACTGTTAGTTCAGCATATTTCAGAATGGTAGTATGGTGCCACAACTTATGGTAAGCTCCAGGAAAATCTCATGTGCAAAGTGCAAAAGAAGCTTTAACTCTATATCACTCCAAGTAAATAACATGAATAGCTAACCTTACAATTTCTTTAAAAATGCCTCTCCTCTTGCATAATACAAGGGCTTGGCTTATTGCAATGGTGCATTTAAAGTAGAATCTATCTCATCTCTCTCTCTCTCTCTCTCTCTCTCTCTCTCTCTCTCATCTCTATCTCTATCATCCCTATCCCTATCCCTATCCCTATCCCTATCCCTATCCCTATCCCTATCCCTATCCCTATCATCTCTATCTCTATCTCCATCCATCCACACATCCACACATCCACACACACACACACAGTGAAATAAATTGTCAGTTGATGTCAGTTGAAAAACAAAGCATTAAACCTAGCTAAGACATTACATAAATATAATTTATTTGCACATGGGTCAAATTTATTTTTGTGTGCAATTTTCAAAGAGTATGTAAATAGGTTGTTTTATATGTTTAGCAGCCTTTGAGAAGGATTAGTGCTATCAGCATTTTATATTTGGACAAAAATAAATGGCTGAATGTTCATTTTATCTAACCTTGTCACATAGTTAGGTATGTCATGAGACCCATGTAATGTGACAGTTGCTACGTTACAGCCTAAAAACTTCTATTTTTTAGATAACAGTGCTAGCTGCATAGTAAATAATCATAGAAAACTTGTATAAATTGTCTGCTTGCATTTGCTGCTGCTTCCCCCACAGTAAATCACATATGTTCGTTCTTTCTTTCTTTTTTTTACAAATTTTTCCTTTAATGAATAATGTATCTCTCCAGCTCATAAATCCACAAGGGTTCCTATTTGTCATTCATGGATCACCTCCTTTTTGAATTAGGGAAGCAGAATGTCTAAATAACAAGGAACCATTTGCATTGATGTAATTAATAGAGGGGGAAATTACTTTGAATGTGAATTTTATATGAAAGTATTCAGACTCATTCATTTTTAAATACTAAAGAGAAAAGAAATGCAAGGAAATACTTCATTTGAAAAATACTCAACCATATGTTAGTTTATGTAAGTCAAGTCTGATCCAAACATTTTGTTGTAAGATACATTGCATGTTCCATTATAATGTTGAAGGACCAATCAGACACCATATTACTTGAAATTAAAATCAATGCAGAGGGTCAGTGCTTTATGGAATCTATGGGAAATGGCCTTTTGATCTTCATCCCATTAATGGACAGAAAAACATGGGGAGGATTATTACATTGAATTTCTTCATTGATAACTGAAAAAGCTTGAAGTAACATGTAGGAAAATATTTTTCCTGAAGGGGTTCCTGATAACTATAGTGGGTCCCTAGAACAAAGACATGTCTAATACTGGTAGTGAGCCTAATGGCGCATGGATACTTGAGCCCTTTAGGAAGTCTTCACTGTTAGTTCAGCATATAAGAAAACAGTGATGTCTGATTGGTCCTTCAACATTGCAATGGAACATGATCTCCATTATACTTGTAGAGAGTAAGGAACATGACCTTGACAGAGATATGTGAGCTCCGTTACAAAAGCAATGAGAGGAAAAACTTCTTAAGTCCACAACAAACAGATAATATTCATGGCTCAGACAGTCACCTCCCGAATTCACAAGAGGACAAAAGGTATGGCCCAATCAGAGTTGCAAGCTGTTGTTATTATAGCCAATCTCAATAAAAGTAGTTTTAGCTTTCCTGTGGAGTTGATTTCTTGGTCTGGTCTACCTAGTGGGGTTGACAATACTTGAAGGCAGCATGGTTGCTTGGAGGGCATACAGTATACAAGAGCAGTGAGTTAAATTAGAGTAAGGAAGAAACAATGAATTGAAGAGGAACCAATGCAATGGTTGACAGGGCTCAAGTATCCATGCACCATTACGCTCACTACCAGTATTAGCCATGTCTTTCTTCTAGGGACCCACTCTAGTTATCAGGAAGACCTTCCATTGGATTAGATCACATTACTTTAAGCTTTTTCAGTTATCGGTGAAGAAATTCAATGTAATAATCCTCCCCATATTTTTCTGTCCATTAATGGGATGGAGATCAAAAGGCCATTTGCCACAGATTCCATAAGGCACTGCTCCCCTGCACTGATTTTAATTTCAAGTGATATTAAACATACACATAAATTTATTTTGCTTCAGAAACTTTATTGAACTTATATTCCAACTGTGTACGCTATACCCATTCCCTTATCTGGATCACAATTTTAAGCAAGAGGCTTCAAGAACTGAAGTGAAACAAGAGGACATTAGAATGGCTGCTTTAGCAATACTTGTCCTGGGCTGATTGAGAATACAATGTAATGATTAAGTTAGAATTTCCTCATGGTAAAATGTTATTCTCTTCTTTTGCTTCAAAAAGCAGAATTGTTAAAATTTTATTACAGGAAAATATTTATCCTGAAATAGATTATTTGAAGTCTGATTCTGGAAAATGACTTCACAAAAAAAGAAAGGAAAAAGTGAAACGACCGGAGGAATTTCAAGCTCTACAGGGAACGTAAGTCTCTTGAGAAATATCAGAGCGAGCAGCCGGCTTTTAGATCACTTTTATTTTATTTTATTTTTAGATTAGAATGTTTTATCATCTAAGGTCTTTCTTTGGACTTTGCTCAAAATGTTGGCTAATTTTGTGTTTTCTTTGCTATAATTAATTCTGGTGGAAGTACGATGGACTTTATATTTGAAGTATAGTGAAACGCTTGCATTTTTTTTTCTATCTTTCTTTTGTATTAGAGAGGATTCTGTCTCAGATGGGAATATAAGATTTATTTCTCTCACTTTTTTATATTGGATGAAACTTTATATCTTTAGCACAGTGAAGCGTTTGCATTTTTTCTTTTTTTTATCTTTCTACTTTTTTTAGAGTGGATTCTGTCTCACTCGGAAGTATAAAAGTCTTTATTAAATATCTTTCGAATATAATTTGCTGGACTAACTATTGATAAACTTGTTTATTTTCCTTTCTTTTTTATAATGGTGGAAATTCATCTTTCCTTTTTCCTTTTATAAACTGTCTGAAATACTGCTTCTTTCTTTACTCTGGATTATTGGAATTTTTTTTTAAAAAAACTTTTTACTTGAGACATAGCTGGTAATTTTCCACCCGAACAGATCAGCTGACCATCAATTCCCTGAGAAACTGTTTGTTTTGACTAGCTCTTGCAGCTTAAAGAACAAAGAGGGGGGTGGGGAAGAATGGCATTCTTAACAGCAATTCAAGAATTTAAGAAAGAAGTTAGTGAAACCCTTTTAGAAATTAAGAAATCATTGGAATCTTTAATGATAGTTTATCAAGGTCAGGAACAAAAGGAACAAAAGATAGAATTAGAAGCAGAAAAAAGTTTTTTTGATATAGAGGAGAAACAGGAGAAAGGGATTTTAAACACATTGGTCCAGAAAAACATTATGACACTCTACATGAAACAGATAACAAAACAGATAACAAAACAGGCTACACACTATAATTTTGGTATAAACACATTATGGTAGTTGAGACAGGGAAAAGATGGAAAGGTTTAGAAAAACATTCTGACATTCTACAGGAGATACAGAACAAAACAGGCTGCATATTGTGATTTTGGCATAATCTGAATAAGAGATTTAGTGTGATGTGGGCCACAAGGTTAATGGAACCATGGATTTTGATTGGATACTGAGTGTGTAAATGTATTAAATAAATCAAGTTTCAACTAGTAATATAATTGCTGGGAATATTAAATGCTTAAAATTGATATGAGAAACTGTATGGATGTATAAAATGTGATATTTTAATTGTAAGATATAAGGTTATAAAATTAGGGAGATAAATATAAGTTGATGTTATAGATGATATGAAAATTAGAAATTCGTTTTTATGGAGATATATGAATGAGAAGATACATTATTAGGATGGGATGCTGAGTTGGAACTAGAATTAATTTTACTATAGGATGACTTATTTTTATAGTTATTAATATGAATATTATTGAGAATTGTTGTTAGGTCATGTGTCAGTAGAATAGGTAGCTATAAAAATGTTAATTAGGTAAATATGTAGGAAGATGTAGAATATGGTATAATTGTAGTCTAAACATAGATTATGTTTAAACTAGTGTTATTTCTATGGATATATATGAACAGAATATATTTCATTTTATTAGAATTAAAATAAGGCCTTTCCTTGTTATATATATGATTTAAGATAAATTGGACTTTACCAAGGATATAAATATAGATGTAAAAATGGAAAGAGTGAATAAAAAATATGAATAAAAAAAACTGATGCAGCCAAGAATATTTAAACCGACATTATTTTAAGGATTGGAAACTACAGATGGACTATTAGAGAATTGCAAGAAAGGTGAAACCTACATGAAGATCGGAAGATTGGATTATCGAAATTGAAGTGAAAAAGACAGAAAAGTTCCTGTGTATTGTATAAAAGACTATCATTAAAGCAAATTATTGTACCTAAAGACCAAAGACAGATTGGAGGCCATCTATTTCCTATATTTCTTTTCTTTATTATTTTTCTTGACTTCGCGTTTCTTTTACTCTTTTCTTACTTTGTATTTCTATCTTTATTTCTCGTTCTAACTTTTAATATGTATTTTAAAATTCAATAAAATTTAAGAAAAAGAAATATTTGGACTTTGGAATTAAGCAGCCAAATTTGTATACAACATAAGTAATTTTAAACATGTCTATGTAAAAATTGAGTTCTTGAGTTCAAAGAGCCCCCCTCTACTTTGAGAGGTAAATTTTAATAGGATTGAGGCTAAGGATATTCAGACTCACTGGGAGTGATCCCAAACCATCCTTCCAGACTGAACAAGGGCCAAGTTATCTGCAGGACTGTCTCTTCCTGAGGGTATCTGTAATGACTACAGAACCCTGTTAGCAACAAACGAGTCTCACAAGGTATTCTTGGAAAACTACTTTACTGCTAGGTTACTGTATACAGAGAAAGTTGCATCTGAAGAAAGCGCGGGCTTTCTCCCTTGATAATATCCCCCACAACCCCTCCCCCCTGTTCAGGCCACTTGAGAACTTGAGTGCTCTGCTCTTCTCACACCTCCTCACGACCTTGGTCCACCGGCTGGCAGATCACTGCCGAGGAATGCGGGTCTGGCCTCTTCCCCTTTAACTCCTTCAATGCATGATCCCTGTTGCAAAGGTATGCAGCTTTGCAACAGGGATAATGACAGTATCTGCCAGTCCCACTAGGTTGGATAGAGTGGGCATACTCCAGGTCCCTTCCCTCAAATGTTGCCATCTAGGGAGACCCAGGAAGTATGCCTTTTCCCTAGCAGCCCCTGCCCTATGGAACTCTCTCTCACTTGAGATCTGGCAGGTCCCCACCCTCTTAGCTTTCCAGAAAGCCATTAAGAACTGGTTCCAATAGAAGAGAATATATGTAGCTCAAGGTTGAACTGTGGAGTCCTTGGCGCTCTCTGGGCTTGGTTGTTTGCTTGGAGACATCTCATTACCTGACTAGGTAACATTATCAGTGCACAACCAAGTTCAGAGGGGACCAAGGACTCCACCATTAAGAACTGACTTTTCCCCCAGGCACTGGGATAACAAGGCTGGAGCCCAAGGGACTGTATAGTTTGGATAGATGTTGTTGATTGGGTGCCATGTTTTTCTTGTTTGTTTGCTGGATTGTTTTATTGTTGTGTTTTTATTATTGCTGTGTTTCACAAGATGGGCATCCATATAAATCTTTTAAATAAAGGAAGAACAAAAAAGGCTAATGTGATTCTGAGTGAATAAATGCATGTGTGCGGACAAAAAGATAAAAGTGAGGTACCCTTCCTTCCTCATGGTTTTAAAAAAAAACATGTTTTTTTTAAAACATTCCTCATGTTTAAAAAAAACAGTATGCTTTTCTTATAAGATGTGCTATAAAGAATCTCTGGGTGATATTTTCTGAATGCTCATATTATAATACCCAATAATGTAATTTTGTTTGTTGGTTTATTTTCTGTACTACTTTTCCTCCTGGACTGGTTTATATGAGAAGAAAACAAAGTTTTAAATAAAACCAATAAAGCTTAAAAACCATAAATATGAAAATTGGAACCAAAGTTATTTTTCCTAATTTTAAGAAAAAAATAGAATATCAAAATAAATAACAAAAAGGTATAAAGTGAATGAATCCAGGGTCATTTATTTCATGGACATACTAGCTATTTAAATGGTTGATTTGGAAAGCCAACGCTAAGGCAAAGAAGTTTGTGGGGCAACTCAATATGACGGGAGGAATGAAGGAGAAACCGTCACCATTTTGCAGATGTTTCAAGCACATCTCATTTCAATTAGAAAAAATTAGACAAGTTGATGCAAAATGTGTGTAGTATTGACTATCACCGTAATTATTTAAATGGAATCACATTACAAGTATTGTAACTAGTTACAGGATAGAGTAAAAATAAAGAGTGTACCAAGAAATATTTGGTTAGTTCCTATAAAATGCAGAAGGCTAGACTGTATTAATCTTTAGTCAGATCTAGCAAAGGTATCCAATATATTATGTAAATTAGCATACAATGCTAGAACTGTCCTAGTAATTGTAGCTGTTCCTGTAGTTGTCATTATTGTATATATTTTATACTTAATTTATTTGTATGGTGATTGTATTGTACTGTATTATGTTTTATGTATTTTAATTACTGATTTCCTTGTAAACCGCCCAGAGTCCCCTTCAGGGGAGATGGGTGGTGATAGAAATTGGAAAAATAAATAAATAAATAAATAAAATTGTTGTTGATGATTTTATTAATTATTTTATCAGTGAGGGATACCAAAGTAGATTAGGACTGCCTCAATTAGGTTTAGGTGGTAAACTACTTTAGAAATTACAAAACACATGTACAGTATATGAATATATATATATATATATATATATATATATACACCTTTTATATATATATATATATATATATATATATATATATATATACCTTATATATATATATATATATATATATATATATATATATATACCATATATATATATATATATATATATATATATATATATATTATATATAAAGTGTATATACACACACATACTGTATGTACAAAAGCAATATGGTTTTTGTTGTATAGCCTTGTATATGTGAAAACTTTTAAGACAGAAAGCAAATTTAACAACAGCAAGATTGATACCTGCCATCACTGATAAAGTAAGGAGGTTCAAACATTTCTCACAATGCTTTACAATCTCTCTGACAGTACAGTTCAATCAGTGGGATGGTATGAAAATTGCATCAACTTTTGTTTACTATATCTGTTGCAGGCAATTTTATTGGATCATCTCTGTGTCACTTCCACCACAATAAAATTGCAGATGATCATGTTTTGTATTATTTTTTTGTTATGTTTTAGTGAGAACACACAATTTTTGACTATAAGTTGTTAGGAAAATTCTACAAACATCCACTGATATATGTGAAATCTTAAATATTATTTTCAGATATACCCCAAATATATATTTCTTGAGACTACAGATATATTTCTGTAGATATTGGTACTCGACTATGTATTCATTATGCTCCTGTAGATATATAATAATAAATATTGTATTATGTGAAGAGCGAGTTTGGTCTAGTAGTTAAGGCAACGGGCTAGAAACCAGGAGACTGTGAGTTCTAGTCCTACCTTAGGCATGAAAGCCAGCTGGATGACCTTGGGCCAGTCACCCTCTCTCAGACCAAGTCACTTCACAGGGTTGTTGTTTTAGGGAAAATAGGAGGAGGAAGGAGTATTTGGTATGTTCGCTGCCTTGAGTTATTCATAAAAAAGTAATAAAGGCAGGATATAAAATAAATAGAATAAATAATAAATAATAAAATAAATAATTGAATTCTGAAAAAAAATAGCTCCCCTTCTTTGATTCTGGGAGGAAGATTCTAATTTATCCAGTAAATGAAAATGATTATTTGCGCAATATTTTAATACAGTTTTTGAAAACGAGAACAATGTGTATAAGTCAAAAACAGAATGCTATGTTCTACCAACTGAAGAGAATATTTATAGCTCAGGATTGAACTGTGGAGTCCTTGGTGTTCTCTGAGCCTTGTTGTTTTCTTGCAGACGTTTCATTGCCAGACTTGTGTTGGTGGAGGTGTTGTTCACTCTTTGGGAGTTCCTTGATTGGGCTGTTGTTTGCTCTTTGGTTGATTGACTAAGTTAATAGTTCCTTGATTAAGGTATAATGTACTGTTTGATTGTTCATCTTGGTGTTCATCTTGGTGTTCATCTTCACATATTTGGATGTTCCTTTGATTTGTTGGTATATTTGTCCATCGAACTAAAAGTATGCACTGAGCCAGAAGTCAATGAGGTCCATGATTCTGGGTATTTCTTGTTGTTGTTGTTCAGTCATTTAGTCATGTCCGACTCTTCGTGACCTCATGGACCATAGCACGCCAGGCCTTCCTGTCCTCCACTGTCTCCCAGAGTTTACTCAAACTCATGTTCATTACATTGGCGATGCTATCTAACCATCACATCCTCTGCCGTCCCCTTCTCCTTTTTCCTTCAGTCTTTCTCAGCATCAGGGTCTTTTCCAGTGAGTCCTCTCTTCGCATTTGGTGGCCAAAGTATTTGAGCTTCAGCTTCAGTATCTGTCCTTCTAATGAGCAGTCAGGGTTGATTTCCTTTAAAATTGACTGATTTGACCTCCTTGGTGTAATTGACTAGGTAGGGTGTGTTGCATGGAACTGCTGCCATGGATTCTTTCACAAATATACCAACAAATCAAAGGAACACCCATGGGATTACCAATCTCAGGACTCATAGCAGAGATTGTAATGCAGTGTCTAGAAAGGATAGCACTCCCATGTATAAAACCCAAAGTATGGTTCCGGTATGTAGTTGACACCTTCGTCATAATAAAAAAGAAACAACTAGAGGAAACACATGAAACCATCAACAACATCTTCAATGGAATAAAATTCACAAGAGAAGAAGAAAACAACAACACACTACCCTTCTTGGACATCCTCATCAGTAGAGGAAATGATGGCAAGCTAGAAACAAAAGTCTACCGGAAATCTACCCACACTAACCAAGTGCTCCATTACCAAAGCAACAACCCAACCTCCCACAAGAGGAGCTGTGTAAGAACATTATTCAGATGAGCACTAACACACTACAGCAACCCAGAACACCAGAAAAAGGAAACAGATAATCTATACAGCATCTTCCAGCAAAGTGGATACCCGCTCAACTTTATCAAAAAGTGCCTGACTACTCAACCCACCACAGTAAAACCAACAGAAGCTATGAAAAGGATTACACTGCCACACATCAGAAACATCTCAGAAACTACCAACAGACTGTTACAACCACACGGCATCACCCTAGCACATAAACCAACCAAAACTCGTCAAAACATCATAAGTAACCCAAAAGACCCAGTAGCCCAAGAAGAAAAAACAAGAGTTATCTACAACATACAGTGTAAGGACTATAACAGCCATTATGTAGGACAGACAGGCAGAAGACTAGCAGAGCACATCCACGAACACCAACTAGCAGTCAGAAGACACAATGAAAACTCCTTAATCTCACAACAGATGGACAGACTCAACCATACTTTCAACTGAGAAACTGTGAGCATCCTAAACAAAGCCAAATCCAAAAATGCTACAGAATCCCTGGAAGCTTGGCACACAGACAAAGCAGCCATCAGCAGACACATAGAGGTAAACAACATTTACATACCATTCATAAGAGACAATAGAAAAGCCAAACGACCAGAACACTTCCTCACCAGCAATCAACATCCAGATAAAGATTAACAGCAAGATTACACCAGATGAACAATCAAGCAGTACATTATACCTTAATCAAGGAACTATTAACTTAGTCAATCAAACAAACAGCAAAGAACAGCCCAATCAAGGAACTCCCAAAGAGTGAACAACACCTCCACCAACACAAGCAGGACAAGCCACGATATATAAACAGAAAGCAAGTCCCACTCCCTTTTCGCACTGAAGATGTTGCCTAGCCTGACAGTAAAACCTCTGCAAGAAAACAACAAGGCTCAGAGAACACAATGGACTCCATAATACTATGTTCACTTATCTAATAAAAAGTATGTATGTATGTATATAAGATATATATTCTATTATATAAGTGTTGAATAGTATTTAACACTATGAAATTATATGCATATGTACATACTCATCATGATCTTGTTTTTCAGCATAAACATCAGAACACAGAAAAGGAATAAAAATTAATAATATAAACAAATTAAAGCCATGATAAAAGAAAGAAACATAGCTAAAACTAGTTTACATAAATATTAATCTTCATATCTTTCTATCCTTTCAAACCATCTTTGTTTCTACCATATCCATCCACTACTTCATGAATTGCCTTTTGCTATTTAAACTTCTTATTTCTCTCTTTTTGAGGATCTCATCATCTGTATCCAACCATGACTTCCTCAGCCTTCCCTTTCTTTTCAACCCTTTCATTATTCCTTCATATATTTGTTTCTCAATTCAGTTCCATTCATTATCTCTATATGACCATCTCTCTCAATGGACTTCTTTCATACTAGTCACTCACTTTTATATTCAAGTCACTTCATTCTGCACCAATTTATTCTTTTCTCTATCTTTTCTTCTTTTACAACACATACTTTCTTAAGTAAACCCTTTCCTTTCTATTCAGCTTTTATGTTTCTCCTGACATACTCAACTCTCACTTCCCTATATCAAAGATGTTGTTACACATAGCCATTGTCACTTCCTTCAACAAATATTCATTCCTCACAGCCAACTACATACTGCCCACTACCTTTGTATCACCATTTGCATGTCATAAAATGTCTCCATTTATTTTTCCACCTCTAATTTTGTCCTGGATTCATTAATTTCAGATCCAAACTTAAAGATAATCTATTGACGTTCATTACAAATCATTCTGGTTCCCAGTCAACAATACATAATCAACATAAAAAAAAGTGGGATGTCATATATTACATCCGTTACCAAATAAGCTCCAGCATTGCCACAAGCATTCTTTATGTATTGTTCATAAATTCATTAAACAATCAAGTGGGCATTATACATCTTTGTCTTACTCCCTGCTCAGTGTTGAACTATTTGCTAATATTCTATTTATTTTCATACTTACTTATCTTCTATTATATACCACTTTAATCGCATTCAGATTCATCTCTACATTTGTACAAAATATTCCATAATTCAATTCTCTTCATTTTATCGTACATTATCTCTAAATTAACAAACATCCTGGAATATTTCTCACATGAATACAGTTGTCAGTGATATGCTAAGCTAAAGAGTAAAAATCTGGTCTGCAGCACCCTGTCCAATGTAAAACCATAGTGCATTTCCTAAAATTTATTCATTGTTACTTTTTGTACCTTTTGATTAGAATTTTGCTAAACACTTTCCCAGACAGACTTAACAAGCTAATTCCCTTATTGTTTTTGTATTCATGTTGGTTTCTTTTCTCTTTGTAGGCATTCTTCCAATTTTTAGGCATATATTCAGTCTTCAGATGCAGATAAATAAGAGATTAGACATACTCATGGGAGGTAAGACTATCAATAACCATTATTTAGCATGGCTCTAAATTCTAATAGCTCTGAACAGCAGCTGAGAAAAAGCTACTGCTAGGAACTTTAAAAGAAATGTTAAATTTTGTTTTATTTTATTTTTAACCAAATAATGTGATATCCAAATTCCATCATAGCACAAAAGGGTTCATAATTGGGAACCCAAGTTTCCTTGCCAAAATGTTTGTATATTTGATAATGCTATGCACTGAAAGTATGTTTTCATTTATTATTAATATAAGTTATAAGTTATATAGAAACAAAAATCTGAAAAGCAGACCCCGCAAAAATAGCAGGAAAATGCTAGGAAGAAGAAGAATACAGAAACAAAAATGTTTTAGGGAAAGTAATGAAGTAATTACGTTAGGGAATTTTGCATAAAATGTGCATATATTAGGGAAATGTATTAGGGTGTAGCTTGACTGCAATACAATTCAAATGTAAATTCTGTGCAGGTTGTCAAAGCAATTCTATTTAAAACGAAGCACTGAAGAAAATTGATTTACTTAGATCATCTATTTCAATCCAGAGAAAATAATTTGGGACATACGTAAGCCTTTGTGAAGAAAAGACCTTTCATCATCCCTTCAAAGCTCCACAGCCCAAAACTAATACAAGCATGCATATATTAGGGGAGATGGTATATGACAGTTATGGATATATATACAGAGAGAAAATGTGTGCAATTGGTTTTTTTTAGAAAAATACATAATATTTGACAAAATCGACATATACTTGAACAGGGACAGATTTAAACTGATTCTGCTCCTTTCTAGTTATTGCCCTCATGTCCTGCATGCAAAATGCCAAATATCGAGTCAACTCTAGTGGAAATAAGATGCTGTACTCTAAGCCCAGTCATAAAACTTTAATTCTGAATCAAGTCCCTTACATCTAACACTACTGAGACAACCAGAAGGTAAAGTGTGAGAATCAAAACTGAGGAGCTGAAGTTTTAGCACCAGAAGGAAAGGAAGTGCTATACTTATCAAGATAAAGCATAACTATATGGAAGAGAGCTGTAAATAGGCATAAATATAAATCTAGAACAATGTACAATATGATACTGTGAGATTATATAAATTATTTAATTTAATACTTTAATTTTCACGCACACACAAAAATCTTTATTTTTTATTTGTCCTATTTATACCCCGCCTATCCCCTCCCTACTGGAGGACTCTAGGCGGCTTACAGCATTCAGTACATATTTATTAACATTATACATCAATTACAAATTTTTACCGCGTGATAGGGAGAGGGGAAGGGAACCGGCTCTTCAGCTGCAGGCATCGGACTACAAGTCCCAGAATGCCTCGCTCCGCGCCGGCTGCTGACGTCCAGGAAGCTGTTATTTTTCCGGATCCGTCGTCCTCCACCGCCATCACCGCTCTCCAGATCTTCTCGGATCGAGGACGACCCTCCGCTGGACGCCCGCAAATTGCCCCACGAGAGTGGTACCCATTTATCTACTTGCTATATTAGCTTTCGAATCGCTGGGTTGGCAGCGTTTTTCTTAATCAAACTGTAGACTTATATGCCCCCTCCCGTGGCCTGAAGATTTATTTTTCCATTTTTATTTATATAACTTTTATTGAATATTTAAAATCAACTAAAACACTAATAATCTGCTTCCTGAGATTGTGGCTGAGATAGATGGCAGAAGGAGAGATGAGACACATGGTCATTCCAGTCATTCTTCTCAATGTCCTTTGCATAAATCCATCTTGGGCACCAATTGTACCTTTACCTGGACAGGGGAGCCTTTCGTTCAGTTCCTCACAATTTGGTCACCTCACACTAGACTATTACAGTGCACTTTATATCGGGCTGCCCTTGCAAACCACTTGTAAACTGGAGGTAATCTAGAATGTGTAGGCTCGGACAACAATGGGCATATCTTTTCAGGCCCATGTAACATCTTTGCTCCGTGAGCTGCACTGGTTACCAGTGGGCTTCCATGTACAATTCAAAGTGCTGGTTATTACTTATACAGCTCTTCATGGCACAGGGCCTGGTAATCTAGAGTGCATGTCATACATGGTTTCTGTCTGGCCTGTACAATCAGACAGAGTTGCCATGCTACAGGTCCTATCTGTTAAATAGTGTCACCTGATGAGATCTGGACAGTGTGCCTTCTCTGTCACAGCCCCGGCCCTCTGGAACACTATCCCCCCGAAGGTATGTCTGGCCCCCACCCTGGCAGTGTTTAAAATAGCTCTGAAAGCCTTGGGTTAGAGTGGGTAGCAGGTCATGTGCATTTGATTGTCTTTTTAGGGTTGCTTTCCATCTGGTGTTTCAGGGATTTTTTAATTGCATTACATGATTGTTTTGACTGTACACCACCCAAAGTCATTGTAGAGTTGGGCAGCCTTAAAAATTTCTAAATAAAATAAACTAGCAAGTCCCACTTTTTCATCTTCCCTGTCCATGTTTTTTTCTTTTTTTTTTCTGTATGCATGCAAGTAAAGACATTATATTTTTATTACTCAGATACATAATGTTCTTTTTTGCCTGAATAGTGGGATGAAAACAATCAAACAAACTGTCACAGCAGGTGGTAGCATCTAGCAAACTTGGCTGATTCCAAAACAGCTAAGTATGATCAAAAAGACCACCAGAAAATTCCAGATTGTAGTCCAGACAGAATGGGATTTTTTTTAAAAAAGAGTGTCACTTAAAAATGACTTCTGTATTGCTGCCAAGAAGACAACTATTGTAAATATTTTTACTGTTATGATTGCTGGTGTTTTTGCTTTATTGTTGTTAGCAAGTTGGGTGGCGATATAAATTGTTTAAACAAACAAATGTTATTAAAAACTGCTAGGAACTTTAAATTTTCTTTTGTTTTTAACTAAATAATTGGTTAAGGGAGACTTGACTTTTTTTATGGAAATAAATCTGTATCTTCTAAGAGATTGACTTCTTAAAAATAAGATCATATCCCAAAAATAAGGACTGTTATCCTGATAGATTTTACATATATAGAACTTAAATAGAAAATGAAAATATTTCATTTTCATATATTTTATATTTAGTGTTAATATATTAGAAACATTTGCACTCTTATGATGGCTCTGAAACCATGTTATATTTCCTTGAAGAGTTGTGTTGGCTTTCTTACTCTTCCTTTCTAACTGGCCTTGATAGATAGCTGTGCCCACAGAAACAAGATAAAGTATACATTCCAAAGATAGCTTCTTCAGAGGAAAGGTATTGTTTAATAACAGTCAAGGGGCCCTAGCAAGGATGGAAGTAAGTCCCTTATATGGAATGATGTTAAGATGGAGTGAAGGAAGGAAATTCCTAATATGGAATGAAGTTAAGGTGGAGTATGGGTAACTGAGTAAGGGGTGGTGTTCT
The DNA here is from genome assembly GCA_023362775.1 of Charina bottae. NCBI lineage: Eukaryota > Metazoa > Chordata > Lepidosauria > Squamata > Charinaidae > Charina > Charina bottae. The sequence continues at coordinate 88,987,787 of JALMGJ010000004.1, read as the reverse complement.
AAAGGAGGAGTTGAATGGAATGTATATAATGTGCTGTAAGGAGGGGGTCCTGCACAATTGCCCACCTAACAGCTTGCTGTCATTGCTTTTGCTTTTGGGTGAAAAATAAAGAACTTAATTTCATGCAACTGCCTGTTTCTTTGATCCCGGCTCAGAAATGAACCTGGTAAGAAAATAAAAATAATTCTAACAATCCTGCAGGAAGTCTGCCTGAATATAAGAGGATGAAGATAGATGGCAATGAGCCTGAAAGCTTACTCAGTTGGTTTCCCCACACTCATTGGGTTATGGCCACCAACAATTTTGTGGGAAGCCGTTTGTGTTCTTGTATTATTATTAACAATTATCTCTATTGCTTGTAAGCCGCTTTCAGAGAATTGTCCTGAAAGGAATGATATAAATGATTATAACAAATAAAATCGTGGAGTCCCAGGTGTAAATAAAATCCACCACCAAAAGCCTTGACTTTGTGTGTGTGTGTGTGTGTGTGTGTGTGTATTGCATTTTTCTCAGCTATACTTAGTATGCTGATTTAGTGGCCCATAATCAAGTTTCAATTGTTGTTCGGATGGAATATAAAATGCTAATACCTATGTTTAAAATAATTTAGAACACTTTCTCATTTGTGAGTTTGCTTTTCAGAATTGCTACACTAAATGCTCACTTCTGTTGCTTTCGTAGATGTTGTATGTGTCCTGGTGTTGTTTCTTTCATCCCAACACCTTATTTGAGCAGAAAATCAAATGCAGCTTTTTCATCTCAAACCTGGGAAACTCAATTTAGTAACTTTTAAAATAAATAACAGCATTCAAGTTCTTAAGGCTTTGGTAAGTAACTTATAATTATCTGCCTATTTAGATAGCATTAACCAGCATCACATTCAAAGTCATATGCATCATACATGATTGTCAATCTATCAAGCTAACTGTTTCTATAAATAGAAACTCAATTTTTGTTGACAGGTGTTAAATTGGGATTTAAGTTCTAGCTGGAGTGCATTTAAATGTAAATGCCTTTACCCCTCCCCTTGCAACATTAGATTTGGGAACTTTGCATCAAAATGTGCATTTGATCAAAGTACCTTCACACAATTTCCTGTGCAAACAATCATGAAATTTTCACTCGGTGCAAATGTCTCAGAGTAGGCCACCTACACTGCCAGAATTGAGAGTAACCTCTACCAGTGTGTCTTCTATACAGCAAATAACACTTGCAAAGATTTTAATTGCAAAATGTTCTTAACTTAGAACCACTGCATGTAAAATGATACAGCAATAAGAATAGAACTAAACTATATCCAGAAGATAGTATGCTTAAATAGTGCAAATCTGTCTTTATCTAAAGAAAAACATGTGGGTTTTGCTTGCAACTTTATTGTTAACTAATCCAACAGCTGCTCTGAATCAATAACCAGTGTGATTCTTACATTACTCTTCTGCAGACTAGTTTTAAGCAAGATGACATTATAGTATATGGCTACTGATATTTAACAGCTTGAATACAAAGAATTACAATAAATATTAAACCAAACCAAACACAAGAGATGCAAAGATTGATTTCATATGTCCTCACAATTAATCCATGTAATTATACCAAGTCTAATTACTTAAAACAAGATAATAGGCTCATAATAGCTATTATTAAGGTCTTCAGTATTTGGCTTTCCCCCCAAACAATTAAACAGTTATTGCTGAAAAGATTGACTAAAAGTGTTTTTGGAAATGAGAAAGCATTAGAGTTGTTGAAATCTGTAATCACCTTATTTGGAATATGAATTTTCCAGTTGTTCCTTTCCCAACCTTGCTGTGTCCCTCCTCAACCTGTGCTATGCTATCTCATCATAGCATGTGTGTGTGTGTGGGGGGGGGAGGGTTTCCTGGGAGGGATGAGCACAGAATGTTGGGAATGTATCTCAAGAATATGTAATCCCAGCAGGGTTTACATACCAAGTTGTGAAGGTCATTCCAGCTGCCCAGATAAAGCAAGCAGGAACCTCTATTGGTCAGCAGCAATACAGGAAGATCCTAGAGATGCCACAAACTAGCACTTGTATATCAGCAATTAATGACATGAAAAAGATATTCAGATGCTGAAATATGTGTATACTTACGAAGATCAAAATTGTGCAGGCAATAATTTTCCCTATGACACTCTATGGAAGTAAAAGTTGGACTTTGAAGAAGCAGGACTGAAAGACTATTGATGCTTCTCCAACACAACTTTGGTGTTGGAAAAGACTCCTGAGAACACCATGAATAGCCAAGAAAACAAACAAATGGATCATTGAACAAATCACTCAGAATTATCACTCAAGGCACAAATGACCAGGCTTACATTATCATATTTCAGACACATAATACAAGAACCTAGCACAATGGAGAAGTCTATAATGCTGGGAAAAGTGGAAGGAAAGATAAGAGGATGACCAGCATCCGGGTGGATGGATTCAATTACAGTATACTGCTGGAAGACCTGAAGGATCAAGTTGGAGACAGATCATCCTGGAGAAAATCCATCTTTCTAAGAGTCAACACCAACTTGATGGCACAAAATGAATCGAGTCCTTTGCTGTATTATAAATTAAGCAGAAGGTCTCTCCTGATCAAGAATTACACAGGTAGTTCTGCAAATTCACATTCAACTTCACAAGAATGTGCACACTTCCAAATAGCATTTAGAACATACAGTATACTAATAGACATAGATAACATGACATGCATTATAGTAAAAAAAAAAAATAGTACAGCTGCTTCCAAAAATGCAAAGTGATTTCTCATATATATTTCTAAATTAAAATAAGCTTCCAGTGCTTTGTGCATAAAAATATCTCAATATTGCAATTAATTTATTCATTCAAGTGTCTGTACTTCTATTGTTCTAGAGCATGAACCCTGTTCTCTTTTTCCATATGTTAGGGAATAAGTTCATATGACTTCATATGAAAGACTAGATCAGGGCTTTCCAAAGTTTTCCCGCAGCGACACACCAACCGCTGTTGGTGTGTCGCCACGGGAAAACCCGGAAGTGCCGCCGTTGTGGCAGCGCGCAAAACCCTGGAAGCGCTGCTGCCGCTTTCAGGTTTTTGCGCGCCCCGTTGGTGTGTCGCCGCGGGAAAACCTGGAAGCGCTTCCGGGTTGTGTGGCGACACACCAGACTGTGTGTGGCGACACACTTTTGTGTCGCGACACACAGTTTGGAAAGCTCTGGACTAGATATGTCGAAGAAGGTTCTCAGTCATCCAGGTGGAACAGTCTGTGGCTTGAATCATGTCAACTGGTTTTCTATTTTCTCAGTAGAAACGTTTCACCACTTCTTCTCAGACTGAAGAAGCTCCTTGGATAAGGAGTGAAACGTTTCTACTGAGAAAATAGAAATCCAGTTGACATGATTCAAGCCACAGTCTGGACTAGATACTTGCAAAAGCACATATTTATGCCCAAAATTTTCAATGCCCATTTGCTCTGCATTGTAGACAATATCAGAAGCTTGGTCAATTCCAGCCATGCACTTTGAGAAAAATATGCATGTTTGACAATAACCATAGCAGGTAGTGGCATTTAGCTAGAAAGGGTGGGACCTGATTACTTAGATGGAAAAAAATGCCAGGAAATGCCAGGACTGACTAGGGAGTTAAAAAAACAACAACCTTACAAGTCTTCTTGTATTTCATAATCCAGAATAAATTATAGAATATGCTTGCATATCTAATGAATCATTATAGGTAAATTATATACAATTTAGTTGCATGTGCTAGAAATGTATAGGTTTCTCCTATTCCATTATTCCAGTGTTCCATGGGTTCAGCCTGACTTAGGATTCCTTCTCTTGATTTGCAGTTTTAAAAGGAGATTTTCTAAAATTAATTCCAAAATATTAACATACCAAGTTTGCTGCTGCTTTCAAAACCTTTGATTCATTTCTTTTTTCCCTATGGTACCTCAGCATAAAACACTGCAGAAAAAGCAATCTTGATATAATAAAGCAATCAATTCAGATCCAAAATTTTACAAGATTTCTGTGCTTTGAAAGAATGCTACATATAAATAATATTGGTGCATCTAGGGATAGGATATAATCTTGTGATGTGATGGATTTCGGGCCAGAGGAAGGAGGGGGTGCATTCCAAGGAGATAAGTGTTCTCACAGCCTTGAGAGCCTTGGCTGGCAGAAAAAGAGAGTTAGGGTAACCCTTTCTTAGAGTTCCTGGGGTAATTACCCTTAGGTTAGTTAGGTAGCTTTAGTCTGGCAAGATTTTGTTCATAGGGTAAGAACAATAAAGAAACTAGAGTTGGAAACCCTTCTCAGCATGGTTCTTGTCCTCAATCCTCTGACATGTTTAGAATGAATTTTTAAGAGAAATTCAGTTTCTGGACTGATACAGTAATTGGAACTTAATTGCCTTTTGGGCATATTTCTGAATTTTACAATGTAGCTCTGATTTTTAAAAGATGTATAAAAAGGCTTCTATTAGGAAAGGGGTACTCAAAATGTTTATGTTTAGAGGAGTACTTTATGGGAAATTGCATATCAAAAAAGTTGTTTATGTGCAGTTTTTAAAAATGGAAACTCACGTAAAAATTGGATGAAATAGAATTATACCTATCAAATGAACATGAAGCTGATATAAATCTGACATAGATTTACTCATATGTGCCTGGGATAATCGTATCATGGAATAACACTCTGTAAAATGCTGCTGCAGCTGTGTTTCCCATGAGTGTGTGAGCCCTGATCATACCTTGGCTTGTGTTCATTCATAGGCATCTGCAAGGGGGTGGCAAATGGTAAAATGTGCATTGCAATGTCAGAAATCCTATAACTTACGTACATAAGACAGTATGCAAATATGAATAACCAGAGTTTGCATTTGATCATGCAAAACACATTTCATCATGGCTTTGTTATCATAGCTGTACCAGACATGTGTGTGTTTGGTCATTTTACACACACACACACACACATACAGTACATCTAGCAGATCCAGCAGATCACCCAGTGATCTTCTTTAAATACGAAACATAATAACAAAAATAATTCTCTATCTACATTCACAAAATAATGAGTTACATACTGAAATATAGGGAAAACTCAGTAAATAAATCACTTTCCTGGGCAGAGATGCACATTACTTCAATTATACACCAATTGACTAAAGTCAATTTAGTAACGATTGGCAATTTAGTAGGGCAAGAACCTCACTTAAGGTGCTCCATGGTTATAAAATGGTCAGTGTTTATTTACAGAAAGAGGTTAATGTGCAGGAGAAAAAGATAAAATAATGCCAATATATGATTAATAGCATAATTAATAGATTATCAGTTGACTTTTTAGAAATGGAAGGAAAACGCATTATTCTATTCCTGAAATGGCATATTTGCATTGACAACCATAGTATAATAAACTAGTAAGATATCATACATACATATTTTTCAATAATCAGTCTTTAATCAAGACATGCTATCATCCTTGCTCTTGAGAAAATTTCTTATACAGATTATAATGTACTAGAGATAAGAGATTAAATTGGTTGGTGACTAATTTCTGTCCCTCCAATATCAGCAGTATGTACAGTAAAGAATCAAGTCTTTGTGTTACTTAAAGTTTGAACCTGTTTCTGAAAAGTTTAGCTTGTTGCAGAAAATCCAGCTTCTATCTACAGTATATGCCCTTTATAATAAGGACCATGAATAGTTTTCTTTGAACAAAGATGAGAATATTAACAACTGATCAGTAAACATAGTTTTCCTGTATCAATAGCTTACTCTAACATCAGAATATATTTTTTATTTACCAAGTTAAATATGATTAGAAAAATTCTATCTGATTAGAATTATGAGATTTATTTATTTATTTGCTATTTAAATTTATATGACTGCCCATCTCCCCCAACGGGGGACTCTGATGCTTACATTTCCTAGCTAGACTAATGTAACTATGGTTGTAAGTATTTGGAAAGAACATATAAGGGGGAAAAGAAAAGAAGAAAAGGTTGCATAACCTATATACATTTTTTTTTCATAATGGCACTCTCTCTACATTTTTCTTCCTTCTTGTTCTACCTATGAATTTCCTTTCCTGCTTTCCATTTCTATTTTAATAGAGCCTCAGCATTACTGGTGCCTTCTGCTGCTACTTAAGAGATATTTAAGAGATTAAGTCTTTCCACCTAAGCTCAATTAAGATAGACCTTTTCGTGACTACCAGCATGAATTGTTTGAATTTCTTCCTATTTACACTTCTCAAGGGTTGTTAAGTGCCTGTAACTCAATAGGTATTCCGAATATTTTATAAAGCATTTTCCTTAATTGCTGCTAATAGCTCAATGTTCTGACCATTAAAGCCCATCAAGATATTCTATTCATTGCCTTCCAGTGGAGACATGGCAGACTGAACAGCTGTGTCTGTGGGCTCCACAGACAGAACTGACGACGAGGTAGTTTTTTTGGGGCTTAGGCAGGTTTTTCCTGATTCCCTGGAGTGTTTTTCTGGACAAAGAAAATACTCGGAATCATCCCATCTGTCCTCCAGAACGGCATCTTGCAGCCAGAGGATCGCAAACAGTGTTCGCGTTAATCTGGTAAGAGATGCCGGAGGCTGGGATGTCACCATTTCCAAGTCGTGCTATAGCCTTAAGGGACATTAAGACCAGCCACCCCATTTCTAAATCACCCAATTTATATTTTTAAAATTTATGTACCCTAGGAGAAGCTTTTTACAGCAAGGAGAAGAGATCTCTCTTGGTGCTTATCGTTATTTTTGAGATTTTTAAAAATCTTTTAAAGTTCTGGCTTGTTTCCCATACAAATACTAAGGAGGATTGAGAGTAAATAATTGTCTCCCTGTTGTTATTTTTGCACTGAATTTGAAGATTTTAATATTTTCCTACACGCTGAATCTGCTGTTTTGAATCTTCAGCTTTCTGCCACTACTTTCCCTGGGGAGCTGCTTGTTATCATACTTTCACTTGTGTAAACACATCTCAGAACTTTTCTATTATCTTCTACTTTTGCTGGTTAAGTACCTAGGGGTTGCCATAATCTACTGCGTGAGACATGGAAGATTTCAAGCAGACTTTCTCAGATTTCCATCGAGACCTTAAACAGATTTTTTTTTACTCTGGTCAAGTTATTATGCAAGATATTCGAAACATTGTAGAAAACATCATCTTTAAAATGTGTCATCTGGCTGGGGATGTCCTGGAAGAAATTGAAGAACTTGACAATGATAGAAATGTTTCTACTGACAGTGAGATTGAGGCTTCTGTTGAAATGCCAGACGATGACCGGATTGTCGAGTCGAAGAAATTAAAGGGACAGATTGAATTGCAAACCTTAAGTGAAATTATGTTTCTGATGGAATGTTATGGGAAGGAAGGGGTCATTATCTATGGGAGGATTTTTGCTGAGAAGTTGGAGTTTTTAAGGGGGGAAATTGGGTGGTCTGATTTTTTTTATCAAAAATGCTTTGTGTGTACTGTGGAGATATGTAAATGCTTTGGTCTATTTTGAAGTGGGGTAAGGGTTTAAGAAGGTTCATCTGGATTGCATTTAGGGTTTGTTTGACTTCATTCCTATTTAATGATTTGGATTAAGATTAATAAGGTATAATAATACATTCTTGGTTTTAGGTTTAATATGATTAAGATTGTTATAATTGTAGTATTATTAATTATAAGAGCAGACAATTTATATGCTTTTAAGTTTGATCTTTATTATAGTGGACAGAAATGTATAGAATAATGGTGGGAAGGAAATAATTAAATAAATGTTGTCTTTGGGAGGGGAAGTTGATTAGGAGGTTTATATATTTTCTTTTCTTTTAATATAAGGGAAGGGAGCAGTTGTATTTAGTGATTTTTATAATGTGCTAATGGAATGATTTATAGAAATAATGTGATTTTTGTTTGATATAGAGTAAGGGATTGATTAAGGAAATTGCTCTATATTCTTGCTGTTAAAAGTCGGAAGTCACCTCCTTATGTAATCTAAAAAAAATTCTTCTTCTGTTTCACACCTCTTTAGTTTGTTTTTATTTTTTTATTTTTTTGCTTTTTTAACTTTGCTTTAAATCTAATAAAGTTCTTATGAAAAAAAAGGATATTCTATGCATTGTTTTTATAATTTTTAAATTGTTTTTCATGTTACGACTTATTTTTGTATAAGAAATATATTTAAAACTTGTATCAGATTGATGTAAAGAAGAGGAAGGGTGTAACAAAGCAAGAGATACGTGCCTATGTTGCAGTTTTCTCAGTTCCATAATGTTGAGATAAAAGTGTCACTGATCTTTTCTCAGTGTGCATGTGTTGCTAATTTTCTTAACAGAACTGTTACTTCATTCTGGTTCCTGTCTTCAGCTATTCTACCCATAGGATCCTTATAGTAGAAGAGAAGGATATTCCCATTTACAGCAACACACACAAATGCATACCACTGCTGATTACACTTTAAAACGTGCTGTGATTGAAGAATTTGGGCCCTGCAGATTCTTGTAACTGTTTCCAATAGCACAGCAGATCAAGCCAAGAAACCTAGGCACCTGAGCTAAATCTTGCAAGTGTTTTGTCTGTTTCCCTCTTTTCTTTCGCAGCTTTTCTCTTTCCATTATGAACATTCACGAGTAAAAAGACAAAGGCTGAGGAGTGCCCTAACCTGCTTAGCATACCTTCTGCATAAATAGATTAGTATTAATAGGTAAAGGGGACTGAAGGGCAATAGGTTGACTGAATAGGTTAAGAACTCTACTGTGGTCAAGATTTTTACAATAAATACAAGGCCATTTTTGGCACAGCATGAAAACAAATGTATCATCTGTGCCATTTTAATGATCTCTTAAGTAAAGATTACACCTTAGTCACATGAATAATCACATTAAATGCTAAATACTTCTTTATTTCATATGTCAAGGCAATACTTCAACTTTCATTTCCCAATATCACCTCAAATAAAGAAAGAGAGAATTCATAATGCTTCTTATCTATCTGACAATAACCTATATAAAGCTCTAATATGATAATAGGCAGAGTTTAGGGTGGCACAGAGTTTGAAGTATATAAGTAACTGAATTCAAACTGGGTGAGCTTCAGTAACTTTGATCCATCTTGAGAAAGTGGATTGAAGATGGTTCTAGCAATTTGTTTTCTTTTTCTTTTGTGCAGGGTGTGGTAGATGAAATTGTTGCTCTCTCCTCTGCACACAAGCAGCCTTGGTATCTTATGCTTCTCTATAGGCCTAGTTTATAATGTATTTATCCCTTCCCTCCATTCCAGGTACCATAGCAGTCATGAGTACATCTTCTAGGAAAAACACCTCATGGCAAAAATGCTGGAATGCTATCCTTTCAATGGGAAGCTAGCAATAAACTTTTAAACTGAACAGGGGAATTGTGGCTAGGAGAGTTTGTAGCTACTTATAGAAATTCCTCAGATTATCCATTTCTTCAAAAAGTTAAATGCATACAATATGTCCTGGAAATATGGATGGAAAAAGAGAGAGCTCAGAATTTATTTCCTTCTTACATGAAATCTAGAATTAGGTGGGTTGTTTATTTTGTTTGTTTCTTCAGTGATACATGGTGTTCTCTGCAATTTTTGGTCTACCAGAATGAAAGCAGTCACAAATCGCATATTTAATATCAGTTGTATTAGCTCATTGTTTTTTTTTCTAATCAGAATACTCATTAGTTTTTTTGCATAATTATAATTCTCTTAAAAGATTACATGTTACATGTGGCAATTTATCTTATGATTTATAAATAATGTTTTCCTCCTTATTTGCTACTTTGTAACTGTGTTGCATTAAATTCTGTCCACATACCTATCCTGTGTAGCTTGTGCAGAAAAAAAAAAGAAAAAAAGAAAGTTTTATCTTTGTTGGGAAACGTTCCATTTTGAACAGATTGGTTTGTTATATCACTCACAGACTGTCATCTGCAAACCCTGTGAACTTGAGGTGACAGGGTCAAGTCCAGATCACCAGCTTCTTCATAAAAGAAAAGAAAAGCCTTAAATGCTAGTGGATGTGGAATGAGGACAGGTAAAATGATCAAATGGTTGACAGTCCAACAAGGAAATGGCTAGCTTGATATGAGGGTAGAATGGAAAACATATCAAGCCTACTCCTTTCCAACACTGTACTTTGTGGCAAAAATCTATCTAGTCAGCATTCTAATATAGTGTGATGACTTAAGAATTATATAATTCTCTTATGTGCTGGTCACAATTTTACATTTTGTATTTATGTATTGTAATGGCTTATTATATGATGAGAGCTTTCTTTCTTTCTTTCTTTCTTTCTTTCTTTCTTTCTTTCTTTCTTTCTTTCTTTCTTTCTTTCTTTCTTTTTGTTTTTATGCTGTATGCCACTCAGAGTCACATTGTTTGAGTTGGGCAGCCATATACATCTTAAAAATAAATAAATAAAATAAATAATTTAAAAGTCCTAAATCATTGTGAAGTAGGCTGACCATACGTCTCATTTTGAACGGGACAGTCCTGTTTTTTTAGCATTTTCAACCTTCCCGTCGTTTTGATAAAAATCTCAATTTTGTCCCATTTTTTAAACCTGGTGGGAATGGCACAGAAGGAGGATCCGAGCTGGAGGCAGCCCGGAAGAAGAAGCCCTCCCGCCTATCAGCATGCAGCAAAGGAGGGACCAGGGGCGGGGTTTGCAGGCAGGAGCTGATTGCACAGACCAGGGGGCAGGGTTTGCAGGTGGGACCCAATTGCACAGACTGGGGGGTGGGGACCCATGTCATTTTCATGAATACGAAATATTACATAAGACCCCGTCCCGTTTTGCCATCCCAATGTCCCGTTTTTGTCTCAAGGAAATATGGTCAGCCTATTGTGAAGAATTCTGACTATTATCCTTTTCATCCATATCATTTCTAAGGTTGCTATTTCAAAGTTGTTATACTTACTAAAATAGTTATTTGTGGTAAAATGTTCTGTTAGCTTCTCCTTGTTCCTCTAGATTCAGCCTAGAAAATACATCAGGAACATATAATTCCAGAGGATAATTAGGATGGCATAGAGTATATCAACATTATTTCAGGACAATAAGCAACCCATTATTTGAGAGATTAGGCTTACTACTAAAGCCTAGGATATAGAGTCTACCACGGTAGAGGTGGGCGGGGATAAATCCAAATAATAAAATAAATAAATAAATAATAAATATTTCTGAGCCTGATATTTCTGGGCTTTACTTTTGAATTAATATGCCTAGTCTTTTCAAATTATGTTCAACAACAAGTTAAATAAAATGTCTGAAGGTCCAATAACATTAATGAACCTATCTATTATTAAACAAAACTCAAATGATGAGAAATTCAGCTGCTGAAAACATGGTAGCTTTTGGGTTAGTGCCTAGTGACAATTTTATTGTATAGATCTGCTTAGGAAAGTGAGCTATAAAGTTTACATCAGAACTATGGAAAGAAGAGTGTTCATGTGTTTTATTGCTTGTTTGGGGTATTTAAAATAGATTTTCATGGACTGAATAGATGTGGCAAAAGTAATATGTGTGTGTCACAGCAGAAGTATGGTACCAGCATATACATATAATAATGTATTTCTGTTAACTTAATTACTTTTTTTCATCATTAACTAAAGATTGTGACTCCTGGCAGAGCTTAACCCATTCCACATATTTGTGATTCATTTTTTCACAAGCAGTAAAGCCTGAATCTATTCTGAATTTATCCTGAATAAAAGGATCTGCCTTTCAATAGAAATGTTCTTCTTGACTAGTATCCATTTAATTGCTATTACCATGATATTCCCAACTGATTATGGGCTTTTTGACCCATATAGCAGAGGCAAGGTTCAAGTTATGAAAATCAGTCATATGGAATCATTATTGCTGAAGCTGATTTGCTTCTTCCTAAAATTGCAACAAAATGCAACAATTTTCACCTAAAAAATTGACTAATCAATTTGTCAACCTCCACGAGGGATGATTTAAAAACCGCTGTTTGACAGCTAGCAAAGACACTGTAAATTTGGAGATATTCTAATGATTTCTTAGGAAGAGAAACAACAAACTGACTGACAATATACAGAAGAAAAATATCCCTTTTCACACCAGGGAAGAATAATATGTATATTTGCAAGAAGACAAATTGCTTATTTGGAAGAAATATGGGGCCTATCTATGTTTGTTTGTTTTTGTTAAGCCACAGGTGAAATAATTCATCAAGGCAAGCAGCCTAGATTTTTATAGGAAATTTCCCATTTTTATAGGAAATGTCCCACATATATTTTATTTTAATAACTTTCACATTATTTCTTCTTTTGAATAAAATAACCCAGACCTATATTATTACATATAGTAAATTACATACCCTTATTTAACTTTTTGGAAAACACCGATGAGTATTCCATGTATAGCTAAGAAACAAAGAAATGGCTCATAGAACAAATCAATTCAGAGTTCTCACTCAAAGTGCAAATGACTGTGCTCAAATCATCCATTCGGTGAAGACCCAGTTCCATTGATATTTTTCCTTCAGTGACCTATTTCATGTCTAGCTGCTTCACTGATTTGCATACAACAAAATTGGCTCCTGAAGGACAGATACTGAAGCTGAAGCTCAAATACTTTGGCCACCTAATGCAAAGAGAGGACTCACTGGAAAAGACCCTGATGCTGGGAAAGACTGAAGGCAAAAGGAGAAGGGAACAGCAGATGATGAGATGGTTAGATAGCATCACCGATGTAATGACCATGAATTTGAGTAAACTCCGGGAGACAGTGGAGGACAGGAAGGCCTGGCGTGCTATGGTCCATGAGGTCACAAAGAGTCGGACATTACTAAATGACTGAATAACAACAAATAGGAAATTAAGTGTAGCTTAATGCAAAGACCAAATACAAAGAGTGATCATCATCATCATCATCATCATCATCATCATCATCAAATATTTTGTTCTGTAGGAGAGCTTGATCATTGGAAGGATAATGGTGTATTTCAGATGGGTTCTAAGTATAATCCAACCATGTGATCAGCAGCTAGTAATATTAGATTTTGGTCTGTATTAAAACTCTCTTAATTGATAAGGCGTATTATAAATAAGGAGATTGGGCCATGTATGTTGTTTCATCTGATTCCTTGTGTATGTTTCCCCAGACCACTCATTTCAAACCTTACTGGATTGAGTTGCAAGGTCCAAAAGCCATTTCCATTCATGTTGCTTGTATTCAGTTCAGTACATTAAAAACTATAGTTGAGAGGCAGTTGGGTACATGTAAAGGATTCAGGGATCTTATGGGACTTGTTTATTTCTCATGATTATGAGGAATACATGAAGGTGCCTCCCCTGATATACTATTTGAATATGCAAGACAATGAAACACCAATTTCTCCCTAGGAAGTCATAACTGAGTTAAATTCCTGGAATTAATGATGTCATTTCATTTCTCAAAGATTTCTAGAGTGCAAATGAGCCCTATCAGCCATTTTTATACAAAGGTTTTTGATGCATAACATATGGGACTAATATTAGACACTTTTTGTATTACCAGTACACAAAGTAGCAGGTTATTAAGGAAGCCAAGATAAAAAGAAGTTTGGGCTAGTCACTTAAAACCTTTTTTTTAAATATAATTCAGGTAGTAGAGATAACAATATAAATTACCAGATTATAAAGCATAAATGCTCTTCCAGGCTGGCACTGATATTATCTGATCTTTGACTCCAAGTAAAGACTTTTTTCCCTTTGATTCAGGACTTGGGATCTGCAGTCTGACCATGTCTTCGTCTCTTAAGTGCCTCTTTGTCATTTATACAGACTATTGTTTCTTTCATTTGTTGTTTTCTATTTCACTTGTTTATTTTATGGATTGTACCCTGTCACAAACTCCCCTGGGCTATTAATATGTTTAATTAATTAAATAAGTCCTACAAAAAGGTAAATTTGAGAAGAGGGTATTAAATGCAATGTGTGTAACTGAGCTACATAGTCATTTCTTTTTAGGTCCAACATTTGGTCGCCAACTGTAAAGAGAAAGAATTCAAACATCTATAGTTATTTATTTACTTACTTTTTGCATTCTTTCTCTTTCTTCAGAAATTCAGAAAGGGAGCTAGAATTACATTTTTCTGTGTTGGTGCTTAGAATAAAACCACCCCAAATGTGAGATAAAGAAACAGAAATGATGAATTCCCCTGGCCCCTGGGTGGTGCCTACTGAGCTGTAAGAGCATACTGTAGAAGTCCTTCTTTGTGATTTGAATTTTTCTAAAAGAAAAATTAGTTTATCACTGTAACAGGAATATGCACAAATGTGCACAGAAAGTTGGGAGATAAAAGCTCCTGAAAATTTAATACAATCTATAGTTAGTTGGAGATTTATTAAAGCTTTGCTTCAAGCAAGTCATTTCATTTTCAGGAATCCAATTTTAATGAAATGAAGGAGGTTGACCACTGGTTCCCTTTTATATTAGTCTGCAATTTTTCCCCCATACAATTATACCTTGTTTCCCAAGTCTCAAAGGAATGGCATTTTTAATATTTTGAGAAGATAGTTTTCACCTTAAGCTGCTACGGTCTGCATTGATGGTGGGGGTGGGAGGGTAAGTGACCTGTTTGATAAGGAGTACCGTTAATTCCGCATTTGCGGAAACATTAGAGCCATTTTTTAAAATCAGGGGCACATCTTCCAGTCCATTCAGTGCTGCTTAATGATGCCTTTAAAATGATTGAAAGAACATCCAGGAGAGATGATTGAAGGAGCACATAAGCTAAAATGGATTTTGTTTTCCATGCAGGCCAGTCTGCACCTCCCCTTTTTCAGAATTCTGCAATTTTTGTAATGGCTCATTAACAGGTACTGAATGATATACTGTGTTGTCAGATTATAAACATTAAAACTGGAATAATGTGTCCTATATGTAATTAACAGCGTAATCGGGGGCAGGGGGCTTACACTGAAAGAAAATCTCTTTAAAATGGGAGTAAAATTTTCAAATTTCAGTTAAATAATTTGGTGACCTTTTTATTTTTGATGTACTTGAGCTGTAAATTCTGTGTATTATTTTTCACTTATAACATTAAATAAGTTTTGCCCATAGCTGAATAATTTGCATTTCATTATTAAATTGGTTCAGATACCTTCCTTAGGCAAGGACATACGTGAGATGTTGCATGCTTTTTGCCGTGGTAGTTTGTTACTGATTTTAATTTTGGAAGAGGGCTGTGCAAAGTTTTTGAAAAAGGTGCTTCACAATGTGGGGGAGTGAAGTACTTCTCCCTGAATCATTACCTCGCCATATCTTTTGTAACATTATCTCCACACTTTGGGAAGCTGCTCAGGGCTACTTTGTGCACTCATTGCAGTTTATGCACAACTGCTCTGTGACTGTGACTGTGACTGTGACTGTGCATGCAAACAGGCAAGAGCACATTCCAAAGCAGCCATACAAGCCCTGCAAAAGTCACAGCCAATTTAAGGATGCAAGAGAGGTGCTTCGTCCATGTTGCTGCATGTTGGGGAATACCTCTTTTGAATGTTTTGCATAGCCCTCATAACGTTACTGTAAACGTTTATTCATTCATCTAGATATAGTTTGAATTCCTGTTTCATCATTATTGTAAACTGTCTTGATATTTTAAAGGTAAGCAGTAAGGAGGGTTTCTATTTAGGTAGTGTGAAGAATACCTTGACTCCTGGCAATTACATGAAAGTATCAATGAGTTTTCTTGACAGCAATACGGAAGTAGTTTGTCACTGCTGCCTTCTTTCTTTCAACTTCTCAGCTGGCATATACAGTAGCTTTAGGATATCTGTGGTCTCTCGTCTAAACTCTGTTTCTGTTTTTAATGATCTGTTAAAGCTAGGTGCTGCTATCTGCTACAATGCTAAAAGAAAGTGACGGAAACTGCCTCACCAAAAAGTAGGAAAACATAATACTTTAGATTATTTATGTAGTTTGATTTATAGGTACACTCTAAAATGTATTTATTTATATATACAGTATGTATGTGTACATATACATATGCATATGCATATACATATGCATCATATACATATACATATACATATACATATACATATACATATACATATACATATACATATACATATACTTGCCATTGATATGCGTGCAGTAATAAACGTTGTTAATATATTGTATGTATAAATATATATATGAATTTGCAATGTTGAAAGCCGCCTAGAGTCCTCTGATAGGGAGGGGATAGGCGGGGTATAAATATGAATAATAAATAATAATAATAAATATGATGTACAGTTCCAAAAGGGCTCTAGGCAGCTTATATAGTACTTTTTCAGTATTATTATTTTTCTTTGTTATACATGTAGTCCTTGCTTAACGACCACAATTGGGACCTGAATTTTGGTTGCTAAGTGAGCCAGTCATTAAGTGAATTTGACCTGATTTTGCAACCTTTTTTGTGGTGGTCATTAAGCAAATCACCACAATCATTAAGCGAACCACGTGGTTATTGAGCAAATCACGTGGTTCCCCCTTGATTTTGCTTTCTGGAAGCCGGCTAGGAAGGTTGAAAGTGGCAATCATGTGACTGCAGGAAAATCTGAAAACCTGGTTCTGCCACCTAGCTTGGGACGAGAAAGGTAATAGCTCCTCCTGTGGATGGCTAGTACCATAATCCCCTCCCTATTTTTAATACCAATTCGCCTAGATTGGATTTTATACTTATTTATTATATTGTTTGTTGTAATTTTATATGGTATTTTTAATTGTATTTTTTATTGTAAACCACCCAGAGTCCCCCGATTGGGGGAGATGGGCAGTCATATACATTTAAATAATAAAATAAATAAATAAATAAATAAATAAATGTGAACTGGTTGCCAAGTGCCCAAATTGTGATCACGTGGTGGCGGGGATGCTGTGACGGTTGTAAGTGCGAGTACCCGTCACAGGTTGGTTTTCCCAGCACCATCGTAAGTCTGAACTGTCACTAAACGAATGGTTGTTAAGCGAGGACTACCTGTATTTCACCAATACAAGTAAAAATACATTTAAAAAATAAGGAAAGCAATAATTCAAATGACACAATCATTTTCATTTTATGTACTTCTCACTTTCAATTTACAAAGCTAGTTGTATAGACCAGAGTGATATTTACTGAAATCTTTCTTTATAAACCACAGGTTGCTGTCAAAAGTGAAATGATACAAGCAAACGTACAGTACAAAACCTGCTGAAAAATGTTGAACTTTAAAGTTGGTTTTTAATTAGCTGTGAAGAACCCTAACAAGAAATTAAAAATTGCCTAGCAAGTAGCCATTGGACTATCTCTTGTTTACAATGCAGCATGAAACTGCCTGTTCCATAGCTTGCTTAAACTGAACAGAAATGAGACAATGTGCATTAAACAGTGTCATTTACACAAATTAAAAAGATGTGACTGACAGGCAGAAGAGATTGTCTGTCTGTCTGTCTGTCTGTCTGTCTGTCTGTCTGTCTATCTATCTATCTATCTATCTATCTATCTATCTATCTATCTATCTATCTATCTATCTATCATCTATCTATCCTCACCCATTCAGAAATACACTTTATAATTCCAGATGCTACCCTAAAAGGCATTATTGGTTCTGTGTAAATATATAGCCAGTATGGTGGTTGAGGTATTGGACTAGGACTGAAAAATCCTTGGTTGAATTTCAGCTTATCTCACACAATTATACATATGACATCTATAGTTACAAAAAAACCCAACAAAACAAAACATGGAATGCAAAGATTGGAAGAAACATTGGAGATAATTGAATCCAACCCCTGCCTAGTGCAGGAATTTTTTTCCTTTTTAGGTGGGCTTTTTTATTATTTTAAATACCTAGCGAAAATAGACGGTGGACAACCTGATTTTATTTTGGGTTTTTTTTGTCTTGAATTTTTCTACTCAGGAGATTGTTTGAGATTCTTCTGTTCACTGCCCACAGTTGTTTGACTGGATGGTAGGAAAATGTTATTAATAAATAAGAAATAGACATTGAAATTATTGAAATTGGCTCTCTTTAAATCTAGTGTCCATGTACAATTATTTTCCAACTTCTCTTCCTTAGTATCCTGAAACCCATGTTTATGTGGTTACTTCTCAAATTTTCTATGGTTTTTACCAGTTCAACTAGCACTTCCCTGTTGGTTAGGATCAAATCTAGATGAGCCAATCCCCTGTCTCTTCTCCAAACAGTCAGAAAGAACATTGAGGAAGTTGGGGAAGTTGCCATCTTGGCTGAGTTAAGATAAAGTTCTTTAACTTGGTCATTGACCAGCCTACATAACATAAAACAAAAAATAAAATAAGATTAAAAGAAAAGATAAAGAAAGCAGTGAAATAGAAAAAATAAATTGAACAAAGCCAGCACAGATGAAATTTTCTTAATTCAGGTAAACCATTTGGAACATTTAAGCTTTTAGCACTAGTGTTTCAGTGAAGAGACCGTTATAAATATAGCTAGAAAAACAGATATATGGTACAGTTAACAGTTAATTGTTATTTTTAAACTTGGTATATGTTTAGTCATGTTAAACATTTCCTGGTGAGGTTCTATCAAATCTTGCTGCATTAAACAAAACTTGGCAACATTATACAGTATGAGAATGCATTGCTCTGATCAGCTAAAAGACAATTGAGATTTAAAAAAATCAGTAGCCTAGGTATTGAGTTAATGAAGGTATGATAAATTTGTGTTGCGAATCTTGATATGATTGACAGCAAAAAAAACCTAATGGCCTGTTGTTTCAATGACTCCTGACATTTATTATATTCTGGAATCTCCCTTCCAGGACTGCAGTTCTTGGCAGAGTTAGTTTTCCAATAGAAGTTCAGGTATTGATGAAATTCCAGGGGCGTTTGCCTGGGGAGGGGGGCAAAAGGGGCAAATAACAACACAAGTGTTAAGCAATTGTGACATATGCTCTGACCTTTTTGCCTATGTGTTAGGATGACATACACATATAAGTAAGGGACAGAGCTTGCATCACAATATTGCAACACTCATTTCATCATTCTGACAAAACTGTTGGATTCTGCAGATGCCTCTGGAAGTCTCCCACTATTTCTGTGTCCATCCTTCCTAAAATTTTGGTAATCTAGTCCACAAGTGCATTATTTTTATCTTCTAACAATCTTGTCGCTTTATAGCACTCCCCCTACTAGAGAGAGTGTGTGTGTTTCCTTATATTCTTACCCATATTTTCTTGACTGGATCCTCATACTTAGATTCCTGGATCTGAATACATATGTATACTTCCCTCATATCTAATGCCAATCCTTATTTTATCTGTTCTAGTCCTTTCAATAAGTTACCCCCTTCAATCCTGCATTCCGCTCATGACTTTTGTCCCACCAGGTTTTAGTGTTGTTTACTAATAATATTTACTTTCCAATGAAGGAGAATATTTGTAGCTCAGGGTTGAACTGTGGAGTCCTTGGTGGTCTCTGAGCCTTGTTGTTTTCTTGCAGATGTTTCATTGCCAGACTAGGCAACATCTTCAGTGCGAAAAGGGAGTGGGACTTGCTCTATGGTATATACCACGATATATCATGGTATATGAACAGAGTGTCAGGGTTCATGTCTATGAATCCTGCCATTAGAATTAATAATGGCTTAGTGCTTGCATAGTAGTTGGGAGGGGGAAGGACAGTTGAGTGTTATGTCTGCTGCTGGAAGCTAGAGACAGCTCGGCCAAGGTCACGCACCTGCAACGGAGTGGAGATGGGACCGTTTGCTCCATGAGATCATCGTTGGTGAATTGGCGCGCAAAGGGAAGGGTTAAGAGAGCATAGTTTGGTGGGAATCAGTATTCAAGTCTTTAGGAGTGCTTCAATGAACATGTATCCTGAATAAAGCTTTATCTGCATTTCAATGAATTGCATGGAGAAGTGTTTATTGGGACATTGTTGTTGAGATCATCACACAGAGAGCAAGTCCCACTTCCTTTTCGCACTGAAGATGTTGCCTAGTCTGACAATGAAATGTCTGCAAGAAAACAGCAAGGCTCAGAGACCACCAAGGACTCCACAATATTTACTTTCCTGAATTAAGACTTTCACTTCGTCCTGTTTGTTTCTTATACTCTGTGTATTAGTACAGAGACAATAGAATCCTTAAGTCACAAAGCTTGATCTTTCTCCTCCAGTTCCAGTATTGGTAGCCCACTATTTTCAGGGGTGTCTTCTTTTGCTCAAATGGAATTTAAATTAAACCCCTCCAGATTAGGTTTGCAAAACATATTCTCCCTAGTTTTCATAAAATGTAGTCCATTTATTGCTAGGACTCCCTCATTTGGGAAAAAAATACTTTCCATCATCAAAGAATCTAAACTTCTTGGCCAGCTCATGTAAATGTGTGGCAAATCCAGCGTGTCTTATCAATGGCCATGTAATAGTTTTGTAATTGCTTTGTCTCATTGCCAGGTCATTTGTAACTTCATGATGGTAATACTTTTAAGTATATCTTTTTATTTCCTGTTTTATTTGGCCACAGAATGAAGCATTCTGACCAGACCTTTATGCTCTAATTTGATTTGGGGCCTTACGAATTTCAGTTATTTATGCTGGCCTTCACGATTCATTTAAATTAATAAAAAGATGCTGGAATTGGAATGTAAATGGAGGATTTCTCTTTGATAATTACAACTTACTGAAAGAAATAGCAAGGCTGGAATAGTTATCTGTTAACTGAAACTGATGACAGGAAGAATATAAAGAATTAGAAGTATAATGGCTGTTGTGGGTCTTCCGGGCTGCGTGGCCGTGTTCTGGAAGTTGTGGTTCCTAACGTTTTGCCAGCATCTGTGGCCAGCATCTTCAGAGGGCAGGAGCACAGATAGAAGCAAAATGTCTGTGCCCAGGTAGAGTGGCAGTGTTCTATTTATAGAGCTAAATTAGAGGAGATTAGGTGGGGTTTTTTGTTGTGTTGAAATGTTAACGAGTGGCTGATGAGCGTGATTAGCATGTTCATTGTGAGAAGTATTCCCATGTCCTGGTGGTTGGACTGAGTTCGTTGACCTTTTGCAGGCTGTGTTTTTCAGGACTGGTAGCCAGGTTTTGCTAATTTTTAAACTTTCTTCTTTTTTATTGTAACTGTGCTGGTGTTTGTGAATTTCAATGGCTTCTCTGTATAATCTGGTGTAGTGGCTTTTGGTGTTGTCCAGTATTTCTGTGTTGGTGTAATGGGTGCCGATTCCAAAGCCTGTTTTGGCACCCATTACACCAACAGTCTGGTTCCGGTTCGTGGATGACACCTTCGCAATTTGGAGTCATACTGAAGAAGAACTGGAGAAATTTCTGGACCACTTAAATGGCATCCACCCCAATATACAATTCACTATGGAAAAAGAAACTGATGGCAAACTTCCATTTTTAGATACGCTGGTCATACGCAATCCGGACCTCAAACTAGGACACAAAGTATACAGAAAACCCACCCATACGGACCGATATCTACACAAAAATTCCAATCACCACCCACGACAAAATAGAGGCATGATCAAAACCTTGGTGGATCGTGCTAATCGAAACTGTGAAACCCAATTTCTCAACAATGAACTTAACCATCTGAATTGGGTCCTACAGGCAAATGGCTATTCCAAGAATGAAATATAAAGAGCCATCAAACCAAGAAAACAACATCCAACTGAAGAAAAACAGCCCCCCACAAACAAAGTATTCCTGCCCTACATCAAAGGAGTCACTGACCGCATGGGAAAACTGATGGAAAAACACAACTTTCAAACAGTCTTCAGACCCACCAGAAAAATACAACAAATGCTAAAATCAGCAAAAGACAAAAGGGACCCCCGCACCGCTGCAGGAGTATACCGCATACCATGCAGCTGTGGACAAGTATACATCGGAACCACAAAATGAAGCATTCACACCAGGATAAAAGAACATGAAAGACACTGCAGGCTACAGCAACCGGAAAAATCTTCAGTAGCTGAACATGCTCTCAAGCAAACGGGACACAAAATCCTATTTGAAAACACAGAAATACTGGACAACACCAAAAGCCACTACACCAGATTATACAGAGAAGCCATTGAAATTCACAAACACCAGCACAGTTACAATAAAAAAGAAGAAAGTTTAAAAATTAGCAAAACCTGGCTACCAGTCCTGAAAAACACAGCCTGCAAAAGGTCAACGAACTCAGTCCAACCACCAGGACATGGGAATACTTCTCACAATGAACATGCTAATCACGCTCATCAGCCACTCGTTAACATTTCAACACAACAAAAAACCCCACCTAATCTCCTATAATTTAGCTCTATAAATAGAACACTGCCACTCTACCTGGGCACAGAGATTTTGCTTCTATCTGTGCTCCTGCCCTCTGAAGATGTTGGCCACAGATGCTGGCAAAACGTTAGGAACCACAACTTCCAGAACACGGCCACACAGCCCGGAAGACCCACAACAGCCATTGAACTCCGGCCGTGAAAGCCTTCGACAATACAATTAGAAGTATAGTTAAGAAGAAATCATCTTCTTCCTCTTCCTATGAATTTGTGTGATTCCTAAATATGCAATCCACTACATCATAGCTGACTGTAAAAATATGAAAATTCCTCATTCACTGCTTGAAAATTTGATATACATGCATACATGCACAATATGATGTAAGTCTGTACTATGTGTGCTCAATATACATATGTATATATTAAAGACAGCATTTACCAAAAGGAAATTTGCATATAAAATAATACATTAGGAGTAAAAGTTAAAATTCCCTTGAGTCTTGAGAACAGTACAGAAATACTTTGTCTTTGCTTTCTTCCAGGATGAGGTTTTGTTGTTGTTTTTTTTACTTTTCTGTCTAACCTACAGCCCTGGAACTTCTGAACTTGAATTCCCATTCAAGTACTATCCAGGTTGAACCCTATTCATCTTGTTCAAGAATAGCCAAGATTGGCTGGTGTTGCCACTTGCATTAAAACAGAATATTGTAATGTATGTTACAAACCAAACTAATATGTTAATCAAAATTGTATACAAATTATATACAAAGTTTGTTTTTAGGGAAATGAAGATTTTACTGCAAGTTTTGGAAAATAATTGGCATAAAAATGTATAGAACCTGATTACATGTCACACTGACATGGAAGAGATTGGGGATAAATTTGCAACATTATGTTAAATAAAGTTAGAATTGTAATCTATTTATAATCAACTTCATGATCTTAATTTCACTGCAAATCATAAGATGATTTAGTAGTTTAAAGTATGTAATTTAGGGAAAACACTGTGAACAGGAACAGCTTATAAATGATCAGTAACTGTGTCTAAAATTTTAAAGAACTGCTGCTAATCAGTATATTGTAGGCAATACTAAGTTATATACACTCAATAGAAGGTAGTTTCCTTCTGTCTTTTTGCATCTAAAATGTGGTACTTTTCATGTTTAATCCATATACTGTACAAGCAGCTGAGAGTATGAAAAGATCATTACTTTAGAAAATAATTAAATATCAACAGCTCCATGAGTCCCAGAGAAGAAGGGAGTCTAAATCAGTGTTCCTTCCCAAACAGTTGCTTTTATGCTGTTCTGAAAGGACACAAACAACCCCATTAGCTTAATTGGAGAATAGTTGTGCTTGCGGATTTCATGTAATGTATATCAGCATTTTTACTTCTCTCTTTTTCAGGAAGAAGTATGTAGAATTCAGGCAACCTCACAGAAAATAGCTGTTCAGTTCTGGGGCTTACCTGGTAAAAATATGCTCTTTGACCCAGATGAGCTAACCATAGTCAGCTGTTCTCAGAGAGCAAAAAGATGACCACTTGGCCATCACAGAGATAGATGCCCTTTGACAGTTTTGACAAGTACTCGCACACACAGGTATACCACAGCAGTTTTGTGTGTGTATGTGACTTCTTTTTCTTTTTTTTTTGCAAACCATGCCAGCTGTCCTGGTCAGACCAGAAAAAGAAGGCAGAGTAAAATGCAGCAATTTGATTTACCAGTTTCAAATTCAACTGAATCAATGATCTTATACACATTTAATCAAGCATTATCTTGGCCCCCGTGTATATTTCAGCATCAAAATCCTTTCTTCAAGATAATATCAAATAACTTATCCTAAATTTTATGCTATTAGAGGAAATCACATACCCCCTGAGAGGATAAAGATTACAGCATTTCTCTCTCTCTCTCTCTTTTCCCCCAAAGATATTATCTTAAGATGGTTCACATTCATTGCAGGAAAAGCCATTTAGCCATTACAGAGGCAGATGCCCTTCGATAGCTTTGACAAGCAGAATGAATCATCATAGATATACTCTGTAGGCTTAGAAGATAAATGTGTTTTCTCATTTTTTTAAAAGATGAAAATATCTGTATATCTACTGTGTTCTTAAAAGCTGTCAATTAGTCTGTGTGGAATGTTCAGAGTGGTGTGAATTCAGTTACACTGAAACCCTATATTCACTTTCTTGAGAATATGACCCTGAACTTATGTGAGGGTGAACTGAATATGTCAAGATTTGATGGCCTCTGTTCCAAAAGTAGCTGGCCATTCTGTTTCTATCACTGGCCTTTGCAGAACGAGAGGAAAGAGGTGGAAAAGTGACAAGAGCAATTATATTTACATTAGTAAATATAAATATAAATTTCTGGGGGCAAGATATATTTAACTAGTCCTGCCAGTGGCCTATCAAAATTCCTTATGTCAATCTAATTAAACAATGGAACAAATGAGCAATAAATTTCAGTGTTGTCATTTTTATAGGTCTTTGAATGCTCAAAAACATTGGTTGCTTTTTTTTCATTATTCCCAAGAAGAAGCTGCCAAAACAACAAACAATACAACCAAGATAGAAATTAATAAGATATATAGTTAAAATAATACATTATTATAGGCATGTACCTAATTTTGTCCAGAATGTATTTGTAGATTTTAGTGTCATCTAATTATTAATTGTTATGTTCTCTGTACTAGAAAATATAACATGTGACAGTGAACTATTTTATGGACTTCTGTACCAGCATTTTAATGTATTTATGTTTCCACTGGAGTGTTTCATAGAAACACTATACCAAGTTGGCATAGAGGCCTGGAAATGATTTGGATGTTGCTTCAAAGCTATACTGTATTCTTTAGCTGCAAAGAGCATTTGGTTGCAT
Organism: Charina bottae; assembly: GCA_023362775.1. Classification (NCBI taxonomy): domain Eukaryota; kingdom Metazoa; phylum Chordata; class Lepidosauria; order Squamata; family Charinaidae; genus Charina; species Charina bottae. Next base: position 88,962,658 of record JALMGJ010000004.1, on the reverse strand, counting down.
TGTTCACATGTATTTGAAAAAATAAATAAATAACTGGAATATCATTTTTTAAAAATTCTTGTTTGAAAAAATAACTGCATCTTTACTGAAACAACAAAAATTTATTCAGGATCTATGGCTAAAGCCAATAAGAATTCCTCCCTCCCTCCCTAACTTGACAGCGTGAATTACAAACACCTATAAATCATGCAAACATGTACAGTATCTATAAAAATATTAGCAATTACCATTTGGAAATAAATGTTTTCACTTCAAATATAATTGATATTTATTTGATAAAATTACTTAAATGTGACTTAAGCATCCTTACCTTCAAAATTATTAAAGCTATTGGGAAGTGTTTGCACTGTTCATCTGTGACTCTAAAAGAATCTTCTGGTTTCAGATTTGATCTATTGTTATTAAATAGCACCAAAATAATTTATACTGTCCTGAAAAACGTTTGTGAGTGTATAAACGGATAGGTGGAAGAAAGATGCTTATATATATGTTGTAATTTCAGATGTGATGAACATTTTCTGAAGTTGATTCATACTGCTATCATCATTTGAATGCAATGAATAATAACTCTATGTAGCAAGAACATCTAAATCATACAAGTATTTAAATCTCTGTTTTACAGTAGGATTTTAAAAATTCATAACTGAGTTACAAATAGCAGAGGTTATTGTATCATTATAATATATATAATATCTTTGATAATAGTCTGTTTCTTTTCACAAAGTTGTTGTTTCTGTGGTTGTTGTTAAATTTATATGCCGCCTGATTCCCAGCAACTCCGGGTAGTTTAAAAATTGTTAAAAACATTTAAAAACTAGGAACAATACAAAAACACAAAAACCTCACAAAACAAAAGAACAGAGATTGCAGAGAAAACAAGCCCATATGGGAACAAGGGAAAGGAAGAAAGGGACACCTCAATTATCCTTGCCAAAGGCCTGGGTGAGAGCTATTTATTCAGGGCCCTTTGAAATACCAATAGGGTGGGGGCCATTTAAATCTCGGGAGGAACCTCATTCCAGAGAGAGGTGCTGCTAGAGCAAAGACATGCTTCTGGGATCCTGATAGGTGGCATTGTTTAATCAATATAATCCAAAGTGTGCCAACCCTGCCAGATTCAACCAGACACTATGGGAGACAGGTGGTCCTTCAAGTAACCATGCCCTATGCCATGTAGGATTTTATAGGTAGCAACCAGCACCTTGAATCACATCCCAAAGCAGACTGGCAACCAGTGCAGCTTACAAAGCAGAGGTGTTACATGGGCATACCAAGGCATGCCCATCACTGCCCATACCGCCCATCAGCTGAAGAATGTGGGTGGTCTTCAGTAGAAGCCCCATGTAGAGCACATTGCAGTAGTCAAGCCATGAGGTGAGGACATTAGTGACTGAAGGGTCCACTTATCAGCAGGGTCCCCTGATCTAGGAAAAGCTTGTGCGGGCACACCAGATGAAGCAGGGCAAAGGCCTTCCTGGCAACAGCTGCCACCTGCTCATCAAACAGAAGCTGTCAGTCCAGGAAGACCCCCAAATTGTGCACCACCCTTGAATGGGGAAGTGCAACCTCATTCAAGGTCAAGGTTGCAATATTTCCATATCTGGGCAATCCAGACACCCACGGCCACTCAGTCCTGGTAGGGTTGAGTTAGAGACAGTTCTTCCTCATCCTAACCCACACACCCTCCAGGTGCTGAGGCAGAACCTTGACAACCTCACTTGGCCAGCCTGGAGTCAAAAGATATACAGTAATTGGGTATCATCAGCATACTGATGATATGAACCCCAAACTGGAAGATGACCTCACCCAACAGTTACATGTACTGTAAATGTTGAAAAGGAGGGGAAAGAGAATAGAAACCCCACAAGGAGGTGCCTAGGGGGTGTTCTCTCCCTACCAACCAACATCAACTGGAACCAGCCCCAGAGAAAGGAAGAGAACCACCATAAAATTGTGCCCTCAATTCCCAACCCATGGAGCCATGTTGAAGTCAACTGAATCCTTTTGTTAAAGAAACCCAGTGAATCTTTACAAATATAAGTATTCATTTCAGAAGACTTAATTATACTGAGGATATGAATAGAATTGGTAAATGTATCATTGGGCTAATAAATTATATTGAGTAAATGGATTATAATGAATACATTATAAATGAATTACATGCAAGCACATTAATAGGCTATATTAAATAATTCTATTTTATTCAATCAACATTTTATCCTAATTTTATTAGAAGAAAACCATAGGTTTAAAAATAAATGTAGACCTTTCTGAATATTACAATTAATATTAAAAAAGAGCAGCTTACCATTATTTTGGAAACTTCTACAAATATGTCACCTCCACCAATTAACTTTATTTCAAACTTTAGTATCTTTTTTTTCATTTTAATGAAACTAACTGTTATGCATAAGCTATGATCCCGAACTTGGCATGCATTAAGACTAGTCATGTATATTCAATGATAAAATAATGTCTGGTCATTTTATAGAATTATACTCTGTCATATGTTAAATTTCTATCCATACAAGTGTAGCATAAATAAAATTCTAGGTAAAATATTGACCACATTAATCCATTCTCCTAGAATTTTATATTTGCAATATCTCCTTTTCAAAGGATAAGTTTTAGTATTCCTAAAAATAATTGAGAAATGTAATAAAAAAAACTATATCAAAATATATTTTAGCAGATGAGCAGCTATAGGAATTTGTTTAATAAATAATAAATTTAAAATATTATTGTAGTGTAGAGCTTTCCAAACTTTTCATGTTGGTGGCACACTTTTTAGACATGCATCATTTCGTGACACACTCTTACAGCAGGGCATCATTTTGCGACACACTCTTTCAGCAGGGCACAAGGCAGGCACTAGGACCTGTGCGGAATCACAGCAGGTTTGGGGGCAGCCAGGCACAAGGCAGGCACTAGGACCTGCGCGGAATCCTGGCAGGGCTCGGAGGCAGAAGCAGCCGCGACACACCCAGACACTGCAGCCGACACACTAACGTGTCCCGACACACAGTTTGGAAAGCTCTGTTGTAGTGGATAAGTATATAAATCAAAAGAGGAATTTATCAGCTACAGTATGTCCCTAATTAGAATCATATAAAGGAACTGTTCATAGTTAGAATCAAATCAGGATGTCCTCTGAGTGATTAAAAAAGTCATGATGGTGGTGGTGACAGTGCTATTGAAGCTCCACATATTTGTCTGTATGTGTGTATGTGTGTTGTATATGAGTCGGTGCCAGAGTGTTGTAGTGTTTAAGGTGGTGGATTAGAAGCAGAGAGACCCAGGTTCTAGTCCTCCATTAAGCAGAGAAGTTGGCTGGCATGCATGCATGCTATAGCCTTGGAATCAATCTGGTTTACTTTTTATTAACAGGAAGCAAAACACCAATACTGGTATTTACAGTATGTCTACTGGTTTTCTCTTGAAACATAACTATATTTTCATCAATCGAATAATCTACACCCAGTCTCAGTATCTCTTGCTTTTCTGACGGTGGAGCATTTACAGAAGAAATGTTCTTGCTTCATTGTTTCTATCATCCTGTGAAGAGGTGTCCAACACTGTATGGTCAAATTATTTTGGTTGGGGAAATAATAATACAGGACAGCAGAAATCCAGGCTTTTAGAGTCTAAACAAAAAGAGAAGAAATGTGACTTAATCTAGGGCCTCTCATGTTGGAATTCTGCATGGAAGTTATTTGTATCATCTATTTCTTACATTATTTCAAAAAATATATAACAGTAAAATGGGGAGGGGCAAAGAAAGGCACATTTAAAGAAATTACTGTGTCCTTCCTCCTAGCATACTGTGCATTGATATGTTTCACATTCTGCCTCTTCCAAGAGAGAGCACAATGCTTCCCTATGCAAGTCCTGGGTTTAGGAAAGGAAAGTGTGAAGTCCACACACTACTAGAATCTCATTAGAGATGCCAGTGAAAATTTCAGACTTGGATCTAAATATATGTTTTAGGTCCTTCCTTCCTTCCTTCCTTCCTTCCTTCCTTCCTTCCTTCCTTCCTTCCTTCCTTCCTTCCTTCCTTCCTTCCTTCCTTCCTTCCTTCCTTCCTTCTATATGGCTTCCAATTCAGAATGACCCTGGGTTTTGTTGTTGTTCAGTCGTTTAGTCGTGTCCGACTCTTCGTGACCTCATGGACCATAGCACGCCAGGCCTCCCTGTCCTCCACTGTCTCTCGGAGTTTACTCAAATTCATGTTCATTACATCGGTGATGCTATCTAACCATCTCATCCTCTGCCGTCCCCTTCTCCTTTTGCCTTCAGTCTTTCCCAGCATCAGGGTCTTTTCCAGTGAGTCCTCTCTTTGTATTAGGTGGCCAAAGTATTTGAGCTTCAGCTTCAGTATCTGTCCTTCCAATGAGCAGTCAGGGTTGATTTCCTTTAGGATTGACTGGTTTGACCTCCTTGCAGTCCAAGGGACTCTCAAGAGTCTTCTCCAGCACCACAGTTCGAAAGCATCAATTCTTCGGCGCTCAGCCTTCCTTATGGTCCAACTTTCACAGCCATACATTACTACTGGAAAAACCATAGCTTTAACTATACGGACCTTTGTCGGCAAGGTGATGTCTCTGCTTTTTAATATGCTGTCTAGGTTTGCCATAGCTTTCCTCCCAAGGAGCAAGCGTCTTTTAATTTCATGGCTGCAGTCACCGTCTGCGGTGATCTTGGAGCCCAAGAAAATAAAATCTGTCACTGCTTCCATTTCTTCCCCTTCTATTTGCCAGGAAGTGATGGGACCAGATGCCATGATCTGGGTTTTTTTAATGTTGAGTTTCAAGCCAGCTTTTGCACTCTCCTCTTTCACCCTCATCAAGAGGCTGTTTAGTTCCTCTTCACTTTCTGCCATTAGGGTGGTATCGTCTGCATATCTGAGGTTGTTGATATTTCTCCCGGCAATCTTAACTCCGGCTTGTGATTCATCCAGCCCGGCCTTTCTCATGATGTACTCTGCATATAAGTTAAATAAGCAGGGTGATAATATACAGCCTTGTCATACTCCTTTCCCAATTTTGAACCAGTCGGTTGTTCCATGTCCGGTTCTAACTGTTGCTTCTTGACCTGCATACAGGTTTCTCAGGAGACAGGTAAGGTGGTCTGGTACTCCCATCTCTTTAAGACTTTGCCACAGTTTGTTGTGGTCCACACAATCAAAGGCTTTAGCGTAGTCAATGAAGCAGAAGTAGATGTTTTTCTGGAACTCTCTTGCTTTTTCCATGATCCAGCGAATGTTGGCAATCTGATCTCTAGTTCCTCTGCCTCTTCGAAACCCAGCTTGCACTTCTGGTAGTTCTTGGTTCACATACTGCTGAAGCCTAGCTTGTAGGATTTTGAGCATAACCTTGCTAGCATGTGAAATGAGAGCAATTGTACGGTAGTTTGAACATTCTTTGGCATTGCCCTTCTTTGGAATTGGAACGTAAACTGACCTTTTCCAATCCTGTGGCCACTGTTGAGTTTTCCAAATTTGTTGGCATATTGAGTGCAGCACTTTAACAGCATCATCTTTTAGGATTTTAAATAGCTCAGCTGGGATACTGTCTTCTCCGCTAGCTTTGTTGTTAGTAATGCTTCCTAAGGCCCACTTGACTTCACTCTCTAGGATGTCCGGCTCAAGGTCAGTGACCACACCATCGTATTGATCAGGGATATTAAGATCTTTCTTGTATAGTTCTTCTGTGTATTCTTGCCACCTCTTCTTAATCTCTTCTGCTTCTGTTAGGTCCCTGCCTTTTTTGTCCTTTATCATGCCCATCTTTGCACAAAACGTCCCCTTGATATCTCCGATTTTCTTGAAGAGATCTCTAGTCTTCCCCATTCTATTGTTTTCCTCGATTTCTTTGCATTGTTCATTTAAGAAGGCCTTCTTATCTCTCCTTGCTATTCTCTGGAATTCTGCATTCAATTGTTTATATCTTTCCCTTTCTCCCTTGCCTTTTGCTTCCCTTCTTTCCTCAGCTATTTGTAAAGCCTCATCAGTCAGCCACTTTGCTTTCTTGCATTTCTTTTTCTTTGGGATGGTTTTAGTTGCTGCCTCCTGTACAATGTTACGAACCTCCATCCATAGTTCTTCAGGCACTCTGTCTACCAGGTCTAATCCTTTAAATCTATTCCTCACCTCCACTGTATATTCATAAGGGATATGATTTAGGTCATACCTGAGTGGTCTAGTGGTTTTCTCTACGTTCTTCAATTTAAGCCTAAATTTTGCGATAAGAAGCTCATGATCTGAGCCACAGTCAGCTCCAGGTCTTGTTTTTGCTGATTGTATAGAGCTTCTCCATCTTTGGCTGCAAAGTATATAATCAATCTGATTTCGGTATTGACCATCTGGTGATGTCCATGTGTAGAGTCGTCTCTTGTGTTGTTGGAAAAGAGTGTTTGCTATGACCAGCGTGTTCTCTTGACAAAACTCTATTAGCCTTTGCCCTGCTTCATTTTGTACTCCGAGGCCGAACTTGCCTGTTATTCCGGTTATTTTTTGACTTCCTACTTTAGCATTCCAGTCCCCTATGATGAAAAGGACATCTTTTTTTGGTGTTAGTTCTAGAAGGTATTGTAGGTCTTCATAGAACCGGTCAACTTCAGCTTCTTCGGCATCAGTGGTTGGGGCATAGACTTGGATCACTGTGATGTTGAATGGTTTGCCTTGGATTCGAACTGAAAGCATTCTGTCGTTTTTGAGGTTGTACCCCAGTACTGCCTTTCCCACTCTTTTATTGACTATGAGAGCTACTCCATTTCTTCTAAGGGATTCTTGCCCACAGTAGTATATATATAATGGTCTCCTGAATTAAATTCACCCATTCCTGTCCATTTTAGTTCGCTGATTCCCAAGATGTCGATGTTCAATCTTGTCATCTCATGTTTGACCACATCCAGCTTACCTTGATTCATAGATCTTACATTCCAGGTTCCTATGCAATATTGTTCTTTACAGCATCGGACTTTCCTTCCACTTCCAGACACATCCACAACTGAGCGTCCTTTCGGCTTTGGCCCAGCCGCTTCACTCTTTTTGGAGCTACTCGGAATTGCCCTCCGCTCTTCCCCAGTAGCATTTTGGACACCTTCCGACCTGAGGGGCTCATCTTCCGGCGTCATATCTTTTAGCCTTTTGATACTGTCCATGGGTTTTCTTGGCAAGGATACTGGAGTGGTTTGCCATTCCCTCCTCCAGTTTTGGACCACGTTTTGTCAGAACTCTCCGTCATGACCTGTTCTTCTTGACCTGACTTCATTGAGTTACGCAAGCCCCTTCGCCACGACAAGGCAGTGATCCATGAAGGGGATGACCTTGGGTAGCTTACAATAAATTTAAAACCAGATAAAAGCATCAAACTTAAAAAAATAAACAACTAGCATCTATTCATCGCAACAAAAGTTAAGCATTACAAATATTGTGTACCAATGCAAAGAAGTATTCATGGATTATTCATCTACCAAGATCTCCTGATCCTTAAATCCCCTTCTATTTTCCCTTTAATATAAGGGAATTCATCAGCAGTACAACAGTAGGGATGGCTTTCCAGCCAAAGAAATTCAAGCACCAATCTGGAAGGCACCAGAAACAAAGAACCCAGTGGCTCCTTGGAAAACTAAGCTTCTATGTAATTTTTGAATTCTGACCGGCTTCGAAAAATACACCAACTATTTATGACTTTAGGAACTGGATAAGGGAATTACATATGGTTTGTTTTCAAATCCATTCTGTCTTGAGCAAAGTATGTGATTATCTACCTTTGCCATGACGGGAATCTCATTAGGAGAGTATACTTGACATCCAAGGTCTAGATCAGGGCTTTCCAAAGTTTTCCCGCGGTGACACACCAACCGCCGTTGGTGTGTCGCTGCGGAAAACCTGGAAGTGCCGCCGTTGCGGCAGCACGCAAAACCCCAGAAACTCTGCTGCCGCTTTCGGATTTTTGCGCGCCGCCATTGGTGCGTCGCCGCGGGAAAACCCGGTAGCACTGATGATGATCAGCGTGCCCAGATCACAGATCACCAGACTGTGTGGTTTGGAAAGCTCTGGTCTAGATTATCTAGACATCAAGATAGGAATTTAATGATCACAGTATTCATTTGCCTGAATACACCATATACACAATGTCCTTTGTTGGAGTCAGCCATATCAAGAGTGAGTTATTAATATCAGCAACTGAATGTTCTGATGTAACATCAGCAGTCCAGCAGGTAGCAACAGTCTGTTTCTAAATACTCTCTGTAGAAAGGTAGCTGTGAGGCAACGATGACATAAAATGTGATTAGATTATGAAGAGTTCTGCAGCTCTAGTGAGCAGCACAGTCACTGGCTCATGCTGAACACTATTGACCAACCAACACACATATTTATGAAATAATATCATTGGGATACCCACTGCTATTACTGCCATCTTGTAACAAATCAACAGGATAACAGCAGTGAGCCATGATATCAGCACTCCATTCAGTCATAAGACAGTAGCAGACAATTACTGCCTATCACACTGTGCTGCTAGATAATACTTATAGAATACAATTGATTAAATTTCAGTAACTTCAAATTTTGGGGGAAATCTCCTGTTTTCCTAAGTTTCCAAATATGCTGTTATTGCTTTATTGTTTCTCTTATTAAACATACATATAAAAGTTTGTTTCTTTTGCTAATCATGAACTTGTCAGAGTCAGGCATTTCATTTTGTTTGAATTTTTCACCCGGATAAGAATAGACAGATTTTTATCTACTATAAGTAGTAATAAAACTCTTTTTAAAATAATGTTTAAGCAGTTTGGACACTGAAAATGTCTATAAAGAGTTGTATTGTCAGGACAAAAATCCAAGTTCTCCAACCCTTCCTTCTTTATTTCTCTTAGAGTGACATTTTAACTAAAAATTTGAACATAGTTCAGGCCACAATCCTTTGGTCCCTGGAGATCATAAAAGCATAAAGTGGAATGCAGGCTGATTTTGAAAGCCTCTTCTGTATGGATAAGAAAGCCCTACTGTGCTGATCTTTCATCCTCTGAATTCAGATTGTAAAAAAGAGAAATGTTATGGCAGGTATAGGAATGAGATCAGGAAAAGCTTTCTTGTCTTGATTAGTGTTGATAGAACAGGGTCAGGACAACTGTAGTTAACCTGAAAGAACGAAGAGAGAAGTGTGAGATTCATGAGGAAATAATACAGAAGAAAAAACAAACAAACATGCATACCAATTACTTCCTTGCTTCTCACAGCAAATGTCTATCAATCTATATCAGTTTTTTCATTTCACCAACTTTACCACAACACTCTGTTTTATCTACATACACAAAGCCACAACCACAGCCACATATATCAAACATGAAAACAAAACAAAACAAAAAAACCCAGGCAAAGCCTTACCCCACCATCTTCCTTGCTGCCAGAAGGAGCAACAAAGTACATCAGAGAACATACATCTGGTCTGTAATACAAGGCACCTGAAATAGATCCTATGACTTTGACTTCAAAATCTAAGAGGGTTAAAAATCACTTTTCAGCAACAATATCTTTGAAAAATGAAATAATTGGTTATTCTGTCAACATGAAGCTTTACAATTTGACCAGGAGTAGCTGGTTTTGTTAATCTCTGCCTTATTGGAGTTTCATTCCACTGGTAACATTTGAAAGGTCCCATAGCTATTATGTTGATTGATAGGAATCTTTAGAAATGATGGTCCTAGCTTGCAGAATATCTTTTTGGTCTGCTGAGTTCTATTCAATATTTTTTCTTTCATTTTGTATTCCACATTTCCTACAGAAGCTCAAAACAGTGTACATCCTTACAATTGGTAAACAGCCTGGTCCGTGTGATCCAGTGATGTTAACATCTAGCACTGAGATCTTGATAGAATCATGCTCCATTGCTTCTAATATTCCACCTCTTTGACCCTGACACAGAGGTCAATTATTTATTTATTATTTACATTTATATGACTGCCCATCTCCCCCAAATGGGGGACTCTGGGTGGCTTACAATAAAAATTCAGATTAAAATACACATACAAAATTACAAATTATTAATATAATATAAATAAATATAAATTCCAGTCTGGCAAATTGATGTTGATCAATGGGGGGGGCATTATGGTACTAACCACCCCCAGGAGGAGCTATTACCTTTCCCCTCCCATGCTAGGCGGCAGAACCAGGTTCTAATTGAACCAGGCAGAACAATTAGATCAAGAATGGATGTACTACCTCCACCCCGCTCCCACCAGAGGTCATCTAAAAGCATGAGCAATAGTCCAGATAATCCACTTCATCCAGGGTCCTCTGAAGCTGAAGAAGACCAGCTCCTTGACAACTTTCCCTAAAAAAGGAAGATTGGATACTGGAGGAAAACTGTCTAGTACGATATGGTCCAATGATGGTCTCTTGAGGAGGGAGCAGACCAATTCTTTTTCTTTGAGGGGCAGAGGAACCACCCCCTCTCTCAAAGATTTCACCACTGCTAAAACCCAACCACATGTCACCTCTCAGGAGGCCTTTGCCAGTCAGGAGGAACATGGGTCTAATAGGCAGGTGGCTGAGCTCACAATCAGGAGGACCCTGTCCACTTCCTCAGGCCCAACAGTTTCAAACTACTCCCAGATAATATGGCAGGAGTGTACCCCAGGCACCTCCACAGGAAGTGTACCAAGGCTAGGGTCTAATTAGGAGCAAATCCAAGCAATTTTGTCTGAAAGATGCTCTGCAAAATCCTCTGTATGACCCTGTAGGTGCACCTCTGAGTCCCCTCTGCCTAAGAGGGCTCTGGTCACCCTAAAGAAGGCTAGAGAAGGTCAGCTATATTAGGAGACAATAAGTGCAGCAAAATATTGATGCTTCACTGCCCTTACCACCACAAGGTAGACCTTTATAGTGGCTCTAACCTGTGTTCAGTCAAGTTCATTCTTCATTGACCTCCAGCAGCGCTCCAAGCATCTCTTCACCCATTTCTCCCTCTTCTGTAAACCAGGGAGAGTGCCAGGATCCACAAATGGAAAGAGGCCACATGGGAGTGATCCGATACAAGCCTCAGCTACTCTCTTATTCCAGGCAACAACCAAGGCCTCAGTCAGACCATGCAGCAATCCATCAGGAACATGCCCAGCTCCCTTTGAAGCTCATCCAAGTCCATCAGTCATCAGGGATGAACCACCCAAATGGGTTCTGCCTCCCTGTGATGGGGTCATGCCAGAAAATCCCATGGTTATCAGGGCAGGATCTGACCATGACAGAGAAGTCATAGAAAGCTCTCCCAATTCCAGCTCACATTGCCACTGTTCTAACAAGAAAACCAGATCAGGTGTGTGACCACTTTCCCATGTTGGGCCCTGAACGACCTGGGATAGGCCCATGGTTGTCATGGTGGCCATGGGCCTATGTTCATGGTGGCCATGGAGTCCTGGGCAACCTTGGACCCCACTTCCAAAGAAGGCAGATTGAAGTCCTCCAGGACCATAAGCTTGGGGAACTCCACTGCCAACCCAGAAATGGAGTCAAGTTGCTCAAGCAGGGAGGTTGTTATGCAGCAGGGAGCCTGGTACAGTAGCAACAGTTCCAACTGGTCCCTAGACCCCAACTTAATGAATAGGGTCTCACATCTGGTTACTTCTGGAAGTGCCCCTGAAAGCTGTTAGGGACTCCCAGATGACAATTGCCACTCCACCACCCCTGCCCTGGGTTCTCAGATGATGCCACACCAGAAACCCAGCTGGGCACATTTTCAAAAGAGGGACCCCACCTTTATGCATGTATTAGACTAGATGTTAGAAAGTTTTAGCTCATATTGCATTATCTATCTCCATTTGAAGGTATCAGATGGAAAACTCTCCTTAACTTGAGATTTCCTAAATATTTTGTTTCTTTTAATTCCTTTGTTTAAACTTCTTTCAATAAGGTTAATTTGAACACAGCAATATGAATAACCTTCTGCACTGTATTTTTTTTTTCACTGTAATACTGCTTTTCTTATATTCCCAGAACTATGACAAGAAGTGAACAAAATCTTCCGAATGAAGTTATATTGGAATGTAATGCCAGCATGACTTCCTTCAATTTGTACTTACCTTTTCTCACTTCTGACCGTTTCAAGGCACATTGCTTTTCTTTGGTCTACAGGCCATTCCCAATCATCCCACTCCCTTCGCCCCCCCCCCCCCCCGCCTTGAACACAAAGATTACTGAAAGCTGGAAACATGCCTTTCCCTTTCGTCTTAGATACTGTTTCAAGCCTATTTACCACACACTGTCCCTCCACGTGAGAAAGGAGAGACAGTGATACCAAGTGATGTTGAGAGATGTATATGCATCTCTTTAATAGTAAAGAAATCAGAGGGAAGGAGATGTGGAAGTTAAGCTCCAAACAAAAAATGATTTAAATGTTTTTCATGGAAGAGAGTTGTATGGCCAGTCTTTCACAGTAGTCGGTTACTGGACTGGCTTTTCTCCCTATCAACAGTGAGCCAAGTCACTTCTTGTGAACATTCAGATAAATCTAGACCAGCATCCTTCTAAGATTTTTGGGAATTTTTTATGATTTCTATAAATACAGCATAGTAAATAGTAGAAAAATATCATCAATACTTTTTATTTATTAATGGATGCTATTGTTTTTCCCCCAAATACCTTAGAACAAAGTTATATTGGATAATTTTGTGGTACAAAGCATGATCAAGGATGACAAGCAGGATTTTGGGCCATAGAATTAAATCTAGTGCTAGGTAAACGTCACAAGGAAATATGTTGTGAAAACTTTATATATATATATATATATATATATATATATATATATATATATATGTGTGTGTGTGTGTGTGTGTGTGTGTGTGTGTGTGTTTGTATATGTGTGTATATATATATGTGTGTATGTGTGTGTTTGTGTGTGTATGTGTATATATATATATATGTGTGTGTGTGTGTGTGTGTACACACACACATGCACACACACACACATACACACACACATACATACTGTGTGTGTATGTGTGTGTGTGTATATACACACATATATATATACACACATATATATATACACACATACACATACACCAATAAAACAAACTTTGGCTAAATTATGAGCTATGTCAATATGCTGTGGGTTGTAGATGTACTGGTTTGTTTGGCTGATACATATATTCCAGCAGGACCATGAGTGGGATTGGGATTTACCTACACAGAAGCATTTTATTGCTGAAAAGTTACACAATGTTTTTCAAACATATAGTCTTATTAAACTCTTTCCTACTCTCATGTCCATCTTATTTCTACTTTCCTAATCCTCAAGTTTATTTCTATTATCCTATTTGCTATTTACAGAAGGCTTAAGTACAATTTCTGGAGGTCTGTGTGCCTATTCCAGGGCTTTCCAAAGTGCTGCCGCTGGCGACACACCAGCGGCAGTGGTGGTGGCGGCGGCGCGCGTGCGCACGGCGACGGTGCGGGGAGGTGCGGGGGCGTGCGGCGGCACGTGCGCGCACGGTGGCGGCGCAGGGGGCGTGCGGCGGCGCACGCATGCATGGCGGCCACCGTGCACGCGTGCGCCGCCGCTTCTGGGTGGTGTGGTGACACACCACGCTGTGTGTGGCGACACACTTTTGTGTCGAGACACACAGTTTGGAAAGCTCTGGCCTAGTCTCTCACATTTCTTCCTGTTCATAGCTTTCAGTCTGGGAAGAGAATAGGCCACCTATGAAACAAGCTGTTTCAACAGCCTCTGCCAAAAGCGGTGAGCAAATGCTGCTATGTTCATGTCAGCAACTCTATTAGTTTTCACTTTCAGTCCCATCCCCAACCCCCCAGCTTCTTTTCCTACAAATATTTGTAGCTGATTTGCTTCTTTTCCTCTCTCTTTCTCTCCTGCAATTTTATTCTGAGGCTGTGTCTGCTGGTAGCAACTTTCAACTCTGTCAGACTTTTAGTTTTTTCAATTCTTTAATTTATTGCCCTGTTCTTCCTTTAACCAGGCTGCTTGTAGCTGCTTCTTCTTGTCTTCCTCTCAAGTCTCCCAGCACTCCAGGTACTCCTCCCTATCTCACACTATCTTCTCAGACCTGAGTCTTTTCTTCTTCTTTCTGCAGATCACTGTAACCTCCAGGCATACACAGATATACCAGCTCTGTTTCTCTCAGAGCAGCTTTTATCGCTTAGCCAATTGGCTGGGAGAAAGAGGAAGTACGGACATTTTTGTTGTTTGTAAAATATTTGTGAACCTTATTGAATAGTAAGAAAAAACTTCCAGAACCTCCATGTTTGCTTCCAAACAAACAAAAACAAATGGAAGGGAAAGGATTACTCTTTTCCAGCTTTCCACCCATCCTCTTCAATAAAATTAAAATAGGGTCACCTCTTCCAGACCTTTTATTCAATTTTACTTCTACATTGTGATAACATACTAATGATGGATTACAACATCAGTGGCTCAGTACTGGGGGAAGAACTGCTATTGGTAATCTACACTTGTAGGATGCACATTTGCAACTAAACAACAACAACAGCAAATGGATGCTTAAAGACAAAGTTCAGGGACAGTGTTGGTGGACAAAAACCTAAATTCTTTCAACTATGTATTGACTAGTGTGGACATTTTATGTCTTATTTTTAAAAGCTGAATAGTTCTGCAGCATGAAATATGGTTCATATAACAGCTTCATCACAGCTGGAGATCCTGCTGAGCTTCTGTGTTTGATTTTTCCATGACACTTTTTCCTGTGTCTTGACCTTGAAAATGGGTTTATTAACAATTGTATATATGGCACACTTACAACAATTTTAAACATGAAATGTTGTTTCTATATATGGGATACATTATTAATATGTAAAATTTTATCTTTGATCATGATGAAGAATAAGAGCTAAAGAATAATACTACACATTCAACTCAAAGTAACTTTCATTGACTTCAGTAAGATTTACTTAAGATCACTATAGGACCGCATCATTGGTGTCTTGTCAAGAGAGAGGAAATATTGAGACTAAACCATTAGCATGATAATTAGCACAATTATAATTAGCATAATAATCATAGTTTTTTTTAAAAAATAAGCTGTTGGGAGAAGCTCACTCTTCTGTTTGTTCTATTATAGAGTACAACTGACAGTAAAAACGGGAACAAAAAGATCAAGGCAATTTTTAAAAAGGCTTAGATCCTGTTGCAATGTCTACTGGCATTTATTTATTTTTGTGTTTAGGACCTGCTGCAGTATTTCCATGTTTATTTATTTATTTAATGCATATGGCTGCCCATCTCATATGCATGACTCTGGGCAGATAACAGAATAAAAACAAAATAAAAAACAACCAAGTTTAAAGCAACAAAGATAACATAAATTAAATTGTTGTAGGCCACCCAGAGTTGCTTTTTGTGAGATGGGCGGCCATATAAATTTGATTAATAAATAAAAAAATTAACTTAGCAGCCGAGAACAGTCAGTTAACACAACCAAGACCAAGAAACAGGCTCACCTGTACTATTATGGCCATAGCCTTGATGACAAGCCAGGTTTTCTATGCCTTGTGAAAGGCCAGCAGTGTCAGGACAAGTCTAATCTCTGTCTAATCTAATCTGGAGGAATGATCTTCCATTCTCGTACCTTTAACTGTAAAGTCTGGAAAATGTAGCCTCCATCCAGTTGGCAATATCTTAACTATTGGGGCAGAGTTGTTGGGAGTTGGGTAGCATGCAAATTTTAGAAATAAATATAGAAATAATAAAACTTCAGAAAACTTAGAAAAGTGTGAAAATGACTGGTGTCTATTGGCATCCTAGTTAATGCTGCAGTGGCAAGGGGATAACAGTGACATCATGATAGATAACAATGTCCCTGACATCCTGCAGTGTGCCAGTACCTCTTCTGTGCCATAATATCAGTAGTGTACTGGTAACCATAACTTTGGAAAGTGGAAGGTTTACAGGTGAAAGCTCACTTGATGAACATTATAGAAACATATTCACATACACCTCTTTAATATAGACACTGTTTGAGGTTTGTTTGTTTTGGTTATTAGGATTCTAATAAACTAGATGTGCCTGCCACCTATTATGTACTATATTTCTGATGTAGTACATACCAAACATTTTATTTACAAAGGATAGGCATTTCTTAAAAGTGCATACTTCAAGTTTAAGCCATTGCCACTCTCCATGCAAAGACAGAACTACAAAAACCAATGCAAAAAACAAAATTAAACATTTTGAACCCATCCCAAATCCTAAATAACCCTACTACTACATTAGCCACTGCCTCTGCATACAATGTGAGTCACTTCCCATGAGATGGTGGCTATATAAATTTGACTAATAAATAAAATAAATTTGGAGATGTCAGGGCCACTACCTCTTTTACCAGAAAATAGCCTCTAACTACAACCACAATCCTTTCCCCAAAAATATAACATATGATCATCATCAGACTACAAAGCCTCCCAATTCCACAACCCAATAAACCAAGGTCCAAAAATCTCCAATTGTTCCAAATATTGAAATGGTTCTTCTTAAAATCCTCTTTTTTCTTGACCAGTCTGGAGAATATCACTGAGTCCAAAACCACCCCACTTTTTTTGTTGTTTATTTGTTCAATCGCATCCGATTTTTCGTGACTTCATGGACCAGCCCACGCCAGAGCTTCTGGTTACACAACCATAATTTGGTGGAGTCTGGCTATCCAGCAGGTTTGCCTCCTTTGTTGCCACCCCTGTTTCTCTTCCACCATCATCTCCTACATGCTTCTCAGGACCTAGACGCTGAGCTAGGGAGATGCCAAAGTCCTCCCCTCTTTCCTGAGCCCTGGTGTAATGGGCTGTGAGAATAACCTTGAGGAACAGGAAGAAGAGCCACAGTCAAGACAATGGTCAGATAAGCGAAAACTGAGTCCAAAGCAGGGATGTAATTTGAAAAAGCATCTCAGACTTAATCCTCTCTAGTTCTTTTGAACGTAAAGGCAGGGAGGGGAGAGGCGCATTCAGACTTGCAAGATTCTGTTACTATAACCTTATAATAAAAGTAGTATTAGCATTCTTAACTTGGGTTTCCTTGTCTGGACTACCTCAAAGGGTTGACACCCAGGGATCTGAAAAAGTACAGGAGACATTAATCTGTTTCTTCTTGCCTGCCCCAAGGCTCCTTTTTAACTCCAACACCAAGAAGCCCCTATCTTGGGGGCCACTTGTTAGACTCTTATCCCCTCCAAACCTTCAGTTAAGGGAGCAACAAGGAGAGAGCCCTTGCTGAAGACACCTTGACTCTTCCCCTTCCTACAGGGTTAGGGTTAGAGTTAGAAAGTAAAGTAATTGCAAGACTGAAGTTTGAAGGGAAGATCATTTCACAGAGATATGAGCACAGAACATAGGAGGCTGGAATAAGTTATCATTTTTCAGTTCTTTAAATATTTCTCTGTAGCTGCCATTCACAGAAGATATGTTCTGTACAAGTCCGTTTCTTTAGAACCACATGGGGAACTGGATTAAAGTCTTCCAAGTCATTTTTTTTAATGGACAACAATTTCAACAAGTTAAAAAGTGATATATGATTCTGTAAATTAGATTGAAAGGTCCATGTGTTGATTCTTAAGGTCTGGGGCTGTATGTACTGTAACTATACACAAAATGAGCTTTAGCAGGGTTATAAATCCTTGCTGTCCATTATTAGAATGGATGCTTATGTTGGAAAGCCTAAGGTGGAACAAAATGTTGAAACTGAGATGCAGAACACAAAGCTCTGCTTTGTTGACAGGCAGGGCAAGACAGTTTATAAAAGCAGCCAGCAAGATGAGTTGAATCCTTCCTTCATCTGCTATATTTCTCCTAAAATCGGGATTTCTTTATCAGGTGCTTTTCTTTAAAGCTGGACTTTGAAAAAAGAAAGGGAAAGGGCTAGGAAAATAAATGGATTGATGCGGCAAATAGCTGTAGAACAGGTTCATAACTTGTATGTTATTTCTCAGCTTAAAATTCTCTTCTGCTTTTCACTTGCTTGACAGGAATTCATATTTGAAGATACAAATCTGGTGTAGTTTCATATAATTTCAGCAACTGACAGACAGCAAACAGAAAAACATAGCTATCATTTCATGGTGTCCATTAAATACTACTCAGCTTCTAGTCTTGTCATTTAAATTAACTGTAGCGCATCTTGGTTACCTCATTTGGTTTGTATCAAATGTTAGAAACAAATATTCAGTACCAAATTGTTTCTCAGTTTATTGAATGAATACTGAGTTATCGGTATTTCATATGTGTTGCATAGCTTCAAGAATGAATGACATTTGTTAGTTATAAAGGCTATAGGGTACAAATTTTACAACTGTCAAAAGTGAACTATTTTGTGAACTATGTGCAGTAAATTAATTAAGATGTTAAAACTAATGTTTGTTTCAAAGTATAATACAATATGTTAAAGTTGCTGAATCATAGAAAGAGAACATTTCATTTGCTATTTAAAATCCTGTTTAGGAGTTTCATCTCACACAACTAAGAATTTATATACAAGTTCTGTTTATTTAAGTTCTGCTTTATCTTGATATTATTTAACTTCAGTATATTTGATGACATATAGGAATGTATACACTGGTGGAAATCCATTTGGTGTTATTGCCCCAGTGGTGAGACATTATTCCAATCTGGTATACTGGATTTTTTTCAATCCGCCAGCAAAATTTGCATCTATTTGTTACTTGTGTGTATTTGTGTATGCAACTTTTGTACTCATATATTTTTTGTCACATATTTCATAATGTCCTTATGAAATATAAAATTCACAAATAGATTTTTTGTCAATCTCACCAAACTTTAAAGATGTAATAAGCCATTTTAAAAATAGACATAATAATATAAATGCAGCATCGCTTCCACACCTACTATGGAATGAGAATATCTCTAACTGGCACTATCTCTGTTCGAAATTTCTTTATGGAGCTTCCCCATTGATACATAATTCAGGCCCTCAGCTTGCCAGAAAAGACAGTGCTATTCTTTTAAAAACGTTTTGCACTTTCCCTTACTATCTGACCTTAGTGGAGAGAAGTACTCAGTCATATCATACCAAAGCTCTCTTTCTGAGTAACTCTTTCCCTTTCAAAAAGGGAAAAAAATATATACAGTTTATACTGTATATCTCACATATTCATCAAATGTCCAACAAGTTTCTAAATCTAATTAACAAAGAAAATGATTGTGTAATATTATAAAATATCATAACATTTATGCCAAATAAGAACATATTAGTCATTTTTATCAGTAGATAAGATTGCCTTTAAAAAGAAACAGATAAATTACACATCCCCTGAATATAATCCTTAATATCAGGTATATTACTACTTTTTGTCCATACTTTTTCAAATTCTCAAAATAATTTTCTTAGCAACATTTCAAGCCTGACATAATCATAATTCCTCAAAATGTTTTTGCGACCTAATTTAAGATAATATTAACATCTAAATTAAAACATTTCCCCATAAGTCTACCTATGTACCTTAAAAATTATTCCAAAGAGATGACAATAATTCCCAAAATCAAATCATATAGGTCAATGATTGATTGATTGATTTAATTTTTATCCCACCTTTATTATTTTTATAAACAACTCAAGGTGGCGAACATACCTAATACTCCTTCCTCCTCCTATTTTCCCAACAACCACCACCTGCAAGGTGAGTTGGGCTGAGAGAGAGTGACTGGCCCAAGGTCACCCAGCCGGCTTTCATGCCTAAGGTGGGACTAGAACTCACAGACTCCTGGTTTCTAGCCCAGCACCTTAACCACTAGACCAAACTGGCTCTCTTATGTCAACTAGCTTTGTTTCCCAATATTCATAGTGTATTCATACAGAAGCTATATTCCCAATTCAAATGAAATGTCATTGTATGAATAGTCGGAGTAATATATACTTATTGCTCTACCATTCCTACATTTATTTTTCTTTTTAAAACAAACAGTGCATTTCTCCTTTCCATTAATATCAAGTGAAAACATACCATTCATGTGTGTGTCTATATTTGAACCATGACCCCATAAACAATGCTATTTAATAGACTTTATGTGAAGACAAAACTATGGTTGTCTGATCTCTATGGATGTTTATTTATTTAATTTTTATCCCGCCTTTATTATTTTTATAAATAACTCAAGGTGACGAATATACCCTAATACTCCTTCCTCCTCCTATTTTCCCCACAACAGCAACCCTGTGAGGTGAGTTGGGCTAAGAGACATGCTATTTAATAGACTTTATGTGAAGACAAAACTATGGTTGTCTGATCTCTATGGATGTTTATTTATTTAATTTTTATCCCGCCTTTATTATTTTTATAAATAACTCAAGGTGACGAATATACCCTAATACTCCTTCCTCCTCCTATTTTCCCCACAACAGCAACCCTGTGAGGTGAGTTGGGCTAAGAGACAGGGACTGGCCCAAGGTCACCCAGCCGGCTTCCATGCCTAAGGCAGGACTGGAACTCACAGACTCCTGGTTTCTAGCCCAGCACCTTAACCACTAGACCAAACTGGCTCTCAATGATCCCTCACATTTTTACATTCTGAAAGATGTAAGAAAATCTGATGTCCATTCTTTCAAATACATTCTTTGGGGTGTCCAGTAAAGAAATTATTTCAGTAAAGAAATAAGATGTTTTAATGAATCAGTTTTAATCTTAAATCCACTGAAGCAAATTTAACATTTTTGAAGACCTGTGACCATTGAGGTTCCATTCTTGAGTGTTCCAATTATTTAATCTATGAACCATAAATGTCCTTAAAGTTAACTGTCAACAAGAGTCATAGAAATCAAATAAATAAATAAATAACTTTAAAAATATTATCTATTTTTTTATATACATATATAAAAATGAGGTTTAAAATAGGTTGGAAAAGTAGGTACCATCCCAAGGTCCTGGAAGAAAAGGATGAATGGAAATAATTATGTTATGCAGAATGAGAAAGAGGGAGAGAGAAGAAATGAGAGTGTGAGAAATGGAGTATGAAGGTGAAACCTTGATTTCTGATTTAGAAGAGTAATTCTGGCTAGTTTTTATGGGGCTTATAAATATGTTTAGGACAGTAACTTTGAAGTTAAGTCAAATCCATATTTGTCAGAAGCAAGCCCCACTGAGTTAGAGTGTAGAGTATATTTGAATATGTTTGGGAAGATTGTACCCTTATTCTATCACAATCTTAGACATTTCTGTTGAGAAGCTGACTTAGAGGAAACTTGATTTGGTTAGTGCAGTGAACTATAAAAAAAAATCCATCTGCTCTGTTGTTGTATAACGGAATATGGGTGCCTGTATTGTGGAATGTACTCTGATCTCATTCAGCCTTATCCAACTATATTGGCTGGGAATTACGGAACTGTAATCTGAGCCCTTATGCAGAGCATCATAAGGGGAATGGCTGTTATTACACCCTCCTTTCTACATTTTTTTGGTAGTTAACTCAGATGGTACACATTGTAAATTATTACAAAAAAACAAAAACAAAACAAAATGGTTTGAATACTGTAAATTTCATTTAGATTGAAATGTGTGACACAATAACACTCCTTCCAGGGGAGGCATACAACACACACACACACACACACACACACACACATACACACTATAATTCATAGGCAAAAATATCCTTCTGAATTCAGAAAGGCTCACAATTTCAACTTAAAAATTTATTCTGTAAATGTGAAGTCAGTGTCAATGGAAGAAGATAATCTCTTTCTTAAATGTTGTGCAACAGTTTTCTACATTTCCTCTATCAGCTTTTCAGATGTTAAACTACAGATGCTTACCTTCAGATGTTCTCAGGGGGTAAGATAGATGGAACATGGGAGATTTATTTATTTTATTTATTTATTTATTCAATTTATTCCCCGCCCATCTCCCATACAAGGGACTCTGGGCGGGTCACAACAATCAAAGTTAAAAACGATACAATAAAAGTCTGTATCCCAGATAGTCTAATTGCGTTAAGTCAAAAGCGCACTTTTCTAATTTCGCAAACAGCTTGTTCTCTCTTAATCTCTGCAGAACATTACGCACATGGGTAATGTGGGAGGTGGGGTCCTCAGAAAGGGGGCAACACTGTGGCCTCTTGCTCTCCGAAGATGTCTGCAAAATCTCCATACTTTGTTGGTAGTGGAGCCTTCCCTGCTTCCCGGCTTGCAGCTGCCGGCAGGGCTTGGGTAATGCCCTGCAATTTGTGGTGCCGACAGTCTTGAGAGGGAAAGGAAACTGCTCCAGTCATCCAGTCCAAATTGGGGTTGTGAAGTCTCAACCAAGGTGCCCCGAGAATGACTGGGACTTGCAAGGAGGCAGTAACGTACAGTTGGATCCACTCCGAGTGATCTGCGATGTTTAGCTGAATCGGCAGGGTGCAACGTTCGATTGCGCCGGCCTTGAGAGGTTGCCCATCGATGGTTTCAACCTGCATGGGGCTTGGTAGTGCAATAGTTGAAATGTGAAACTTTTCCACCGCTTTCCCATCTATAAAATTGGTTGTCGCCCCGGAATCAATCATAACATTTACCGGTAATAGTTGCTTGGAATCTGTAGTCAGCGTGGCTGGAACAATATAAAAATCTTGGTTGTGATCTGCCGTCTGAGCCCTTCTTAATTGCTGGATGGCCGCCCTGCGGGGCTCTGATGAGGGGGGCCGTTGGAGTTTAACTGCTGAGAAGAAGCGGCTGGAATGTGGGCCTGCCCCGTGCCTTGGGTTGTAAATCTTACCGGGGCTGCCTGGCGTCTGGTCGGGCACACCCTTGCAATGTGCCCTGGCCCCCCGCAATAAAAACAAAGTGCACTGTCCCTTCTCCTTTGCCTCTCGGCTTCAGAGAGCCCCCTTCTTGTGGCCCCTATCTGCATGGGTTCTTCCGCGCTCAGGGGAACAAACGTGTTAGAGGGGGTAGCAAAACCTGGAAAAGCCGGTCGGGTTCCTGCCCTGTTTCTCCCTGACCGAAGCTGCTTTAACTCCTCCAATCGAGCATCTATGACGACTGTTAACTGGTATAGGTCTTCCAATGTCTTAGACGGAGGTGTTCCAACTCCGTCTTAATCTCTTCGTCCAGTCCTTGTTTAAACTGATCCTTCAATGCCACCTCATTCCAGCCCAAATCTCCTGCCAGCAGTTTGAAATCTGCGATGTACGCTCCTACTCTCCTGTTCCCCTGTCGGAGCAGCCGGATCTCTCTGCGGGCAGTGACCTCTCTGATTGGATCATCAAAATGGGCTCTGAAACGGGCCATAAAGTTCTGGTAGTTGTCCAGAATTGGGTCGTTAGCTTCCACCATGGGGATGGACCATCTTGCGGCTGAGCCTTTCAGCAAACTTAAAATGAACGTGACCCTGGACCTCTCCGTCGGGAACTCGGCTGGTCTGCTGTCGAAAAACATGGTGCACTGGGCGACGAAGGTCCTGAGCTGTGCCGTCTCTCCCCCAAATTTCTCTGGTAAACACCCTGGGGATCGCAGAATGACTGGTGGGGGTGGTGCCACTGGTGCTGGCTGCTGGACGACTGGGGCTGGTTGTTGCATCTGCTGAAACATCGCCGCCTGTAAGTTATTAATCTGGTCGTTGACTTGTTGCTGGTGTTGTGTCAAGGCCGCTGCTAGCTGGATTATGGCCTGCTGCAATTCCTGCGTCTGAGAAGCCATTCTTCTGGTTTATGTGTTCCTCCCTCTTTCGATGGGAGTTTTGGTTTAGCAGGATTGATGTCGTGTGTAGATGCAGAAATAACACGCCGAGGCCAGGAATCTAGTCTCTAGTGTTTATTGCATACCTACAAGTAGAAATCCTGCTAAACTAACAGTGCCTGAAGATTCCCAAGTATATCAGCTCAACCTAGGGTGGAGCTTTCTTCTGACGTTTGGGGAAATAGGCTAGGCTCTCTGAGCTGCGTGCTCGCTTCTTATCCAGTGCTCCGCCCTCCTCTCTGCCTCCCCTGACAGTTTGAGAGAGGGGTCAAGGAATCCATTTATGCCAACTTGGAAAATCCTTCCTTGAATAGAGGTGGGGGCCTCAGGCACAATATTTCGCCCATATTCCTCCCTGCATTGTCTTCTGTGCCTAGGAAGATTAAGACCATTTCACAAGCTCAACAGCAGCATGGTGATCTTAACGATCCTCCTTTAGTTGATAAAAGGACTTAATATAACATCTCAATATAACAATGACCTAGCCCCAGGTGTAAGGTCACACAGCTACCTAGAAACATATTTAGGATTCCCTTACCAACTTTGCTCAGACTGAAGAAGCTCCTTGGATAAGGAGCGAAACATTTCCACTGAGAAAATAGAAATCCAGTTGACATGATTCAAGCTACAGACAATTCCACCTGGATGACTGAGAACCTTCATAGGCATGGAAAGCATTGATCCACAAAGTGACTGAGAGTCGGACATGACTGAACGGATAGACAGACAGAGGTAGACAATGCAAAAGTACTGGAAATATAAATAAATATAAATATAAATGTAATATTATTCAGAATATTTTGGAAATTAAACTTGAAATTTACTGACATGCATGCTCACAGCAGCAAGAATAATTTTGCCCAGCATTGAAAGAAAGACACAACTCTGACAATATCGGATTGGGAATTTAAACTTGGAGAATATGCAGCAATCAGCATACAACAATCACACTGTATTTTAACCAATGACATAAAATACTGCTGGCAAAATTAACAGCATATATTCACAACAGATGTTTAAGCAAATTCAAGCAAGAATAATTCCATATACACAATACATTATGCAGCATGACAAATATAAACACAGTATGGTTTCTATGGGGGACTAAATGTTTATAAACATGGCAAAATTGTGGGGTATAAAGAAGGGAGAAGTTAAAAACCAAATAGCTTTTTAAACTTTTCTTTTTTCTTTTCTTTTTTCTTACATGTATAAACAACAATAATTAACAATACAGTGGAGCCCTCAGTATTAAGTATTAAGCTTATGATAGAAACCTTTATTATATAACAAATAATTTAATCTATTTTGCAGTTGTTTATCAATGCTACACTCAGCTCTAAATGTAAAATTTAAGCAACCTTATGTTTATCAATATTACATTTTAGAAAAGATAGATAATGTTGACATAAACTTTTTTCTTTATCTGTAAAAGTTTGTTATCTAAATCATCAGTGTTAATAATCTAGTCAATACTGTATAAATACTTCTATACCCAAATATTTTAGTGTACTACTTGTGTTTTATAATAACACAATCTTTCTTTCTTTCTTTCTTTCTTTCTTTCTTTCTTTCTTTCTTTCTTTCTTTCTTTCTTTCTTTCTTTCTTTCTTCTCTCTCTCTCTCTCTCTCTCTTTCTTTCTTTCTTTCTTTCTTTCTTTCTTTCTTTCTGTCTTTCTTTCTTTCTTTCTTTCTTTCTTTTCTTTTCCTTCCTTCCTTCCTTCCTTCCTTTCTTCCTTTCTTCCTTTCTTCCTTTTTTCCTTTCTTTTCTTTGTAGCTTATACCTTCTTTAACTGAATTCAAAAATTAATACACTAGTTTGAGGTACAAATATCATACCATTTTGCATGTCAATACTTCATACCACTACAAAAATCTGAAATCCAGTTAGGTCATAGAACTACAGCTGGCAAATTAGTATCTTAAATAGTAGAATAGAAAATCAGTTCTGGAAACATAAATACTTTTGTAGTAATTAACAAATATAATCATAACCATGTTCATTCAGTAGGATATGTTCCGATTTCAAAATTAGTTCTCTAGTTTTTTTCACACTTTTTTGTTGAATAGCAGAACTGACCTATAATGAAAGGAGATTTATCCAATTATTATCAGCAAAGTAGCTTTAGCTTCCTTCAGATCTCCCCTAGCAAAATATGAAATGACACTTCCCGAGCACATCACCAGCACAATAGGGCCTTTATTGATTTTCATATCATGTTTTTCAGTCTGAGATGGCTCTCTTGAGGACTTTGCTTCCCAGCAGGAAAAAAATTGCCTTTTCTATGTTTGAATTCAAGTCTATTAATGCATCCCGAGCTGGAGACAGTGTCATTTTCATTCTATTCCATTGTAGTCAATGTGTCTACACCTTGCTGCTTTGGTATCCTAATGGATGCTAGGGTCAGAGGTCAAACTATGGAAAGAAATAAGAAAAAGAAATTGCTTAGTCTGAGAATCAATAAGAAAAACTCTTAACACTTGTTGGAAAGGTAAAATGTGCAACCAATGAAAGGCCATTAAGTGTGTTCAACTAAAACTATGTGGTATTACAAAGTTGTATGTTGAGTGTAGAAAAGAAAAAAAATAAAGAATTTTTACTTTTGGCATAATAGTTGTACTGTAAGGAAAATTACAACTGAAAAAACATAATGTTTCTGTTTTGTATATGTCAGCATATTTAAGGCCTCCTTAATTGTGCCTTTTCACTGTGTAATTAAAATCTGCATGAGCAGAAAAAGAAAGTGCATCTTGAAAATCTGCAGAAGATCTGGAGCACAATCACACTGTATTTTAACCAATAACATAAAATACTGCTGGGTAAATAAACTTAACTGTGTATATATTTCTGTGCATAAGTGCATGCACATGCACCCTTTCATAATAATTACTTTCAAAAAAGACCTCTGTATAACATATACAGTGCACCTGCATATGTGTATATAGTATTCTTTTCTTTATATGTACTGTCTAGTACAGTGCTTCCCAAACTTCTTCCTTCATTACCCAAAACCACGTTATCAGAAAGTCCTTTTTACCCAATGTAGATAAAAACACCTTAAGTCAATTTAATAAGTTTGTGTGTTGTTTTACCCAATTTTGGGTAATTTACCCAGGTTTGGAAAGCATTGGTCTAGTATAATTAAATATAACACATTACAATTTTATGAAGCTTAGTTATTAAAAAATGGAAAAGCAAACTATTGTAGAAATGTATCAACTTTACTAGGATATTTATTACCTTTTTGAATACAATCCATTATGCATTTGTAACAGCATTTTAAAAGTTGTTTTATTAATGAATTATGAAGTGAGTTCTTCTTTATTCATGTCCTAAATGCAATTTACCTAGAACTAAGCTCTGATAAAAAAAACAAGTGGTGGAATTCCTTTCTAAGCAAGCATATTGTATATAAGATCATCACTTAAAGAAAGGGCAATCAGAGCAAGACTGGAAAATTCTGGGAGGTGAAGTCCGCTCATCTTAAAGTTGCCAAGTTTGAGAAACACTGCTCTATTCAAATCAAGGACTGCTGCAACTTCCTTTATATGGACAAGGCCTTTAGAGTCAAAAGGCCATTGGTCTTTATATGGACAAAGCTTTTAGAGTCTCATCCCACACCTATTAAAAGAAATAGAGACTCTAACTTAGAGTCAGAGTCTCTATTTCTTTTAATAGGTGTGGGATGAGAAGAAATTCAAGCCAGTGCAGTTTCTTGTATGAAAAATAAGTACCCTGGAAACAAATTATACTTCAATATATCATGAAGTTGTAACAGGTAAAGATCATTTATTGTCCATATGACCATTTAGTATTATTTTTCTAGCATAGGGACTTGAGCCTTGTGCCAGTCACAGATGAATTGATCTTGCATACATGTCCCTTGCACAACAAATTTCCATTTTCTCTGGTTTTTGTGCAGATCTACAGCAAATTCCTTGTTTGCAAAGGCTTCACCTTGACAGAAGTGTCAAGGGCTTATACACTTACAACTGATCATATTTGTTTTCCTCTCTGAGCTGAAGCAGCAGTTGAACCACAGATTTTCAGTTGTATTATCCTAAGTGGGTTGAGTGATTTGACCCTTTGCTTCCCTCTTTTAATGTTCTGTCAATTCAGAATATGGAATTATGACTTTTGTTTTTCACAGAAATTGGGGAGGTGTCACAGCTGTTTCAAAATATGTTGCCTCTTTGACACATGCTGCCATCTGCATGCACTGTAAAGCTTCATCTGGAATATCATAATAAATAAACCTACCATTTTCTGACAACATAAAGGTTGAAAACATCCTTGGGGTTGCAATCCTGGCACCTAATTCCATCACAATAGCTGGTTTATTTATAAGCATAGACAGCATTTAGAAATCTTGACCTTCAGTAGTCAGTGAGAGATGCAGCTTGGCCACGTTACTATCTTAAACTTGATTGCCACTTGCAAAAGCAGGTTTAATGCAGCAATCCTTTTCATCTGCAGCAAAAAAGAAAGAGTCAATATTAAGTCCAAACACACCAATCTCAGTATCATTTCTAATGGATGAAGGGCAGTTTTATGAGGGAAGCAGCTCTAATCTTCCATCACCCTAAATATTGTATTACATAGCCTTTTCAAATATACTATATATGAATATATATACATCTACAAAAATCCCTTATTAACACACACACAAAAAAAATATTTGTGTTAATAAGGGATTTTATTGACTTTACTATATGTGGATTTGTGTGTTTTTCCCCTCCAATTAGGGAAAAGAACATTAGACTTGCTTTTACATTTATGCTGAACAAGCTTTAAGATGTGTGCTAGTGAATAAGCCTCTTGGACTTTGGATGACCCAAAAGAACAAGATTTCCTTACTTTCAGTGGTGGGAAACTTTTTCTTACTCATACCATTAAGTTAAAGGTTCCCCCCGCACATTTGTGCAGTCGTGTCCAACTCTAGGGGCCGGTGCTCATCTCCGTTTGTTAGCCAAAGAGCCAGCATTGTCCAAAGACGCTTCCATGGTCATGTGGCTGGCATGACGCGCGCGGAATGCTGTTACCTACCCACCGAAGTGGTACCTATTTATCTACTTGCATTTGCATGCTTTCGAATTGCTAGGTTGGCAAGAGCTGGGGCGAGTGCAGGAGCTCACTCCGTCATGTGGGGCTAGGGATTCAAATCTCCGAACTTCCGATCTTCTGATCGACAAGCCTGGCATCTTACCTGCTGAGCTACCACGCCCCTTCACTCATACCATTACTTAGTTCTAAATGTATATAGTTAGGAAGACTAATTACATTTTAAATTAGCACTGGAGGATATATGGAACTGCATTAAAACAATTGTATAACTATCTTAAAAGTGAGAAAGACATGTAGTCATGACCTATAAATGGGATACAACTAGGTATTCGGCTTGGCTTTGTCAAAGGTTCTTGAAACCCACCCCCCTTCCAGGCTCCTGTACAATGCTGCACGGGCTCATCCACTTCTAAAAGCAAAGCAGCCATGTTGCTTAAAGCTTTTATATAAGTGTTATAGTAGATATAAGAGTTCTAGCCATTCATTAGAAATAATAAAGGTGTGTCTATGTTTGTGTAGTGCAAGCTGTTGGAACTGCCAGGCAAAGCCTTGTGCAACGCAAAGCACCTTATGGAAAACTAAACTACCTCAGAACTTCATCTGAGGAAATACTAAAGGTTATATTCCAAATTCTGGGGTCTCACTGATGTGGTTTTGCTTTTAGTCTGCTGAGTGTCAGTTGTTTTATATTCAGAGATCTCAAGTGCTGCTGTTCTGATACTGTTTGAGTTCATTTCAATAGCATGTCATTGACCTGTGATTGGTTTTATTAATTGTGGTTGTTTTACTGCTGTGTTATATTTGAAATTTACATTGGTTGGTTTTCTGGTCCATGTAAGAATTTTGCTTCAGAAAAGCAAGTTACTTCAATGTAGTTACCAATTTAAAGAGAAATAATGAACTAGGAAATTAGCACACTCTTATTCTTACTCTTTGTCTTTATTCTTTCCTGGACTTTTCACCATGTGTTCCAATCTTCCTACATGCCAGTTTAACTAAAATTGCCTCTGAAGCTGATACATATGCTATGTTACCACTCTAACTTGCTTAGTTCATTTCTCTTCTGCCATCTGCATTGCAACTGCACTGAACATTTGGCAGAAAGGGAAAGAGAAGGAAGGAAGGGGAAAAAAATCTTGTGATAATATAACCAACCAAATTCTCCATGGCTGGCTGGGGAATTCTGGGAGTTGAATTCCACACATCTTAAAGTTCTCAAGGTTGAGAAACACTGCATTAGGAAGACACAAAACAATTATTATGGTTGTTAGAGAGTTTTTTAATTTTATGCACTTTTTAATTTTACTCTAAATAATAGCTTTATATACTGTATCTATTTTAAAAAATATATACAGCCAGTAAAAACCAAATTGTTTCTAATTTCTGGGCACAATGCACCTGGCTCTTACACTTGAGAAACCTGGGTGTCTCTTAGCCTGGCAATAGGAAAAAAATTACAAGACTTTATGGTATTGTTTTATTTTTATTTTTTCTCCCTTTCTATAATGAACTTGAAATCACATTATAGAATTTTGGCAGTTAATAAAAGAAGTAGATCCTCTCTCTCATGCATACACAGGTGTATATACAAGTGCTAAGGTGAGGCTTATATTAATGGAATCCATTGAAGAAAGGTTACACTTACTTAGAAACAAGTAACTAATAATTACTCTTCAGCTTCAGCTAAGACAAATAGTTTAGAACTTAGTGTATTTAGCCTAATAGCTCATCCTGTTTTCTCTTGTTTCCCACTGGATACATGTGACAGCATAATTAATCAGTCATTCCAATGGCAATAATCTGAGTTTTAAAAAGAATTTCATGCAGGGTATATTATTTCTATAAATATTTGGAACAATTGTTGACATAAGATTTGTCACTTATTCTAATGAGTCACTGACTCGTAGTATTAGTATTCTTACCTACAGGAATGTTTTGTAAACTTATTTGGTCATGTCACAGAACCTTATCTTCAGTGTTCATGTCATTTCCTTGGCCAACACATGGCTCTCTTTAAGACAGAAGAAATATTGGTGGGCTATCCTAAAGTCTAATATGTTGTTTTTCTAGAGTCTGAGAAAGCCTGAGAAAGTCTAAGGTTGACCTCCCAAAGTAATCCAGAACAATTATACTGGGACAATGAGTGATAAAAACCCTCTATAAACAAAAAAGTTATAATCATTTTTTTCTCCTTTTCCCCCAGCCACTTAACTTTTCGGTTTCCTTCCTGTATTTCTGTGAATTAATTCCTGTATTTGTATGAAAGCTGGCTGGGTGACCTTGGGCCAGTCACTCTCTCTTAGCCCAACTCACCTCACAGGGTTGTTGTGGGGAAAATAGGAGGAGCAAGGAGTATTAGGTATGTTCACTGCCTTGAGTTATTTATAAAAATAATAAAGGCGGGATAAAAATTAAATAAACAAATAAACAAATTTCTCCCTTGAAAATTTAGGAATAAGCCAAGAAAAGATAACAGCAAAAAAGAGTTCCAAGAGTAAGTTCCAAGAAAAACAGAAAAAGACATTAGGAAGTACTAATAAGTAATAATAAGTTTCTAAGAGTAAAAATTTCCAACACTAATTACTGAGCATTGATATGAGAAATAAAAAATCATCAAAACAAATTTCTTGCTTTATTTCACTTTACCCTTTTGCTAGCCCTGGTAGGATGATCCATATCTAAAGAACCACCAAAAGAGAAAAGAAAATATTTTTGAAACAACTCAGAAAAAATAATTTCTATAGTACTTAAGGCAAATGAAAGCCCTCTTTCTTGTATTTTCAATTTCACTCCTTTTTGCCTAAGGACATCTCCTGGCTCACAGGTTTGATGTCAATCCTTGATTGTGTTTTGATGTTTCTGCTGATCTATGATTGAGTTCAATTTTCAGCAGTCAAAATAGATATGTCATCTTGGGTGCATTAGGTTTCCTGTGACATACTGCCCACTTACACATGCAGACAAGTAGCCCTGACAAAGCAAGGGGGACTGACCAAAGTCACTTTGATCTAGCAAGCATCATGTTGCATATATTTACAATTACTTCTAAAGGTCATTTAATGAATCCTGCTCTTCCTGCACACTAGTTTGACTACACTGGAGTGTTTAAGTAAGCCTTTACGCACAACAAAGAGCAGTTTAGAGTGTTTGGTAATGGTCAGAGCCACCATGTCATGAAATATTCAATGCATGACATGGCTCTGGTAATGCACAGTGTGGGTTTTCACTCTGATTTGATTAGCAGTAATGATTATTTCATGAGCCGTGACTGTCCTCTCAGATTAGCATCAGCCCAGTTTTTCTGTAGTAGTCACGGAAGGAAGGATGGAGCTAGGGGAACTGCAGCCAATGAGTGCAGTTTTTACACTTCTGGCTTCTCATGCTTTCTTTCCTATTCACAGAAATTATTTTGTCTGTTAGCAAAACTAGAAAAATCAGAAATTATAATCAACAGCAAAGCCTCAAAGTAAATACCAAATATCTGGTAAACTTATTTCAGCTGAATATTGTAGCTATCAACAATGAGCAGTGCTAAAGTATTTTATTAAAATAGGCATACTGTATGTGCACCATTGAGTTCACCAGGATGCATATTAATAGCCAAAGGCATTCAATTATATACCATCTTGCCCTTTAAACAAAATGGTTAATTGAAGAAGAGCAATGGTCTAGGCAACTTATAAAAACAAAGTATCAGGACTGCAAAAAAGGAGGGGGTATAAGTTCCTTGCTTTTTAACTACAACATCACACAGTAAAAACCAGAAACTAATACTGTGGCTGGCTATCCAGCTGTCAGAAAAAAACAGTTGACATAGGCCAATTATTTCTTCTTTCAGAAAACAAAGACTAGTTGATTTTTTCTTTGCAAATAAAACAGATCATTCTAATTCAAAGTGGGTTTCTTCCTAATCCTTTAAATATCTGTTTTGTTATATGCAATTATAGATAGCTTTATTTATCTTCTAGCTCTATTAGGGATGCTTTTCTAATTAGACATCAGTACTACAGAAAAATAATTTTGAAATGGTAAAAATAAGGACAAAAAAGAAAAACAGAAAAATGAGAACCTTCATAGACACATTAGGAAGTACTACTAAAAAAGATGTTATCTTATGGAGAAATACAATGATTTTAAGCATCCATATCTCATAATTCTTCCCAAAAAAATACATTTCTATAAAGATGGGAATCTATTAAGAAATAGTAAATATTAGCCTATATGGGGTTATGAAGACTAAAATATATACTATTATTTTCTTAATGAGTGGAAATTATTAATAGACTATTTGCAAAATGCAGGAGGGGCAAAGCTTGTATGAGGATTGGAAGATCAAAATATATATAAATGGATATATTAGACAAGAAATGTTTTTTAATATTATATATAGACCTAGCAAGTAAGATAAATTCTTTATATAACCATGACCAGAGATAAGTCGGAAGTTGACTATTTTCTATGTTTCATCTTTTTCTTTTTTTCTTTACTTTACTACACTTTTTTCTTCTCTCTTTGATTTGTATTTGTATTTCTTTTTCTGTTTCTAACTTTTAACTGTGTATAATCAAATAAATAAATAAATAAAGTATAATCAAAATTCAATAAAATTTATAAAAAAAAGAAATAGTAAATATAATTAAACATTGGAGGTCAAATTTCAACAAAAGAATCCTTCATTTATTTATTTATTTATTTATTTATTATTTCAATTTATTCCCCGCCCATCTCCCTTGCAAGTTATGAACGACTCTTTACGACTGTTTATTTTTTTAACCAGTTCAATTTTCCATAATTTTAAATACTATTTATTAAAGAAATAATTTAGTTTTCAACAATTGTCTGGTAATATATCTGGCATGTAATAATAGCGTAACAAGAAGAGTAGGGACTGAGGGTTTATCCTTGGACTAATCTCCTTCTGCATCTAATTGCATACTGTACATTTCTGAACTAAACAGAAGTAGCTCAATACATTTAAAAATGCACTTAAGAGTATTTAAAAACAAAATGTGTTTAGATACCTGAGAAAATACATTTATAAAATGTTTTCCTTGAAAAGAACCTTGAATATTCCTAAAATATGTATTTTAAATATATATTATATATAATGTGTAAGTATATATAAATATATAATGTGTATATTCTGTTTTTAATTTGATGTTTTAATGCAAAAATGTGATAAAATGAACTTATAAATGAATATATGCAAAACACATCCTAAATGGATATACACTGGTCAGTTCATCCCTAATCTCAGTATGTATAAATGCTAGGGGTGATTGAATAATAGATTGATACTGATTTAAGAAGAGGAATTCAATCAGAGGAAGAAGAAATGTAGACCTTCTTGTGGTCTGGAAATTAGGTAGGAGGCAGAGATTGGTGAGTGGGAAGTGCATAAAATTATTTAAGCAAAACTAGTCAAGGGACAGAGAGATTGGACAAAAAAGAAAAACATAAAAATACATTAGGAAGTATTAATAAAAACAGATGTTATCTTAAGGAGAAATACAATGATTTTAAGCATCCATATTTCATAATTCTTCATAAAAATACATTTCTATAAAGAAAGGGAATCTAATTTTGTTTAGGCAGATCATTAATCACAACACCCTGGTTTAGTATTTACATACTGTTGCAAAGAAAACTGTATGGTTATAACCTTGTAGTCACCAGAGGCATCTGAAGATAGGGGTAAAAGAAGTCAAGATGCTAGAAGTGCATGCCCTTCTTTTATGGGCACCATGCATCCAATGCACATATTTTTTTTTCAAAAAAAAGAGGTAGGCTTCAGTTGCATAGTTATGACTGCCATCATTCATTGAATACAGCAAGAAAATAAAATCTAAACCATTGGTCATAGTAACAAGAATTATAATAACAAAAAATGGAAATAAGGAATATTATCTTTGAATGAATGATACCATAAGATTTGGCAGAAAAATTAATCCATTTGCTATACCTTCAAACCGGACAATCCAAACAATATTTCTTTTTTGATATATGGCAAGATTTGATGTCTTTTTCACCCTGAAAATTATAGGAAAATTTGCCTGCTTATTACATTGAGATATTGAAAGATAAGTGCTATTCATAAAACCTGATCTTATTAGCAATTATAAATATTTCTAACTTGACTCCAGGCTTGGCTGCCAGCTCGACCAGTCAGATTTCTCAGAGAAGCTGAGAACTGACTGAATTTCCCTTGCTTGCGTGGATTGCAGAAGTTGTGGTCCACTGAAGTTTTTTTTCCCCTGGAGAGGGGGAGACCAGAAGATTACTCGTGGGGCCATTGGGATTGCCTACCCTTGTTTTTTCTGTAGTTTTCCACCGCGGAAGGAACAGGGTAAGTGCAAGGCAATGGCCGAGATATATCAGGCTCTCGCAGGGGAAACAAGTCTCTTTGAAGAGACACAAGAGCGCCCAGCCGCTTTTAGATCACTTTAGGAATGTTTTTTTTAGATTAAAATATTTTTGAAATCTAAGATCTATTTTTTGGACTTTGTTGAAAATGTTGGCTAACTTTGTGCTTTCTTTGCTATAACTGATTCTGGTGGAAGTTTGATGGACTCTATATTTGCAACATAATGAAACGTCTGCATTTTTTTTTTTTACTTCTCTTTTGTATTAGAGGGATTTAAGAGACTCTGTTTGTAATTCTTTGCTTGATAAACTAAATGACTATTCATTTTTTGAGAAACTCTTTGTTTGGATTAAGCAGCTTGCAGCTTGAAGAACGGAAGCTCGCAGTTTGAAGAATAAAAACACAGGGTAACGTGTTTTTTCCTTGTCTTCTTTTTCTACATCCTCCCTGGTTGGATTTTGCTTCATTTGGAATATATTTTTTATTTCTCCTTCTATAAACTGTTTAAAATATTATTCTCTCCTGTATTTTGGATTATTGGAACTTTCTTTTTTCTTTTGACTTTAAAAAAAAACAACAACAACGACGTTCTGCTTAATAGATTCTGCTGGTAGTATTCCATGGACAGATTACATGATTATTGTTTTGACTAGAAGGGTTGTTGTTTTAATTTGAAGGACACAGGAAAGATGGCTTTCCAACTTGTACCTGAGGAGCTCAGAAGAGAGATTACTGAGGCTTTTTCAAATATTCAAAGGTCGTTGGAATTACTGTTCGTAACTCTGCAAAACAGAGAGAAAGAACAGAGAACAGAAACGGAGACAGAAAGGAAAAATGTTTTTCAAGTGGAGGAGAAACAGAAGGAGGAAATTTTGAGTATATTAGTTCAGAAGAACATTCTGAAGGCTTTACACTACAATCTTGGTATAGATATGTTGTGGCAGTGGAGACAGAGTGAAAATATGGGTGCACAGTTGGATGGATGTTGTGAAATATGTGGAAAGGGAGAGAAGGTTGCTCTGATATTCTATATGAGATATAGAAAAGAGCAGGCTGTATATTGCGAATCTCCCACAGTGTATTGTGATTTTGGCATAACCTAAACAGAAGATATGAGAAACTGTATGGATATAAAGGTTAATGAAAATATGGACTTGAATTGTTATGAGAGATTGTATGGATATATAAAAAGTGATATTCTAAATGTAAGATGCTAAATACAAACACAAGTTGATATTATAGAATATTGTTTTCCTTAGAGATATATTTATGAGAAGATAATGATATGATGGAATTAGAATGATGGTTACTACAAGATGATATATATCAATATGTATTGTATGAATATTATAAGAATTGATATATTAGCTATTAGGTTAAGTGATATGATAGATTATGCATTTAGTTTAAATGGACACTACTACAAGGAATGGAAATTACAGATGGATAATTGAGATTCAAGAATTCCTTTTTTATGGAGATATATATATATATTAGAATTAAATTATAGAAATATATATGTATGAACACTATAAGAATTGCTAAATTATGTATTAAGTTACATAACATGTTAGGTTATGAGTCATAATATGAATAGAATATATTGTAGTTTATTAGAAGTAAATAAGGCTTTTATTTGTTATACTAATTGGTCTTTATTGAAGATATAAATATGTAGTAATGAACATTCAACATTTAATTACTACTTCAAGGAGTGGAAGCCAAAGATGGATTATTGGGAGACAGTAAGATGAAGGTTAGAAGATTGGATTAAAGAAATCAAAAGGCATATGACAAAGAAAAGTTCCTGTATACTGTATGAAGGACTAACATTTAAAATCAATTGTTGTACTTTAAGTTCAAAGATAGATTGGAGGACATCTATTTTCTATATTTTCTTTGCTTATTATTTCTTGACTTCACTTTTTCTTTATCTTTTTCTTATTTTGTATTTCTGTTTCTATTTCTTTTTTCTATTTTAAATTTTATTATGTATTGTAAAACTTAATAAAATTTAATAAAAAAAAATAAATATTTCTAACTTAAACCATAATTACTAATAAGATCAGGTTTTATGCTGTGAAACCATTTTGTGTTATCCTGATTTAATAAATATTCATTTAAATTTAAATTTCCATCCTGCTGTTAAAAAGGAAAAAAATCCAAGCTACTTAGTCAGGGTTTTTTTTTTCTCCTAGTTTATATCAGTTCTGTTTAAGACTTTTTAAAAACATATTTATATGTTTATTTTATATAGTATGATGACCATGAATTAAGACTTATTGTCTCTGCTGACCAGTGAACTGATTCCATAGGCAGTGCCATCAATTGTGAAATGGAGTGTGTTCCTGAAGGGGGGGGTGATGTGATGGATGTCGGCGCTCCTGCTGGTTCTCAGGAAGAAGGGAGCACATTCCAAGGAGATAAATGGATTCAGTCCAGAGACTGTTGGTGGGAAAGCAAAGAGGTTCAGGGTCACCCTGCCCTAGAGTCTCCTGGGTTATTAGTGCTTAGGTTAGTTAGAGTAGCTTTAGTCTGGCAAGATTATGACTGTATGGTGAGAGCAATAAAGAACTGAGCTTGGAATACACTGATTCATCATAGTTCATCCGTTTCCCCTGACAAATGGCCATGGTACAAGAATAGATAGACAAGGGTTGTACCATAGCATAAGAGACTGAATATTGACCTCAACTAATGTCATCAATCTGCATTCATGCCAGGCAAAGTGTCCCTAGCATATCATCTATTTGCTCACTCATCATTCCCACTGAAGGTATGGCCAATACCATAGGTCACCTTACAAGTAGCAAATTCCACCTGTGTATATATTCTAAATCATATTTAGATACACTTACCATGTAGACTAATCCATATAGCTAATCCATATAGCACTCTACATGGGGCTACCCTTGAAGAGAATCCAGAAGCTACAGCTGGTTCAGAATGTGGCCACGTGAGCAGTTTTAGGAGCCCCAAAGAGGGCACATATAACACCCTTGCTGCATGAGCTGCACTGGGTGCCAGTTTGTTTCCGGGTCCAATTCAAGGTGTTGGTTATCACCTTTAAAGCCCTACATGGCATGGGTCCAGGTTACCTGAGGGACTGCCTCACCCCCATTACATCGACCCGTCCCACCCAGTCAGACAGAGGAGGCATGTTATGGACCCTGTCCATGAGAGATTCTCGATTGGCAGGGTCCAGAAGGAGGGCCTTCTCTGCTGTGGCACCTGCCCTTGGGAATAAGTTACCCCGGAGGTGAGGCAGGCCCCCACTCTCCCAGCCTTCTGGAAGGGGGTTAAGACCTGG
The DNA here is from genome assembly GCA_023362775.1 of Charina bottae. Lineage (NCBI taxonomy): Eukaryota > Metazoa > Chordata > Lepidosauria > Squamata > Charinaidae > Charina > Charina bottae. The sequence goes on along the minus strand of JALMGJ010000004.1, from coordinate 88,924,232 downwards.
TTGTACCACCTTGCTTGGGGTGGGGGTGGGGATAGCCAATCATGGGAGTGGTTGGCACCTTGATGGGGCCAATGAAGAGATCATTATTCACCATCTTGGACTTTATATTTTATATTTTGCATTTTTATATTTATGTGTATTTATATTTATATTGTATCATTTTAATGATATTTTAATCTTTTATCTTTAATTGTTTGTAAACCACCCAGAGACATTGCAATACAAGATGGGCGGTAAAGAAATGTGATAAATAAATAAATAAATGTATATATAAATAGCCTGGAATATCAACAGTTTATCAATTAAAAGAAACAACCACAACAAAAACAAAATTAACTGCATACAGGACCTTGGGCCAAATCAGAAGCATTTGGCATACTATTTTCACAATGTTTTAAGGACTCTGTCATTTTGGTATACCACTGCAAGAATTCAATAATATCTCAATTTCTTCCCCCCCCCCCATTCTTGAATATCTCTAGTACAAATTCTTGAGATGCCAGGACAAAATAACAGAAGAGTGTTTATATCACTTTGTTTTGGCAGGAAACATACAGTATCTTCGTTAGCTGTGATTAAGCAAACAATAGAATATAACTATCACACAGAGAGCTAGAATTTCACTTCCTGTTTAACAAATATGATTGATTGGTTGATTGATTGATTGATTGATTGATTGATTGATTGATTATGTGCCATCAAGTCATTTTCTATTCCTAGCAACCACACAGATAGATTTTCTCCATGATGATCTATCCCTAACCTGGTATTTCAAGTCTCCCAAAGGTGCATTCATCGCCACTGTAACTGAGTCCACCCACCTTGCTGCTGGTCATCGTCTTCTTCTCTTTCTTTCCACCTTTTCCAGCACTAGAGCCATTTCCAGAGAGCTAGCTCTTCACATAATGTGTCCGTAGTAGGATAATTTGAGCTTGGTCATTTGTGCCTCAAGTGAGAACTCTGGGTTGATTTGTTTGATGATCTATTGGTTTGTTTTCTTGGCAGTTCATGGTATTCTCACGAGTCTTCTCCAACACCAAAGTTCAAAGGCATCAATACACTTCCTATCCTGCTTCTTTAAAGTCCCAAACAAATATTAAGTAAACCTATAGTTATTCAAGAAACCATAAAAGCAATAAAACAAATTAAGCTTTGGAAGGCAATAAGATAGGTTTATAGCTCATTGTTATAAAGAACTGGAGGACTGAAGTACTAGAACCAGTGACAAAAATAATGAATGAAATCACAGAGACGAAGGAAATATTGCAAACATGGGAATATGTGTGTATCACTTCATAAAGATGATAATGATCTGGAGAAACAATATAGACCAATTTCCCTATTGAAAGTTGATTTCAAAATTTTCACTACAATATTATCTGAATGCTTAAAGAAGAGTGTTCCAGATATAATACAAGCAGCTTATGTTCCCAAAAGGAACATCAAGGACAACAGTACATTTATAGTAAATGCAACATAATACATCAATAAGAAGAAGGGGGGTAAATCAGCAATATTTTTTCTGGATGCATAAAAAGCCATTGACAATTTGGAATGGCCATCTCTACTTTCAGTTTTACAGTAAATGAAATAAGTCCCAGAGAAGAATTTAAAGCTTGGGTTAAAAGCATACTGTATATCAATGGAAAACTGCCAAGATCATAGTTAATGGAACACTTTCTATGAACTTTTCCCACTTTCTATTATTTGTGATTGCTTTAGAAGTGTTAGCAAATAAGCTTTGAAAAAATAAATATCAAACATTAAGATTCAAGGAGAGAAATATAAATTATAATGCTAAAACCATTATGCAACCTCAAAGTTCAATAAGATAGCTGATGAAAATAATTAAAGGATTTGGTTAATTTATTAATTTTAATAAAATTAATGTACAAATAGACTAACGGCACAACAAGAATCATTTGGTGAAGGGCAAAATTTACCATAGTTGATGTATTTACAGATTGCTGGAAGGATAAAAAGTGACCTCAGAAATGGGTTTTGAAGTCAAATAACAGAATTTGAAACACTTCTACAAAACTAAGACTACATAACTCATAATTCATAGCATTATTTTAAAAAAAGCAAGGTTTAAATTGAAACTTCATGGTTTTTTTTAACTATTTTGTCCTGAATCCCCGCAAAACAAATAAATTAAAAACATCACAATTTATTAAGATATATGCTGACGTTTGCAAGGACAAATTTGGCCCAACATTGGAAAAGAGATACTCTGCTGACAATATCAGATTGGAAAACCAAACTTGGGGAATATGCAGCATTGGCAAAATTAACAGTATACATCCAAACAGAAGTTTGGCTAGATTTAAGCAAGAATGGCTTCCTTATATATTACATGTCACACAACAAGGCAAACTTAGATACTTAGAGTATGGTTTTTAAGGATGAAAAATCTGATGTAAATATAGTAACCAGAAGCAATTTTAACATTTATAAATAATGGGGGGGAATTTAGAATTTAACATTGTTTTTAGTATTTTTTATTTTCCCACTTTTTTCTTTTATTTTCATAAGATCATGTGCATTTATTTTAGATAATGATAAACAGTGGTGACATCAATATAAATATTACAGTTTAGAGTTTTGTAGTGATTTACAATCATTGTTCAAGATGATACAATAATTTTCGTTTTATATATTCAAGTGATTATTTAATCAATGAAATAATGAATTATAAACTTTATGACAAGTGTATATTCTCTCACTATTTTCTCATGTTATTCTTTTTCTTTTATGTAGTCATTCATTTTATTCTTCAAATGTTTTAAAATAAATATATATAAAGCCAGGATATCTTGTGTTTTTGGGGAGAAAGATATTATTTTATGGTGTGCAATACAGATTTTGGGGTACCCTGCTAGGTTTGGGTATTAGTAGCTGAAATTGGCTCTGTGCACCACAAAAAAGGTGATTTTAAAATATTGGCACTAATGATTTTTAGTCCCAAAATGGACTGCTTTCAAGAAAATCAAGGACACTGTATGTAATACATATGGGAAGGTGTGAAGTTTTAATCATTCAAAAGTAACTCCTGACGAAACAGGAAAAATCATAGCAGGAGATTGTCTGTGGCTTGAATCATGTCAACTGGATTTCTATTTTCTCAGTAGAAACGTTTCACTCCTTATCCAAGGAGCTTCTTCAGTCTGAGTAAAGTTAGTAAGGGAATCCTTAAATATGTTTCTAGGCTGGCTGTGTGACCTTGCACCTGGGGCTAGGTCATGGTTATTTTTAGATGTTTATTTCTAAGTCCCTTTATCATCTAAAGGAGGATCGTTAAGATTACCCTGCTGCTGTTGAGCTTGCGAAATGGTCTTAATCTTCCTAGGCACAGAAGACAAAGCAGCAGGGTAATCTTAACGATCCTCCTTTAGATGATAAAGGGACTTAGAAATAAACATCTAAAAATAACCATGACCTAGCCCCAGGTGCAAGGTCACACAGCCACCCTAGAAACATATTTAAGGATTCCCTTACTAACTTTACTCAGACTGAAGAAGCTCCTTGGATAAGGAGTGAAACGTTTCTACTGAGAAAATAGAAATCCAGTTGACATGATTCAAGCCACAGACTGTTCCACCTGGATGACTGAGAACCTTCATCGACATAGCAGGAGAATTTTCCCCGTTATTTTGTTCATGTAAAATTCAGAATCTGGGCCATAAAATCACCCAAACTGCCTCGTCTAATGCTTTACCCTTCTAGTTTATCTTTCTGAACATATAACATCAAGATAAATGAATCATATACTGTATGTAGCATGATCCTCTGCATGAGTTCAGTGGGGATTAGATTTATTTCTCACAAATCATCTTCTCATATTGCTGGAATAAAATTATCAACTATTCATACTGTGCTTAGCAAAGATAAGCCAGAAACTTGGTCATTCCCTTGACAAATTGCTTAGGGATTGTTGACTAGCCATTTTGGTCTGGTTGTTATAGTTTCTCAGCTCTTCCTTGACTTATGCTTGAGGGACATCATGCTGGGTCCTGATGCTGAGCCTGTACGCCTACTCCAGGCAGGCCAAGCATTGCATTCTCTGTGCCTCTTCTACTTCTTGCAGGAAGCCAGCATACTGTACATTTTTCAGGCCCCTTATACTTAAGGGTGGGATGGGAGGGATGGAATGAGCTCATTATGGGTGGAGGAAGAAAGGTAATGGGAGCAGACTATCTTTTTTTAATGTTGCGGGCAGAGGCAACTACTCACATACTCTTTTTTTTTTACAATAGTGCTTGTAAAACACTTAGAACAGTCAAGTGATGCAATAACACCTTCAATAACACTCTACCTCATTGTTGTTTAAATATCATTAAAATAAGGTATGTGGAGGTGCTTAGGTAAAGTAATGTAAAGAGTATGAGGATGACCTTGATAGAGAGAGGGAAGATCCATTATCAAGGTAACAAACAGATAAACATGGCTTAAGCCTATACGAACAGAGAAGTTTATGAAAATGTCTCAGACAGGCACACCCCTAATTCACAAGAAGATAAAAGAAGGGGGAGGGGAAGCACATTCAAACTTGCAAGATTCTGTTACTATAGCCATCCTAATAAAAGTAGTTTTAGGCCTACGTGGTGTCTGTTTCTTGGTCTGGTTGACCATGTAGAGCTGACATGTATTGTAATTCCATTGCAAACAAAAGGGGAAGGAAGGATAGAATAGAAGCTGGTTTTCTGATGGTGCTGCTTTAAGTTGAAGCTTTCCTCATCTTTAATACTGAAAGTGAGTGGATAATATTTTCCTTTATGTTAAATTATCTCTTTTCATGCCCTCCTCCATTCATATATTGTGCACATCATCCATTTTACTCCTTTACACTAACTTTTAAATGCCAATGGACCCAAACTCACTTTACATTGTGACATACAGTATCTTGTCTGTGAGTGCACAAGTTTCTTGGCAATCTCACTGTCACATGGCTGATTAGAAGTCATTTTCTCTGTTCACCTTGTGGAGTTTGCTGCTCTTGTATGGGTATTGTTTTTATAGTCAACAATGAATTTGCTTCTTTTCCCCTGACTTCTCTCCTGCATGTTTCTAAGGTAACTTCCATGTGTTCCAAACAAACAAATCCGAAAATAATTTGGAGAAAGCCTGAGTTGCTTAACAGTTGCTTTATATAATGTCTGTTGTGCAAGATTTACCTTTTTATTGTAATACGACCTGAAATTATTGAGACTGGGGGTCAATGTAATAATTTATTTTTTTTAATACACACACACACACATTTCACAAATATAGCTCTGGGTAACTAACAACACAATAAAACAATAAAAACAACATTAGCAAAATAAAAAACTAACAATGGTCACCAAGGGTGAACCCCCAAAACAATAAACAGAAACCACTCAATGGGCCATCTCACCTCCCAACCTGGAGCATATCCAGGTCTTCAATGCTTTATGAAAGGCCAGCAGATTTGGGGCCAGCCTGAGTTTGTAGGGTATGTTGTTCCAGAGGGCACTATTCACCCCTCCCTTCTTCCTGGAGGGATGTGTCATAATGGGTTCTAGTGCTGAGCCTGCATGCCTTTTTCAGGAAACCCAAACACTTACCGGAGGACAATGCCTCATGATGGGCTCAGCACCAGGAAGAGCCATCCTTGGAAGAAGGGGAAGCTGAGGTTGGGCAAGAGCATCTCCAGTCTGGCCGGTTTGTCTTGGGTGGCACTTTCTTTTTATCTTTGTTGAAATAACACTGCTTTTTATTTTTTTAAGATAATGCTATACTCTGATTATTAACTACTTTTTCATTTCTCATTTTGAAGGGCTAAAATGATGTTATCATCAGAAGCAGTTGTTGCCTAATTTAAATAACACTCCAGAGATTGCCATTATTTCTCTCAATGTGCCCCCACCCCTGCCTTCACTCCCATACACTTTTAATGAATGCTTGCACAAAATACAAGAAATGCACAAAAAATTGGTTGAATTAGAAGCTGGTGTTTGCAAAAACTCTTTTCAGTACCATGTGGGGAAAGGCATAGGTAAATCCCAGAAGATATCTGTACAGACACTTTTGAAAGCTTCAGGAACATACAATGACTTTAGATAAGCACTTCAGCTTGTGATTTGATAAGCATCTCTTCTTTTTCAAAGTGACTCTGTTAGACATATGGATTTTACAAAAGCTCTCACTGAAGTCTGCACAATACTTGCTAGAACTCCAACTCATAAAATGTCACCTCTGTCCTGCAAATGCCATTCTTCATAGCACTAATCAGAATATTTTCCCCAGTTTCTTTATTATCTGTAAAGAGTGACTCCAGCAAAGGCCAACATTACTGTTAGATGACACAGGCAGAAAAGAAATATTGATTTAAAAAAATCACAGCACATATTTAGGATACAACTGAAATAAATGAAATTGATAGTCAAATATTATCAAATTTTGAAGTCTAGGTAATGTACATATACATACATATACACAGGAACAACCTTGTTTGAAAGTAGTTATCTGTCTTAGAATCCTAGAAGTGAGAGTTGGGAGGTGCCATTTAGGCCATGAAATCCATCCCTCTGCTCAGTGCCAGAATCCAAATTAATGCATCCCATACAGAAAGCTGTTTAGCCTCCACTTGAACATTTCTGTTGAAGGGACATCCTCCACCTTCCAGGGAAACCAGTTCATTGTTTGTCATCTCTTAATGTCAGTATTATCTTTATAACATTCAACCAGAATCTACTGTCCTTTCATATAAGTTCATTACTCTCATAAAGAGTTTCACAGATCTCGACTGAGAAGTTTCTGACTTATTTTTTAAGTCTAAGCAGCTAACAGACATGGCACCCTGAAAGTTCAGGAAATTAGGCAGTGAATGAGTTGGATTATTTTACTATCTTACATTCTAGTTTACCTTGCAGCCTAAATAATCCCAATTAGTGAATGACAGTTCAAGAACAGAAGGGAGTGTCATCCTTGACTTCATTTTGAAAGAACATGCCGACTTCTGTTGTATCACTAAGATATCTCCTAAGTACTGGATACAATACCTAATGTGGCATAAAAAGCATATATCCTTACATTTTAAAAACCTACATTTTTAATACCTAAAGAAGAGAAGTTGATAAGGGCAAGGTGTTCAAGTTTTAAAATTTCTGATAACTTTGAAATACATTTTTTAAGAACTGAAGGTCAAAATTCAGATTACTGTATCTCTTTTTCAGGCAACATCAATCAATATGTTTTTATAAGCATGTCTTTTGAAATGTAGGTTATACTGTGCTCCCCTCCTTTCAGTCCCATACTATCTTTGGAGTTATTCTAACTTAAGCGCTTAGATCATCAAAATGTTTTTTTACATTTTTACATTCATGTTAATAACAGTAACAAAAATACTAACAGCATGATCTTTCCCAACTTCCATTGATGTTCTTTTTATCTAATCTATTGCAGCAGGCGCAGGCAAATCCAATATTAATCGTAACTGACTTAGAAGTATTGAGTTGACAGAAAGCAAGCTAAGTGAGAATTGTGTAAAAAAAAAAGAAAGAAACTCAAGGTCATAAAAATCGAAGAGAGCCTGAACGATGATCTTTTTTTTTTTTACCTTTGTGTATGAGATATACAGTAAATTAAATACAGGAAAATATGAAGGGGCCTATTTAGCTAGAAAAAAAATTACAATGCAGAAAGGTTTATTTTAAACTAAGTGAAAAGATGTGTTAGGCAAAATGCTACCGTGTCTGGGCTAACAATCTCTAATACGTTCTATGTTACAGTGAGTGGCTACCCAAGTAAAAAAAACCTTGCACCACTAAACACTTGTTTTTGAAATCCTGTCTTTAAGAAGTTAGCTACTGTATTTCTGCATCACACAAATACCCTTTAATTTATTTGATGGTGGTAAAGAAATCCTAACCTCCCAGCCAGATCCATTGGCTGGGAGAGAATAGAATAAGGCAAAGGTATTTATCCACTTTCATCATGCTGAAATTGAATATTCATATGGGAGGGTCCAAAGTCTCTCCACATTTCCTTGACAGGCTACATACTGATATTGCTGATGTTCAACTCCTGCAGCATGTCCTACTATCAAACACCTACATTAACAGTAGAGTACAACTCAGAAGGAAGGATTCGAAAGCCTCATTAGTTAGTTTATTGTCAAGAAGATAAGGATTAATATACAGAATCTTGGGAACTGAATAAGCCAAAAGTCTAGTATTCATTTTTTAGTGAATTCCCTAAGGTGGGACCTCTGAGAGCTGTTTGAACCACTTTTTCTAAGATGTGAACCCAAGGAATAACAACATGTTTTTCCACATAAAACAGATCTTGAAATTTCCATCTGCTGAAGGATTAATATTTTAATAACCCACTTCCTTCCAGAATCAGCCCAGAGACCTTGCTTACACCTACAATGGTTTGTGTGGGTATTAAATAGTATGCAGACACAATAGAATCCTATGAGACACCATAAACCAGGGTTTTGAATTGGAATCTTCATCAGCCTTCTGAAATCAATATTCCAGGAAGACTTAAACACACTAGAAAGCACGAATCATGTCAACTGGATTTCTATTTTCTCAGTGGAAACGTTTCGCTCCTTATCCAAGAAGCTTCTTCAGTCTGAGCAAAGTTTGTAAGGGAATCCTTAAATATGTTTCTAGGGTATTTAAGGTGTTTAGGGTGTTTAATATTTAAGGATTCCCTTACAAACTTTGCTCAGACTGAAGAAGCTTCTTGGATAAGGAGCGAAATGTTTCCACTGAGAAAATAGAAATCCAGTTGACATGATTCAAGCTACAGACAATTCCACCTGGATGACTGAGAACCTTCATAGACACACTAGAAAGCAGTGTCATTCAGTTCCACCCAAGTGAATTCAGGAATATACTGTGGTCACTGTTGTAAAGTTCACAGAACAGAACAGCAGAATCAATAAGCCACTCTCTTCCTGTCCAATTCCCAGTGAAAATCACCCATCAAGGTGACCAAATCACATTCATCCTACAAGTGAGACTAAATTATTTGTTTGCACAATCACATCCAGTATACTGTATCAGTTGTAACTATTTCTGAGGTGGTCAGACCTGACAGGAATTACCTATACGTTGCTTACCTCATAACCTGACATTATGTCTGGCTATGCTTGAGAAAATGCAGCAGCTAGATTGCTAATTTATGCACCATATTGAAGACTTGCACTGGTTGCCAACTGTAATCTTGGCACAACTTACAGTATGTGTTAACTTTAAAAGATACTTCAGAACACATGTTTAGCCCCTACTCTTTATAATTTCAGAAGAAAAAGATCCAACAGCTCTCACTTTAGTTTTTTTCTTTTTAGACTGTGTCTCAGTGTACAGTTTAATTCAACAGTTTTTTATTGAACTTTTAGTCCTTCCTTCCTTCCTTCCTTCCTTCCTTCCTTCCTTCCTTCCTTCCTTCCTTCCTTCCTTCCTTCCTTCCTTCCTTCCTTCCCAGTCTAACCAATACTCCTAGAATATTTATAAATATTTGCTATTATTTAATCAGTTTAAAATCGCAATTTGATCATCAAATCATCATCCTATTTTTCTGTTCTCCAGTAAACAGTTGGGAATACATTTCTGTAATCCATGGTGGTTCTCAAATAGAATTTTGTCTGCCATTCTGGTGATGGTGGGCAGGGCATGCTGTGAATTCCCAGTAGAGACTACCAGGCAAACAGATGTAACCATAATCTTAGCTCATACTGAGCATGGTTCAGCAAGAACTAATTTGCAGCAGCTTTTTTACTATTTAATCATCATATGCCTGACAGTGGTTTACTGGTTTCCCATATTCTTTGTATAAAATAATCTGAACTTCAAGTCTCAGGAATAAAAAGGTTAATGTATCACCAGCGAGCTTTCAGTCTCCATATGGTTCAGCAAATGTTGCATTTTTTTTTTATTCCAAAGATTATAATTGCACAAGAGATGGGTAGCTAACATTAAAATAAAATAATGGTCCCAGTAGCTAACATTGAAATAAATTCTACCATTTAGAAACTTCAGATTTGACTGTGTTTATAAACTGCTGTCTTCTCCTATCGAAAGTGGCAATGAATAAGTGAAGTGTTAAAAACAGATTCCAAGAATTAATAAAAATAATCTTCAATAATGACATGTACCTCATCATGGAAAAAGAAAAGTAAATTGTGCAGGATACAGTGAAAAGAGATGCTCGTGCTTTTATTATTATTTGTTGCCACATTTATGTGTAGGGTTTTGTTTTGTGTGTGTGTGTGTATGCATATGTGTTATTTATTTATTTATTATTTAATTAATTAATTTCTATAGCTGCCCATCTCAACAAATGACTCTGGGAGGCTTACAATTGTTAAAAACTATAAAACAGTTAAAATAATTAAAACAATTAAAAGTACAAAATAAATATATGGTCGCCAAGTAAACAATACATGGATGTTAATATAGCCAAGAAACGGGGCCCTTAACACACTCGAGGCCCCAGGCCTGGGCACATAACCAGGTCTTCATGGCCTTATGGAAGGCCAACAGGGTCGGGGACATCCTAATCTCTGAAGGGAGAATATTCCAGAGGGCAGGCATTACGGCAGAGAAGGCATGCCTTCTAGTCCCTGCCAACCAACATTCTTTAGCTGACGGGACCCATAGCATGCCAGACCGAATTGGGCAGGTAGAAACAACTGGGAGAAGACGGTCCCTTTGGTAACCCAAGCCATGAAGGGCTTTAAAGGTGACAACCACCACCTTGAATTGCACCCAGAAGCACACTGGCAACCAATGCAGCTCACATAGTAGTGGTGTTACATGTGTTGAATGTCCAACACCATTTACTTCCTGTGCAGCCGCATTCTGTACCAGTTGAAGCTTCCGAATGTTCTTCAAGGGCAGCCCCATGTACAGCGCATTGCAGTAATCCAGACGGGAGGTCACGAGGGCATGAGTGACTGAGCAAAGCCTCTCGGTCCAGGAATGGGAGCAACTGGCACACAACCTGAAGGTGTAATGGTTGTATTGTTATTACATATCCATACAAATACAAGGTATTTATACTGTAGATGGCAATTCTCCCAGATATATGACCTGTAACTTAATGAATGAGCAAAACAATACCCTTCTCAGATTCCTTTCTCCTTTCTTCTTTCAATTTTCAGTCTGATTTTTTACTTTTCCCCATACCTTTAAAAACTCATATTTACATCTTGTACTATCCTCAATTTATGTTTCTAGGTAATGGTTATTTTAATTCCTTATTTCATTATAATAACAATCTCCCTTCTTTTGCTTCCAGGCAAAACGATCTTCATCCCTTTCCTTGGTATGATATATTGGTTGCCAGGCAAATAAATATGAGGTGTAAATGGGAATTGGTTTTGGGGTTTGTTTGCTTGTTTTAGCTTTATATGCCATTTTTTTTCTCTAGGAACTCAAAGTGACTTACATGTGAAATTCAATTCGTTTTTTTGAAATTATTATTCTCAGAACAACCCTGTGATTGTTGTTGTTGTTTATTCGTTCAGTCACTTCCGACTCTTCGTGACTTCATGGACCAACCCACGCCAGCGCTTCCTGTCGGCCGTCACCATCCCCAGCTCCCCCATGGTTGAGTCTGTCACCTCCAGAATATCATCCATCCATCTTGCCCTTGGTCGGCCCCTCTTCCTTTTGCCTTCCACTTTCCCTAGCATCAGCTTCTTCTCCAGGGTATCCTGTCTTCTCATTATGTGGCCAAAGTACTTCAGTTTTGCCTTTAATATCATTCCCTCAAGTGAGCAGTCTGGCTTTATTTCCTGGAGTATGGACTGGTTTGATCTTCTTGCAGTCCAAGGCACTCTCGGAATTTTCCTCCAACACCGCAGTTCAAAAGCATCTATCTTCCTTCGCTCAGCCTTCCTTATGGTCCAGCTCTCACAGCCATAGGTTACTATGGGGAATACCATTGCTTTAACTATGCGGACATTTGTTGTCAGTGTGATGTCTCTACTCTTAACTATTTATCAAGATTTGCCATTGCTCTCCTCCCAAGAAGTAGACATCTTCTGATTTCCTGGCTGCAGTCAGCATCTGCAGTAATCTTTGCGCCTAGAAATACAAAGTCTGTCACTGCCTCCACTTTTTCTCCCTCTATTTGCCAGTGATCAATCAAGCTGGTTGCCATAATCTTGGTTTTTTTGAGGTTTAACTGCAACCCAGCTTTTGCACTTTCTTCTTTCACCTTCATCATAAGGCTCCTCAACTCCTCCTCGCTTTCAGCCATCAAAGTGGTATCATCTGCATATCTAAGATTGTTAATGTTTCTTCCAGCGATTTTAACTCCAGCCTTGGATTCCTCAAGCCCAGCACGTCGCATGATGTGTTCTGCGTACAGGTTGAATAGGTAGGGTGAGAGTATACAACCCTGCCGTACTCCTTTCCCAATCTTAAACCAGTCTGTTGTTCCGTGCTCTGTTCTTACCGTTGCTACTTGGTCGTTATACAGAAATTCAATTCGTTTTTTTGAAATTATTATTCTCAGAACAACCCTGTGATATAGTTGGGTAAAAGAAAGTGATTGGCTGTCAGGATGGAGGCTGAGTCCAATTTGGAAGAGGAAGGGCCTGTAACAATAGAAGCGGGAAAGAACTGGGATGGCGCAAAATTTGAATCATATCTGGAGCAGCTGATTGGAGGCAGCCCAGAAGAAGACTCACCTCCACCTATCAGAGCATGAGTGAGGAGGTGGGAAAGGCAGGCAGAGCAACATGAGGCGTGATTGGCTCCCACTCACAAACGGCGCAAAAATCAAAAGGATAAGAGGCAAGTGCAGCATGTACCCATTGCAGGAGAAAACCATTCATGTTCTGTACTGCAACCTGGAATGAATCACGATCTTGTCACTGTGCCAGAATCCCCGCTCAGACCTTGCCCTGCTTATATATCAGAGCCTTGCCTTGCAGCCCAGCAAAGCTTTGTGCCAGAGCCTTGCCTAGCCACCCAGCCAAGCCTCGTGCTGGAACCTTGCCTTGTTGCCCTGCCGCACCCTGTGCCAGAACCCTGCCTCACTGTACAGCTGCACTTCGCGCCAGAACCTTGTCTAGCTGCCGCGCCAAGCCTCGCACCAGAATCTTGCCTCATCCCCATGCCAAGCCTCATGCTGAGACCTTGCCTCGCAGCTGCTGCACCAAGCCCCATGCTGGAATCGTACCTCGCAGCCGCGTCAAGCCTCATGCTGAAATCTTGCCTCATCCTCATGCCAAGCCTTGTGCCAGAACCTTGCCTCGCAGCTGCGCCAAGCCTCATGCCGGGACCTCACCCCACAGCCGTGCCCAGCCTTGTGCCAGGACCTTGCATCACTGCCATGTGGTGGCTGCCTGTGTGCGTGCCAACCGGGAGTGGATCACTGAAGGCCACCTGAACTCTGTGAGCACCTCGTGTCGCTTCTGATTTCTATATATATATTTTGTGTGTTTTAATTGTAAATAAAAGACTATATCCCACACCTTCCTGCTTTGAGTCTTAGTCAGGACAGGACACTGGCCCAAAAGCACTCAGTGAGATTATGTGCCTAACAGTGGAATTGAATGTGGGGGGTTTTGATTATAGTCCAATATCTTAAACACTATAGCACACCATCACAAGTTGCTACATTCCCAAGGTCACAGATCCTTTCTTAAGACAAAAAAGTCACACTATTCTCACAGGTCTTGTGAATGGAAAGAGACATAAGGAAGTTTTGAAATATTGTAGGTACTATTAATTACTTCCTTTCAGCTTTCTAATGATAACTTTAGCTCTCCTGGTAAGCAAATTCTTCATTTTTAAAAGTGGAGAAGCTGACAAAAAAGGAGAGATATTATTATGTAAGATAACTCTGTGCAAAGTAAAGTTATTCAGTTGTTGAAAATATTTCCAAGGGTTTCTTCATTTCTTTCAGGGTCAACACTATTATATTTTACAGAATTTTCATGCATAAGATCAAAATGTATTATAGGCCATCCCAATTTGAATAGACTTTCCATTCTTCTGCACAAATAAATTATTTTTATTTTTATTATTTTCTGAAAATGTCATCCCTTGGTATCTAAAGTTAAGGCATGCACTATACATACATATAATACATGTCACTTTCTCACCAACTCACCTCACAGGGTTCCTGTTGTGGGGAAAATATGAGGAGGAAGGAGTATTAGGTATGTTCGCCATCTTGAGTTATTTATAGAAATAATAAATGCGGGATAAAAATTAATTAAATAAATAAATAAAATAAATAAATAATGTTTTCAGACAATATTCTTATTACATTTGCAGCCTCATTTGACAGTAATTTACATAGCCATTCCACTTGTCTTGAATCTATCTTTATTGGATGGTAAGGTTTTCATTAAACAGATGGATTTATTGCTCTTGTTTCTTGTGGAGGTTTTTTTTTTTGCATCAACATATTCATCTTCAACACTGTATTTGGTACACACACAGCAGAAGCATTTATTGGATTTATTTATTCATAAAAAAGAAGCAACAATTATTTAAAGTTTAAATTTCAAGGGAAAATGTTAAACAATAATTGATTCTTCATATTCCATCCACCTTCTGATGGACCTTGTTAAAGTGAGTTCTGGTTAACTGCAGTTTCACACATCCATAGTCAATAAATATAGACCTGAATTCCTAATCCACAGCATTTTAGTTCTTGCTTTAATAGGTCCTGAGTTCAAGAAGCTTGATTCTCTAGGTGATGTCCCAGCAGTATCTCTTAACTATTTTTATCCAATTCATTAGTCTATTGCTAAGCATTAAGGGGTGATATTTCCCCTCCTTCCCTGGATTCATTAAGAGAAATATAAATTTCTAGTCATGAACCGACAAAAATAACTTTAGTATCTTCATTTTAAAAAAGTAAAAGTACAGACATGCAGATAGTATTACATAGGTATAAGAATAACTTTAAACAACAATAAGCTATTGAATAATAAGATGATTATCCTGGTGACCTGCAAACTGGCTTGCTTCAACTTAACAATTTCTCTCCTACTATAAGAATAATAAATAATAAATAAGGAGTAGCCTCCTTAATTGTGCAGTAAATTTGAAAAGCATAGTATATGCAAAAATAATCAAACTGTAACCTCTTCCCTTGGTAAAGGTGGTCATATAAATAACTGTCGTTGAAATAGTCTCTTGTAGCAGTTTATCTCACTCTCCCCTTGGCTGCTAGATCCCTCTTAGACCTCCTCCTGGTCAGTCTGAATCCAGTCAGTTTTTCGTCCTTTCATTTCTGTGAGTCACTGTACTGTGGGAAAACATGTGAGACAACCAATGTCAGTTTTATATTAAACTTTTATTGACCTTAAAGTGACCTTTGATGCTATTTCTAGAGTTGGAATGTGGCATTAATCAGAGAGATCTACTGACCCACATTTACTAAGTCTTACACCAGAGCTTTCCAAACTGTGTGTCGGGACACATTAGTGTGTCGGCTGCAGTGTCTGGGTGTGTCGCGGCTGCTGCTGCCTCCAAGCCCTGCCAGGATTCCGCGCAGGTCCTAGTGCCTGCCTTGTGCCCTGCCGTAAGAGTGTGTTGCGAAATGATGCATGTCTAAAAAGTGTGTCACCAACATGAAAAGTTTGGAAAGCTCTGGCTTACACAAAAGCTAAATAGTAAAATATCCTTTGTAAGATATAATCCCTTAAGTCAGTTAATAGACCCAGTAGAAAACTTATGAAGGCATAAAACAAGGCTGTATCCTGGCCACCTTTCTATTCCACCTTTATACAAATTCCCTTGTGCAGCATCTGAATAATTCTGACCATTCTCCCAAGCAAACAGATAAGCACATTTCTATTCTATTATACACTGACAATGCAGTACTGCTGTCACTCACTGCTAAAAGGATAAGGAGAGCACTAAGTGTCCTGGCCTCCTTTTGTAGGCAGGAATGCTTTACTATCAATTACAGTGAGATCAGTGCCTTGGGTTCTTGGGGCACTTACCTAGACAATGCTGCAGAAAATGCACGGGAAACTGTTTCATTTATTTACAGACATTTTTGCTCAGTATGGAGACGATTCATCCCAGCTGCTCTAAAACTTTTTGAAAACGAAGTCCTTGTCAACAACTCTATGGGACACAGATTTGCTCTTTCCACAGCCATGCTCAATTGGACAGAGTTGTCCAAATTTATACAAATGTTTTTTTCAGTGGCAAATTATGTTCCTATGCAGTTTTACATTTAGAAACCAGTCTGATTAGGGTACTGGCTAGAGGAGTTTGGCTTGCAAAGATTAAGTTATGTTTGACATTGCAGGCCTAGCCCCCCTAATGTTACAAAACCCTTTCCACAGTAAATGGCTGAAGTAAGTTGAAGAGAAGCTATCACCTTGGGGTCTGTGCTCCATTTTATTTCTCTCTTTGGGACATGATGATGCCCTTTCTACTGATGATCAAAGATTGGATTGTGACCAGCAGACAAATCTGAGACTTGTCCTGAGCAATATTTTCCTGGATGTTTCAGGACCATTAGTCAGTCAACTAAATATTTCCTGATATTATGATTCCAAAGTTCCACAGAGTCTTCTCATTAGCACATGCCAATGAGCTCCCTACGGTTATTCTTCAGGAAAGATTTAGTAATATACCTTTTAATGAACACTTCTGTCCCTGTAGATCCAGAGAGATGGAGACACAATCACACTTTTTACAATGCTGCCAGTTATACAAGGTTATGTGACTGAAATTATTACTGCTCTACTTACAAATAGTCCTGGAGAATCAGGTCTCTCTTACCTGATTCTGCTGTTAGCTGATACAGACTCAGTTATTACTTACCAGGCAGCTAGATTCTGTGCCACAGCCTCTAAGATTAGACTAAAAAATAATACGGAAACTCTATTTAATTAATCACAATTGTAATTTTCTTATCCTATTGCTGGTTGTGGGGGCTATCCAATTTAGGTTTATTGCACCATGAGATAGTTTTATTTGTTTAGCATCTATTTTGTAAGACCTTATACCTTCTACTGTTTAACTTTTAAAAACTCTTTTTATTGGATATGCTTATTCATGTTATAGTCTGTGACCATAATAAACTAACTTGTCTAAATTTAATGATAGGTTGAATTAATCTTATATGTATATTATTGTATATGGATATTTTCCCCTTTTTCTTAGGTTTATTTTTGCTGCCTTTATTTTCAGTTTATATAAAATAAAATGTTGTTCAAGATACAATTTCCAAAGGTATACAGTTAAGAATAAAACTACAACATAAGTTGATTTTAAATGAAGCCAAGCCATATGAGAAATATAAAAAGTATCATTTCCATTTAGCCTACAGAAAAGACATACGTAGCCTTCAAATATCCAACATTTCCTACAGCCAGAGGAACAAGCTTGGGACTTTCTATCGTCTTGAGAACCATGGAATGCAGGCAGAACAAGGAAGAAACAGGCTGAAGATTGTGAGTTCAGCCTGTTTACAGGAATAATAAAGTCCCACAGCGCATACTTTAATCACAGTAGTGTATTTTTTAAAACAGTATAATTCTTTCTTTCTTTCTTTCTTTCTTTCCTTCCTTCCTTCCTTCCTTCCTTCCTTCCTTCCTTCCTTCCTTCCTTCCTTCCCGAATAAAAACAATAACACTCTTAAAAACTACTTTTGTGTCTGCAACCAACAAAATATTTATGCTCTACTGAGGTATAATTTGGATTATCAAAGAAACTACAATTTCCCTTGTGCAGCATCTGAATAATTCTGACCATTCTCCCAAGCAAACAGATAAGCACATTTCTATGATATGGCCAGCTAATTGAAGTTTTTATGGTCTTGATTGGCAGGTTTAAATTTAACTGCTAACATCACATGCAATTATCAATGCCATGTCATCACCTTAGAAAAATATTTGCTATGGTTCAAATGCCATATTTCCACTTTTTCTTTTTAATTTAGTTTTATAGCCTCTTGATTGTGCTACCAAAAATACTGAAAATGTTAAAAAGAATGCAGTAGGGGAAGCAGAGTGTGCAATTCTTCGGTGTGTATGATATAAAGGTTTTTTTTAGCTAAACCGAGTATTACTGATCTGTCCTTTCTTATCTCATTGCAGTAATACATGAGTTCGTTATCTCGTCTGATTATTCCATAAATTGGGGCAAATAAGTCTCAGTAATAATTTTGATATACATAGTCATTGGAATTTTAGGTTATTTTCTGATTCATCTGATTATCTTGGTGTATGGATTTCTAAGAAGCTTCCTTATATGGCAAATTTTGTTTTACCTTTAACAACAACAAAAATTTATTACCACTTTTGGCCAGTAAAGGATAAAGACCATAAAATACCAACATCAAAAAGTATATACAATTTAGAATTATATATAAAAGGAAAGACTTCCAAAAAAAGAGAAACTATTTGAAATAGCATTTAATAAAGATAATTGATGTAAAAGTCTTCATTTATTTCTCCAAAGCCACTAACATAACTTCAGAGGGAGTAATGAAATCAGGACCAAAGTTAATACAGCAGAAAAGTTGATTTAATGTACATTGGACATTTCAAAGAATGTTTAATAATAGCTGGATATAGTTAGATTGGTGCTGAAAATTCAGTTTAAAAATTGGAACATTAACTCTTAAGGTTTGGAGTTGTCCTACAATTATCACATTTTGGACTGAAATCAACAGGATTGTTAGCATAACTTTAGATTTATCACCACTCTTTAAGGATACAAATATTCTGTTTCACTGTGTTCCCAGCATTTGAACTATTTTGAGACATCAAGATCTATGGTTCATGGGAGTTGGGCAGAGAATTATTATACAACATTGGAAGGTCAAAGCTACACCGACTTACAGAAATTATAGCTTACGTAGACCCACAATTAATTATTTTTTTTATTTCTTGTGGTTGGTTTGTTTGTTTGTTGAAGACTTTGAATCATCTGGACAAAATTTTTCAAATTGTTTTATTCACAAGACAAATTTCTTATGAAAACTTTTTTTCTTTTTCTGAGCTAGATTATAAATTTCAAAATTATAGTATTTTGTTAATTTTATTGATGCACATAATATTGTTTTTCTGTTTATTTAGTTTGCAATGAAATATTTTTCAATGGATCAGTGTCCATTTTTTGAAGAATTTTGGACATTACTATAGTTAAATACAGATATTAAAATAGGTATTGTCTGTGTATTTGTGTGCATGCATTTGTATGTTCATAATGTTTATCTCATATGCATAGTACACCCGTCAGAATTGGATTATATTTTTATTATAACTCATTGTACTAGAAATTACCCACTCAAACATGAAAAATTTCTTCCAGTTTCCTTATTTCATTAAAACAACTTTTTATTTTGTTACCACAGCATCTTCAGATGGTATCTTCATCATGTGAGTGTTTATCTCCTTATGTTAATAATATCTCTTGACAGTTTGTATTCTAAATTAAAAAAATTTCTAATTTAATGTTTTCCTGGGATATACCATATCACATTTGCATAATATACTTTTTCATGCTGAACATGGCATTTATCAATATAGTTAACTGTTTTTTTTTACTATAGAACTGAAGCAAACTACGTCCATCTATTGGTTCTTGTCCTACCTTCAGGAGCTATAGTGAATAAATCCATACTC
This sequence comes from Charina bottae, assembly GCA_023362775.1. NCBI lineage: Eukaryota > Metazoa > Chordata > Lepidosauria > Squamata > Charinaidae > Charina > Charina bottae. The sequence goes on along the minus strand of JALMGJ010000004.1, from coordinate 88,904,635 downwards.
TCCTTCCTCTGACAGCCATTTAGGTATTGGAAGACTGGTGTAATGTCTCCCCTTAGCCTTCTTTTGTTTTGGTTAAATCTACCTTGTTCCTTTAAATGTTCTTTATAAGATGTAGCTTCAAAGTCCCTCACTATCTTCTGTGCACTCTTTCCACTTCTCCAGTGTCATCCTTGTATTATGACGATGAGAGCTGTACATAGTATTTTAGCATGACTAATGTAGCAGGGAGTGACTTTTCTGTGACTTCAACATTATACTTCTGTTGGTGCAGCCCAGGATTGTAATAGCCCTTTTGACAGCTGCAGCACACCACTACTAATGCATAATCTGTGGTCTACCAGAATTCCAGATCCTTTTCACAAGTACTTGTCCTGACTTAGTTACCACCTATCCTGTACCTGTTACTATGGTTTTTGCTACTGTAAGTGCAGAACTTACATATCTTGCCACTGAACTGCATATTTTTGGATAGGCTCACCTGACTTTTTGTTTTGTGACTGATTATGCCATTATGGCAAGCCTATGCCCTACCATATCAACACAGAGAATAGTCTCAAAATTCCAAATGCTCCATTAACAAAAAGGTTATGAACACCTATCTTAGGTACTCAGAAGGAGTCCTGAGTAGAAAGCATGGCATGTAATACTCCACAAGCAGGTAACTGAACGAATGGTAAAGAGCAGGTAATAGGTTGAGAAACAAAGACTTCATGGAATAGTTGGAAAATTGGAAGGGGACTAGAGGAAAATAAATAACTATATAAAGAAATAAGGCAGATGGTTGGTTGGTTGGTTGGTTTGCAGGGCTATATGCCACCCCAACTATCTACTCTGATTGGCTCACAAAGCAAAACATAATTATACACAAAAATCATTTTAAAAACCCAACGTATTATCAGATTAAAATGCCCTTAGTTTATTAGAAGGCTCTTGATTATTCCTATGGATATTATGCATTTCTGTTTAGCTATGCAGTTGAAATCAAGGTTTCTTGAACAGACTTAACCTTTGGCACTGTATTCTTACAAAGCTCTTCAGGAGAGAAGTATCTGCCTAAACAATTATCCTATATGCACAAAGCTGACATATTTATTAAACTGAATTGTAAAATATGTATCTATAAGCCTTTTGTGAAACATGCAACCCTGAATTAGAATCAAATACTTGAGCTCCTCTCAAGTTTCTTAAACTAATTCAGCATCCTAGCCTTTCTTATGGTGCCTGCTTATGTTCTTCTAAGAATAGCAGATATCTCTTACAGTATCTCCAATAGAAAGGTGATAGAAAGTTCCCTTGAAGCTTTCTTGTTGAACCTTTTGGAAAAAAAATAAATACTAAAAAGCATGCTAGTTTAACATTATTCTTCTGAAATATCACTCATATCAAAATACAGTCAGACTGAAACTTCATCCACAATTTATTTTGTTGTGTGTGAAATGTAAGATGCTTCAGACAAACAATTTCCTTTAACAGCATTGATTGCACCGTACAAGGTGAAATAAAGACACAGTTTGCACCTTGATTCCAAGCTGACTTATTTTGATATTTCAGATACCTTGCTTTAACTCAAAAAGTAAAAGCACCAGCAAGCTCCACAATAAGATTTATTTAATGATTATAAGCCCCTGAGAGGTTATAAGAATGTGGTTTTGTATATTTTCCATTTGGTCCTACTTCTCTATCCACCAGATTGGGGGGAGGGGTGGGGGAGAGAGTAGTTTGAAGTGAACCTGCATCTTGATGTATGATTGCCTTGTCAAGAGGATTAGTCTACTGACAATCTTATTAAACTGAAGGTACCCTATTTCCTATAACCTGCTAATAAGAAGAGAAGATAATTTAAATAGCTTGTCTCTAAGCCTATCTAGAGTTTTTCTTTCATGTGTTTGTTTAAAATTTTCAATTTGTTTCAACTTTATTGAAGTAGATTTTAGAACTCTGGCATTATATCAATCATATGCTCAAGAACATACCCCCACCACTGCAGCCTTTGTGCCCACCTGACTTTTTTGTTTTGTTCTGCTTTTACTGCTTTATTGAAATATTATTTTCTGCTGGGAAGCACTTATATTTATGTTCATAGAGAACAGCAATATAGGTCAACGTGCTTGAAATCAGCCTGACACTGTCTGGTGCATTAAATCAAGGCATTGCAATTCACCTCCTCCTTCTTCACTTTATAGGGTGATTTGGCTTCTGTTTTCAGCCAATTCTGCCTGACCTAGAAGTTTCTTGGCAAAGCAGATTATGTGAGTGAAATGCATCAAACCTGAATGAAGGTGTCCTGGCTATTGGTATCTCACAAGGCCGCATAGCAATAGAACAATTCTTATCTGGTGAATGCAAAATTACCTCTGTAAAACTGATTTCTCAGGAATTCCTGCATAGTTCAAAGGCCTAAAAAAATTGAAGTTTTGCTCATAAAAACATAAAAACCAGTATTTAATAACAGTTTAAATGTAGCAGATACCCTTACACTCTTGCTGAAATCAGGAATAATATTTGACAGACTTGCCTTGAACAAGGGGATGAGTTAGGGAAAGTGTGGTTTAGGTAATGTACAAATGGGATACGTTTGATAGAATCTTTTATCTTTATTATATTTCTGGATATACAGTACTTCATCAGTGATTGAAGATTGTTAATATATGTTAAATTTTAGAAAGGAGAAAATTAGAGGCATGAAAAGAAATGAGTGTTTCTCCAATTTCCCCCATGAACCCTTAGGTGAATTAGCCTTTCTTCAAAGAGTATCCAATGGCCATTGTTTTTTTTCCATTATTCAGATAGGTTCTCCACATTCCCACACCATGACAACTGAGTACAATATATACAAAAGGGAAAGGATATAATTAATGAGAAAAAACAGTATTTGGCAGATAAAGAAGGAAGTATATGATCTAGACATAAAAAGAAAAAAGAAAATTAAGCAGGATATAAAGGTAAAGGTAAAGGTTTTCCCCTGCACAGTCATGTTCGACTCTAGGGGGCAGTGCTCATCTCCGTTTCTTAGCCGAAGAGCCAGCCGAAGACACTTCTGCGGTCATGTGGCCGGCATGACGCATGCGGAACGCTGTTACCATCTCACGGAAGTGGTACCTATTTATCCACTTGCATTTGCATGCTTTTGAATAGCTAGTTTGGGAGGAGCTGGGGCGAGTGCAGGAGCTCATTTGTTTCCCACATATAATTGTGCTGTATATGGAATTCTTTCCGTCATTAGATCATTATATCTATTTGCAACAAAAATATACAAATTCGGATTGAAATCCTGTGGGCTGAGAACAGCACTTCCAATCCTAGCCATAATAATTCCAAAAGGTATGGTATATGCAAGTCTATTTCCATTTCATATAGGATAGCAGTGTTCTATGTAATGTTAAATAAAATTAATAGAGTTATACAAATAATTCAGTTCAGTATTCTGAAACAGATTTGTGAATCAAAATAGGGACCTGATCTGGAGCAACAAATTGATCTGACAATCTGAATCATTTTCTCCTGCTTCTGAGATTCTGACAGACAGTATATAATGTTGCAAATCGCATATAGGAAAAATGTTGAGGGGGTCTTGAGTGGTGGGTTGGGCTCTCTGAAATTGACATAAGATGTGTAACTATCAGAGCTTTTGGGAGCAGGACATTCTTTTTTCTTTCTTGTATCTGTTCGCCTTTCCTTTCCTCACCTCACCTATTAGAATTTGTTTGCTCTTCAGCATATTGCAAATGCTTTCTGGAGTATAGATATGAAGAAAGAAAAACTAAGATTTCTGGTTCATTGCTTTTGGTCTGTGTTTCCCCCCCCCCCCCCTAGTGTGTGATTCTACCCTTTTCCAAATCCACATATATGATTAAAAACCTATTTGTTTGTCACATAATCTCCTGTCTGCCTCTGGATATTTGTCAAGTCTTAGTTCTGTCAATTTTGCTATTCATTTCCCTTCCCCTTCCTTCTCCCCACTCCTACCCTCAATTCCCCCAATAAATATTAAAAAAAACCCACAATATGCGAAAACGTGTTTCCTACTTGTCTGACTTTGTCTTGAGCAAGTGGATATGAGTGCATTTGAAGTTAGAGTTAGAGTATTGTGTGTAGAATACCAACTATTTTCTTTAATCGCAGCATATTCTGTACACAAAGGTGATAGCATGCACATATCTCAATTTGATTTCTTTGTAGAATAAGGAAAGAACAAAATCACCTGTGAGAATTATGGTCAGCTAGCTCAATGTGTTTTAAATATTTCACAACCATTGAACATCAACTTTTTTTTTATTTAAGCTAGGAAGACAGCCTACAAATGTGGTAAAACAAGAATAACAGCAATAACAACAACAGTTAATCCATACATGTATTTTAGTTGCATTTGTTTGATAAACTAATTTAATAAAGTAATCAACATAAATATAAAATTTATTTATTTATTATTTAAATTTGTATTACCGCTCATCTCCCCCAACCGGGGGACTCTGGGCGGATCATAATAATAATGATCTATGGTAGAGATTGTGGTGTTGGTATGGACAGAGGGGAAGGAAAATAGAAGTTGTGGTTGCCCATCACACAAGGGAGTGGTGCATGTGGAAGTACCTTCCATGCTACCTGCATCAGACTACCTGCATCCTTTGTGGAGCCTCAGGATTTGATGCAGACACAGCACATCAGGCACCGCTTATGGTTTTTTTAATTTAATTTTTATTCTTTATTAACACAGCAAAGCAAGCAAAATAAGTTTCTACCTTTAGTTTGAGTCCTCATTCCTTTGCAAGAGTTATGTATAACTACATAGGCCCTAAGTCTTCTCTCCAATCTCTTGTATCCCTCTGCCCACTTGATTTATAACAGCAATAAAAGGCAGCTGGAGTTAGAAGTGGCTGCCCAGGGAACTCTTTTCCTCTACTGGAATTATAAACAACCTGAATGGTGTCAAAGCAGTACTAAGGAGTTACTTTTCTACCGGTAAAGTAAAGCTTCCTACATCTAGTAAAACCAACCTCATTGTGTGCATGGCCCACCATATCAGCTAAAGTGCTACTATTTCTATGTCTAAATGTCCTTTCAACTTCGTATTGGAGATAAGAAAGGGTTTAATTACATTGTTGATATTCTTTCTCTCTCAGGCTGATCATGGCACTCTGTGTAGAGGAGATTTTTTCTTTGATGGTCTTCTCCAAATCTCACTCTGCTCCAATTTAGAAAGCATCAGGTTCTCCTTAAACCAACAAAAAATTGGCAGTTCCAAAACTGCCTAATCCTTTTTTGTCTGCCAGTAATCATCATTATTTTCCAAATTAACAAGCTTCAACAGCCAAATCTAACCATATAACTCCTCCGTCTTGCATTCCAAAAATTCTTTCTTCAATCCCTTTTTTAAGTCTTGACCTCTTTGCCACATCAGCAGTTGTCCCTCCCTTCTTCTATGGCAAAATACAGTTTATGAGAAAATGTATTTTGTACTCTCTTTTCAGGGTTCTACTATCAACTAAAACAACAGCATGTCTGTTTAAGTGTTTGTGTAACCACATGATAGGATGCTATAGAGCCAAAAGCTCCATCTACTCAGCTGAGACTGATCCACACTTTTAACTAGGAACCATGAGGTACCACTGCATAGGGTTATTTCCAGTAGGCAAAATAAGATTCCTGATTTGTTATCTGTAGCTATTTTGCAAGTACAGGATTTGGTGAGGCAAGGATGCAAAGCATTTACACAAAGCATGCATGATGCCCTGGAGCTTCTGCAGGCAAGTGTGAACCCCTCCCATATTAGTTTCCAATCTCCCCCCCCCCTTTTTTTAGACAAGCAAGGCAGACTATTTTGCAGCACCAAGAAACTATTTATTTAATTAATTTATATTCTGCCTTGTGTCCATACAGCACTCACTGCAATTGAAAATGAAATTATATAACATAAGAATTAAAGCAAGAAAAGTAAATCAAGGCAAAATTAAACCCCAAAGTAAATGCAACTAAATTAAAAGTTTGGTGAAAGAACTGTGGTGGGGAGGAGTTGGACACTTTAAAAAGGGGTGACAGCTGGGACAGAAGAAAGGTTCACCAATGGCTTCAGAAAAAGAAAGAGGCTTATGGCTTGTCTTGGTTGCAATGACTGTGCATCAGAAAATGAAGGACTGAAGAAGGGAGAGGAGGAGAATGAAGAATGAAGTTAAAAGGCAGGAAGAAAGCTAAAGTTTTGAAGACACTAAGTGTCTAATGAAGGAGTAACAGCAGTTCCCTGAAAGATGCTTAAGAATTCTGCAGCAGCATTAAAAGGGAATAGAACAGTGTTGAGTGATTGTGTGCCAGCCAGGGAGGAAAAGGCAAAGGTGTCTAAGTGGCTACAAAGATGGGAGTGCTTTCAGATGTATCCACAGCAATGGCTTCAGCAGAACAGCTGTAAGCAGCAATAGCACTGCAATTCAAGCTGGGAGAAGAAGGGGTAGAAGAAAAGACAGCCAGACAGCAGACAGCCATAGGTCATACCAGGTAACTATGGACAGCCAGCTCAGTGAGCAGCCTTTCATAGAGCACATCAGCAGCATATGAATAACCGTTTAGGCAGCCAATCATGCCTGCAGTGCCAGCAGTAGAGAATGCCAAGACCCACATCAGGTGCACTAGAAGACCTTCTCTGTTGCAGCACCTGTCTTCTAGAATGATATCCCCCCCAGACATTTCTGTTTCCCCCCCAAGACCTAAATTAGCCATTAAAACTTGACTCCTCCCCCAGGCATTAGGTTAGAGAAGGTTAGACCCCTTGTGGGATGATTCATCTGGTAATGTGTGTGTGTGTGTGTTTGGATAATTGATTGCTATTGCATTGTTTTGAATTGTCTTGTATGGGAGTTGTGACAGAGTCAAGAAGACTTTACATTTAATAAATAAATAGACAAACAAGAAAATAAATAAGCAAATCAGTGTGTTCCAGATGCAGGAACTAGATGAGCCAGAACACATGAGAGACATGAATGGCCTGGGTGCTGGAGGAACGGGTTGTGAAGGAATCTGAATGTTAAGAAAGTAGCAGAGGTAGTCACTTCTACAAAGACATGGAAGGGGTGTGAGGCTGAAAGACAGCATTGGCAGGCCATAGCAAGATTGATGGCACAATAAGCATCATGTGGCAGGCAGAATTAGAAAAATAAGGTATTGAAAAGGGACTAAAATACCAGAGTAAGAAAAGGAAGATAAATAAGAATATAGGAACAAGCATAGAAAAATAAAGAAACATGGAAGTAAAGTGGTTACGATCAGCATGGTAATGATTAGGACCAGCTGGATGAATATGGACAAAAAATGGAAATACATTATAAGATAGAGAACTGTTAGAATAAAGAATGGAAGGAGTAATACAGAGGAAAAGTATCAAGAACCTAGGAAGTTGTAATGGCAACCTGCGGAAGACCTTTGTATTTCGAGGAGTTAGGTGGCATGTTTTGATTTTCCTTCCCCCACACCTAGGAGATTAGAGTTTATTTTGAGTTATACTGATGTTTAATTGGCTTGTTTTTGTTGCTGTTTGGCATGAGAGGGGGGAGAGAAGAGGCATATGTGCACTCCTCCAGCAGCCCTTCAGAACATATCTCTGTGGGAAGTGGGGGGAGAGAAAGTCCCCAGCTTGTTAAGTTAAGAATAGGTTCACTCCTCCAGCCACTCCTCTAGCGGCTTGGAATGGGGGGGATGATAAGAAATTGTTATGCTTAAGCACTTGCTTATCTGATGGTTTCCCATGTTATTAGAATGATGTCATGGTCAGGTGCCGGGACCACATGAAGAATCCCAGTCAAGGTCAGGCCATACAGCTTCAGTGCCATGGAAACTTGGTCACGGGGTCTGGGAGCCAGGCTTTGATAAAAACCTTAGGATTGTCTTTGGAGTTTGGGAGTCCACACAGGCCTGAGTGCTGGGTGCTGTGAAAATTGCCACCTTGGGGTATCTCTGCTGTCCTTATTAGAGGGCTCCTGGCAACCTATGAGAGATTAGGTATCACCTTGTTTGCTTGGTATGTATGTATGCATTTCTTTCTGTATGCTATGCTATGCTTGTTATGCTTTGTAAACTGTGTTTAGACTGTGTTTAACTTTGTCTATAATAAAGCTTTAAGTTTCTTTATCCACTGGTGTGCTATTATCTCTGGATCTAAAAGAAATAATTGCCCTGGCCCCTGATCAAAGAGGCGTGGACTCTTGGCAATACAGAAGTGCAGTAAAATAATTAATAGAAACACAATAGTTTGAATTAAAATACTGGGACTCCACTATCATTTCAATAGACAGAAAAGTCAAGTAAAAAACTGAGAGTAGAACATTAGAGAAAAGGAATTTTTAAAAAGCAGATATTGGGTAGGTGAAGATAGCACTGAATTATGATATAAGAATTTTAGATTGGAGGATAATTAGCATAAAGGAGAGAAAATAAGAGACTGCAAAAAGACCTAGAAGTTGAAAATATTATTTAAGTATCTAAGTATGTAGGAATCAGCTCTATTAGGATGGATATTTTAAGTGTACAGAAATAGCATATGAGATAGAAATAATAGGTGAGAGTGCATACCACTATTCAGGCAGGACACAAACATTTATTTCTGCAGTGCACTTTGATAGAAACACTCCTTTTCCCAATGGAAGCTGGTCTGGGTCTTGCTTCAGATTTTATCATCCTTGCACCTATGACACTATGAATGGCCCTTGTATGTGCAAAGAGTTTGCTTTCTTTTAAAATGGACAGATTGATATTGGTTCTTTTCTCTACAAATTTGCTCAAGTTAGGGCAGGGTCTTCTGTCAAGTATATTACTTTTAAAAATATGAAAGTTACTGCTTTGGAATGGAAGGTTATGGCTTGATTAAAGTTTGTTGTACACTTCTAAGAATGAATGGCTATGGCTAAAAAAAGGCCAGCCCCAAAAATGCTTTACTGCTAAGAAATAGGGCTCTGGCTAATAAAAGTGAGGCCCAACAGCGTTGCTTTAATCCTTTATCCAAGCCTTTCAAGATTGAAGTTACTTTGCTGGGTGCCAGCCTGGCCTCTGCCAGTACCACAGTGACTCCAATAAATGGGTATGTGTGTGTCACTTTTTGCTGCATGGCAGCTCCTGCCAAGCCTGCTCCACCCAGGCACATTATTTCAACTGTGTTGAATTGGCACTATTTGTCTGAGTGCCAGAAAGCCTTGTTCTCTCTGTCTGCCTCTACTAGCACCATGACAACTTGGGGGTGGGGGGTGTTTAAAATAGTCTAATAAATAAGTCTATGTATCATTTTCTGCTGCTCCCAATCCTGCCTTCCCTGCAAAGCCTGTTCCACCTGGGCACATTATTTCAATTCTGAGAAATACCAAAACCTGCCAGCAGCTATCTGCATTTCTGCATTACTTTTACTAGGAGAATGTCTTCTCAGAAGGGCAACTCTTCAAATTACTATCATGGAATATTGCAAGCAAGCCATAACCTTGGTGTTTATATTACACTGATTCATAATTGAATTTGGGATCCTTCCCATAAGAATCTATACTTGTTGAGCTTAAAGGAGGCATACCTTTTAGTGTAGCAGTAAAGAAAGTAAGGGGTAAGGGGTAAAATAATACACTTCTTGTACATTATTTTTAAATCTTCGTTTTCAAAACCTTTTGTTGGATTTTGCCAAAGATCGATACAAAGCCATCTGCCTGGCCACATAGTCCAAAAATCTCAGGGTACCAACCTAGGGTTAAATCTCAAATCAACAAAAACCAAATCGGCACAAGCCTACCAATAGATGTTTTCTGAAATGTGTATTAAGGTTAGGGCTGTGAAAAGATGGGGTATCTCTAAATGAGGACTTGCTGAGTGTTTATTAATGCTTGCTATTTACCAATTGTTTTAAGTGGCTAGGGCTTTGTTGACTCTCTCTAAATGTGCATTGCTACTAAGTAACAGAGTTTATTGCAATGCACCTGGACAGATTTTGTGCAGTTAAAAAAGTTATTCAACGTCAACTAATATTTGTGCAGCTGATGTGGGCTTAATAAAAGAGAAAAAAATGGTGGGGAGAGGAAAACCTAAAAACGGAGATTCATGACATTATATTTATAGTATATTAATAGGACCACTACTTGACTAGTCAAAAGCATTTATTAACTATTTGAATTGTATCTAAACACTATATGTATATAGTGTATGTATGTATGTGTGTATGTATGTATGTACAAATACACATACACATACACATACACATACACATACACATACAATGGCTTTGTAAAAGAGCATTTTGGTCTACCTGCAAATGTCCCGATCCTCAAACACAATAAAAGTAAAAAAAAAAAATCTGCAAATTACTTGGGAAGGTAGGCGGACTAATGTTAGCGTATTAGAAGAAGTGAAAACCACCAGCATTGAAACAATGATCATCCAACATCAACTTCGCTGGACCGGCCATGTTGTTCGAATGCCTGACCATCGTCTTCCAAAGCAGCTACTTTACTCCCAACTTAAGAATGGAAAATGGGATATTGGTGGACAGCAAAAGAGATTCAAAGACACTCTCAAAGCTAATTTAAAAAAATGTAATATCAGCATTGAGAACTGGGAAGCCCTAACTCATGAGCGTTTCAATTGGAGGTCAGCCTTTATTAATGGCGCTATGGACTTTGAAGAAGCACGAGTACAGGGCGAAAGGGAGAAAAGAGCTAAAAGGAAGGCACGTCAAGCAAACCCTCATCATGACCGTCTCCCACCCGGAAACCTATGCCCTCATTGTGGGAGGTTGTGCGGATCCAGAATTGGCCTTTACAGCCACTTACGGATCCACTGTTAAAATTTTACCCTTGGAAGACAATCTTACTTGGCTACGAGTGATCGCCAATGAGACACATACACATACACACAACAGTTAGATAATGAGGAAGGGGGAGAAATCTCCATTAAAGTACCATGTGCATGCCCCCTCTCATTGTTTCAGATGTTGGAACTTCACTATCTGGAACCAGATGGGAGGAAGTCCTGGTGCTTGCAAGCTTCTGAGAAAATTCCTTGAAACCACATTGGCTCTTGGTGGTCTCATTTAGTTACCCAGAAGAGGACTGATCCCCTACGAACCCATTCAATGACTGGAGGCATATTATAATAAATTAACAAGTCTTCATTTTCTGGCTCAAGTTATTCTATTACTGGTTATGGCACTTGGGTTAATGAGACATTCAACATCAGCAGTATGAGGCTTAGCTGTTAGGAGACATGCCATGGGTGTTGTCATATGTCTCTATTTATGGGACAATACAAGAAAAGAGACCAAATGAGATAATATCATTTTGCAAACTTCAGTAATATTGTGAAGCTGAAACTTTGTCTCTTTGTATCCAGTGACAGTTCTGCCAGATTGTTGTATCTGATCCTAGTACCTTGTAAATTCCTTTGAGGTTTAGTGAATGTTGAAAAGTGGTACAAAGTGTGAGGTTTATGATATTTTAGAATCTAAACCAAGTAACTTCCAGCACAAGCCACGAGGGATATGTGAAGCTCTTTATTAGATCAAGTATCATTCTCCATTAAAGCTACGAATGACTTCTCCTTTGCTCAGATCCCTTCTTTAAACAGTCAGTTCTCATTTCGCCCTGCCCCTCCCTCTTTGTTCTGCTTTCTCTTCTTTGTAATTCAATTCTATTCTGTGTTGACCTCCACCTTCCTGCTTTGTGCTGGCGGTGCCGATGGTCCATTCTTTCCATGGGCTTTTGTGTCTCTCACCCCAGAGGTGCTAATTGCTGTCTAATCACTCTTCTGCTGCCTTGCCGGTCTCCCCACCCTCCTATTGTTCTTCATTCTTTACATTCCTTTCTTGTCACCCTGTGTAAGGTTGGAGCATCCAGAAGCAATTGGCCATTACCTCTGGATTTTCCATCCTTACATGCCGCCTCCCTCAAGAAAGATCACCTCCCTCCTCCCTTTTGAAGAAAATGAACCTGAAAGATAAAAAGGACAGTTGGTGCATGAATGCAGCAGTCCCCTCCCTTCTCCCTTCATTTTGGTTTTCCTGGATATTTATCATGAAACAGTTTCACTAGTTGGGGTGCAGGAACGTGTCGGCTCTCCACCTGTAAGGTTTGCGCCACTTACCTGGCTGCCAGCCGACATGCTGGAGTCCGATCCAGAAGAGGAGCCAGCCCCTGGAAACAGCAGTCTTGGCGCAAACCCGGCTGAAGAAACGGAGACACTGATTGGCAGAGGCTCAGAAGGAAGGATGCCTCCACCAATCAGCACACGCCAAAGGAGAGCAGAAAGGCGGGCTGAGCAACGTGAAGCCCGATTGGCCCCTGCTCTCCCAAGGAGCGAAAAACGAAATAAAAGGCCGACACGACTTACCTCAGCTGCCGGAGACAACCGTTCTACCTGCTCCCCGCCGAAGCCTCCAGACTCCGCGCCGGACCCTGTTCCCAAGCCCTGCCTTGCTGCTGCCCCAGACCTCAAGCTAGAGCCCTGCCTTGCTGCTGCCCTGGACCTTGATCTAGAGCCCTGCCTTGCCACCGTTCTGGACCTCGTTGACAAGCCCAGCCCTGCTGCCATGCCGGACCCTGACTCCCTGCCTTGCCTCGCCGCCGCGCCAAGCCTTGGAACCAAGCCTTACCTTGTTGCCATGCCAAGCCTCATGCCTGAACCTCCTCCTGTCACTGCGCCTCTGTCCCGCGAGATTCCAGTTCCAGGACGTCTTTCGGAGCCCTCCTTGTTTCCTGTGGAAGAAGCCAGCACAGGGGTAAGTGCCGCCGCCTTGCCTGCTCCTCTCCCGACTGCCCGAGCCACCGCTGCTCTGTTGCCCTCCGCTCCGGACCCAGTCGATGCCAGTCACCAGTGGGCTGCCTTTGTTGGGCCCCGGTCTACCCAGACAGCCACTAGCCCAGACCAGCAGCCAAGCCCAGCCAACGCCGGTCACCAGTGGGCTGCCTTTGTCGGGCCCCGGTCTACCCAGACGGCCACTAGCCCAGACCAGCAGCCAAGCCCAGCCGACACCAGTCACCAGTCGGCTGCCTTTGTCGGACTCCGGTCTACCCAGACGGCCACTAGCCCAGGCCAGCAGCCAAGCCCAGCCGACGACGGACACCAGTGGGCTGCCTTTGTCGGTCCCCGGTCTACTTCCAGCCCCGACAGCCAAGCTAACTCCACACCCACGGCCACCTTGCCTGTCACCTCCGTATCGCCGCCGGCTGCAGCATCTACCACAGTGCCTGCACCCTCTCTGGTCCTTCCAGTTGGGCCAGGAACGTTCTCCGGACTTGTTGTGGTACAGCCTGCAGAAGAAGAAGAGGACAGTATAAATTGGGCTGCTTGTGTAACCATGTAAATAAAGTTAATTTCAGTAACGCTTCTGTGTCCAGCCTTAGTCGGAACAGGACACCACCCACTCGCTGTGTGCTTTTGGAAAATGTTTCCATTGCACCAGGTACTACAACCCCCTCTTTGCCGTCTGGAGTCTAAAATGGTTTGGACCTCAAAGTGTTGTTCTCCTTCAATCACTGTGGGGGCAGATGGGGGTGCCTCGGGGTGCCAGTGTTCTGAATTCCACACTGGTTCCAGTAGGCTGCAGTGGAAAACAGGGTGGATTTTATTCAAGTTCTTTGGTAATTGTAGCTGCACTGTCATTTTGGAGATTGGGAACAGGCCGACATATTTGGGTCCTAGTTTTTTCAAGGGTTGGGTGATTTATAATATTTTGTGGATAAGTAGACCTTTTCTCCCACCTTCATGGGCCATTCCAGGGCTCTTCTACGATCTGCATATTTCTCATAGTCGGCTTTGGCTTCCTCTAGCGCTTTTCCAATTACTGGCCAGATGTCTGTCATTTGTTTGATCCACTCGTCTAGGGAGAGGATTTTAGTCTGCTCTTTGAGTAGTTCCAGGATGGCTACAAAGTCTTGTCCATTTGCTACTTGGAATGGAATGGGGTGAATCCTGTGCTCAGATGTACTGCATTGTTTTAAGCTACCTCTGCAAACGGGAGTAAGTCCGTCCAATCATCCTGTTGGTAGCTGACATAGCACCGTAAGTTTTGTTCTAGTATTTGGTTCTGTCGTTCACTCGCTCCGTCTGTCTCCGCCCTGCTCCACCCCTATCATTTTTAGAAATTGCTTCCAGAATTTGGAGGTGAACTGGACTCTGCGATCACTTATGACTCTTTTGGGGGCTCCGTGTAGCTGGTATACGTGTTGTATGAACATCTTGGCTAGTTGGTTGGCTGTGGGTAGACCAGTGCATGGAATGAAATGGGAACAAGTCCGTCATGACCCATATAACTGTTTTCTTTTTGCTCTCTGGCAATTCCACTATAAAGTCCATAGTGATTTGTTTCCATGGTTGGGTGGGGCTCACTATCTTCTGCAACAGCCCCCTGGGTTTGCCCTGATGTATTTTGCTGTAGCGCACATGGGGCAGCTTGCTACATACTCCTCCACATCCTTTTGTAGGATTGGCCACCAAAATTGTCACCTTACTAGGTGTAAAGTTTTTATGAAACCAAAGTGTCCCGCAACCTTAGCATCGTGGCATCTTTCTAGGACTTTCTTTCTCAAGGTTTCCAGGACATACATTCTGTCTCCCTTCCACCACAGTCCTTGTCTTTCTGTTTAAAAAGTCTTGTTTTCTTGTAGCCACCCATCTTGTTGCAATGCGGACTGCTTTTTGGTTTCACGTGACTACCGCCATCCCAAATTGGGTAGGTGAGATGACTGAGTCTACTATCTCTTCCCTCTGGCTGTTGTGCTGAGGCAATCGGGACAACTTCATAATCAGCAGCTGGTTAGTATCAACTTCAAAGGGCTGCTTCAGGAATTCAGCATGGGAGTCAGCTATTTTACTATAGACAGCACCAATATCTCTTGTATCAGATATACTGTATACTAGTGATGTTTCTCATGTCTGATCATGCCTTTTGTTGCATGCTGAATTTCTTTTAGCATCACTGGTTGTTCTGGCTGTGGAATAATTTAATCTTTGAAAGTCTTGACCTACCCACCAAGCAAGCACAGTTTCATTTTACCAACATTTTCAGCCACTCTATGTCAAGGTGACAATTCCATCTCCTTTCTGGTACTTACTGAAGAGAGTAATTTCCTCAGTCAGAAAGCACAGAAGAGCTTATCTTCATCAAGGAGGAGTACAAGAAATCCATGCACTGCCTTATCCTCAAACGTCTTTATGAGTAGTATTATAGAAATGTCATTATCCATCATACCATATTTCCCACCTATAGGAAATGTGCTAAGGAAGATGAATGTATGAATATATGTCTAGCTGCTGTGGATTGTGCTACAGGTATTTTCAACTGCATCCAGCACTCCATTTGCCCTATAACTTCAGGGTCCTATGACTGGCACCTAGAAATTGCTGCTTTGTATCACCAGATTTTTTTACTTTAACCTATACACAAATTCAATTAATTCTAATTCTGTCCCTTGTGCATCATACCTCAGGGACAATGCCAATGTGTCTTCAGTCAATTTCTTGATGGCACTGTCTTTGTTTCTCTGCTGTGTTAATGTAGATGGGCTTGTGCAATAGAGAAAGCATGCCTCCTGGGTCCCAAGAGGTGGCATTGCTTAATAGATAATATCCAAAGTATGCCAACTTTATCAGATCTTATTGTACAAGCAGACCACATGAGGGGAGTGGTTTTTGAGGGCACCCCCTTGTAGAGCACATTGCAGTAAACAAGACAAGATATGACTAAGCCATGAATGGCCATAAGTAGGGCCTCCCAATACATGAATGAGTGCAATTGGCACATGTCAGCCAACTAGATAGACCAGGCCAGGAGATCACTTCCACAGGGAAATTAGAACTATCTTTATTGAGATTGGCTATTACACATTTCCATCAAGGTCATCTTCCTTATTCTCTGCAGCATGTGATAGATTTGTACAAAGGTCTTCCTGGCTTCAGCTGTTACCTGCTCCTCCAACAGAAGCTGTAAGTCCAGTAAGACCTCCAAATTGCATACTGAATGATAGCCCATTCAGAATGGATGATGGAAAATCCCCAGAAATGGGAAATCCATGTATCCAGAGCTGCTTAGTCTTGTCAGGATTGAGTCTGAGCTTGTTCCATCCAGAGCACTATAGCATCTAGGCATTGGGACCCGATTTTGCAGCATCACTTTGTTGACCAGCAATCAAGATAAATAACTGAGTAATATCATTGTACTGATATCTGATCCCATGTCCATAGATGACCTCATCCAGCAGCCTCAAGAACTGTAGATGTTAAACTATAGAGGTAAGAGTAGAAATCCCTGTAATACCACACAAACCAGAGATTTAGGGTCCAATTTCTGTCCCCTAACAAGAATGAACTGACCAAAGAGAAAGGGGAGAGCACTCCCAAACCCCATTGTCAGTCCAAAAGGATACCATCATCAATGATATTGGAAGCTGCTGAGAGAGAAAGAAAAACCAGAACAGCTACACCACCCTGACCCATCCTTGCCAAAGATCAACAAGTATTGTATTGTTTTTGTTGTTCTAACATGCCTAGAACTGTCATGGAGTCAGATAGCCTTATAAACAACCAAGCAAACAAGTGTGATCAAGGTTTCTTCATACTATAGCAAGACCTAAAACCCAACCATAAAAGGTCCAGATAATCTGCTTCATCTAATGCCCTTCGAAGCTGCAACCAAACCATTTTCTCAACAACCTTCTCTAAAGAGGAAATATTGGAGACTGGATGAAAAATGTCCAAAAATGTCAGACAAACTGTAATAAAGTATAGGTGATGGGTCCTGAGAGCCACTCATTCTTCCATGAGAGGGGCATTGTCAGGTACTGGCCTTCAAGGTGGGTGAAAGTGGTAGATATAAGAACATGGCTCTAGGTTAGTGGCTGGTGTTAATTATAGGGTGAGTAGGAAGGCCAGGCTGGCAGAATCCAAAAATGGTTATCAGAGGGCCACTATGAGATGTTTGTGCAGCACATTACTGATAAAATCATGACAATGCATGAACAGGTTCTTTTCAGTTTGCCAATTCTAAGAAAGAAGTAAGTTCATATGTAAAATGTGCTCTGCTACATGTATTCTAGATTTATACCCAACCTGACTCTCATGTGAAACCAGGTATGTGTGGGGGGATCAGGAGATATTTAATGCTGACTTGAAAAAAACAGTGGTATTTCTTCTCTTGAAGAAGACCTCTCTGGGGCCAGATAATTTAGACAACTATCTCCCAGTCTAACTATTCTTTTCTTGCTGTTGCCAGCCTTTTCAATAAGAAGGTCTCAATAGACCTGAGCTAGCAGGAGGACATTTGTGTAGAAAAAGTTACAACCCAGGATTTAGTGGAAGTTACAATCAATTATCTTCAAGCAAGGAAGAATGTCTATTTCTGCCAACATGGCACATTACTGCTTTTTGTACCCTACCACTACTCTTTGCTGCCATTAATTTTGGATAAAATAAATGGTGCTACTGTTCTCAGAGTTAGCATGAATATATGAAAGACATTAGGATTCCTTACTTTGAAGAAGACTCTGTTTATTCATTTACTTATTTATTTCTGGACAGATTAATGGTTACTGGAAGTGAAGTTCATGGCATACGTCCAATGGGAACAATCTGAATCAGGGTGGGCAAAGGCAATTTTCTACTATGCTGCCAGGTCAGAAGATACAGTTTCATTCAGGGATTGTTGCATTATTGATGAATTACTCAAAGCACATTTCTAACTTGGACATCAGGCTTTTTTCAAAGGTTCAGTAAGCAGATTACATTAGTCACAATGTCTGGGCACAACTCCAGTTTATACTCAATGTTTGTAGATAGCATATAATAAGCACCATCTTAGGAAGGACCATACTTTCCTGAAATTGTTCTTTGTGTAATATACAGTGTTATTTTCTATATTTGTAGCTTTGTTTTGTTTTAAAATGAGCATCAGAATTTTATAAAAAATTTGTTCTGGTTCACAAAGCTTGGTTAAAAAATAGCTGAGTGACATTAACAGCCTGTTCAAGGTGAAATACATCCTTTGATTCAAAGGGAACATGCAACCAAATGTTTTGTATCACTTGTGCACATCTGATTTAAAGATGCCTCTGAAACCTTAATATCAATGATAGGATCCATGAGAGTAGGATTCAAGATTTATTAGATGTGCCAGTGTACAGTATGGTAAAATTTCTGCATTTATCACACCAGGACAAGTTCAGTTTTCAGGATGTAAATCATATGTGGCTGGGTTCCTATATTGTGACAAGCCATAATATGGTTTGTAAATCCTGCTATTGCGGTTTCTCAATGGGGTTTACAGCTTGGCATTTTGTATGAATGAGACCACTATGTTCATTCTACAGACTATGCTTAAATGAACCATGGCTTCGAGTGATAGACTCTAAATAGTTGATATATTTCTGAAGGATATGGAATTACTCTTGTAAATTGCATAATAGGCTGTGCAATACTTTTGATAGGAAGGAGAAAGGGTATGAAATCAAATATTGAATTAGGTTGAGTATTATGGATAACAGGTTTAAAAGGCTTTAGGGTTGGCACAATAACAATGTGGGATAAAATATTTCAAAATAAATAAATGCTATTTCATAAATAAAAGGAAGATATACTTTGAATATTCCATTACACACAGGACAATGAGTAGATGACTGGGCTATCTAGAAATTTCCTTTAGGAATGACCGAGGAATTTGACATTTGTAGATTAGATCCTTAATGAGATGAGCAGATGGTAGTGAGGAAGATGACCTAGATGTAAACCACCTTACTGTACTTGTTTTCTGAATTCATCAATTCTTGGACTGATAATTAATTATGCTAAGATTAATTAATCTAAGAATCTTGATCTTGGTTTTGAGCTGAAATATCAGAGATTCAATACAGCAGTTATTACCATGAAAATATTAAGCAGTATAATTTTAATGTTATGGATGGCTTGAATGTGGCTTCAAAATGAAACCAATTAAAAGAGAAGGACCTTATTTTTGTGGCAACATACAGTATATAAACGTCTTAGAAATCTTTCTAAGATTTAATATATAATACATTATGCATTTCCATGGCAATTATCTGCAGATTTCTGATCTGAGGTTAACCCAGTCCCACATCCAAATATTCAATAAACTTCAAATCCCAGTGGGGGAAGAAACCTTCTTTGTTTCTGATTGTGAACAAATCTATGCACTTTTTCTGTTTAGATTAAGATGCTTGGCATTGCTTTTACTGCATCATTGACAACAGAGATTTTTGTTTGCTTGGAGCAAAGTAGAATTATATACAGCATGCAGGCTGCATCATTAATGATGGAAGATAAACCTAAAATGCTGTAGATGCTTGGCATAAAACACACACCATAAGCTTATCCCTGGAAGGAAGAAAATACATAAATTAAAAATGAACAATAAAATCAGCAAATTGGGAGTAAAATTGATTTTATTCATAATCATTTATCAAGCATTTCTTGAGAGGTTTGAAACAAATTTCTGCTTAGTCTCATCCTACTGTACAAGAGAGGTGAGGTGAGTTAATATTAATCTTCTGGCTGAGGGAATCTTATTACATGTCCAACTGTGAGAACTCCTTTTGCAAACAACAGCAAAAAAGCTCCTGTCCAAAGAATATCAAGAGTTTTCATTTTCTATAGCAAGGGGCTGATCTGAGAAGATAAGTAAATCTGCTTATAATTGTTCACTATAGTAGATAGGTTACAAATTCTTCTCTTTTTTTATGAAACTCTTTATACATTTAAGCTATGCATCAGAGAACTACAGAGGTTAGGATATTCCCACGTAGAATGACAGTTTGTTTCACAAAACAAAAATATAAAGCAAAATAAATAAATTTAAATAAAAAATAAATTATTTTCTTTAATTTGCAGTGAAGAAGCAATTTCACATTTTACTTTAATTTTACTTATGAAATACTTTGCATACGCATCCAGAAAGTTTAATGATCAGTTATTTTTCCAAAAGCCTTTTCACACAGTGTATGTTTGTGTTTTAGTATATGCTTGACAGACCTGTGTCCCTGATAAATGTGAATATGAAAATCCAGTTAGATGCAGACCTTGTCATTTTCAGACCATGTATCAATGAAAAATTATTTTCATTTTCTCAAACCTAAATGACTGGTTTAGAAAGGTTTGAAGTTGGTCCCAGTTGAGATTAACACAAAATGTACTTGCCATAAAATACAATTTTAAAATCCCACCTATAGAGACAGGTATTTTGGTGCTTTGGCTTTGAGTATGACTAATTCAATCTATATATAGTAGGGTCATAAGAAATCTAGATAATTCAGACCATGGGGTCATTTTAATCTATCCCATTATAGTGGTCTTCACAGGAGAGAACTGGTGGAGAATCAGAAACCATCAAGAAGTCCACCATAGCTGGGTTCCGGTTCCGGTGAAGATGGTGTCAGGTTGAATTCTGGAGCAGCTCTGTTCCAGAATTCGCAACCCAATTTAATAAAGTGCTCTGCAGATTCTGCGGAGACAAAGAGGCGACTCTGGGAAAGGGAGAAACCTCAGCACTTGACTCAGAAAGCTTCTGGACAGCTGAGTGATTGAAGAAAGCAGCACAGCTTTGTTTTTGCGAGCGGAGACTGTCAGCGTCAATCAGCTGGGAAGCGGAGAGAGAACTTGGTAAGAATCGCAGTTGCAGCCATCCGAAGGCAAAACTACTGCCTCTTCACTCTTAGAAGAAGAAAAAAAGAAAAGAACTATTTCTACAAAAAAGAGGTTATCTGAAGCGGTGAAAGAACATTTCAGCTTGGTGAGTCTCCTCTATTTCACGAACTTGGAGAAATGGACAACAAACGGACTTATCAATTAATTAATTATTTTGGTCGGCCATATTCTCGTAATACTATACTGAACTCTGTGGCTATTTTTGGAAAAGGAAAAACTGGGCTAGTGAACAGTATAAAAGTACAAAAGTATTAGACAATTTAATAAATTTATAAGAAATCAAAAGAGATGAATGCAAGAAAAAAAAACACGAAGAGGGTCTGGAACAGGATTAGGGATGGGGGAAGGAGATTGGCTAAAAGGGATGTTTGAAGAATATACAGCAAAAATAACACAAAGCATTACCCAAAATATAAGTATGCTGGACAAAAAATTAGACAATTTAGAAAGAAGCATAGAGCAAAAATTAGAAAAAATGGATAAGAAAATAGAAATTGAGACAAAAAAAGTTAATGAAAGGATTGATAGACTAGAACATGACAAGGAACAAGAATTAGATAGAATTACGTTATTAGAATTAAAAGAAAAAGATTTCTGTTTAAGACTGAGAGGTATACCTGATAAAAAAGAGAATGATGATATAGAGGAAATAGTAATTCAAATGCTCGCAAATCTAATTAGTTGGGAAGAAGATAGACTGGAGGAAGAAATAGAAAAAATGTATCGTATAAATTCGAAATATGCTAAAATCCACAATAAACCAAGAGATTTACTTATAGAATTCTCCAGAAAAAGAATCAGAGACCTGATTTTACAGGCAAACTATGATAAAAAGATTAACATAGAAGGTAAAGACATACTGGTACTAAAAGAAATTCCTCTAAGAATATTAGAAAAGAAAAGAAAAGAAAAGAAAAGAAAAGAAAAGAAAAGAAAAAAAGAAAAGAAAAGAAAAGAAAAGAAAAGAAAAGAAAAGAAAAGAAAAGAAAAGAAAAGAAAATACTTTCTTAACTGATACATTAAAGAAAAATGAAATTCCATTTAGATGGGAAAGATTAGAGGGAATAAGTTTTACATTTCGAAGGGAAAGATACAAATTAACATCTATCATGAAAGCTAAGGAATTTTTCAGAAAATACAAAAGGGATTTAGAACAAAATGGAAACTCAGAAACAAAAGAAAGAGAGAGTACTAGAGAGGAAATACCGTCGAGCTCTAAGGAACCTGAAATGAATGCATGAACTAAAATGCTTAATATGGAATGTTAATGGTTTAAATGCTCTCACAAAAAGGCAGAAAATTTTTCATTACTTATATAAATTAAAACAAGATATAATATGTATTCAAGAAACTCATATTAAGAAAAAAGACATTAAATATTTGGTGAATAAAAAATTGGGTATTGAATTTATATCTGCAAATGAAAAAACAAAACAAATGGAGTAGTAATATATGCAAAGTCTCATCTAAATCCTAAATTAATAAAATCAGAAGAAAATGGTAGATATATGTTAATCGAAATAGAACTACATGGAATGAAAATGCTAATAGTGGGTATTTATGCACCAAACGAAAACCAAAACAAATTCTACAAAGTTCTATTGAATGAATTATCTACCTTTTCATATAGCCATTGGTGTATATTAGGAGATTGGAATGGGTTGACCACCCCAATTATAGACGGAAAATCTGCAAAATCAATCAAAAATAATCAAGGGAAGTTACCCCAACCATTCTTTAATCTAATTGATAACTTAACACTTGTAGATGCTTGGAGGCATAAAAATGGAAAAGCAAAAGATTTCACTTTTTATTCAGATAGATATAAGTCATTTTCGAGAATTTATATGATTTGGATTTCATTAAATTTAGCTAATAAAATTACAAATGTTAATATCCTCCCTAAAACTTTCTCGGACCATAATCCAGTTAATATTGCAATAAAATTAAATAAAAAATGCTACAAATGGAAACTAAATGAAGATATTTTAAAAAAAGAAGAATTGGTAGAAGACTGTAAACAAAAACTTAAGGAGTTTTTTCAAATAAATTTAAACAATGAGGTTGATGCCAGCACTGTTTGGGATACTAGTAAAGCATACAGTATATGAGAGGACATTTTATGTATTTAAGCAGAAAAATGAAAAAGATAAATCAACAGAATTTGCAAACTGTTTTGGAACAAATTAAATTAAAGGAAAAAGAATTACAAGACAAACCTTCAGAAAACAAAATAATCCATCAAATTAAAATATTACAACAACAAGTAAATATGATCACACTTAAAGAAATTGAGATGAAATTGAGATATGCTAAACAAAAGAACTTTGAATATGCAAATAAGACAGGCAGATGGCTGGCCTATAAATTAAGAAAAGAGAAGGAAAAAAATAATTACTAAGATTCGAGAAAATAATACGGATATGGTTGATAACACAAAAATTCAAAAAGCATTTCAAAACTATTTTTCTAAATTATATGAAAAGCAAGAAATTGCACCAGAGAAGATAGATGAGTATCTGATGAAACACAAGATTATTAAATTGACTCATAATCAGAAATTAATTCTCAATGGGGCTGTATCAACACAAGAAATAGTAGAATCAATAAAAAAAATGAAATTAGGAAAAGCTCCAGGTCCAGATGGAATTACAGCAGGATACTATATATGTTTTATTGATCAAATTATTTCTCCATTTAAAGAATTGGCAAATTTAATTTTGACTGGAAGTCTGATACCAAAATCATGGACGGAAGCCAACATTATTCTAATTCCTAAAGAAGGTCATGATACAACACTCTGCCAAAATTATAGACCTATATCATTATTAAATAATGATTATAAATTATTCACACTAATTTTGACAGAAAGTCTGAAAAGAGTTATGCAAGAAATAATCAAACAAGAACAAAGTGGTTTTCTTCCAAAAAGACAAATAAAGGACAATATTAGAAATATCTTAAATGTAATAGAATATGCTCAAACTCATAACGAAAAAGAAATAACTTTATTATTTCTAGATGCAGAAAAAGCGTTTGACAATTTAAATTGGGACTTCATGCTTAAAACCTTAGAATATATGGAATTTGGTACTCCCTTTAAAACAGCAGTAAAAGCAATATATACAACCCAGAAAGCAAAAATTATAGTTAATGACGAATTTACAAAAGTATTTAAAATTTAAAAAGGAATAAGACACGGATGTCCACTTTCTCCTTTATTGTTTATATTAATACTGGAAATTCTCCTTAATGATATCAGAGACGAAGAAAAAATAGAAGGGATCAAGATTAAAAAAGAAAGTTTCAAACTAAGAGCTTTTGCAGATGATATTCCATTAACAATACAAAATCCAATAGAATCTATTGAATACTTAATGAAAAATATAAAAGAATTTGGAAAATTGGCAGGTTTCAAAATAAATAAACATAAAGCTAAAATGATAAATATAAATATGAATCGAAAAAATCAAGAAATACTAGAAAACAAAACAGGATTTAAAAATGTCAAAAGTACAAAATATCTAGGAATAATAGTATCAGCAAAAAACAACGATTTATTTCAAAATAATTATGTAAAACTGTGGAAGGAGATTAAACAAGACTTGATAAGATGGGGAAAGTTACATTTATCTTTGATGGGAAAAATTTCAACAATTAAAATGAATATATTACCTAGATTTTTATTTCTATTCCAAACAATACCAATACTAATTACGGATAATACCTTTCAATCCTGGCAAAAAGAATTATCAAAATTTATATGGCAAGGAAAAAAGCCAAGAATAAAATATAAACTATTACAAGATGCCAAAGAAAGAGGAGGACTAGGACTCCCAGATTTAAAACTATATCATGAAGCATCTAGTCTCATGTGGATAAAATAATGGGCTACACTAGAAAATTATAAACTATTACTTTTGGAAGGTCATGATTTAAGATTCGGTTGGCATGCATATCTTTGGTATGACAAAATTAAAGTAAATAGAACATTTAATAATCATTGTATAAGAAGAGCATTGATAAAAACCTGGAATAAATATAAGAAAAGATTACTACAAAATACACCTTATTGGCTATCTTCCCAAGAAGCCTTCACTAGAAAAGAAAGTGCTGACAGATGTAAATGGTTCAGATATAAAGATTTACTATATTATGAAGGTGACAAATTAGAAATAAAAACAAGAGAAGAATTGGAAAAAAAGGATTATCAATGTAACTGGTTCATATACCTACAGTTAAAAGAACAATTCAAATTAGATAAAAAGAAATATAAATTTACAAAAGAACCAACGTGGTTAGAAAACCAATTACAGTATATTCTAGTAATGAACATACCATAACGAAATTTTACAAAATGCTATTACAAATAAAATTAGAAGACGAACAAACCAAAGAATGTATGATAAATTGGGCTAGAAATTTTGGATACAATATTATGTATGATCAATGGGAAAAATGTGGATAAATGGACTAAAATTTACATTAAATTATAATTTGAAAGAAAACTTTTACAAAATGATGTACCCTTGGTATATACTGTAACTCCAGAGAAACTATCAAAAATGTATAAAAATGTATCAAACAAATGTTGGAAATGTAACAAAGAAAAAGGAACATTTTATCATCTATGGTGGACATGCAAGAAAGCAGAGAAATATTGGGAACTAATACATAAAACTATTAAAGAAATTATATTAATGGATATACAAATAAAACCGGAATTATATTTACTTGGCCTCATGGACGATGAACTGGGAAAAAAACATGGAAAACTTTTATTGTACATGATTATGGCAGCCAGACTCACATATGCACAAAAATGGAAAGAAGAAAACATCCCTACAATAGAAGACTGGATCATCAAAATAATGGACCTTGCACAGATGGCAAAGTTAACAGAAATGTTAAAGGATAAAAATATAGACCAATTTAAAAATGATTGGCAACCATTTCTTGTCTATATGAAAAATGTAGAAAAAAATAATATAATTAATATAGGATTTAACGATTAATTATATTAGAAATAGAAATGTATCAAAATGTAACTAAGACAAGTAAGAAAAAAATTATATTGATACTAGTCACTGTAAAGATAATCGGGAATTGGACACCCATTTTTTTCTTTTTCTTTTCTTTTTCTTTTTTTTTCTCCTTTTTTATATGTTTGTATATATGATTTGTGTGTATGTATATATGTATATATGTTATATGTGTATGTGTATGTATATATGTTGTACGTTGAAACAATTTTATATAATAAAGTTTCATTATATAAAAAAAAAGTCCATCATAGCTGTTTGAGGCCATAGCTGTCTCCATTTTTTCCTCTCACTGAAAATTGTTAAATATCTATATATTCTACTAGATTATCACAGCCGAAAGCCATCAGACTTATATTTAGTACCTACAAATATATTGGTTAGAAAAATCCTATAGTTCCAATGGAAGAGAATATATGTAGCTCAGGGTTGAACTGTGGAGTACTTGGTGCTCTCTGAGATTGGTTGTTTGCTTGCAGACATTTCATTACCCAACTAGGTAACATCATTAGTGCACTAATGAAAATTGGGAAATGAAACACCTGCAGGCAAACAATCAAGCTCAGAGAGCACCAAGGACTCCATAAATCCTATAGTTCTCATCAGGTCACATTATCCAATGTGCTAGTTGAACTTTA
This sequence comes from Charina bottae, assembly GCA_023362775.1. Taxonomy (NCBI): domain Eukaryota; kingdom Metazoa; phylum Chordata; class Lepidosauria; order Squamata; family Charinaidae; genus Charina; species Charina bottae. The sequence continues at coordinate 88,878,300 of JALMGJ010000004.1, read as the reverse complement.
TCCAAGACATCTAGAGGATACTGTTGGACAAGGTTGTTCCATGGGCTGGCCTTTTGTTTTTTTAATATTTAATGTTTGTGGTCATAATCATCACTCAAGGCAATGAATCCCATAAATTAATTATGTGTTGTTGGAATTACTGAATTGTAATACTATCATGAGAGAGAATGACTGTATTAGTTTTTGTTTTATTCATACCATGGAAATACATATGAACTTCAATCATTTATTTCCCTTTTGTCCACTATTTTTGCATTAGCCTTTCCTCATATGATATATTCATGTAGAAGCACATGCTTATCACATTTTACTTTCTTGTAAATATTTTGAATATACATCCATAAAGTTTATTGTGTGAACTTCATTTAACATTGCTTGAAGAAAGTTCCCTAAATTTTGTTGAACTTGTGAACTTATAAAACTTCTGCAAGTTTTATAAGCTGCTGTTATAATGTATAGCACTTGTAACCACCTTTGTATTCTTGGTTATGGGGAGACCATTAAGACTTTGTGAACTTGTTGATTTAGAACATTGTCAGAAACTCAGAGTGGGAAGATCTGCTTAAGTGCACTTCAGGATGTCTGAAAGTACTGTATATTTCAGAAAGATGTCTGAAATAGTCTGTGATTCAAACAAACAAATAAAAAAGAGCGTAAGAATCTATCAGTTGTGATGATTTATCAAACATCTGGTCTAGTGAAAGATTAGGAACAATAACTCAATTTTTTCATGAATTGTACAATTGACACAATCTCTTTAAAAACTTTTTCAGTGCAAGAAAGCTATAATAAGCCATTGACAAAGCAAACAAATGTGTCTGGCTTGGCTAAAGTTCCTTTATGATGCCTGTGATCACTTTGTCATTCCATTTCATCTGAAGTCATTTACTACGGATCAGATATTTACACATTTGATCTCATGTTCAGTATATGGACTTAAAAGAATACTTTTGAGCCAGCCATGAAATAAAGACACAAAGCCATAATAAACTTAGTGTTGCCTCTATGCAATCCTCCTTCTATTACTATGAATTTTAACCTTCCTATCTTAATACAGTTATATAAATAAGGCCTTATTTGTTATTTATATGGATTTCTTTATTTTTATAAATCTATGTATTATAGGGGCCTGTAGTGTACTCCACTCCTTTTTCCTGATACTTGTTAATGTGTGAGGGACCAGTATTTTAATTTTGTTGTTGAATGAAATTTAAAATGTACAATGTTAAAATAAGCAAAAAGGACTCTATGGAAGTTATGTGGAAATGAGAGTTTGGTATGTTAGCAGAAAAATAAAAGTAATTTTCATGCATTGGAATTGGTTATGTAAGAAATAAGAAGAGGTAGGGCAATAATGAATGGATGATGGATGAATGAATGTGGACTGCATTCAAAAGTGAACAACCATTATGAAAGAAGCATCTTGATATATATAAAAAGAATAAATGACAATCCATTTGTAAAATGAATACATGAAAGAAAAGTGCATGTGTATAGAGAAATGGAAATACCAAGAAAGTTGTGGCTTGATGGCCTTTATGAGATCCTCAGAAAGAAAGGTGAGAAGTTAAAAGGCAATGTATATTAAAGTAGTATATGGACAAGGTGGCAGGAAGGTTAGTTCGCAAGGCAGAAGGAACTGGAGAAGTATAATGAATAGTATTATTGCTGTAAAGTAGATTTAGATTTTCTTTTCTCTTAATAACTGGCATCTATTAGCAGTATTTTCAAGCCATAGAAGTTGTGTTAGAATATAAGAAAAGCCCATCTAGTCCAGCATTCTATGTCACACAATGGCAAATGCATGGTGGAAGCTCACAAATTTGGACAGAAGAATGATGCCCCTCCTTCTCTGTAACAGCCACTGAATGCTCACCAGGAATTTGTCCAGCCCTTTTTAAAATTCATCTACATTGGGACCATCACCACAAATTCCATTAACTATGCATTGTGTAAAGAATTACTTCTTTTATCAGTCTTGAATAAACTTACCTGGGCTTTCATTTTAGTATATGATCCCAAGTTCTAACATTGTGCTAACATCTATTCAAATTCTCCACACCATGTGTGGTTTTATGTTTCTATCATGCCTTGCCTTCTCTCCTTAAACTAAGAACACCAGACACAGCAGATTTTCTTCAAAGGGCAACTGAGGTAGCTCCCTATTCATTTAGTTGCCCTTTTTGTACCTTTTCCAGCTCATTAACCATTGTTAGATGAGGTAATCAGAATTGTACACTATTGATTGAACTTGGTGAAAGTGCTTACTACAAAATTATCCATGTACTTTAAACTGACTTGTTTCACAACCCATTTACAAATCCATTTCTTGTTAACAACATAAGAAATGTTTACCCTGACTGCAACAACAAAAATGCTATTCTACCATTTCAAATATTAAAAGAATTCATATCAAAGAAAAATGAATACCAGGATACAGTAAAAGCTAGTTATATCAATTTTTCAAAAAGAATTGCATTTGCTTTTTAGACAGAATGGAATCAAGTATTTCTCTTAAACGATAATTAGATTAAAGTTTCTCTCTTACAACTTTTGTTGTTTATTCGTTCAGTCGCTTCCGACTCTTCGTGACTTCATGGACCAGCCCACGCCACAGCTTCCTGTCGGCCATCACCATCCCCAGCTCCCCCATGGTCGAGTCTGTCACCTCCAGAATACCATCCGTCCATCTTGCCCTTGGTCGGCCCCTCTTCCTTTTGCCTTCCACTTTCCCTAGCATCAGCTTCTTCTCCAGGGTATCCTGTCTTCTCATTATGTGGCCAAAGTACTTCAGTTTTGCCTTTAATATCATTCCCTCAAGTGAGCAGTCTGGCTTTATTTATTTATTTATTTATTTATTTACAAAATTTATATCACCACCCATCTCCCTCCGCCAGAGGGATTCTGGGCGGTTTACAACAAAAGAGTAAAAACAGAAATATAAAATACAAAATTATAAAACAAGATTAAAATCCAAGAGGCAAGGTGGTAAAGTGATCTTACTTAATCCAGTATAGGAGAGGAGCTCTTTAGGGTATTAGCCATCCCCAAGAATGGCTATTCCTTCCTTGGTCCCACGCAAGGCGGCAGAGCCAGGTTTTCAGGTTCTTCCAGAAGGTCAGGAGTGAAGGAGCTAATCTCACCTCCGGGAGCAAGTTGTTCCACAGGGCGGGAGCTACTGCAGAGAAGGCACACCTCCTGGACCCCGCCAGATGAAACTCTTTTATAGATGGGGTCCGTAGCCTGTAATGTAACCCTGTTTTCTCCTGTAATGCCCTTTATACAGCCTGGCTCCTGCCTCCAGCACACCAGAAACTTGGTGTAAATAGTTTACTACTTCTCTGTCATATCTAAATGTGTTTAGATGGCTGAATTTATGATTACTTCTTTGTATATTACCCTTAAGTATAATATTGTCTTGTAGAACTGTGAAAATATCCAGATTAAAGAGCAAAAGGTGGTTAAAAGTGTTCATTTGTGTGCATGTACTGGAGAACATGTGTAGGGGACTGGTAGGACTGTATTGCTTGGAGTATCAGTGGCTACTGTTATTAGGAGGTGTTGGATTTGTTTCTAATTCTACTATTATATTTTCTATTATTCACAAGCTGCTCAGAGACTTTTTGGAACTGAGTAACATATAAACTGCACATATAAATTGAATAAATGAATAAATAAATAAAGTTTAAATGTAGATCACTTGTTTTGCTCAAGTGAGCAGTCTGGCTTTATCTCCTGGAGTATGGACTGGTTTGATCTTCTTGCAGTCCAAGGCACTCTCAGAATTCTCCTACAACACCACAGTTCAAAAGCATCTATCTTCCTTCGCTCAGCCTTTCTTATGGTTCAGCTCTCGCAGCCATAGGTTACTACGGGGAATACCATTGCTTTGACTATGCAGATCTTTTTTTTCAGTGTGATGTCTCTGCTCTTAACTATTTTATCAAGATTTGTCATTGCTCTCCTCCCAAGAAGTAGACGTCTTCTGATTTCCTGGCTGCAGTCAGCGTCTGTAGTAATCTTTGTGCCTAGAAATACAAAGTCTGTCACTGCCTCTACTTTTTCTCCCTCTATTTGCCAGTCATCAATCAAGCTTGTTGCCATAATCTTGGGTGTTTTTTGTTTTTTTTTGAGGTCTAACTGCAACCCAGCTTTTGCACTTTCTTCTTTCACCTTCATCATCTCTTACAACTAACCATTATCAATAAAAGAAGAGTCTTTTTTTAGATTATGGAAATTGGTGCAACCACTGGAGGTGATTCTTGACCATTACCTTGTTCAGTAGTTTCTAGAACATTATTGATCAGACTGGTATTACTTTTGTGCATGAAGAAGAAATGTTTGTCTTTTCCTTCATAAATAAGAGGCATTTCATTATCATACAATTATAGTAAGTTTCAGGGAATTAAGTCACAACTAAAGTCACTGACAATTTCCTAAATTTCCCCCTTTAAACATAGTAGTACAAGCAAAACAGACAAAGTGATCCAGTTTGACAAGGATCAAGTCATCAGTTTTTGCCTCTCAAGGCACTTATATGTTCTATTCTATCCATGGATATAGACAGATTCATTAGGTATTCTAGCTATCTCTAAATGCAATGGCACCAGGAAGTCTGAGTAATTAGAGAAATTTTTTAGCACAAGAACAAAAGGATTTTCAGTGTCATTCTTTTCCATATGCTTTAGACAACTTCTGGTATTAGATTCTGTACCTTCAAGACTTCTGAAAGTGATGTTATTCCTTCTTCTTACATATCCATTAAGATATTGGCACACTAATTAGCTGGTAGAGTTGCTTCTCTTTGCATCCTCAGTACCACTAGTATGATTATTTTTTGTGGTGGTGGGTATGGCTCAGAGCTCTTGTAATCATGATTGCTGAATAGCAGAAACAGCTTTCTACCCTTTCAAAGTGAGAAAATCTACAAAAACTATGATGTATTCTTAAAATGGGTTTAACATACCATTTGAAAGCAAAGAAGCCTCCCCCAAATCTTTCTGCAAAATACATGAGAGGGAAAAAAAAAGGAAAATTTCAGCTCTGCCCATGTGCTTATCCACCGTAAATGCTGTGACACTCAAGACTGAAAGGATTTTAAGTATGATTCTTAGTCACCAGAAGATTGCTCATTTCTGATTTAAGCTATCAAGGCTTCAAGCCATTATGTAATTAACAAGAACTAAAAGCCTTTGTAGTTGTTTTGATAAAGTGTATATTTTGCAATGCAGGAAAGGAGATGAGCATCCTAGCTTCACTTTTTCTCTGTATTGTGTTTCTTTTTGCTCTCCATGTAAAACAGCTGTCTACACAATGAAAAATCCCAACATTCCAGCATTCTAAATCACATTAAACCAATAATGTGTGGCACCTAGGGTTTGCTAAGTGATAACTCCCAGCATTCCTCAGTATTTTCCATAGTGGCTGGTGCTGCTGAAAGTGGGATAACTTGTTCTCTACACATGGAAGGCACAGGAGGGAAAGAAGTGAGTGAGTTCATATGTACAGTTTATACTCTTAAAATGCAAAAAGGGCTTAAATTGGAAAATTCAGTGCCACTTATTTCTGAATATTTATAAGGTTAAACTATAACTTATGAATCTGCAAAATAATATAAGTGAACAGTGAAATCTTATGCATGTCTGCTCTTCATGCTCCTTTTCAAATAATGACAATTAATCCCAGGATGGTATATACAGAAGTACAGCTTAATCTACTTGGAATGCTCCTGCTTCTAATGTATTTCCTTGATGTCAGTAAATCATAAGGCTTCCTACAAAAGCATTAACACACCCAACCATTCAACAGTGCAAAATTAAGTATTTTTCCACTTAAAAAACAAAACAAAAACCTCTCTCACTACCATTTAGTAAAAGAACCCAAAATCCAAATTCATTCTCAAATAAACCAGGTAATCTCCTAGTACCCATTTGGGTGTCCTTTCATGCACACATACATTTATAAAAAAATGTAGAAGCCAGTTAACTCTACACCAACAGTAAGATCCTATTCATTTCTCTAGTGGTGGGCTGGCATTTAATCACAGACCATGAGAACAAAGGTAGCATGAACTGTGAAAGGTGGAGTTTTGAAAATAAAGTACAGTATAAGATATTGTTTCATGTTTGGAAAGTAATATTGAACTGTATTTACATATGAACACTGCATGTAGCAGAAGGAAAAAGATTTTTAAAAAATAGGACTTTCATCTGCTAGCAACATATAGCATCTTCTAGAGTTATATAACCACTGCTGTGCCAAAATTAACTGTGATGATGAAGACAGGCTTTAATGATGGCTAGGAGACATTATGAAGATACAAATGTAAAAATAACCCTAGATTAGAATCTTTTCTGTTCTTAAAATTCATGAAGCCCAATCATCCACCTACTTACATAGAAGTACATATCATGAAATGAAATTCTTAAAGGTATCTGCATTGGATTACAGCTAGCATGAAATTAGTTCCTTCAGAAAAAGAAATCCAGTAAACCTGAAGAAGTGAATAATCTTACATTTGTCATCTATTCTTTAGATGAGAAAGAGCCTTCAATGTATAAATGCTAAATTCTTTTTAACCAATGATTGTTGTCTTAACAGTTTGTTTCTCCACAGTAAGTTGGGTCACCCCGATGAGTTGTGATTATTTAAGAAAATTGCATGAATGATATAAATTCTTATTAGATTTTTTAAAATAATGACATTTCCTTCAAGCAGTATCACCCACATTTTGCATTTAATATAGAGCTCTGAGACCACTTAATTAAAAACCTCCTACATTTAATCATCTACAAAATGTTAATGACCCACATTTGTCAATCAAATGCATGTAATATTTAACAATCTAACTTTGTATTTTGAAGTATGACCTTTTCAAAGAACCACACTCAGCCTAAAAGTTCTGCATATGTAAAAAGGTTGGGGCCTTTTTGCAAGTAATTGTTCACAGCTAGTGATGGATAAATACATCAATTTTGCATTCTTTTTTTCTCATTCTTTTGATTTTCCCCATTTCTACAATAGTTTAACTTTTGGGCTTTTTAAAATAAAACTCATGCAAACACATATACATCTGGGTTAGGATGTGTACAAAAAGAAGTTTTGTTCGAACCCAAAACATTCCATTTGAAAATGTTACATTGGACATTTTCAAAACTCGAACTCTTTTTAGTGTTCTACTATAGGAAATAAGGCCAACTCAAAAAAAAAAATCCTTTGCGCCTTTCTAAAAAATGTTATCTTAGGGCCACAAAAGTAGATGACATAGTAGTCCATGTGGAATGCTACCTAACTTCTTTTCTTTTTTTAATTCAATCAAATACTTGTTTTTATGATTTTCATCTCTTGTTATTTTAATTTAATTGTAAACTGCTCAGAGTCACTTGGTGAGATGGGCGGTGAAGAAATGTGAGAAAAAATAAATAAATAAATATTCAAAGTAACAGCTTTGGCAACAGCTAAGCATAGCTACAGGAAGCAGCCTGCCTATACAGACAGTCATGGAACTAAGAAACAGCAGCAGATTTCCTTCAAGAGCGAAATAGAAAGAGCAGAAATGCAGTTTGATGGCTACTGGATTGATGCTTCCTTCTAATGCATATGTACAAATGCATCCTTTTCATGATTGGCAACCTCCTACAAAGTCCAGTAAACAAAGCTGCATAAGTTTTGCATTTGATAACCTAACAGCTCAGCAGCTTAGAAATTCTATCTGTAATGCAGATGTATAGTGCATATGTTTATATTTGGCAACTTACTGAAAACACATTCTCAATAACACATAAGAACCATTACATTTTAACCAGAATAGTAAAATGTGGTGTGTGTGTGTGTGTGTGTTTTACTTTATAGCAGTAATCCTGCCTACTAAGTATGTGCAGAATCAACCATTCTGGGAAGGAACATTTCTTCTTTGGATCATGCCAATCTGGCCATTTTGGAGGTAGCTTGTAGTTTTATGGAAGTTAATCTTCTTAACTGGAAGTTGTTCATGATGTTCTGAATATTTTTGCACAACACTTGACCAGCTTATAACTAAATAAGTATAAAAACAGCACAGTCAACCCATAAAACTTTCTTTGAAATTTTCTTCTCCATTGGGCAAAAAAAAAAAAAAAACCTTAAGCAAATTCTGTAACCAGATGCAATTAGAATTGGAAGAAAATGCTTGAAAATATTTCTGCCTGGTACTAAGCCAAAACATTTTCTCACAGTTTACAAGCTGAAGGAAATTTGAGGCCAAAGTAGTCTAACTGAACTCTACATGCTAACAATGCTACTGACAATGAAGGGCCTCTACAATTGCACATTGGCTGCATTGTTGAATAGCAGGAAATACGGCTATCTCAATGCTTGTCCTGCTAGAAAAATTGTCCTGCAGTGTGATAGAAGAAAGTTTCTTTAACCTGTTATAAAAATGTAAATAAAACCCAAAGATATAATAAAGCTGAGGCATACAGCTTTATTATGGAAGTTTATTCTATTTACTGGGTCCTGTATCTTCATTCGTGCAGTGGGGACTAAATTTAAAACACCTAGAATAAATAAATTAGGTTAATAAATGCTGTACTTACTGCATTTTGCATAGTGAGATAGATATACACACACATGCATGCACATGCACACACATATACACTCACACATGATAACAAATTCTGGGAAATGCAATCCCAATATGGCCAGAGAGTAGCAAAATGATAAATATTGTAGCATATTGCCATTTTAAAAAATGTTTAAACAATTTTGATCTGAGAGTTGCAAAGTGCAATTTCAGGATGACATTAAGCTCTGATCATTGCTTAGAGCAGAGCTTTCCAAACTGTGTGTCGCAACACAAAAGTGTGTCGCCACACACAGCGTGGTGTGTTGCCACACCACCCGGAAGCAGCGGCGCGCGCGTGAACGGCGGCCGCCATGCACGCGCACGCCGCCGCACGCCCCCCGCGCCGCCGCACGCCCCCCCCGCGCCGTCGCCATGCACGCGCGTGTCGCCGCCGCCGCCGCCGCCGCTGGGTGTGTCGCCAGCGGCGGCACTTTGGAAAGCCCTGGCTTAGAGCAATACTATTTAACTGTAGCATTAAGTACTGTTCTACTTATCCACAAAATATTGAATTGCAATGGTGATTTGTCATCTGGAAGCTAACTTCACTTTCCAAGTATTTAATATTTTTAATTCAATTTCTGGTCCATTTCTTTGATAAGAATTGAATTTAGTTTTTCTCTTCCAAATGGAGGTATTAGCATTAGCATAGTAATCCAGTGATGTTCTAAGTAGCTTCCATAAGCAACAGTGAGCCTGCAGACATCTGAGTACTTGGTGTCTACTAGGCACTAGCCAGTTTGGTCTAGTGGTTAATGTGCTGGGCTAGAAACCAGGAGTCTGTGAGTTCTAGTCCTGCCTTAGGCATGAAAGCCGGCTGGGTGACCTTGGGCCAGTCACTCTCTCTCAGCCCAACCCACATCACAGGGTTGTTCTTGTGGGGAAAATAGGAGGAGGAAGAAGTATTAGGTATGTTTGCCGCCTTGAGTTATTTATAAAAAATAATTAAGGCGGGATAAAAATAAATAAATAAATAAATCTTATGGCTGTTGTGGGTCTTCCGGGCTGTGTGGCCGTGTTCTGGAAGTTGTGGTTCCTAACGTTTCGCCAGCATCTGTGGCCAGCATCTTCAGAGGGCAGGAGCACAGACAGAAGCAAAATCTCTGTGCCCAGGTAGAGTGGCAATGTTTTGTTTGTTTTCTATTTATAGAGCTAAGTTACAGGAGATTAGGTGGGGTTTTTTGTTGTGTTGAAATGTTAATGAGTGGCTGCTGAGCATGATTAGCATGTTCATTGTTAGAAGTATTCCCATGTCCTGGTGGTTGAGCTGAGTTCATTGACCTTTTGCAGGCTGTGTTTTTCAGGACTGGTAGCCAGGTTTTGCTAATTTTTAGACTTTCTTCTTTTTTATTGTAACTGTGCTGGTGTTTGTGAATTTCAGTGGCTTCTCTGTATAATCTGGTGTAGTGGCTTTTGGTGTTCTCCAGTATTTCTGTGTTTTCAAATAGGATTTTGTGTCCTGTTTGCTTGAGAGCATGTTCAGCTACTGAAGATTTTTCCGGTTGCTGTAGTCTGCAGTGTCTTTCGTGCTCTTTTACCCTGGTGTGAATACTTCGTTTTGTGGTTCCGATGTATACTTGTCCGCAGCTGCATGGTATGCGGTATACTCCTGCAGCGGTGCGGGGGTCCCTTTTGTCTTTTGCTGATTTTAGCATTTGTTGTATTTTCCTGGTGGGTCTGAAGACTGTTTGAAAGTTGTGTTTTTCCATCAGTTTTCCCATGCAGTCAGTGAGTCCTTTGATGTAGGGCAGGAATACTTTGTTTGTGGGGGGCTGTTTTTCTTCAGTTGGATGTTGTTTTCTTGGTTTGATGGCTCTTTTTATTTCATTTTTGGAATAGCCATTTGCCTGTAGGACCCAATTCAGATGGTTAAGTTCATTGTTGAGAAATGAATGAAATGAAACGCTCATCAGCCACTCGTTAACATTTCAACACAACAAATAACCCCACCTAATCTCCTATAACTTAGCTCTATAAATAGAAAACAAACAAAACATTGCCACTCTACCTGGGCACAGAGATTTTGCTTCTGTCTGTGCTCCTGCCCTCTGAAGATGCTGGCCACAGATGCTGGCGAAACGTTAGGAACCACAACTTCCAGAACACGGCCACACAGCCCGGAAGACCCACAACAGCCATCGAACTCAGGCCATGAAAGCCTTCGACAATATAAATAAATCTTACCCCCATGATTTTTTTAAAAAAAATTGAATTAATTAATTAATAAGTTTTCATATTTAGGGTACTTAGCACTATCAAATCTGGGATGCAGCACTCCAGAGTACATTAGATGTCAAGAAAGAAAGACAGAAAATGCTAACTTTTTGCTATCATCTAAGTTCCAAAGCAACACACCAGCCTTCAGCATTATGTTCATTTCCAATCATGCCTCTGTTTGCATACCAGAAAATGAAATTGGTGGAGAATTGCAGCAAAGTGCTTTGTTTGGATGGATGCCCACCTGTTCTATAAAATGGCCAAAGATAAATGGGAAGGCAATATCCTAAGGGCCTAAATTGGGAAGGTAGTGTTGTAAGGGCTCACCAATTTGCTTTCTGGGAAGTTACAGCTTATGATTGGCCTTCTCCACAATGGCACCATCTGCAAGACTTCTCATGAAACACTTTTTGTAAGAGTTCATACAACATACTCTCAAAGTCCAAAATTCTATGAAAAACAGCATATACATTAAAATGCTAATCCTACTGCTCTGTACAAAAAACTTGATTTTGACCCTGATTTTTAGATACAGTTCTCCTTGTATTGAAAATAAACCTGTAATTATGACTAAGTGACTGGCTATTATTGTCCATTTTAGAAATAGTGATTGCATTTTTTTTTACTGTGTAGTGATGTACATGTGCCACATCCATAGAAAAGGTGTCATTATGGCTGTGGTCACCTTGATACATATGTGAGTTCATGTTTAGTTATTCATAAGACTGAATTATAATATTTATTGACTACTTAAATTCCATGGGACTTCAATTCCTAGATAGTGTACAAAAATATAAAAACATGCAGTAACAGTAGCTGAACAGTGAAAGGCTGAGAATATGAAAATGGCTTTTTAAACTTATTGATGGAACACTTAATAGGCTATATCACCCCTGGTGTGAAGTAAAAAAATCAGTTGGGAATTAATTTTTAGATGTTGATTAATGTTGGTTGTAGGCATGGTTTATGAAGAGTAGTCACAGGTGCACCATAGGAAACAGCAGGTTAAACTTTAAAAAGATTGTGGTTGAGTGGCATATTTAAGAAGCACACTTTGAGCCAACTAGAAATATGTTTGGTATTTGCTGAGGTCACAGATTTTCAAGCAGGGTTCCTATATTAGCATCTGAAGTTTACTGTAGCTCAAAACGGACTCTTGTTTTAAAGGGCATATTATCATTTCTCCAGGAAGTAAATTCAATTGTGGATTCCTAAGTAATTTTCATTAACATAATCAGACTTTCAATAATGTTATTTAAAAGAGGAAAAACATCTATGGTATTTGGGAAGATGTTCAGTTTTGATGTTCAGTAACAGCTAGTTTGTAACTGTTCATCATTATAAAAATAGTTTTGAATTGAAGAAAAACGCAGGTCTTTAAAAATTCAGAATGAACTAATTATTAATAGGAAAACTGCTTTAAGCAAATGTAAATAATCGAACAGTGAATTAATTTTAAAAACAGTAACAAAACCATCATATATCACTTCATAGTTATAATGAAGATTATGTTTAGCATTTTTAAATTAAAATTATGAAATGCTTAAGTTATCTCTTGTCGTGTGTAGATGCAGAAATAACACGCCGAGGCCAGGAATCTAGTCTCTAGTGTTTATTGCATACCTACAAGCAGAAATCCTGCTAAACTAACAGTGCCTGAAGATTCCCAAGTATATCAGCTCAACCTAGGGCGGAGCTTTCTTCTGACGTTTGGGGAAATAGGCTAGGCTCTCTGAGCTGCGTGCCCACTTCTTATCCAGTGCTCCGCCCTCCTCTCTGCTTCCCCTGACACCTCTGAATTTTTACAGCAAACAGATTTTAACTGATGTATTTTTAACTGAGTATTCAATTGATTGAATGATTATGTGCCATCAAGTCAATGCTGTCTCTTAGTGACTACAAAGATTTTTTTCTTCCAATGCTGCCCCCATCACTGCTATCATTGAATCTACCCACGTTGCTCCTGCTCCTGCTCATTGTATTCTTTCTTTCTACCATTCCTACCATTATACCCTTCTCATAAAAGCTAAGTCTTCACATAATATGTCCAGAATATGGTAATTTGAGCCTGGTCACTTGTGCCTCAAGTGAGAACTCTGGATTGATGTATTCTATGATCTACTTGTTTTTCCTGGCCAACTATGGTATTCCTAGGAAACTTCTCCAACATCTAAAACATCAATACTTTTTCTAACCTTCTTCAAAGTCCAACTTTTGCTTCTCTATAGTATTACAGGGAAAACCATTGCACGCATAATTCTAATCTTTGTAGGCATGGTTACATCAGAGCATGAATACCTTTTCCAAAGCCTTCATTGTTACTCTACCAATTGCTAGTCTGTAGCATATTTCTTGTCTGCTGGTCTGACTATTGATAATCAATCCTAAAGGGCATAAACTATCCATCAGTTCAATATCTTCATTGTCAATTCTAAGGTTGATGGCTGTACTTGTTATTATTTGGTGTCTCTTTTATATTAATTCATAGCCCCATTTTTTCACTGTGCTCCTTGACTTTCATTACTAGAGCTAAGAGTGGCAAAACATAATTATTTTTCTGCCCTTATTGCGTCTGCAGATAGCCATCCAGCAGCCCTGTTTTGGGGGATCCAAAACCAATTTGCCAAAACAATTTTCATGTGGGAAATCTGACACCCCTCCCAAATTGGTTTTCGGCACACAGTAGCAATGATGGAAGTTGTTCAAAGCTGTAAAATACATTTTTTACAGAAACAAGAAAAACATGGTTAGTACATGTCAGATTTCCCACATGAAAATTGTTTTGGCAAATTGGTTTCTATACACAGCATTCTCATGGTGACGTGAACTGCAGGTGGCCAGATAACAACTGTCACGTGTTTATTATTATGGCTAGTGCCTACACAAGCAATGGGACCTTCCCATGAGAACAAGTCCTCCTGATTCCGTCTGTGGGACGCCTTGCTCTGTTTTAGAGCAAGGGAGGGGGGAGATCACATGCTTGCTTAGATGCAGCACTGCCACCCTGTACTATGGCCTATGCATTAGGCCTGGTGTGTGTCACACCTAACTTCCAGCCAATCAGAAAGCTGGAAGAACTGAATATCTAACCATGCAAAATGGTGTTCTATGCTTCTTGACTTCTGTCTGGACTTTTTAGCCATGTTCGTGTGTGTATTCTACTTCTGAGGACTGGGCAGTGCGTAGCTATGCCTGGCTTTGTGTGTAGGCCGTGGCATGAGCTCTGGCCCAGGAAACAATACACGAAACTCTGCTTATAGGTTTGTTTTTCCTTTTGCAATGCTGTACCATGTATATTCAACTTTCCTTTTTGCGATAATGTACTGTATATACATTATTGCCTTATGCTACAAGTAAACACTTTTAGCCCTAAAAGCTGCACTCTGTCTGTTTATTCTCAAGCCTTGATTTTTCCCTTTAAACCAGCGTACATCCTATCAGGTTATGTTGCCCAGAGAGAAATTTGCGTTTTCTTTGCTGCATTGTTACCTGGCTGTAAAAGGGAGTTTGTTTTTAGAGGCTGATTTCAGAGTAAACATGTTTTCTTTGAGTGGTCAGCAATGGCTGAATGGAGTCTGGTCAGTCTGCCATTTGAGCCTTTAAATGGGACAAACTATCTGACCTGGTGTGTGGAGATGAAATCATTCTTTTTGCAAGATTTGTGGCAGTATGTGGCAAATCCACCTCCAGAGGTTCCCTCTGAAGAAATGCAAGCGTGTTTGGACCGTGCTTATAGCTTTTTTGCTTTTGGGAATCAAATCCTCTGAACGGAATTAGATCAGCTACTCAAGGACTGCGTAATGAGTGCTGGCAGGCTATACAAAGTAGAACTCTGTTGCCCTTGGTGGACTATTAAGACAGCTTTATAGTTTGAAGCTGCAAACCGGGTGAAAATGTGATGTTCCACCTTGGTGAGCTCAAGACTTTGTTTGCTGCATTTGAACAAGAAGGCATGTTTTTCTGGGAATATGAAAAAAGCGTGCGTGATTTTGCCAAGCTTGGACAGCAGGTTTGATCTACTGATTGAGAAAGCAAAGACGCTATCTCCCTGCGACCTTACTGTGGATTATTTTACAAGCCACCTCAAGGAGCTACGTTGTAAGCCATCTGTTGTTGTTCCTGAGATTTTCAAACAGAGCATTCCAGCTGAAGTGAAACCTAGAATGGAATCTACACTTGCTGTGGCTTCGTGTGATTCTTCTCAGAAATCACTGGAAGGCTGTTCCCTGCCGTATCGTCCAGCGGATGCTGTCGGTGCACAAGAGGCCTGATTTATGAAGGGAGGGGAAGCCAGAAGCCAGAAGTCAGCTAAACAACAAATCCAAGTTTTCTACTCTGCCGACTGCTGTATGTAAGCATATCTCCAGAGACTTGGTTGTTGAATTCGGCTTGCAGCCTTGAGTTCAGCAAGTTATTTTAGCTGATATTTCTGTGATAAGTGTGTGAAATGTGTATGTGTACACTTGTACACATCAGATGGCCCCAACTCTGCTGGCCTTTCGTAAGGCTCTAGACCTGGTTATGGGCCCAGGCCTGGGGCTCTGAGTGTTGTGTTAATAACCATGGATCATAACATTCTCCTCGGCTGCCGTGCATATTTTAATTTTTATATTATGATGAAATTTTGTTTTTAATTTATTTTATTATTGTTCGCTGCCCAGAGTCACTGGCTGAGATGGGCAGCCATACAAATTGAATAAATAAAATAAAATAAAATGTTCAGTCCAGACTGGCTTCCTGTTCTGTATGTAAGTTTTTCACGAGGACAATAAGATGTTCTTCCCCAACCATGATGAGGCAGCCAAGCAGGTTTGGTGGCTGGGGTGGTATTCAGTAAAGTACCTTGGATAAGGAACAATAAAATTTAACTGCATTCTGTCTGTTTTTCTGGCTGTCTTTCTTGATGACACAGGCAGAAGCATTTTTAGAATGAGAAAAGGCTCAAATAAATAGTCTGCTCCTGACCTTTTGTTAATTCTAAAAAAGCCTGTGCTTCTCGCTGGGTCCTATTCTCACTATATTATTTATTAAAATTATTTTGGCCCAGGACCATTAAATGGGAGTGTGTGAAACAGAACAAAGCAAAACAAAGCAACCCTTGCAGTTATACTGCCTTGAATGAAATGTATTGATGCTACTTTATTTCGAACATATTTAGCTTGTGTGGGACTCAGAACTATTTCTCCCATTGCTTCCACCATAATAGTCCTCCAAGGACAAACTACAAGTTTTTACACTCAGCTCAACTTTCATCCATATTTAGACCCTGATCTACTGAGAAGCAATGACTTTTGAAATGTTTATATCAGTTAGTAGGATGTTAAGCTCCACAACAAACAGAGTGAGTCCCACAGAGTTTTAAGAGGGGAGAAAATATTTTTCACTAAATTAATTCATTCTTTCTTTAAAATACCATGTAGTTGTTCATATCTCATCAAAATTAAGACCGTCTGAGATCAGAATTAGGCATTTTTAAAATGTTAATGGACTGACTTTGTCTCCACCATTAATAGTGTTAAAGATGATAAATCTTGTACAAAGTCAAATTAGATCCCATGTTGGTCGTGTTAAGACCCAGTTCCACAGTAAGGTCTTCTGGTAGAGATGCCACAAATATTATTGCAAGTTAAACTGAAGTCACTCCTGTCATACATCAAAATTCCTCATGGAGTACTTATTCCTGTTTCTGCGTTTTTCAGAAGATGTCCAAAATCTAGAGATTGTCTTGGCAAGCTGCTGTTAACAATGGTAGCTACTGCTTTGAGACGGTCCCAAAGCCTCAGAGCCAATCACTTCACATTGGACTAATTTTTATTCAGATTGCTTCAGACTGTTTCAAAAGCAGATATATTTACCTCATATTTGTGCCCTCCTGTTATAGGATTGCACAATTCAGATTTATATATTTAATTCAGATTTATATATTTAACACACTCACCTTATCAATTAAGTTTTGTGAATAGCAATTTGTACTACTGTATTATTTTGCTTTTAATGATAGCATAAAATGAACAATGTGTCCTTACATTTGTTTTGTGTGCATGATTATATTTCTAAACACTAAATCAATACAGTTAGGTTCTAATTTTCTGAACTACAACTTTTTGACTTTGCCCACAATTATCTAAATGTATGCTTCTCTGGAGACACACAACAAGTAACCCTAAATTAGAAGCAACCTTATTTATTCAGACATTTGGGACAATTGTTAGAAAGCCATTATTTATACTGTAAACAAAGAAAAAAGCTTATTGAAGACTATTACATGCAAAAGCAATTTCAATTAAGGAATGTGCTACCAGTCAATAACAGCTATACTCTAACTGTTCCATTCACAAGACTGATCTGTGTTTTCAAGGTCTTTAAGTTTTGTTTTTGTTTTGTTTTTGTTTTTGTTTTTACATCACAAATAGTTTAATCTCTAGATAGAACAGTGCTAATGTTATGGAGTCAGAATCTATTTCCCTACTGATAAACATCGGACTTATTTTCTAGGTTGACCATTGGCAGATAGTCCTTAAAAAGTGCCCAAGGCTGAATGATGCTGAAGGTTTCTGTTCTCTAAAGAACAAATATTCCCATTATTCTGTAATGGGTTTAAATCATCATCATTTGAGCCAGAAGTTAGCAAGTTTTTGCTATGAACACAGAAAGCTGGCTGATATTAAGAAGCTGCTTTCTAGGTTAGATGATTGGTTGGTTTGTTGGTTAACTGCCATTTCAAATTACCCAGTATTAAGTGATCACATAATAACAATAACAATAACAATAACAATAACAATAACAATAATAATAATAATTCATTCTACTACTATAAAAGCATCACATAATGAAATAAACAAGCAAACCAAACAAGAGCAACTCCAAACAATTTACTGCCTGCCCCCTCCCATTTTTTAAAATATGCAACCTTACTTAAATGGCAACTAAACCTTATTTCAACAGATACTTTCCTCTGCACATAAGGATTCAGACAGGACACACAGCAACCTCCAATATGTTTCTGCTGTTCCTCAGCATCTGCAGCTAGAGATGCCTGCCTCGCTTTGCCTATTGATAGGGTTGACCTTGCTAGCCATTTATCAAGTCTAGTGCAGAAGGTTTCCAAAGTATCAAACGAAAGGTTATAACCATATGAAATTTGTGCCACATTATTATTACCTAGGTGGGTGAGGGGATGATAATGTGGGAAGAAACACCAAGTGATGATGTAGAATGAATCCTAACATTCCTTTAAAATTTGTATGAACTTGTTCCCAGTAATATTTTTTATATGTTGTCCTCATGATATTGCCTTTGTCTCATCTGAGCCCACAGCTTGTCTTCAGCTATTCACTTCTAAAATAATATTTTCCATCATTTTTCCTATGAACATGACCTAGAATGCTTCATTGTCTATCTGATGACATGACTTGGATCTGTCCAACTCCTATTGGCACCTTTGAGCTCCTACAGGACTGCCCCTTCACCTTCTCCTCTAGTCACTGTCCTTTATGGTCATTTTGGTTTGAGCTGCAGGAAAGACCAGTCACCTGGCTTCTGCAGAGGCATTTGTTTGTGTAATGCCGAATGGTGCCTTCCAGAATGCTCCTCAAGACTTATGCAGATTTCTCATATAAATAGTTTTAGCATTCTTTTGAAAGACCATCTGACCTCTTCTTTGAACACAGGTTTAATGCTCTAATCTAGACTAATCCTATAGTACACAGAAGGTCACTTTAAACTAGGGGAAAAGGATAAGTTCTGCCATCACTATGTTACTGGTCCTGTCACCAGTTCTACGTAACACACCTGACCTAACTAGATACACCAAGATCAAAATACC
This sequence comes from Charina bottae, assembly GCA_023362775.1. NCBI lineage: Eukaryota > Metazoa > Chordata > Lepidosauria > Squamata > Charinaidae > Charina > Charina bottae. Next base: position 88,859,659 of record JALMGJ010000004.1, on the reverse strand, counting down.
CAGAATCATGGACCTCATCAACCTCTGCCTCACCACCTACTTTCAGTTTGATGGACAAATATACCAACAAATCAAAGGAACACCTATGGGATCACCACTCTCAGGACTCATAGCAGAGATTGTAATGCAACGTCTAGAAAGGATAGCACTCCCACACATACAACCCAGAGTAGGGATCCAGTATGTAGATGACACCTTCGTCATAATAAAAAAGGATCAACTGAAGGAAACACATGAAACCATCAACAACATCTTCAAAGGAATAAAATTCACAAGGGAAGAAGAAAACAACAACACACTACCCTTCTTGGACATCCTCATCAATAGAGGAAATGATGGCATTCTAGAAACACAAGTCTACCAGAAATCTACCCACACTAACCAAGTGCTCCACTACCAGAGCAATAACCCTACCTCCCACAAGAGGAGCTGTGTAAGAACACTATTCAGACGAGCACAAACACACTGCAGCAACCCAGAACACCAGAAAAAGGAAATAGACCACTTACAGTATATAGCATCTTCCAGCAAAATGGATACCCACGCAACTTTATCAAAAAGTGCCTGACCACTCAACCCACCACAGCAAAACCAACAGAAGCTATGAAAAGGATTACACTGCCATACATCAGAAACATCTCAGAAACTACTAATAGACTGTTACAACCACACGGCATCACCATAGCACACAAACCAACCAAAACCCTTCAGAACATCGTAAGTAAACCAAAATACCCAGTAGCCCAAGAAGAAAAAACAGGAGTTATCTACAACATACAGTGTAAGGACTGTAACAGCCACTATGTAGTACAGACTGGCAGAAGACTAGCAGAACACATCCACAAACACCAGCTAGCAGTCAGAAGACACGATGAAAACTCCTTAATCTCACAACACATGGACAGACTTAACCATACTTTCAACTGGGAAACCGTGAGCATCTTAAACCAAGCCAAATCCAAAAATGCTAGAGAATTCCTGGAAGCTTGGCACTCAGACAAAACAGCCATCAACAGAGACATAGAGGTAAACAACATTTACATACCATTCATAAGAGACAACAGAAAAGCCAGAAGACCAGAACACCTCCTTGTCAGCAATCAACAACAAGATATGCAAAGATTAACAGCAAGATTAGCAGCAGAGGAGCAATCAAACAACACAATAGACCCTAATCAAGGAACTTTTAACTCAGTCAATCAACCAAGCAGCAAACAACAACCCAATCAAGGTACTACCAAGGAGAGTACAACACCCCCACCAACACAGGCAGGACAAGCCAGGGTATATGAACAGAGAGCAAGTTCCACTCCCTTTTTGCACTGAAGATGTTGCCTAGCCTGGCAATGAAATTTCTGCAAGAAAACAACAAGGCTCAGAGAGCACCATGGACTCCACAAATATCTCTTTAGAATCTTTCCATATGTGTAAAACAAAAACTTCCTTTTCTATTATTATGCAAAAAAGGAAAAGAGAATAGCTCAGTCTTATCCGTGGCTTCCTTTCTATATTCAAGAAGGCTTTCTAACAATGGAATAAATTAAAATTGAGTTACATATATTCTAAACTAATACAATACATTTTTCCATTTCAGAAAATGTTTGACTATGTTGTATTGCTTCATATGTAAACAAGACTATATATGTTATATATTCATACATTACAATAAGACCACAGAACCTATCACTTCAATATGCATAAATAAGGTTTCTTTTTCCTAGTGAGAGTTGAATACAAAGTGCAGAATGAGAAATACATATTTTGGAGGTCTGAAAACTTACATTGTTAAGGCAGCAATGCTGTACACACTAGAATAAATGGAACTTAACTTTGGAGCAGATATACTGAGGAATGTCTTCTGAAGGCTATGTATAACCTTTCACCTTTCTTACATATTATGTACGGTAATTTAGATTCACTAGGGCCACTGCTTGCAGTGTCAGATGTTCAGTACCATGAGGCCTAAGAGGTTGATGCATTGTTTCTCCTATCTCACAATAACAGTCAAAATGCATGGGACACAATACAGATTATACAAAGGATGACTATAAACCTGGGCTGCAAAATTCCAGGTGAGTATTAGATGGCAACAAAGAGATACAGAAAACTCTAATTCTAGTAGTTTTCCATATTTCTATGGTAGACCTAGCGTGTAGAGACACATAATTACAATATAATGAAATCAGTTCAGTTTGTAATTAGCTATTAAATGTATATTGCCCCCCCCAAAAAAAAAGAAGAAGAAGAAGAAGGCCAAACAGGTAATGTCTGAAATTATATACGTAGAACTCTCAGTGCTGGCATTTGTCACATCTATTGTACTGGGAGATTCTACTTGAATCCAGCTCATTTGAACCTTAATGACATTTCTTCTGTTGCAGATCAGAGTTAAATATATTACAAGATCTAAACTATAGGCATTAGTGAAAACAGACATTAAAATCCGGGAGGGGGTATCATTTCCTAAATGAGAATAAGAGCCAATCAATCCATGTCCTTCTAAAATCTCATTACAAAGTCTTTTTAAGTGCTTTATGGATAAGAGGTTCAGATAATGCCCAAGCTGTTTAGCAATTGGAAACATACCTCAGGTGATAGTTTTACTAATGGGCTTAGCTGCACATGGTACAATTGTGGCCATAAAGCTTCCCAAAAATAAATAACTGTTTATTCAAGGCTAAACACTTATCTACAGAATTTAAACTTTTCATACTTTTGATTATAATAGACTCAGTTACACTGTTGTTATCAAGGGAAAGTTCTAGAAAAAGCAAGACAGTTTAAAATTATTCCTCAAAACAATAGCAATTACTCTTCGTAGTATAACCTAGTTTTCTTTTTACAAAACAGATTAAATTATTGCAAGGGATTGAGTTCTATTTTTTTCTATAACTTTAGTCATTTATATGAATTATTTTCTTATCAGGCAGATTTGATATGGCAATCTAGTTTCAAGAAAGAACTCTCTTTGCATATATTCCAAAATGTATTCAGGATAGAGACTGATTCCTTCCGTATAAAAGGCTTATTTTCAGTGGTGGGCTGGAGCTGGCTTGTATCGGTTTGCAAGAGCCTATTGTTAAATTTTCTGGAATTTTGCAAGCTGGTTGAGAGCAGAGCTGAGCCTGCTGATAAGCTGTTCTACAACTGGTCGCATGGTGCAGTTGCAGCAATGAAGCCAGCAGAACTGGTTCTTAAATATTTATCAGCACACTACTGCTTATATTGTATACAAGGAGAAAAATATAATTGATTAATTCTAGATATCTGATCTTAGGTTGAATTTTGGGATCATTCAAAACCTGGAAAGTCATAATTAGCAAAGGCTCAACAATATTTTCTTTGCTATCCCTTTATCTTTTCAACGATAGTACTCCAGACCCCAATATTCCATTGTCTATACAACTTTAGTACTTAGATTCAAAGCAGCAGCATAATTATTTTTTTTCTTTCTATTCCATCTATACGCATGGCCACCATTATTGAAGCAATCATAACGTAAGAGTTGCCCCACTAAACCAGCACCATCTAACCAAGACTTCATGGAACAGTACAGCAGTGATCACTTTCACTGGTACTCACTGCCATGACCTTTTTTTATGGCTCCAAAAAGGCGTATAGGAGAAAAGCCAAAAGAAGAAAAATATCTTTTCCTTTCTCTTAATTGAAAAGCACAAGGACAGTTTAAACCTAGCAACTCTAGTTAATTTACAGAAGGATAGGCCTTACGAGGTATGTTACCACAAAACTCCCAAAACATAAACTGGCATTAGAATTATCTATATAACCTCTATTAAAACATATGTGAGCAAAGAGAAACATGTATGGGTGTTGGGCTTAGAGAAAAAACTTAGATTGCAAGAGCACATGTAAACATAGGAACAATGGCTAGGTTCTTCCAAAATGGAGACTGAGCTCTAGGGAATAGCTACGAAAGAAATGGACAAGGTTCTTAGCACATCCAAAATAAAGTAAAATAATTCACTCTGTACCTAGGTAGTTACTGCAATTTGAAGTCTATGTACAATTTAGTTTTCAGGAGTGGGGGTGGGGGGAAGAGTCACATTCTGCAACCCATCTTAAGGTCTCTAACCAAATTCTCTAACCAAATCTGTTCCCAAGAAGCCTCAAAGAACACAGACCTCTAACAAGCTCTTTCATCTCAAAGGAGGGAGTGGTGTTTACTCATAAATTTAGCTAAGTGACTTTTCTGATTTTTTTTACTAGATATGGAGGGAATTAAATTATAGTAAAAAAAATCTGCCCATTCTATTCTAATGAGACCTCTGACATTTGCTCTCTTGGTAGACACATGCATTATACATAGAATTTATTTTTTTAAAAAAATATTCTGTACACAGATAGCCAAGCTACCTCAAACAACATCTCTGAATAGGTAGAAGAAAGGGGTCTTAATTAATTTGTAGTTTGGGGGGGGGAGTATTTGCCTAAGGTTAAATGCCTAAGGTAAAAGGAAGACATGAAATTGAAATAAATATTGAAGTAACTAAAATATTGCTTGAATTATTACAAAATGGTATTTGAATTATTACAACATAATGGTTAAGTTATTTTCAATTTGATGGTGCATAATAGTTGCACACTCTCAGAAATACCATTATTATTCTTAGTAATTTCAATAAATAGGAGAATGTAGGGGAATGGACTAAAAGACATGACTTCTAATTTTTTGTCATGTATTAATTAGCACATCTGCCTTCGCTAAGCAAAGACTAAAGGAAGAGATTATATTTGATCATTAGAAAGTATTTCTGTCATGAGTGTTTTAGATCTAACTAACTACAGGGTGTCTTAAATGCACCCAAAAATACTGAAAATACTATTGCTTGACTGAGATGCCTTGACTTTAATAATGAGTTGAAAGCTATAATTAATTTTCCTATCTTGACTAATTCATTTTACAAAAATGAATTGCATAGAACAGCCATAAAAATAAGCCAAAGGCTTGTTTTTTTAAAAAACTTGAAGTTATTGTAAGTCACATAGACAAAAAGAAAATATTATCAGAAAGTAAAAGTGTACTTAAAATACTTTTCTTTTTTTTTCTTTCTTTCTTTTCTTTTAAGGCTTTAGCTTTTCAATTGCATTTACCCCCAAAGCTTAGAAATTTGGAAGCAAACTGAGAAAAAGTGGGACAAGGATAAAAAAAAACATTACATAGAAAATGTTGGAGGATTGTGAAGCAACTACCTAAATATTTTATGCAAAAATAATATGAGCTGTCCTAATGCCCATTTCATTTGCTGATTCTTGTAGAAAGCTTGCTCTAATAACAATTAACAGATGAATTAGTATAAAACATAGTTTGCACTTTTCCAGCTTGTGTTATGCTATTCACAGCTACTTTATTGCCAGCTACAGGATTTGGGAAAGAAGGCTTGTTAGGTAAGAGATCTTCCATAGTCCTTTTAGAATAAATTTATCTTCTCCTTATCAAGGTCATTCTGATCCATTTACTTGCTTTTCAACTAAGCCAATAAATTTACGTTTAAACACGCAATCTGTACCACAACCCAGAACGATAGCAGAATGCTAATAGCAGATGATGACCATTTCATCATATTTTTCACTCTCTTAATATGGAAAAGAGAAACAACATATGTATGCATTTGGATTTTAGCAGATATCCAAGAATGTAAAGCCTCATGGCATCTAAGGATGGAGAAATCTGTTAGTTTCTTCCATATTTGATTTTTCTTAAATGTCAAGTCCTTCCCATTTTTGGTGAATGGTGAATGTTGGCAAGTTTTTATATAAAAAAAATTAACCTGTCAAGGGGAATGCAAAATAAAATCAAGAGAAGAATGTGTGGCAGAGGGATATAGTTGTCAATGGTTCTCTTATTTACAATTATTAGAAATATTTAAAGAATTTAAAGAATTTATGGTTTTGGACATTGTAAGACTGAGTTTGAAATAGAATTGTGTACAAAGGATAAACATGTAATTGCTAAAATGTATAAACTTATTGAAATTTGAAACAGAAGAAGAACAAGAGAAAGAATGTATGATAAGGTGGGCTAAAATCTTTGGTTATAATATACACATGGAACAATGGGAAAATATTTATTTATTTATTTATTTATTTATTTATTTATTTATTTATTTATTCAACTTTTTCACCGCCCAACTCCCTCAAGGGACTCTGGGCGGCTTACAATTCGATGAAACATCAAACATTAAAAAACATTACCAATAATGTCAGAAAGTAGAGATTTCTTTTAAATCATATTTTCACTTTAACTTATAATTTCATTTAGTAATAGTAAACCAACATCCCATAAATTTAGTCCAGATCTTTTTGTTGGTAAATAATCTGGCCTCTGGCTATACATAGGCTCAATAGGGATGAAAATCTGCTTTATCTTAAAGAAGTCTTGGAATGATTGTTGTGGGTCTTCCGGGCTGTGTGGCCGTGCCCTGGAAGCCGTGGCTCCCAACGTCTCGCCAGCATCCGCGGCCAGCATCCCCAGAGGGCAGGAGCACAGACAGAAGCGAAATCTCTGTGCTGGGCACAGAAAATATGTGGATGAAAGGATTTAAATTTACACTATGTTATAATCTTAAAGAGAATTTTTGTACCATTGGTATATGTCACCAGAGAAATTGTCTAGAATGTATAACAGCACTTCAAATATTTGTTGGAAATGTGAACAACAAGAAGGGACATTTTATCATGTTTAGTTGATGTGTAAAAAAGCTAGAAAATTCTGGATCCAAGATATACACTGATTCAGAGGATTTTAAATATTAATATACAATTGAGACCATAGGTTTTTTTGTGGGGATTGATGGACAAAGAGTTGGGGAAAAGTTATGGAATTTTGTTTTTGTACATAATAACTGCAGCAAGATTATTGTATGCACAAAGATGGAAAGATACGGCACTACCCATAATGGAGGAGGTTGGTGAAGATGACCGAACTTGCTGAGATGGCTAAATTGACTTCTTTGATTAGAGGAAAGACAATATCTATGTTTTTTGCTGACTGGAAACCCCTTATATACTTTTTGTGTGAAACATAAAGAAATGAACTAATGATTTATGGTTTTAACGATTAGACAGAACAGTTTATAGAAAGAAGAGAGTTATGTTGTAACTATAGAGTAAGAGGTAAATTCACAATTGTACTTATAACTGCTGTAAAGAAGATCAGAAGCCACTTCTTTGTATCTTTTTATTTTCCTTTATATTTCTCTTTTACTTTCCCCCCATTCTTGCACCCTTAGGTTTCTCTTTGATTTATTCCCTTTTCTCTTCTTTTTCTTACTTTATATTAGTTTGTATTAGTTTTTATCTTCCTTTTTCAAAAAAATCTTTAATAAAACTATATGAAAAAAGAATTAACCAAGGACATTTTTTACTAACCTACAGTTGCAAGTTTAATAGATATGATTAACCATTTAGCTGCCAATCAAGTAGCTCTGATCACTATCAATTCAGCACCACAGAGTTAAATACACATGGATTTAAAACCATATTTTAAGAGTTTAGCATTCAAAGCAGAATAGACAGATTTGTCGCTTAATTTTCTTGCACATTCAAATGTTTGTAATGTCCTATTATTTTGCTCTGTTCTCTGAATAAATTGACAAAATGGGGGAAAGTGTTAACCAAAAGCACATTAAGGAAACTTTCACTTATTCCATATACCTGTCTTATCATCAATAGGAATGCTGCCTCTTGCTGCCTGGATAGTTCTTCCAGACCTGACTCACTAGACCAGTTCAAAGTTGCTTATTAGATGGCCAGCTCCTGTGTTTCATGAAGTGCAGCATTCTATGTAGAATTCCATAGGTGTGAAAAAACATTTTTATGTTATATATTACCTTAAGGTTTTTGTCCTGCTGTTAGTTACCAGAATTTATTCTGGACCTTCCTCCTATAAGCTCAAACCTGCACTTCAATTGTGAATTTAAACCAGTTAAGTATTAACCCTCATCCCCATCTTTAGTCAATTTCAGTTTTGTAATTCTGGTAAAATTGTTTGATGGCCAGATTTTGGCAGACAACTAATTGTAAAGATATCTTAGCTTGGATACATATTGTATTTAATACAGTATTACAATAAGTAATGGAATAGGTTAGTAAGATAATTGTCTTACATGAAGTTATACTGCTCCTCTTGTGTGCAGGATTAACCCTGTGGCAATGACTTTCAGCATGCCTACCTGAGTATAGGTACAGTAAAAATAAATGATAATTTCCACTGAAATATGTTTGCCAGGGTGTCCATAAGGAAACTCTTTTGGAAGTTAGCTTGAAGTACATTTGAAAGTGATGTACTTAGGATGAATAGATGGATGCAGTGGTCTTAACATAATAGAATTCCTCTAGAACAGCTGAGCTTGTAATTTAAAGCACAAAAGTTCTATGAATATAGGATAGTTAATAAATACTAAATCAGTATCTCCCTGTTCTATTACTTTCACACTTCAAATGACTGAAGTGCAGATAAAACTTGTGCAAATGAACAGTAGTTTTATGCCTAGCAATTACCAATATTCCAACCATTGATCTCATTTTTCCCTGTTGCATTAGATTTTTGTCTAAGATTGCAATCCTGACACAGAGATATATTTATTTTGGGGTAAGACTTATCAGTTGGGGGTATATTAATATATCTGTACTTAATGCTTAATGCTTTCAGTTTCTGAAAAGGTAAGATCATGTTGGAAAAAGATTTAAAATTAATATTTGGGGTTCTATTGAAATGTATTTCCAGATTCTTTCCAAAAATATGGACACACTCGAAGAAAAAGTTATCTCATATTTTGTTTTCAAAAATATCTCTTTTAAATAAATACATTTACCCAGTCCTATTCTTCTTTATTTAGAAACAAAACTCACTGGATATAATGGAACATTTATTTATTTATTTATTTATTTATTTATTTATTTATTTATTTATTTATTTATAATTCGATTTATATCACCACCCCATCTGAGGGATGAACTGGGGAGTCTTTGGTGCTCTCTGAGCCTTGTTATTTTCATGCAGACGTTTCATTGCCAGGCTAGGCAACATCTTCAGTGCGAAAAGGGAATGGAACTTGCTGTCTGTTTATATACCCTGGCTTGTCCTGCCTGTGTTGGTGGGGGTCTTGTACTCTCCTTGGTAGTTCCTTGATTGGGCAGTTGTGTGCTGTTTGGGTGATTGACTGAGTTAATAGTTCCTTGATTAAGGTCTATTGTGTTGTTTGATTGCTCCTCTGCTGCTAATCTTGCTGTTAATCTATGCATATCTTGTTGTTGATTGCTGGCCCAGGGGTGTTCTGGTCTTCTGGCTATTCTATTGTCTCTTATGAATGGTATGTAAATGTTGTTAACCTCTATGTGTCTGTTGATGGCTGCTTTGTCTGAGTGCCAAGCTTCTAGGAATTCTCTAGCATTTTTGGATTTGGCCTGGTCTAATATGCTCACAGTTTCCCAGTTGAAAGTATGGTTACGTCTGTCCATGTGTTGTGAGATTAAGGAGTTTTCATCATGTCTTCTGACTGCTAGTTGGTGTTCATGGATGCGTTCTGCTAGTCTTCTGCCAGTCTGTCCTACATAGTGGCTGTTACAGTCCTTACACTGTATGTTGTAGATAACTCCTGTTTTTTCTTCTTGGGCTACTGGGTCTTTTGGTTTACTTACAATGTTCTGAAGGGTTTTGGTTGGTTTGTGTGCTACAGTGATGCCGTGTGGATGTAACAGTCTATTAGTAGTTTCTGAGATGTTTCTGATGTATGGCAGTGTAATCCTTTTCATAGCTTCTGTTGGTAGGTTGAGTGGTCAGGCACTTTTTGATAAAGTTGTGTGGATATCCATTTTGCTGAAAGATGCTATATAAGTGGTCTGTTTCCTTTTTCTGGTGTTCTGGGTTCCTGCAGTGTGTTTGTGCTCGTCTAAATAGTGTTCTTACACAGCTCCTCTTGTGTGAGGTTGGGTTATTGCTTTGATAGTGGAGCACTTGGTTAGTGTGGGTAGATTTCCGGTAGACTTGTGTTTCTAGAATGCCATCATTTCCTCTACTGATGAGGATGTCCAAGAAGGGTAGTGTGTTGTTGTTTTCTTCTTCCCTTGTGAATTTTATTCCTCTGAAGATGTTATTGATGGCTTCATGTGTTTCCTCCAGTTGATCCTTTTTTATTATGACAAAGGTGTCATCTACATACCGGATCCATACTTTGGGTTGTATGTGTGGGAGTGCTATCCTTTCTAGACATTGCATTACTATCTCTGCTATGAGTCCTGAGAGTGGTGATCCCATAGGTGTTCCTTTGATTTGTTGAAATATTTGTCCATCAAACTGAAAGTAGGTGGTGAGGCAGAGGTTGATGAGGTCCATGATTCTGGGTATTTTGATCTTGGCGTATCTTGTTAGGTTGGGTGTGTTACGTAGAACTGCTGCCATGGATTCAATCGCTAGTGCTTGGTCTATGGATGTAAAGAGTGCAGTGACATCGAATGACACCATAATTTCATCTTCATCTATTTTTATGTCTTTGATTTTCTGGAGGCACTGTAGTGGGGAATTGATAGAGTATTCACTCTCCTTTGTGAGATGCCCAAGTTTTCTTGTAAGTTCTTTAGCTATGTTGTATGTGGGGGTGCCTGGTAATGATACAATTGGACGGAGTGGTATGTCAGGCTTGTGTATTTTGGGGCGTCCGTAGAAGCGTGGGATGATAGGTCCACTGCTTTTCATCCGCCTCTGTTCTTCTTTACTGATTTGACCTTTCTTGGTTAGGTCATTGAGGATTCTTTTGACCTGGCTGTCAAGTTTCTGTATCGGATTGGAGTTTACTGGGGTGTAGGTTTCTTTGTCCTCCAGTAAATCTTTGGCTTTTTGTATATATTGTGATCTGTCCATAATGACAGTGGTGCGGCCTTTGTCTGCTGGGAGGATGATGATAGTTTGGTCCATCTTTAGGTTTTTCAGGGCTACTCTGTCTTCTGCTTTCAGTTGGTTCTGTTTCCATGTCCTTCTGGTTTGTGGTATGATTATTTGTCTTACATTCTCTTGGATTTCTGTAGTAAGTCCTGTAGTTTTCATTGCTGCTTCGAAAGCTGCAAAGAATTCTAATTTATTTGCATCCTCTGTGTTATAATTGAGGCCTCTCTGCAAGATACTGTGTTCTGTAGTGGATAATGGGCGGCTGGACATGTTGACCACCCATTCCTGTTCCTGTACTTCTTTGTTTTTGGGGTTTAATTCAAGTAGTTTAGTTTGAAGTTTAGCTTTCCTTTTTTCTGCTTGTCTCAGAGCTGTGGTCTTGATAGTAGTAGTTAGCCTGTTGATATGTTCAGGAGTCATGGTCTGTTCTAGTTGTTCTTTGAGGCTGTCTATTGTGTGTTGATATTTGTTTAATCTAAGGTGGGCGTCCATGATCATTAGCCGTATCATTTTTCGCCCACTTTGTTGTGCAATCTTCCATCCAGCTGTGCAGTTGATTGGCGGTTTGTATCTGACACTGGCGGGCAGGGTATGCTGTCGTAGGCATTCATGCAGAAATATATATAAATATATATATTCCAAGAAATATATATATTCCAAGGGGAGACAAACTTATGTTTAAAAGGGCTCTATGGCACCAGCCATCCCCAAGAGGAGCTGTTACCCCTCCCTTCCCAGGCGAGGCAGCAGAACCAGGTCTTTAAGTTCTTCCTGAAGGCCAGGAGCGATGGGGCCTGCCTCACTTCCGGGGGTAGAATGTTCCAAAGGGCATTCACTTCACTTCCCTGCCTCACTTCTGGGGGTAGAATGTTCCAAACTTTCCGAGATAACTGGCATTCCTCTTACCAAGGATATTGTTTGTCATCTCTTCTATCGGGTTATATGAGCTGGTTCTCACAGAGCATTTAGATGTTTTCATCCAGTGGAAAATTGACCCTGTCTCTCTTTATAGGGTAGTGTTATTGTCTCCACCCTCTTTTGGCCCAGAGCCTCCCACTCTTATAGTAGCGGGTGATTAGCCAGTTGCTCATTACTGGGATATTTTTATTGACTTAGAAGACACTTTTTCATATTCTTATGATTTTGATTTGAATTGGGTAACTTTTGGTTCCATTCAGATTATTTGGCTTTTGGTTACACCTGAGAAAAAGTTTGAACACCCTAGATGTTGTTTAGGGCACTGTCACACAACCAGTGACCTAGTCCCTCAAACCCACTGCAGCAGTTTTGTGCCACCAGAAAAGTGTTGTCTTCCTATTCAGCCAACTACCACTTCTTGTAATGGGAGTGTGCAAAACGTGACAGGTGGTACCCTTGTTCTATCCTTGTTACTCCCTGTTATATTTCCTTTTCAATGCAAGGAAAAACAAACAAGGAGGAAAAAATCCTGTCCACTGAATGGGGCAGGGGCAAGCTGCTCCTTGGAGTGGATAGAAAGGATAGAGGATGGTGGCAAGCCACCATGAATTTTGGCAATAGGAGGTAAGATGTAAGGTAAGGCTGCAGTTTCCATTGTACTGCTCCAGAAGGAATGTGCAAAAATGTCTTTACAGCATAATTTTTGGACAAGATTGTGGAGAAATAAGTCACGACTCTCCCATTGGTGCTATGCTTGCATATGAAAGCAGGCTTAATTGATATGGCAAGCACACTTAGGCGTTATAAGATAAGGTATAGTTAAACATATTCATGAAATTAAATGTTAAAATGAGGCAGGGATTAAACTAATACTCTGATACTAAGTAGCAAGGCAAGATGAAGCAAACAGTGACCTCTGATATGCCTTCAAAGCAGGAAGGTGATGATAGGAGATGATTTAGATACGTACTGACTTTGCTTCTAAAAGTTAGGCTGGAACTGCCCATATCAGATGCTGATGGTGATCCGTTACATATGTTCATGGAATGCTCCAACTCTTTCCATTTGTAAAAGCTTTTTGCAAATTCTTTATTGTTTCACTTAATGAAAAATGTGAGACTTTGACCAGTCTTGCCTCATGTCATACTTCTAGTAGATGGACAGTGCAACTTGCAACTTTCCCAATGTAATTCAGTGGACTTCCCTTCAGAATATAGATTTATTCAAAATATTTGGAGAATACTTTCCCTTGGCTTCATATAATCTATCCAAGCTTTCTTTTTTCAATCTTTCCAAACAAATTATCAGAACTAGCAAAGTTGAAAGTTCCAAGCACCTGATCCGAAAGTAGACATATAGAATTATGTACATATTTCAGGGTCTTTAAAACAAAAGAGAAAATAGCTGCAGTCCAACAAGCAATGTACCAGTAAGAATGAACCTCATAAATGCTGCAATAAATGTCTTTGAGGTTTCTGTGGTAACTATCTTCATGTCTGAACAAATAATTGAACAAACCTGTTCAATTCAAGGAAATTCAAGGAAAATAGGGGAAAGATTGTGCCTGAGGCCCCCACCTCTATTCAAGGAAGGATTTTCCAAGTTGGCATAAATTGATTCATTGACCCCTCTCTCAAACCACCTATCTTCTCTGTCTAAAATGTGAATAGAGGTGGGGGCCTCAGGCACAATCTTTCCCCTATTTTCCTTCCTGCTTTGTCTTCTGTGCCTAGGAAGATTAAGACCATTTCACAAGTTCAACAGCAGCATGGTAATCTTAACGATCCTCCTTTAGATGATAAAGGGACTTAGAAATAACAGCTCAAAATAACCATGACCTAGCCCCAGGTGCAAGGTCACACAACCACCTAGAAACATATTTAAGGATTCCCTTACTAACTTTGCTCAGACTGAAGAAGCTCCTTGTGTAGCGGGAAAAACTCACCTTCCCAATGACAGGACGTGAGACCAGCAAGGTAGAGAACACAGGTTTATTGCTAGCAAGGTTCAGAGCGATAACTCAGCAAGTCTGAACACCGCGTCACACCCGGGGCTTATCTTTTATAGGGTTTGTAATCCAGACAATCAGGATATGACAAGATCTTACGTGTCACAAGCTCAGACAGATTGTTCAGACATAGAATCAGCAGTTGTCATCTTACGTGTCACAAGCTCAGCAGTTTATAATTAGCACATCAAAACAGGATAACAAAAGGGGAACTTATCGTACACCATCTGTGAGTTTAGGGAAGTTTAGGGAACTTACAATGTCTGCACCTTTGTGTTACAAGGGTTAGTATCCATGCAAGAACATTGAGCAAGACTTCTATCTCTGTCTTATGTTTGCAACAGAGAAATGTTAATTAAGCTTCTAATATCAAAAGGAGACTTTTGGGCCTACCTGCTTCATTCCCCCCTTTGGAACTCCACCAAAATTCCCTAATTACTGTGGAGTTCCACTTATTTCAGCGTAGGGGTTGTCCTCTCGGGAGGTAGTAAGCATTTCGTAGTCCCACAAGGCCATAGCTTTTACTGCGGCCTGTTTATCTACGAGGAGGGAGATTGAGCTAGAAATGGTTCGGGCGAAGATAGGAAGGACACAAGGGAGAATGACACAGCCTGCGGCGATGAGGCCCACAAGGCCAACAATTACCTTAAGCCCTGGCAGTTTGGGAAGGCCCCAGCCATCAAGCCAATCCTGAAGGTTGAACCCTTTCCACTCCTGTGGAGGGTTATAAGTGAGCTGTTGTAGCTCGGTGGTTAGCTGATGGATGACCTGGCCAGTCTCCCCAATCTGCAGGCAACAGTTGGTGAGGTTAAACTTACCACAGACTCCACCCTCCTTAGCAAGCAAGTAGTCTAGGGCCAGGCGGTTTTGATAGACTTCAGTGCGGATTTTGTCTGTGGTGTCCGCCAACAGGTTTAGAGCCTGACCAATGCGGCGGCCAGCTAGGTCTAGGACAGCTTGCAGCCGGATTATCCAATTATAAGTTGTCCACCCTGTGGATTCAATTCGCCCCTCATAGAGCTCCTCCACTGCAGCTCGGGCGAATTGCCGGATTGTTCACTGGGTTGTGTTGAGGGGGTTATAGCACCCAGCATACCCTCCTCCCGTATGGTCACAAAGGGCTCCCCAGTGAACTACTTTTGGATCATAATTGTCCCACCACAGACAGGGCTGCAAAAACGGGTGTCCAATGGGGGAGGGTAGCCTCCTGGTGCAGAGATACTTGTCATTATTGCAATAGGTATCCTGCCAAGCCTTGCTACCACAGTTCCTGAAAGCCACCTTGGCCATTGCCTGGCAGACGTCAAATTCCAGCACCCACCCAAACTTATTGAAGCCTCGAAAAGACCCGCACACATGGTAGCCCAGGCAAAAGAGCGGGGGTGGTCGGGGGGTGGCCACCAACCGCAAGTTGTCTCTCCTGGCCCATCGCCACCCTGGTCACCATTCCCCCCTTTCGCAAGCAGAATGCTGAATAGGTAAAGGAAGTTAATGACAATACTAATTAGCAGGAGAATCATAACCACCCAGATGGAAGGCATGAGGCCCACATGGATGCAAGCAGTGGCTCTCAACCTTTGGTGTGCATCCATCCCGTGGGCCCCCCTTTTTGCAACCAAATAAGAGAGGAGCTTTGTAGCCCGTGCGATGGGTGTTGGCCTCTGGAGCAACACCTGCAAGGGGTGAGATGCCTTGTCTTCGTCTCCCATTCGTAGAGGGACAGCTTCCGGAGTGTCACCAGAAGGGGAGACCTTTCACGTGGTTTTACGCAAGGGTAGCCTCAGGGGCTGGGCGGGGTCCCTCTCCACTCGCCAGGCCGATGGCGTAGGTTATGCTAAGCTTGGGTTCTGCTAAGCTAATCCTTACATTTCACCCTTTGTATAAACAAGCGAAATGCTATTCGCTAGAGGCCAGCCCACCAAAGGGATGCACTCATGAGGAACACACCTGAGTAGTAACACTCAGTAATTACTATTACTTTGGAAGGCTGGGCCCAAGCAATGTGTGGTAATAACAGTTACCCCATCAATGGAAGACATTTGGAAGCAAAGAGAAAAGAAGATTTCCCAGAGCAAGTAAAACCAGAAAAACAATGCAGCTCTAATCAGTGAAAATATCACTGAACCAGTCCAAATAGCTTATAGTCAAATAATGCATCTAAGCGTGTTACAGAAGCAAAAACAAATAGCTCAGGGTATGCAAAATCCTTAATCTTCCAGCATATGTTTCCTTTCCCCCACGCATGCACTCACCACATCAGCAACTTCTGATGTGTGAGGTAGAACATGCATAAAAATAAAAATCCAAAAACATGCCTAGAAGGATGAATGAGAATGAGCATACAGAATGTAATGTAAGGAGTAGACTGCTTTTGCAGTAAAAATTTTCAAAAACAGAAAAAAAAACCCCTCCAGATAGACTATGCCAATCCATGGAGGCTCCATTATTGCCAAAATCTTCAGAAATAAAAAACTCTTCTTTCCTTTTTTGTTATTCACACACCACATAGTTCAACAAACTGAAAACATACACACACAACCACACACTCATAAGTTAAGACTCAGATAAAATTCTAGTAAAGGGGTCCAAAGTTTAGCTGATTTATTATCAACCCCTTGTGCATCGGAAAATCCCTGCCTTTTCCTCTGTCTCCTCGCCCATCTTCCGGAAAATTCCCAGTTCTATCTACATGCTTCTAGGGAGCCAACACAGGCGAGAGGAACTTCTGTGTGCATTTTCCCTGTTACTTCTCAGCATTCTAATTTTGCTTATTAGAGTTCAGAGCCCTTGTGGGCATATTTCTCCCCCCTCCTCTTCCCCCGCAAGGGCGGAAGGCAGGAAAACAGCATTCAAACTGTACAAAACAGAGGCTTTTATTGAAACATGACAGGGGAGATTTGGGCAATGGGGAGGGAAAAAGACAAACTCATACAATTTCAAACCTTTGCTTTACAACTGAAACACACCCTTTCAGGCACACACACACATTTTGGAGGCTTAGCTGACAGCAGTTGGATGGCCCCCGTATTCTTACGGTAAGTGATTTCTTGCTGAATGTTAGCCTGTTTATGCATTTTTCCTTCTTTGTCAGTGAATGCAGCCATAAGGGCTTGGAGTTTTTACAGTTCTCTCTAGACCTTTGGGGCACTTTTGGCTAACAAGGACCAGTTTTAATATCACTTTGTGAGGGGGGGCGTAGGGACACCATCCTCCTCCCCCTCTCCTTCTTCTGGAGGTGGTAGGGAGGTGCGGCTAAGAGCAGCTTGTTTAGGAACAAAAATGCCACTTGTTCCAGTGAATCTGCTCGGCCATTGAGATTAAGTAATTAAAGAATGCTTGGAGATAATCAGAGTCCAATGTCCCATGGTGGGGCCGGTGGCGAACTTAAATAGGTGGATAGAATGGCCAGACATCGGAGCAAAAGGCTCCAAGGCGTGACTTGCAGGGGTCATGCCGCCTTGGGTTATAAAAACTTCCAATTTCTTAAAACACATTTAAAAGGGGTTTTTGAGGTTTTCCTGTTCTTTCCATCCTCACCGGCCCTGCGTCTCCGCTGGCCGCGGCAGCCGCCCGTGGCCGGCAGCGGAAGCCCATGAGGAGCTCACAGGAACAGTGATAACAGTGATAAATAAATACATAAATAAATAAACAGGAATGGATGGGTGGGGGGGAGGAGTGCAGTCGAGGGACCGCACAATTGAAAGTTGTTCTCTTCTGAATCTTATTTTCTCTTAGATCCAGGACCTCCAGCAAGCGCTGGATTTATTTGGTAACCAAATTTAAGGTCCTTATCTAGAACCTCCAGCACGCGCTGGACTCGTTCACCAGATAAATTTAAGGTCCTGTCTCCCAATAACCCCCCAGCACACGCTGGCTAATTTTAAAGGTTATTGCTCTCCCACAAACAGCCTCCCAGCACACGCTGGCAGCCTTTAAAGGCTATTTATCCTACAGAACAACTATCTTGAAAGGGGTTTCCACCGAAGGGTGGCCGAAACGTGTTGGATTAAATCGAGCCACACATCGATGTAGGGGGCCTGATCGGGATGGCCTTCCGTGGGATGGCAAATGCACCCTTGGCCAGCCACCCAACTTGAAATGTCGGCCATTCTCCCTTACAATAAATCCTCAATTTCTGTCTGCTCCACTTAATGCCGTAGTCCTGACTGACATACGCAGACTTAAAATGCTTCATCATGCATCCTAAGGGGATAGAGGGCACACTACCTCCTCCACCCATATTCCTCCCAGGGCACCAGACAAGACAATGAGGGAGGGGGGTTGAGAGGAAGGTAAGGGGTCCTTCGCTCTTGGGATAACACAGAGGGACTGGTCACGTTCTCAAGCCTGACCCCAGGAGCCGGACACTCACGGTCTCCACTGGGAACTGCAGACTTCACTCGCTTCTCACTGGCCCAAGGTGCCGGACACTCAATGGTCACCATTGGGAAACGCAGCGAACATTCACACAGCAATCACAACACACAACCTCCCCTCCTTTTCCTTTTTTTTCCCCTTTTTTTACACCTCGGTCTCACCAGTACATCCCCGACTCAATAGGGATTTTTTCGAGGAACCGCAGCAGGCCAACTCTGGCCCCTGTTCGCCTCGGGGGTGATCAACCCCTCCCGTCGTCTCGAGTCGTTCTCTGTGGGAGCTCCCTTCCCCAATACTCGCCTGCAGGGCTTGATTCCTCATCTTCCAGCGCTGGGGTTCTGCCTGGTCTCAGTTCCTCGCAAGTGGTTCTTGAAGGCGTCAGCCGACGCTACAGGGAGCTGGTGTCACTGGGAAGTCCCTTGGAACAAAAAGTGTCCGATGGTGCCTGGGAAATTCCCCTTGACTTACCAAATCCCTGTGAGCGTGGTGACCCTCCAGAGGGACCGCAGGGTCCCGTCGTGTCCCATCTGGGGTGCCAGAAATGTAGCGGGAAAAACTCACCTTCCCAATGACAGGACGCGAGACCAGCAAGGTAGAGAACACAGGTTTATTGCTAGCAAGGTTCAGAGCGATAACTCAGCAAGTCTGAACACCGGGTCACACCCGGGGCTTATCTTTTATAGGGTTTGTAATCCAGACAATCAGGATATGACAAGATCTTACGTGTCACAAGCTCAGACAGATTGTTCAGACATAGAATCAGCAGTTGTCATCTTACGTGTCACAAGCTCAGCAGTTTATAATTAGCACATCAAAACAGGATAACAAAAGGGGAACTTATCGTACACCATCTGTGAGTTTAGGGAAGTTTAGGGAACTTACAATGTCTGCACCTTTGTGTTACAAGGGTTAGTATCCGTGCAAGAACATTGAGCAAGACTTCTATCTCTGTCTTATGTTTGCAACAGAGAAATGTTAATTAAGCTTCTAATATCAAAAGGAGACTTTTGGGCCTACCTGCTTCACTTGGATAAGGAGCGAAACGTTTCCACTGAGAAAATAGAAATCCAGTTGACATGATTAAAGCTACTGTTCCACCTGGTTGACTGAGAACCTTCATCGACATTCTTACATACTGTATATATGGTATTTTAGTATCTAATATACTAAAGCCTACTTATATGGGAAATTCTAATTAACGTGATCTAATATTTAAGTATAGGCTAGTTAAGCACCTAAGGTTGACATCTAATAGAGAAGCCTTGTTTGTCATGAGAAGGTAACCTAGATTAGATTTTGTAAAAAGGCAAGGAAGAGCAAAGTAGGGAAGACACTTTACTGATTAAGTCCAAAGTAGATCAGCCTTCAGTAGTTCTGTTGAAATCAAAATTGTGAAAGCATTTAGGACAGCAAAATGCTAGCAACCTAGTCTACAATTAATACAAAATGTTGAAACAAAATTTCCAGCAAATTTACTGGAAAGTAGATATTGTTAACATCTGTACAGGCCAGTATAGGTTAATGAATATTAATACGGTTCAATTAATAGCAACATGAAAGGAGCTAAAGGCCTGAGGAATCCAATCAGCAATTGACATAGGGATAGCATATAAAACCCTACTAAAGGGAATTAAGCAGATAATTTAGAAACCAGAGTTTGGGGAAGCTTGGAAATCTGAGGCAAATTCTTTTGGATTTGGAAGGAGTTATTTACTGTAGTTTAGGAAGACAATTATTGGTTTTAGGAAAGGACATTGATTTTTGCATCTGTTGCCTCTAAGTTTAGCTTGAATTAAAACTATAAGTATCATTCCTATCCATCTTTCTTCTAAGTGGGTGTAGGTTTTTAACAATGCCTCGAGCCATTTCTTAAAGAGGACAGATACAGTATTTCACATGGTCAAATTCTGTATAATGTAACATGTGGAATAGCATTGTGGAAGAAATCTCTTAGCAGATAAAATAAGGTTTTTCTTTTCCTAAATTCTCTTCCTATGAGAACACAATACAATGCCTTCTTTCTGTTCCTGACTGAGTTTGTAGTTAGTCCATAGTTTAAAAAATATCCATGAGTATATCAAAAAAAAAGCCCCACAAAAATAATCAATTATATCCTAAACATTTCTAACTGTTTTGCATAAGATGATAAATTGGTTTCTTTTTTCTTATATCTGTTAATGGGGAATAAGCCAAGAAGTTTTAATTTTGTGAATTTGTTCTGATTAAAATTCATTGTGGCAAATCATTCTTATTTGCTCTTTATTCACAAAAGCACATTATATAAAATGATCCTAGTAATTCATTAGGGACAGCAGTACAGATTATTCCAGCCCTGAAACACTGAAAAATGTTTCAGGGACAAGGAAGTGGAGACAAGGAATGGAATGCTTCCTAATACAACTAAAACAAATTGTTAAAATACTTTCAACTATTGTCTTTTAAGTTTATTGAAGCTAATTACAGAATAACAGAATAAAGAAGAATATTCGTGTTTTTGAAGGTATATATGTTTCAAAGCTTTAGTACTGAATTAGTACTTTGAAGAACAGATGACACTAAATTCTCTTCATTATATTCTCTCTGGGAATGTTTGGCATATGAGATAATCCATAAAGTTTGGAAGTTTAAAAGGAGCAGCCACTTTCAGCTTTATACAAATAACTGTTATGAGTTATATATTGCCTGACTTTCAATTACTCTGGGAAGTTCCGGAGGGAGGGAGGGAGGGAGGGAGGGAGGGAGGGAGGGAGGGAGGGAGGGAGGGAGGGAGGGAAAGAAAGAAAGAAAGAAAGAAAGAAAGAAAGAAAGAAAGAAAGAAAGAAAGAAAGAAAGAAAGAAAGAAAGAAAGACAGGAATAGGCAAGAATAAAAATGGCATAGGGGACAAAACCAGCCAGGAACAAATAAGAAACAGACCCACAGAACCCAAAGAGGGCTTCAATCACTCTCACCAAAGGCCTGGGTAAAGGGCCTAAACATCCATAGTAACTCAGTCTTGGTAGGATTGAGTTGGAGATGCTTCCTCCCCAGCCATACTCGCACATCCTCCAAGCACTGGGACTAAACCTTGATAACCTCACTTGGCCAGGCAAGGGTCAAGAGAACAACAAATTGATGATACCCAAATTGGGTATCATCAGCATACTGATCATGAGCATACTGATACCAAACCCCAAAATGGCAGATTACCTCACCCAGCAGTTACATGTAGATGTTGAAAGAGGGGGGAGGGAAGAGTATAACCCTTTGGCACTCCTCAAAGGAAGAGCCTAAGGAGTGATCTCTTACCCCCAACCAACATAGACTTGAACTGTCTCCAGAAAAAGGAAGAGAACCACTATAAAATAGTGTCCCCAATCCCCAACTCACAAAGCCAGCTCAGAAGGATACTGTTACACAACGCTGCTCCCAGGTTCGGCTTATGGTCAATCACTCACACACTCACAGACTGTTGAGGCACGTTGTCTGAAGATGCTTCCACGGTCATGTGGCCGGATGACGCACATGGGACGCTGTTACCTACCCACCGAAGTGGTACCTATTAATCTACTTGCATTTTCATGCTTTCGAATTGCTAGGTTGGCAAGAGCTGGAGCTAGTGCGGGAGCTCACTCCGTCACGCAGGGCTAGGGATTCGAACCTCTGAACTTGCGATCTTCCAATCTACAAGCCTGGTGTCTTATCCGCTGAGCCACCACACCACGTCCTTTGAATTACTGCTCTATATATCAGTTATACAGTACATATTTGTTCTAAATGTGTATTTTATATATTTTAAACATTACATTACAATATTTTGCCCTCAGTTCAGAAATCAATTTGTTAAAGACAGCATTCACTGAATATTCTGCTTCAAATTATTTCAGCGCATTCAGTAAACCCCACATGTGAATATTATGGAGGCAAGAATTCACACTTTAAAATAATAGTATAACTATACATTTAATACAAATGTGAATCAAACATATGATAAAATGGCTAGGAAGAGCTAAGTTTTGGCAGTAAATTATTTCAGTAAGAAACAATAAAAGTAACAAAAAAGCAAACAAAACAGAACAAATGGAAAATATCGTAGTAACAGCAGCAATTGAAAAAAGCAAACAAGTTAAAGAGGTGAAAAATTGGAGTACTTCAAGAAAAGACAAGCTTTGTGGATTTTGGGTCAAACATCTATCCATTTTACCTTCCTGTTTTGCAAATCATTTCAGTCAAATGCTGTAGCAAAGATCAATAGATGATTGACTCGCTACAGGCCGAACATTTCCGATCATGAAGGACAAAATAAAAGAGCAAAACCCAATAGTTTTCATCCAATCACTTCTCTGCCTACAACATTCAAGTTATTGACAGGAATTATTGCCTACAAACACCTGATCTCAAATTCATTGTACCCTGTACAGCACAAACAAAAGTACAAAAAATCTAAAGGTCCGAAGGCCAACTTTTGATTGATAAAATACTATTAAAAAACTCTAAAAAGTGTAAAGCAAACTGTTATGTGACCTGGACTGATTACACAAAACATTTGACTCACTTCCCATGGCTGGATTAAAAAGTGGTTGGAAAATTTTGGAATTAATAAGAAAATTATAACATTTTAAAATAATGCAATCAAAGATGGAAAACAACATTTATTGCAAAACACAAAAGAACTTGGAGAAGTCAAAATAAGAAGAGGGATTTTTCAAGGAGACTCTTTGTATCCATTGCCTTTTAATATGGCTGTTATTCCATTGACAATAATTTAGAATAAAACAGTATCAGACTATGAATTATGTATGCAAGGGACAAAAGTCTCACATTAGCATGGATGATTTGAAGCTATCTGCAAAATCATCTAGAGAAAAACAGCCACTTTTAAATACCCTTAAATACATTTTGATAATACTAAACAGAATTTGGATTGGTTAGTGTGCAACACTGACAATAAAAAAGGAAACACTGAATAGTCAGATGGAATGAAAGTGTAGTATGACTGTAAAATCATAGTATTAACAGTGGAGGAAAGAATTTGCATGTTTTAGAAAAAAGAATATTTTGCATACCCATTCAAAAAGAAATATGTAGCTCCAAATATGTAAAATGAGTTTGAAAAGTTTTAAAATTGAAGGTAGATGGTGGTAATGAAATCAAAGGCATTAATAATTGGACTGTCCCTGTAATACACTATGGAGCAGACTTTGTTGATTGGACGCAAGCTGAACTAGGTGCCTTAGATCACAAGACCCAAAAAATGTATGACAATATATCATGCACTACACCCTAAATGCAACATAAATCATTTGTATTTACCAAGAAAAAGTTGTGGTTGTAGTTTGTTGCAAGTAAAGCAGACAGTGGAGATGAAATCAGAGTTCTAAGTGATTACATACAAGCAAGCAATGTGTCAAGGAAAACATTTTTAATCTGACAGAATCAAAGGCAGCATATAAAACTGAACAGTTACAATAGCAAATGAAAGGTTGGGACTCTGAAGGTAAGAAATTGAAGAAATTGAAGGTAAGGTACTGTAAGTGGTAACAAAACTTGTCAGTGACTTCAGATTGGATCCACTAAGAAGGAAAGAGAAAGATTAATATTTACAGCACAAGAAAAACAGTTTGCAACAAATGTCATAAAAACAAAAAATTCAAACTCTGGAAACAGCAGCAAATTAGATTATACCAAGAGAAAGACAGGACTGCCCTGAGGCAAGATCAGGCAAGGCAAGATCACATGGCAAAAATGATATAATGGGATTTATGTAAAAAGTAGGATTTTATGCCCCAAAATATTGTCATGGCCATAATGTTGAAAATGTGCTCTAGAATGACCATGTAAAACTGTTATGGGACTTCCAAATTCAGATGAACCAACATTGAGAACACAATGCATGGACTTCACAGTAATCTCTGCATTATAAAATAAAGGATAATTTTTTCTCCATAATTATTCGAGCATCGGGAGCTATAACAATAGTACTGTCAAAACAGCTGAAAAGATTATAATTATTGAGATCATAACGTTTTTGACTAACTGTGAGGTTTTCACCCTTTTAGGTGCATTAAGCGCATTTGGTATGTTTAGTACATGTTGTAGGTTATTTCACAAAATAGATTCTGCAGAATCTTCCCTATTCACAAAACTGCTGCCCTTTTACCAAAATGCTTCCTCTCTCACCATATGGCATACTTCTTGAAAGATGGTCCTTACTACTCTGTTTATCTCTGTATTTTCCTTGGCAAAGCCTTGGTTATTAACTTCCTTCCTTCCTTCCTTCCTTCCTTCCTTCCTTCCTTCCTTCCTTCCTTCCTTCCTTCCTTCCTTCCTTCCTTCCTTCCTTTCTTTCTTTCTTTCTTTCTTTCTTTCTTTCTTTCTTTCTTTCTTTCTTTCTTTCTTTCTTTCCTGGGTCCTATTTGGCACTCAAAATAAATATCATGCTACAGGTTGCCATTTTGCTTTGCAGCATACCAGATATTTATCCTGGGTGGGGATTAGAGCCTAGCAATACCAAGAAAATTGGTGGAATTGCTTCTACTGAACAAGCTGTCCTGCTGCATCACAGCTTCCCTGCCTGACCTGCTTGACTTTGTGGCTGAGCTGGCAGTGGAATTTCCCAGATTTATGGTACTTCCCTTGATATGGAGTCTGAGGTGCCTCAGGACTTCATGACCACCATAGCAAACATAGGTCACATATTAAATCTGCTGATTGCATCAGAGCTTTTGTGATGTGATCTGAATGTGAGATGTTAATTGGGTGACCATATAAATCAAATCAATAAATGTGGGTGATATTAACATTAGTCATCATGGTCTGTTCACTCTTTAATTACTGGAGTTTTCCATGGAGTCTGCCCATTGCACAGAGGTAGGACACATCTGTTTGGTCTACCTCAGCTGCCTGATGGATCCTATTTGTTTGAAGGGAGCTTGGGGTTGTTCCTGAGGAACTGGTGCATATTCTGGCTGAGGCCTTAGGCACTACTTGATATGAGAGGATGACAATGATCTTGGATTGGATTGCACCTTTGCAGCTTCTTCCAGTTTGTGGATCCTAGGGATTCCCACAGTTTTCAGATGAACTTGGGAAATGAAATGGCAGAAAAGATGCCTAGAGCTCCATTGGAAGAAGATGAATGCATTCAACTAAACATTGGTAAGAGCCTTTATTAAGGATTACCTTGTGGCAATAAAAGTGGCAAGACATAACTATCTTTCCATTCTTATCACATCTGTAGATTGCCAGCTTGTGGCCCTGCTCAGGATGACCTGATCCCTCTTGGAGAGAAACACCTGCAGGGCCACTGTGAGAAATATCTGAGGCATCTGACAGATAAAATTGCTCAGATCTGTTCTGAGTTGAACTCCAGCTATGCAATTCAGGTGGAAATCACAGAGACATAGTCTGGCTCAGCTATCTGAGAGGAGTTTGACCCTGTTGGTCCTCAGTGGACAAGTCCTTAGGGATGTAAGTGTGGCCACCAGTGTACTGGATCCAAGTCCCTCTTGTTTGGTTAAGATGACGTTTAGTTGGGCCAAATGGTGGTGGATGCATCCTTGAATGTAAAGGTGGTCCTGCCTGTACTTAAGGAAGAAGTGGCCATTCTCTCATCAAGAAACCATTGCTGGACATAACAGTACTGGACAACTTTCATCCTGTCTCCAATCTTTCCTTTCTAGAGAAGGTTGTTGAGAAGGCAGTTGGACTGCACCTTTGGAGGGCCCTGTAGATAGTGGTTGTAGGTTCTGGATCTGAAGACTTTTCATTCCTAGTTCTGGATGGGGTAGTACTCTCCCAGATAGAACTGGTCTGCAACTTGACTCTTGGATTCTCCTAGACTCTTGTGTCCTGCAACTGTGGCTAAGGGAACATTTGTACAAATATATCTTGTGCCTCTTATCTGCTGGTTCCTAGATAGGGAGGCTCAGATGAAGCTCACTCATGCCTTAGTCATCTCTCTTTTGGATTATTACAATGTGTTCTATATGGGGCTACCCTTGAAGACCATTTGGAAGCTACAGCTACTTCAAAATGCAATGACATGAGTAGTCATGTAATTCTGATACTTGCAACCTGAATTACCTCCCAATTAACTTCTGAATGAAATTCAAGGTACTGGTTGTCACCTACTGTATAAAGCACTTCCTGGCACAGGGCCAGGTTATTTGTGGGACTGTATATATCCAATTATTTCTGCCAATCCCAAAAGATCCAACAGAGTAGGCATGCTTTGAGACACTTCTGTAAAAGAATATAATCTGATGGGAACCAGGAAATGTGCTTTTTCTATCCTGTTGCCTGCCCCATGAACAGCATTCTCCTTGAAATCTGGATAGCCCAAATGGTGCCAGCCTTTCACAAGGTGCTGTTTTTTCCCTTAGACATTGGGCCAGGATGTTAGGTAGGTCCATTTTCAGAAGTTTATTTGCATGGATTTTATTATTTTACTTGGACATGATGTGTTTTTAATTTATGTTTAGCTATTTGGTTATTGGTTTTTAATCTGATACTAGCCATCCAGAGTTTCATGTATGCCTTTAGGTCTCCACTGTCCCCTTCTTTTTCTTTAGACATCATGGGAATCCAATAACATAATATTTTAATGGAAGTTTGTGAATATTCAATTCATGGCTGTTATTCAAAAAGTATTGGATCAAATTTTCAAATTGAAGCACTTATTGAATTGTTAGATTGATTCAGAATGGTAAATCAAATTGGATGCCTTCAAATTGATATGATAGTTTGATGGAGTGTTCTCCCAAATCAACAATTGGAAAAAATTGAATTAGCTCAATTTTATTAATTAAAATGAGCATTCAAATTGAATCAGACCTAATTCACACATATCTATGTTTAGTACCACATTGGTTGCTCCTGGCAATGTAGGTTAGTAAGAGGCAAAGGGAAGCAAACCGTGGTGCTTGAGAAGTTTCCAGTTAATGATGATTAACAGCACCATTTTGTCCTAAACGCCACACTGAGCAGGGCAAATAGTATAGAATGAGGAAGTTTAAGTCACTAAAAAGAGAAGGAAGATATTTTTGTATGGATATAACAGTACAGTAAGTCCACTGGAAAAATAGGACTTTGCTAATAGAAGCATAGGATCAGGCATTGTTTATAGACAAAAAGTAATCCTTCTGCAAAGGAATGAGATTCCCTTTCTTATTCCTGTAGACCCTGTATATATAAAACAAGGCTAATTTGGCAGGCCAAAAGTCTCGGCATGACACTGCAATCCCCAATGCATCGGCTCAGCAGGCTCTATTTTAGTATGTTTACTTGACTTTGTACATTGTTATAATATGCACAGCAAAAGTCAGAGCACTCTCCTGCTTTCCCTTTCACCTCTAACTAGGAGCCAGCAGGCATGGAGATTGAGTGCCTCTTTTGATGTGCAGTTCTGGCAGTCAGCATATCAAGCCATGCCTCAAATCAAACAACAGGGGCTGTTGAGAACAGCAAGCAGGGGAGTGCCCCAGCCACATGGCATACTGAGCTTTCATGCTCATTTTGATAATTTGATATGAATAGTTGTAGGCTAGGAAGGGGGGGGCTGCAGACAACATTTCACCATTTTCTTTGAAATCCTTGGAATTCCCAGCTTTGTTTCTCTTGTACAGGCACTTGGGGAGGAGGCAGACTGACCTGTGGGCAAGGAGGGGTTAATAGACCCAAGGCATAATCTGGCTGCTGGTTTAAATCTGATGTGTTGTGTTCATGCCAGTCTCAGTCCTAGGTAATTTATAATAACCTAAAGTTCCAATATAAAAAGCACATAGCTGCAGGGAAGACTTGTCAGCTTCTTTTAGGCAGGCTGTCATTTCCTTGGAAACATAATAATTAAGACGTCTGGTGTAACTATTTCTGCCAGAAATATTTTTAGATTTCAAACCATTTCCAGAAACTCTAAACTCAAGGGAGGGGTAGTGGAATTATTATATCCCTATATAATAAACTAAAAAGAAACTTTACTAGTTGAATCTTCATCTTTCTTGACAATAGCGATAAGTAGGCTGGCATAGGCAGAAGAACTAGGACAATTTAAGAAGAAGAAAAGTAAGAGTGATTAATATCAAATCACTTTATTTTTGATTGCTGTCAAGCCACTAGGGGAGCATCACAACTGGCATGCCCTTGATTTAACATTGGCCTAACCAAAGCATTTATCAAATGACTAAGATAATGTATAATAATGTATGTTGTTCTCAGAACTCATAAAAGTCTTTTCATTCCTCTATTGCTCAGAAGCATCAACATTTGATAAACCCCAGTGTCCAAGATTATATTATATAATGGCAGAGGATTTTCATGTATCTGTTGTAAGGCTGAAGTGGGATATAGGATTCTTCTGGGATCATGTCTACTGCACAATCCACTTCCTTCCAGTGCACACTGACATAAATATGTAAAACTCCCTCTATAAAAACAAGTGTTATCTAGGACAGCGGTCCCCAACCTTTTTGGCACCAGAGACTGGTCGTGGAAGAAAATTTTTCCACAGACCCGGGGGGGTGGGGTTTGCAGGTGGGAGCCAATCATGCGCACTTGGGGGTGGGGTTTGCAGGCGGGAGACAATCGCACGCACCAGGGGTGGGGTAATCGTGTGCACTGGGGGGCAGGGTTTGCAGGTGGGAGCCCCACAGCCCACTTCCTATCAGGCCGCGGCCCACAGGTTGGGGACCCCTGATCTAGGAGGTTATGCATTTGGAGATCTGATATACTCT
Source organism: Charina bottae (assembly GCA_023362775.1). Lineage (NCBI taxonomy): Eukaryota > Metazoa > Chordata > Lepidosauria > Squamata > Charinaidae > Charina > Charina bottae. The sequence goes on along the minus strand of JALMGJ010000004.1, from coordinate 88,830,745 downwards.
ACCCTGTATTTGGGTTTGCACAATATGTTAATCTGCTTACTAAATTAACTATTTCACAGCTTTGCACTGTACATTAAATCATAAACTAGCCAAACTGTTCCAGTTTAAAACTAGCAACTTTAGCATGTTATACAAATGCTGCTGCTGGGACTTTAACTGATCTAGTTAAATGAGCTATGTGAATAAAGCCTATGAATAATTAAGTAAAGCTCCTTGTCTTGCTTCAGTTTAAAAAGATGCTGGCTCCTTATATGAGAAGTATTCCTCTTTTCTGCCTATGGTGCTTGTGTGCAATGCTGCCTTATTCTGCCTTCCCAGCATAATTTTAAATCAGTATAACATGTCCTAGATATTTTAGGATTTCAACTAGGGATTGTGCAGTTCAGACTTATTTGAATTTACAACGTGGACAGAGGTATAAGTGAAGGATCTCGGGGTGTGGTGGCTCAGCGGGTAAGATGCCAGGCTTGTCGATCAGAAGATTGCAAGTTCGGAGGTTCAAATCCCTAGCCCTGCGTGCGGAGTGAGCTCCTACACTCACCCCAGCTATTGCCAACCTAGCAATTCGAAAGCATGCAAATGCAAGTAGATGAATAGATACCACTTCGGTGGGTAGGTAACAGCGTTCCGCGCGTGTCATGCGGCCACATGACCGTGGAAGCGTCTTCGGACAACACTGGCTCTTCGGCTAACAAACGGAGATGAGCACCGGTCCCTAGAGTCGGACATGACTGCACAAATGTGTGGGGGGAACATTTACCTTTTATAAGTGAAGGATATCCACCCTGATATCATTGCTGCAGATGGCAGAGGATATGCTGAACTTCCATGTTGAGTTATCAATGTTACTGTTATTTCTGAATTTATTGCTCAGTACATTGCTCATTGCTCAGAACACTGAGCTGATGTCAGTTTGAAAAGAGCAACAAACCAGTTTACTAGACAGCCTTCTTTTCAGAAGAAGATGCTGCAAATTTGATGCTCATGATAAGCCACTAAGACAACATTACAGCAATATCTTTATAGTTCTATCAAGAACAGTTGTGGAAGGCAGCTAAAATCCCAAAAATTATGTAGGAAAGATAAAGTTACAGTAGAATCAAATGTTGTATAAGATACTTCTTCTAATGAATATTTAATTTTTTTCATTTAGGTAGTGAAGAGTGAACAAACCTGTGGTTCGGCTTTAACTACCAGGAGTTAAGATTTATGGATCTTGGGTCCATTCAGCCCAGCATGAATAAACAATTCATCCAGGGTTTTGTTTTGTTTTGTTTTCTAAACTCAAGCTGTTGACTGATTTAACCGTGGTTTGCTGAACGTATTTTACAGATAATAGAATCAATTTCTTTATATCTCATACAAAATACTCATTTGTCTAATGTCCAAAAATTTCCATCATATTCTTCACTGCACAACTTCACATGCACAACTTCACTGCATCACTAGCTCATGTCCATTAACTACCTGCACAAATAGAATGGAAAATGGTTAATAGCTGCCTGCAGCATGACATAAGCTCCCCCCCCACCAAAATGCCCATCTTCTCCCTCATTAATTCCAGAATTGGTTAATCCTTTTATAGTAAAAACACCCCCCCCAACAATCCCATAGGATTTCGTAGAATTAATGAGCACCTTCAATAAGTGTGTGGAGCAAAAGGGTCAGCTGAATATCCTACAGATATTATATTGTATCATCATCATCATCATCATCAACATCATCTCCCATTCATTTTTCTAATTAATGGTTATATCCTACAGTAGCTTCCAAGGAAATACCTGCTTTCTCTTCTCAAATTCTTCACCTAGGAAACACAGTTTACTGGGTTAAGTTTTCTAAGATCTTATCTTAGTTCAAAGTAGAAAAACTTACATACCTATAAGCCATGTAAAATGCACTCTATACACAGAGCTACTTGAGCATGCAAATCCACCATTTTCTGCAGAGCTGGACACAAATGAAATAAACACTGAACTTGACTAGGACTCATTGTCCTATTAGATCTACTTATTAGAGATCATCCCTAAGTGCGACCAAGGCTGTTTCCGTCCCATACCCAGGCCTGAAACCTGACTGAAAAGGGTCCAGATAATCCGTTTCATCCAGGACCCTCTGGAGCTGCAGTGCCACTACTTTCTCAACCACCTTTCCTAAAAGGGGGAGGTGGGAGACTGGACAAAAGTTGTTCAGAATGGTGGGGTCCAGTGATGGTTTCTTGAGGAGGGGGCACACCAGTGCCTCTTTAAAGGCTGCTGGAAACACTCCCTCCCTCAAGGATGAATTCACCATTGCCTGGACCCACCCACATGTCACCTCCCGAGCTGCCTTCACCAGCCAGGAGGGACCAGGATCTAATTGACAAGTGGTGGCGTTTACAGACCCGAGAACCCTGTCCACTTCCTTGGGCCCAACAGGATCAAACCGTTCCCAGATAATCGGGTAAGTACGCACCCCAGGAATCTCCGCAGACCCTGCCCCATGCCTGGTGTCCAACTTAGTATGGATTTGAGCGATTTATTCTCCATATGCCCTGAAAACTCTTCTGCACAGCCCTGTAGGTGGGTCACTGGGCCCACCTTCCCCAGAAGGGATCAAGTGATATTAAGCAGGGTCGTCAGGTGGCATTCTGCAGATGCAATAAGAGCAGAGAAATATTGATGTTTTGCCACTCTTATCACCACAAGGTAGGCCTTAATAGCAGCTCTAGCTTGTGTTCAGTCAGATTCAGTCTTTGTCTTCCTCCAGCGGCACTCCGTTGTTGTTGTTGTTAGTTGCTGTTGAGTTGTTTATGACTCATGGTGACCCCATGTATAACAGAACGAAATGCTGTTCAATCTTCCACCATATGCCTGACTATTCCAATGTTTGCATCCATTGTTGTGGTGATTGTATCAATCCATCGCATTGAAGGTCTTCCTCTTTTCTGCTAGCCCTCGACTTTACCAAACATGATGTCCTTTTCAAGCGATCGGTCTTTCCTGACGATGTGCCCAAAGTATGAGAGTCTAAGCCTAGTTATCTTCACCTCTAGGGAACATTTTGGTTGTATTTCTTCTAAAACTGATTTGTTTGTTCTTCTGGCAGTCCATGGTATTTTCAATAATCTTCATCAACACCGCAATTCAAATGCATCAATTCTTCTTCTATCATCCTTTTTTAATTTCCAACTTTCACAGGCATATGTGGCAATTGAGAAGACCATGGCATGGGTCAGATGCACCTTTGTTTCTAAACTGACATCTTTACTTCTGAAAACTTTAGGTAGGTCTTTGATGGCAGCTTTTCCCAGTGTGATACGTCGTTTGATTTCTTGATTACTACTTCGCTTGGCATTGATAATTGATCTGAGTAGAAAGACGTCTCTTAATCCTCTTCAGAACCCTCATCTCCTCCGTAAACCACGGGGAGTGTCGGGTTGATGGGTCAAGAGAGGTTGCACAGGCACAATCTTGTCCAAGGCCCCAGCCACCTCCCTATTCCAGGCAGCAACCAGAGCCTCTGCTGGACCGTGCAGCAGATCCTCCGGCATAACCCCCAGCTCCCTCTGAAACCCAGCCGGGTCCATCAGTTGCTGGGGGCAGACCAATCTAATGGGTCCTGCCTCCCTGCAGAGGGGGGCAGCATAGGAAAATCTCAATGCCACCAGGGCATGATCTGACCATGACAGTGGGGACAAATGTAACTCTCCCCTCAGATCACATTGCCACTGCTCTGACAAGAAAACCAAGTCTGGCATGAGGCCACTGTCTTGAGTCGGGTCCCGAATAATGTGCTCTACAAGGTATAGACATAGGTGCTACATCTAAGGACTTTGATCAGATGTCTGCTTAATCATGGCTTGTATTTACCTTACTTGGAATGTGAATGGGGCAAATGCCCCACACAAAAGAATTTTTTTTTTCATTATTTGAAGAAATTAAACCATGATGTGATATGCTTACAGGAGACTCTTATAAGGAAAAAGGATATTAAATATTTGATGAATAAAAATTTGGGAGAGGAATTTATTTCAGCAGGTTTGAAGAAGATAAATGGACTTGTAATATATGTTAAACCACAATTGAAACCACCTTTATTGCTTTCTGACGAACATGGCAGATATGTAGCAGTGGAAGTTGAGCTTAATGGACTTAAATTTATTTTTGTGGGGATATATGTACCAAATGAGGATAAAAGTAATTTTCTTAGACATCTTCTGAATGAATTGTCGTCTTTTTCATATCAAAGCTGGTGTCTACTAGGAGATTGGAATGATGTAACCTCCCCATGATTGGACAGGATGTCTGAAAAGGAAATTAAGCTTAAACAAGGAAGACTCCCAGTCTTTTTTTGACATGATAGATAATTTGGCATTAGTAGATTCCTGGCGACACAAAAATGGATTGGCAAGGGAATATACTTTTTATTCAGAAAGGCATAAATCCTTTTCAAGAATTTACATGATATGGATTTCAAATAATTTAGCTAATAAAATTTCTAAGGTTGATATTTTACCAAAGACTTTCTCCGATCACAATCCAGTAAATTTGAAAATAAAGAGATCTTCTGTGATGGAGATTGAATGAAGCTAGTTAACAAAGAGAAAACGTTTTGGTTGATTGCAAGAGGAGTTTAAAATATTTTTTTTGACATCAATTTGGACAAAGGGACTGACCTAAAAATTGTTTGGGACACCAGTAAGGCAGTTATGAGAGGTCACTTTATCTACCATAACTGTAATATAAAAAAAGTGTCAACAAAAGATGCAAACTATCACTCCAGGCTTGGCTGCCAGCTCGACCAGTCGAATTTCTCAGAGTGCTGAGAACTGGCTGAATTTTCCTTGCTTGCAGTGGATTGCAGAAGTTGTGGACCACTGAAGTTTTTTTCCCCTGAAGAAGGGGAGACCAGAAGATTACTCAGGGGGCCATTGGAATTGCCTACCCTTGTTTTTTCTCTGTAGTTTCCACCGCGGAGAAAACAGGGTAAGTGCAAGGGAAATGGCCGAGAGATATCTGGCTCTCACAGGGAAAACAAGTCTCTTTGAAGAGACACAAGAGCGCACAGCCGCTTTTAGATCACTTTAGGAAATTATTTTTTTTAGATTAGAAAGTTTTTTGATATCAAAGATCTATTTTTTGGACTTTGTTTTAAAATGTTGGCTGGTTTTGCGCTTTCTTTGCTTTGACTGATTCTGGTGGAAGCTTGATGGACTCTATATTTGCAACATAATGTAACGTCTGCATTTTTTTTTTTACTTTTCTTTTGTATTAGAGGGATTTAAGAGACTCTGTTTGTAATTCTTCGCTTGATAAACTAAATGACTATTCATTTTTTGAGAAACTCTTTGTTTGGATTAAGCAGCTTGCAGCTTGAAGAACGAAAGCTCGCAGTTTGAAGAATAAAAACACAGGGTAACGTTTTTTTTTTCTTTTCTTCTTTTTCTACATTCTCCCTGGTTGGATTCTGTTTCACTTGGAATATATTTTTTATTTCTCCTTCTATATACTGTTTAAAATATTATTCTCTCCTGTATTTTGGATTATTGGAACTCTCTTTTTTCTTTTAACTTTAAAAAAAACAAACGTTTTGCTTAATAGATCCTGCTGGTAGTATTCCATGGATAGATTACATGACTATTGTTTTGACTAGAAGGGTTGTTATTTTAATTTGAAGGACACAGGAAAAATGGCTTTCCAATTAGTACTTCAGGAGTTCAGAAGAGAGATTACTGAGGCTCTTTCAAATATTCAAAGATCATTGGAATTACTGTTCGTAACTCTGCAAAACCAAGAGAAAGAACAGAAAACAGAAACAGAAACAGAAACAGAAAAGAAAAATGCTTTTGAAGTAGAGGAGAAACAGGAGGAGGGAATTTTGAATATATTAGTTCAGAAAAACATTCTGAAGGCTATACACTACAATCTTGGTATAGATATGTTGTGGCAGTGGAGACTGAGTGAAAACATGGGTGTACAGTTGGATGGATGTTGTGAAATACGTGGAAAGGGAGAGAAGGTTGCTCTGATATTCTATATGAGATATAGAAAAGAGCAGGCTGTATATTGCGAATTTGCCATAGTGTATTGTGATTTTGGCATAACCTAAACAGAAGATATGAGAAACTGTATGGATATAAAGGCAAATGAAAATATGGACTTGAATAGTTATGAGAAATTGTATGGATATATAAAAAGTGATATTTTAAATGTAAGATGCTAAATACAAACATAAGTTGATATTATAGAATATTGTTTTCCTTAGAGATATATTTATGAGAAGATAATGATATGATGAGATGAGATGAGATGGAATTAGAATGATGGTTACTACAGGATGATATATATCAATATGTATTGTATGAATATTATAAGAATTGATATATTAGGTATTAGGTTAAGTGATATGATAGATTATGCACTTAGTTTAAATGGACACTACTACAAGGAATGGAAATTATAGATGGATAATTGAGATATAAGAATTCCTTTTTTATGGAGATATATATATATATATTAGAATTAAATTATAGAAACATATATGTATGAACATTATAAGAATTGCTTATACATAATTCTTACATAAGAATTATGTATTAAGTTACATAATATGTTAGGTTATGAGTCATAATATGAATAGAATATATTGTAGTTTATTAGAAGTAAATAAGGCTTTTATTTGTTATACTAATTGGACTTTATTGAAGATATAAATATGTAGTAATGAACATTCAACATTTAACTACTACTTCAAGGAGTGGAAGCCAAAGTTGGATTATTGGGAGACAGTAAGAAAGGTGAAACCTATATGAAGATTAGAAGATTGGATTAAAGAAATCAAAAGGCATATGACAAAGAAAAGTTCCTGTATACTGTATGAAGGACTAACATTTAAAATCAATTATTGTACTTTAAGTTCAAAGATAGATTGGAGGACATCTATTTTCTATATTTTCTTTGCTTATTATTTCTTGACTTCACTTTTTCTTTATCTTTTTCTTATTTTGTATTTCTGCTTCTATTTCTTTTTTCTATTCTAACTTTTATTATGTATTGTAAAACTTAATAAAATTTAATAATAAAAAAAAAGATGCAAACTATCTTGGATCAAATTAAAGTAAAAGAAATTGAGTTACAGAAAAACCCAGTGGATACTGGTATTTTAATATTACGCTTGAACAATGGGAGAATATGTGGAACAAAGGTATGAAATTTATTTTGAATTATAATTTGAAAGAGGATTTTTATAGAATGATGTACCATTGGTATTTATCTCCTGGTAAGTTGTCCAAAATGTATAATGGGGTATCAATTGTTTGTTGAAAATGTTTACAGGGTGAAGGAACTTTCTATCATTTATGGTGGACTTGTGGAAAAGCTAAGAAATTCTGGAATCAAATATGTATTATTATTCAAAAGATTCTCAAAGTGGACTTACAATTGAAACTGGAGCTGTTTCTCTTGGGTTTGATGGACCAACAGCTTGAGAAGCAACATGGAACTCTGTTTTTATATATGATAACAGCAGCAAGACTCTTATACACTCAAAGATGGAAGGATGTACAAATTCCCTCAACGGAGGACTGGATGATTAAGTTAATGGAACTGCTGCAAATGGCTAAACTAACAGCATTGATAAGAGAAAATACTGTAACTGGATTTGTTTCTATTTGGAAGCTGCTTTTTGACCATTTGCTTGTAAGAGAAAAAAATGAAGTTCTGATTTTGGGTTTTGATGATTAAATGGTTTGATTTTAGAGAAATAATGTTACTAAATGTTTAATTAATAGCAAGAGATAAACTTTTATGTGCTTTTATATCTGTGTTGGAGAAGGTCGGAAGTCACCTGTCTTTATGTTTTCCTATCTATTCTTGCACTGTTTTAGTTTCCCTTGTTTCTTTTTTAGACTTGTATTCTATCTGTTCTATATTCTGTATTTTGTGTTTTAATTATATCTTGAAAATTAATAAAGCTTTATAAAAAAAAAAAGCATTGGAGAAGTGCAAATGGGAAGTAGTCTGAGATTTCAAGACTGTTTTTTTAATCATTTGCACAATGAAGAGCTGAGAATCAGCCCTATTGAAATATATCCTATTTTGTCATTTCAATCAGGATATATTAAAAGAAGGCTAAAAGGTGACATTCATTTGGAAGTTGACCTAGATTTCAATCTTCCCAGCTTGATCAGTAGTTGCCATTGTTATTGGCTTAAAAGATTTCAACTTCCCTTCATGTAGAAAATCCTGAACTTCTGACCCTTAAATAATAACTGCAGAGAATGTGAGCAAGAACAAAGAATAGAGCTGAATCAGTTGCTAAATCAACAGATGGGAAATCAGCAAGATCACCAGCAGGATTAGATTTGGTCTTAAGACTGTCTTCTATTCTCACAAGGGCCAGTATCTCCCATCTGTTCCTTGGTATGACATGAATTAAAGTTTGCTAGGCAAACTGTAGACCATACTCAAATATCAAAACACATGTGCTGTTGCTTCTAATACATCAGCTTCTAATTTCTTAACTAAATTGCCCACTTTTAACAATTCTTACTCAGTAGCATCATCTTTGCCTTTGGATTAGCAACTTGGTGCTTTATCTTGAGACACCAGGTAAAAAGCAAATATCAATCCAACTGGAGATTTTTTACCCTCTTAAAACCACACTCACAAATGGTATAGCATCTGACTAAGAATACTTTTAATCTTAAATATTTTTCCATTATTCACAATTATTATCTAATAGTTCATGTGGTAACTCAGTGGTCCCAACTTTTTCCTTTATGCAGCCCACCATCATTTGAAGAAACTGCATAACTACTAAGAATCAGCACTGTGAAATGTATGGATGCTCTTGTAAGTCCATCTGTTGTGGGAAAATAATGATCCACTAAAATATAAACCAAAACAATGGAAACAAAGAGTCTTTATTAAAATGACCTACAACAATTATCACAGACCAAGAGCCCTGAAAATAGATTGGCAGAGGATTATATAGGAGATAGAAAAGGTGCATCAACAGTCATGAATAATTAATTATATTACATAGACAGGAAAAGCCGCCAACTTTATAGAGGTAGTCCTCTCTTACCAACTGTCCCGTTTAATGACCATTCAAAGTTACAATGTTGTAAAAAAAACCAGCCTTGCAACCAATCCTTGTATTTATGACCATTGCAGCATCCCACAGTCACATGATCACCATTTGTGTGCTTCATAACCAGCTTCTGACAAGCAGAGTTAATGGAGAATGTGGAAGTAAAATTGCAAGTCATGGTCACTTGCTTAATGACTGTGGTGATTTGCTTAACAACTGAATGGGAAGTGATGTCGTAAGCCCGTCATGGTCACTTGATTTTTCACTTAGTGACCATGGCACTGAGTGACAGAGTTGCCAGTCTCAATTGTGGTTGCTAAGCAAGGACTACCTGTGTTGGCAATAAGGTAAGCCAGACGTAACCTTGAAACTGGCACCTCACTCTTGATGACAACCCAGATCTATATTTTTTAAACCAAAGAAAAGACATTCCTATTAATATTATCATAAGATGGCGTTTTTCACCCTTTGCCTGGAAATGCAAGTCAATATCTTATTATCTTCTTCTTTCTCAAGGTCACTTTCAACCCAATTACGATATCAAAGGGCATTCTGAATCCCAACAATTTTCTTATTTCTATATAATCTTGCTTCTTACTGCCAACCCAAGAAACATGATTTAAACATAAAAATCAAAATCTTAATTTTTTAAAAAATGTACTTTTAAAAAAATTTAACTTTTCAATTCCACACATAGTACCCCAAAGCTCAGAAGGTTGTCAAATCTCATGCCTATTGGTTTTCCTGCCAAAATCTCATAACATTTATGGTGATAGTACCAAAAAGGACAATCACCCAAGATTTTGGCCATTTAATTTTTTTATTTCAGTACTGGTCATATGAACAGCCACCAGTGCTTTGCAGACAATTGATTGGGAACCATCATTTTAGCAAATTATTCTCTGGTGCAGGTGTAAATAGCGCTATTATTCCATTACATTCACATGGTTTGGAAGTTGCAGTGTTGTTCTGTGCTTACAAATGTATACATTTATTTACTTACGATTCAAGTACTTGTGTTGCTTCTCCAATAATATATGGCAACGTCTCTCTGCAGAACATCCCACACACCTTTTCAAAAGAAATAAAAAAGTGACTACAGAACATTTATCCACTGTTTATTCATGCAGTTTCATAATTAACACAAACCTGTAACATAGATAGCTTCTTTGTATACAATAAGTTTGCCAGGGAAAGTACAGAGAATCGGAAAAAGAAAGAATCTTAAAGGTCTCCAAGCATTCATTTAACAGCTGTGTGGAAATAGGAATGCTTTTAATTAAGACAGCATTATAATCATGCAGATTTTATAGACTGACTGCCACAATGTTCAGCTCAGAAACAAAAGCTAAGAAGCGTCTCCTAGCACAATCAAGGATTCACAGGAATCAGCACTTAAAAATGGCTGAACCACAGTCATTTATTTTTATACTGCAGGCATTTGAGATAATAAAATATCTATTATTCTTATATTTATTTTTCCCCCTATATTGCTGCATAATTTAGAGCTGCATAATTTTGTAGTTGAAACAAAACCTCTAATTTGTGCCTTTCACCAGGAACTGATGGATCTGGTTAAATTGTACAAGCCAGTCAGTTGAAAACTGAGCTTTCATGCCATCTCATAAAACCTCTTTCTGTGTTATGCCTTCTGTACCTTGTTAGAGTTCCACATTATGATATACCTCTGATGGTTCTTATAATCATATGCATCCCAGCATTACTGTATCTGGGCACTTCCCATATAAAGAATGTTAGATTAACTCTAATTAGTGTCCTCTCACTGACAAAAAGCTCTCTAATCCAGCAGAGGCTGCACTGAATGAAATAGGAGATATTTTGGAAAATCCTCAGTCTCCAAGTTGCTATGAGAGATTCCTAATCAATGGAAGGATCGATCGTCTAAAATTTCCTGCTCTTCGCTGATAGAAGCTTTCGACATTTCCTGTCAATGGAAGAACAGCAATTGAGTTCAGCTAAGTTTCTTTCCTTCCTTCTTTATATTTTGACCACCTCATCAGACCATAATTCCCAAAACATTTTCAACATTCATAAAATCAATTAAATGGTCTAAAAAAAAGCTTTCCCCCCCAAATTTAAATTCATCCAGTTTAATCATGGGGACTTCTCTGGGTCTCCTTTGTCCCAGTTCAACACTTTAACCAATGTCCTATGCTGGCTTTTAATACACACATATATAGAATTTTCAAGCATTATGAAAAAGAAAAAAGCAGCATTCCAGCTGGACATTCTAAGATTGCCAGAGGTGAAGCAACTTCCAAGCATTCTGATTATAGTCCTGAGTAATACCACCCCCCTCCAGCAAAGGAGATTGTTACCTTGTCGTGGTGCTGGAGCTTGAGCACCTCAATGAAACCATGAGCTAAACCGTGAAGGGACACCCAAGACGGGAAGGTCGTGGCAGAGAGGTCAGACTAAATACGATCCCTGGGGAAGGTAACGGCAACCCACCCCAGTATTCTTGCCGTGAAAACTAAATGGATCAGTACAACCAGAGATATGTCGGTATACCATCGGATGATGGGACTCCCAGGTCAGAAGATGGCCAAAATGCTACTGGGGACGAACAGAGGATAAGTTCAACTAGCCCCAGATGTGATGACGCAGCTAGCTCAAAGCCGAAAGGACGGCTAGCGGCCGACGGTGCTGGTGGTGAACGACGAATCTGATGTTCTAAAGATCAACACACCATAGGAACCTGGAATGTAAGATCTATGAGCCAGGGCAAATTGGATGTAGTTATTGCCCCTGGAGGTGAGGCAAGCCCCCACACTGATGACCTTCCGAAAACAATTGAAGACCTGGCTCTGCCACCTCGCTTGGGATGGGAGGAGTAATAGCTCCTCTTGGGGATGGCTTGCTCCGTAGAGTTCTTTTAAACTTAACATCAGAGCCTCTTGGGTTTTATATATTTAATTAATTTATATAGATATACATTTATGTACAGTATTTTATATGCTTTTATATGTTTTAATTGTCAACTTTGTGTAAACCGCCCAGAGTCCCCTCTGTGGGGGGAGATCGGCGGTGATATAAGTATGATAAATAAATAAATAAATAAATAAATAAATAAATATTGGTGAGATGTCAAGATTAAATATAGACATTTTAGGTGTCAGTGAACTGAAATGGACTGGAATGGGTCACTTCACATCAGATGACCACCAGATCTACTACTGTGGACAAGAGGACCACAGAAGAAATGGAGTAGTCTTCATAATTAATAATAAAGTGGCTAAAGCAGTGCTTGGATACAATCCAAAAAACGATAGAATGATCTCAATTCGAATTCAGGGTAAGCCATTTAACATCACAGTGATCCAAATATATGCCCCAACCACAGATGCTGAACAAGCAGAAGTAGATCAGTTCTGTGAGGATCTGCAGCACCTACTGGATAATACACCAAAAAGAGATATTATTTTCATTACAGGAGACTGGAATGCTAAGGTGGGTAGTCAAACGACACCTGGAATTACAGGCAACCATGGTCTGGGAGAACAAAATGAAGCAAGACATAGGCTGATAGAATTTTGCCAAGACAACTCACTGTGCATAACAAACACTCTCTTCCAACAACCTAAAAGACGACTTTATACATGGACTTCACCAGATGGTCGACACCGAAATCAGATTGACTACATCCTTTGAAGCCAAAGGTGGTGGACATCTATACAGTCGGTAAAAACAAGACCTGGAGCTGACTGTAGTTCAGATCACGAACTTCTTATTGCAAAATTTAGAATCAGACTAAAGAGAATAGGGAAGACCCACAGATCAGTTAGATATGAGCTCACTAATATTCCTAAGGAATATGCAGTGGAGGTGAAGAATAGATTTAAGGGACTAGATTTAGTACATAGGGTCCCAGAAGAACTATGGACAGAATTTTGCAACATTGTTCAGGAGACGGCAACAAAAAACATCAAAAAAAAGATGATGCTGTCAAGGTGATGCATGCCATATGCCAGCAAATTTGGAAAACACAAGAATGGCCATCAGAATGGAAAAAATCAACTTATATCCCCATACCAAAAAAGGGAAGCACTAAAGAATGTTCAAACTATCGAACAGTGGCACTTATTTCACATGCCAGTAAGGTAATGCTTAAGATCCTGCAAGGTAGACTCCAGCAATTCATGGAGCGAGAATTGCCAGATGTACAAGCTGGGTTTAGAAAAGGCAGAGGAACTAGAGACCAAATTGCCAATATCCGCTGGATAATGGAGAAAGCCAGGGAGTTTCAGAAAAACATCTATTTCTGTTTTATTGACACTTCTAAACCCTTTGACTGTGTGGATCATAACAAATTGTGGCAAGTTCTTGGTGGTATGGGGATACCAAGTCATCTTGTCTGCCTCCTGAGGAATCTGTATAACGACCAAGTAGCAACGGTAAGAACAGAGCATGGAACAACGAACTGGTTTAAGATTGGGAAAGGAGTACGGCAGGGCTGTATACTCTCACCCTACCTATTCAACCTGTACGCAGAACACATCATGCGACGTGCTGGGCTTGAGGAATCCAAGGCTGGAGTTAAAATCACTGGAAGAAACATTAACAATCTTAGATATGCAGATGATACCACTTTGATGGCTGAAAGTGAGGAGGAGTTGAGGAGCCTTATGACGAAGGTGAAAGAAGAAATTGCAAAAGCTGGGTTGCAGTTAAACCTCAAAAAAACCAAGATTATGGCAACCAGCTTGATTGATGACTGGCAAACAGAGGGAGAAAAAGTGGAGGCAGTGACAGACTTTGTATTTCTAGGCGCAAAGATTACTGCAGACGCTGACTGCAGCCAGGAAATCAGAAGACGTCTACTTCTTGGGAGGAGAGCAATGGCAAATCTTGATAAAATGGTTAAGAGCAGAGACATCACACTGACAACAAAGGTCCGCATAGTTAAAGCAATGGTATTCCCTGTAGTAACCTATGGCTGTGAGAGCTGGACCATAAGGAAGGCTGAGCGAAGGAAGATAGATGCTTTTGAACTGTGGTGTTGGAGGAAAATTCGGAGAGTGCCTTGGACTGCAAGAAGATCAAGCCAGTCCATACTCCAGGAAATAAAGCCAGACTGCTCACTTGAGGGAATGATATTAAAGGCAAAACTGAAGTACTTTGGCCACATAATGAGAAGACAGGATACCCAGGAGAAGAAGCTGATGCTAGGGAAAGTGGAAGGCAAAAGGAAGAGGGGCCGACCAAGGGCAAGATGGATGGATGATATTCTGGAGGTGACGGACTCGAGCATGGGGGAGCTGGGGATGGTGACGGCCGACAGGAAGCTCTGGCGTGGGCTGGTTCATGAAGTCACGAAGAGTCGGAAGCGACTGAATGAATAAACAACAATACCACCCCCAGTGTTACAAATCTGGTGACCTTTTCTTAGAATCTAAGTGTCAGAGTGTGCACCGTGGGGCAGCCTGCTGCCTATTTCCAAGACTCCAGTGATCCACGTTCTACATACGTAGTCCAAATACATCCAACAGCAGTAACAAATGATACAGCAACGAGATGGAATACAGTGATGAGAAGTTTAACAGCAACGAGAAGAAAGAACACCAGATCTTCTCTGCCTATATACATAAACTGACCAATCACATTATAGGTCACTCTCATAATCTGCCACACCCAACTAAATGATAGCACCTGTAGTATGAGTCATTGCTGCCACATCATCCCTACAACAATGGCTGCTAATTGGGTGACTTGCAGAATAATTCCCCTCTCACCTAGATATCAAGCCTCTCCAGTATAATTTATCTATCTTTAAATTCCTGGGTATATGCAAACCCCAACACTAAGAAAGTACAATATATGTAAGCAAGGCATCTACATGCCTTGTTAGGCAGTAGATCAAGGAAGCTTTCTTGTTTTTGTAATACCAGAAGAGGGGTTTTACAGAGGAATAGATTAAAGAGAATACTGGAGTTGAAAATATAATATTTATTTATTTATAAATATACTGTATTTGTATGCTGTCACAATAAAAAATGAATATATATATATATTCTTGTAATTCTTTTTTGTTCTTTATAATGCAGTTAACCATTTGAAATGCTAGTGGATAACAAACATTAGAACATTTCCACTCTCCAGTTAATTTCTATTTAAAGAAGGGAATCTTACAATACCAGTATTTCTGCTTCCCAATCCCCATAAAGTTAAAACTAACCCACATTCTTTTTCAGGTCTGCCAGTCTTGAAATGCAGAAGTAAAACAGAAGTATGTCTACGAAGGTTCTCAGTCATCCAGGTGGAATTGTCTGTAGCTTGAATCATGTCAACTGGATTTCTATTTTCTCAGTGGAAACGTTTCGCTCCTTATCCAAGGAGCTTCTTCAGTCTGAGCAAAGTTAGTAAGGGAATCCTTAAATAAGGATTTATTTAATATTTAAGGATTTATTTAATATTTAAGGATTCCCTTACTAACTTTGCTCAGACTGAAGAAGCTCCTTGGATAAGGAGCAAAACGTTTCCACTGAGAAAATAGAAATCCAGTTGATATGATTCAAGCTACAGATAAAACAGAAGTAAAACAGTAGTAAAGTAAAACACAGAACACTCTGAGCCTAATGTTGTTCACTCTTTCATCTTCCAACTGACCAATAGGAGAATGCAAAGTATAGGGTTAGTGGGTTAGTGGGTTAGTGGTTAGTGGGTTAGTGGGTTAGTGGTTAGTGGTATGACCAGTCATAAAGTAACAGAAAACTCCTATGCTCTATGCAAGGAAAGAAACGACCTTATCTTCAGTCAGGTGTCCTAGGAAGAAGCATGGATCATCTCAGCTTTGAAATGGCTGAGAGAGGTGTGAATGGCTTCAGAATGAGCAGCTACAAAACATGACCTACTGCATAAGATATGAATATTTGTCAATTTCCCAATTTCTAGATGTTGTTTAGATTGACAAATGTTTACCATGAATGTAATAGAACAAATCTCTCTCTTTTAACACAGTGGGAACTAATTCTACTGAAATTCAGCTGAGGTAAAATTTCTGTAAGGATGCATTAATTTTAAGAGAATGGATTTATGCTGTGTTAGGAATAAATGGTTCTGATTACTTTTTAGTAGCTTTTTGTTAATTGTTAATCCATTTCCCCATATTTCCAGGACTCTCTCACCAAAATACTATATTACTTAAGTATAATAAAGAAGTAATGAGGTATCTGTCTCAGGCAGATGGATTTTATCAGCATTTGTAGTTTTTTTTTATTTTTATAGCTGAAAATGAAATTACTGGGAGAAAAAATAGGTGCTAAGTACACACGTCATTCTTTCATTGACCACACTGCCCTACACTGGATGTTTAGGAAAGTTTGTGAAGAAAAATTATACATTTATTGGTAAGACCAAGGAAAGATCTGAAATTTTTCCTGGCTTCTCAGAATTAATTGGAGTTCAAGTTGATAATTACGGATTCTGTCAGATAAATTTATTCTGATTATTGTGCTGTATTAGTGCTGTCACTTTAAAAATAGGTTAACAGTATTTAAATTAACTTGTCTCTAGTAATTCACATGAGTTACACAAATAATTAGGTTATAATTAGCAAAAGCTAAGCTACCACATGTAAATAATGCTAGCATTGTAAAGGTGTGCCTGCTATTTAGTATAGCATTGTGATTATATAACTAAACATGGATAATTTTTAATTTTTTCTTATTTTACAGAACTCATTATTTATAGAGTTTTGACATTATAAGCAAACAACATTTAGGGATAAATCCCAGAAGACATTGCAACTGATATCAAGATTGTAAACATGTAGCAAGCCATTGGAAAAAAATATTTGTATTCACAGGACTGATTTGTGAAAAAATAATGGAAACTTTGAAACTGCCACCCTATTCCAAACCTACCAGAGCAGGTAGAAATTGTGTGGGAGAAATAATACACCAGTGCAACAGTTTTAAGCATTTTGCTTGCTTGTGCAGCCAACCACAGGCATTCTATTTACTGTCATACTGCTCTGAAGTAAAAAAAAAAAGTCTTTTTCTTTGTTCTCCTGCAACCAGACATCATATCTATTGGATTAAAGAATATAGGAATCATCCAATTATTGTTCCTAAACTCATGGTCAATGGTGAGTGGTGCTTGGAGTTGTGTCATGCAAAAGTTTATGCGCTCTTGATCAAATTGCATGTTTTAAATAACCAACCCCTAAATAAATAAAAGCAGGCACAAATTTACAAGGTACAAAGTTAAACACAACATTGCTCTGCAAATCTGAATCCATACTTACTATTTATGTGACCTGTTTACAGTTTCAAAATAAGAAAAGAGTACATGTGGCAGGTGCAGAGGTTTGGGTGCCTTTTCAGACAGCACTTTGTAATATTTTGAAACATTTCCTAAGACTGGCTTAGAGTCTTTGTATTCTTGCCTGTCAGGTTCTCCCCACCCACCCCTCTTCCTTGCAAAATTCTTCTAACTCAGGAATATTCTTAGCTCTTTTTGCAAGCACTGGATCCATAAATTTTCAATAATATTCAAGTCTAGAGACTGTGAAGGCCATTCAAACCCTTCATCTTTGCTTCCTGTAAATACTTCACGGCAGATTTGGAGGTATGTTTCAGATATATTGATACAGATTGGCCAAACATTCCTAAACATGCAACTGTGCACATGGGATTTAACCCAACACTAGCTGGTAGTACTTCTATCAGGTTTCATACATTTTTTTCCCAGCTGTATTTCCAGTGGCTAAGGCATAAACCTGGAACTTTATGCAACAAAGTTGCACTGTATCACTAAGCCAAGAGCTCTTCCTTTTTATTTCCATTGCAAAATATTCACCAGATAGGCAACCTCTAGGCAATTTATCATATTTAGGTTTCATTTATCATACTAGTTAAAACTATAGAATATCCAGATGTCCATAGTAACCTGCAACATCCAAATTTTGACCACTTCTACATCATCATAGTCTAAGGTAGAAAACCAAAAATGGCTATCAGCAGCAGGAAAAAGTGTTTCGGAATGGACAAAACTATAGACCAAAATGTACTGCCTGTTGTAGTGCCAAGAATACTGTTTCCACAGGATTCAGTGGATATAAATGAATTATGAATAATTTAAACTCTCGCTTATCTCTGGGAACCTTGAAGTTGTGTATAGAATCTAAAAATCCCCTTAGTCATTCTGTCTAATGGAAGGGATAAAGAGGAAGTATATATCTTTCCACGAAGCTGGCATCTGGTATTGAATCTCTGTACACCACCTCCACCCCCACCCTTATGTAGTATTTAAATGGAATAGATAAAAATGCAGTGCTATTTGCACTAAATTGAGTATTCTTTTTTTACATGAAGTGATGTTATATAATCTTGTAAAGCTTAGAAGAAGATATATGAGAATAAAATTGGATGTTGCTATCGGAAATGTTGAAGATAAGCACTCTTTTACTAGAGACCTTCTGAAATCATTCTCAATAGTTGAATTAAATGGATTGTAATAATATTTGTAAATTATCAGTCATTCATAAACATTGATGTTTTTCCCAAAGGTCAAGCCATTGAAAACTGTATCCATGCCAGGAAAGGGGCTTTGCTTCCTAAATTGGAAACAAAGGGGATAGGACCAATTGGAAGGAGGCCTTCAATTCTATGTGAAAGATACAAAATTGGTCAACTAAACATCATTCAAGTTTACTAATGAAGATAAACTATAAGAAGACATGCTGGTCTAGAAGGACCATTCATACATTATTGATTAGATCCAGACTTAGATAAACATAGTGTAGACCCACTGAAATCAATGGACTGGCAGTTATTTATTTATTAAACCCTAATCCATGGCAGCAGTTCTACGTAACACACCTGACCTAACTAGATACACCAAGATCAAAATACCTAGAATCATGGACCTCATCAACCTCTGCCTCACCACCTACTTTCAGTTTGATGGACAAATATAACAACAAATGAAAGGAACACCTATGGGATCACCACTCTCAGGACTCATAGCAGAGATTGTAATGCAACGTCTAGAAATGAAAGCACTCCCACGTATACAACCCAAAATATGGATCTGGTATGTAGATGACACCTTTGTCATAACAAACAAGGATCAAATGAAGGAAACACATGAAACCATCAACAACATCTTCAAAGGAATAAAATTCACAAGGGAAGAAGAAAACAACAACACACTACCCTTCTTGGACATCCTCATCAGTAGAGGAAATGATGGCATTCTAGAAACACAAGTCTACCGGAAATCTACCCACACTAACCAAGTGCTCCACTACCAAAGCAATAACCCAACCTCCCACAAGAGGAGCTGTGTAAGAACACTATTCAGACAAGCACAATCGCACTGCAGCAATCCAGAACACCAGAAAAAGGAAACAGACCACTTATATAGCATCTTCCAGCAAAATGGATACTCACACAACTTTATCAAAAAGTGCCTGACCACTCAACCCACCATAGCAAAACCAGCAGAAGCTAGGGAAAGGATTACACTGCCATACATCAGAAACATCTCAGAAACTACTAATAGACTGTTACAACCACACAACATCACCGTAGCACACAAACCAAACAGGAGTTATCTACAACATACAGTGTAAGGACTGTAACAGCCACTATGTAGGACAGACCGGCAGAAGACTAGCAGAACGCATCCAGAACGCATCCAGCTATAAATACGAGGTCCAGTCATAACTATCACTTGTTCAGCACCATTGTAAGTTTGAATGGTCACCGAACAAGTGGTTGTGGAACAAGGACCACCTGTAACTGAGTATATAAATCTAGATTCATTATATATCATCTTAAGAAATAATTGAAAATCACTACAACATCCTAATATTTATATAAATAATTATAAATAATGGTGACATCATTGCCATTGCCATTGTACTTCACCCAAAATATCTGAAGGTCACAATATGCATATATAGTTATTACAGTATATGTGTGAAGAGCTACTATACCTAAATTGTAACTCTACATGATCAAGGTTCCGAAGTATATGTATACAACTCTATAGAATTAGGTATTCATTCCCAGACTTCCAGCTGACTCATAAGAATCTTGAATCACAAAAGTGATGAAGTTGTATTATTGTTCTCCATGTTTGTCATACATGGGGGAAATAATTCTGAAAAGGATTTATTGTTCATTCTTTAAAACAACATCTATCTTACAACTCTAAATCTAAACTCTAAATTAAAATTAGTTAAATTACCTTGGCTTCTTTCAAGTGACTAAAGTGACTAAAGAGATAGTTTGTTTTTAAATCCTGGTAATTTGATGCTACATCTATTTTCTTATTTCATGGATTATTAATTGGTTTATTTTCTGAGGTAGAGATGTTTGGACTTATTTCTTATCCTGCAGGCAGTTATCCAGAGAAGTTCATATTCTGAAGGACAATTGTTTCAAAATAACAAGAGTATGTCAACAGTTATCTAAACACAATGCAATGCATTTCAAATGGAACATATTCCAATTTAATCAGACTTTCTGCACTCTGGTTATAGGCCTTTCTTTAAATTACTGCAACTGAGATGAATGTTTGAATATTTAAAGTAGGTGATACAGTAAAAAAGTAAAAGAAATGTTTAAGGTAGACATTTCAGAATGCCAATTAAATCTGCTTTGTTAGTGATATATATGAGAAATCGGAATCAATCTCTTGTGTGCAAGAATCAATAGATTTCATAAGATGGCTTGTGTTTTCAATTTAGGACCTTTTCCCAGTTTCATTGAGAGGAATTGTTTGGCAGGCATTGCAGTCAGAGCAATGCAATCTAGTATTTTGTTCCTGAAAAGAGAACACTGGAGAGCACCCACACATTTTCTGTCTTGCTGAAATGGTTAGTTTGTAAAAATACATATTGGCAGAATTTAGCCCCCCTACATTGATACCCAGGTCCAAACATACTCATTTGAAATAAGTCTAAGACAAGTTACTTTCATGTTAATATGTTTCATGTTAATATCTCAAGAATGTAGAAGTATTGTGTGCAAATCCTTTTTAATTTATTTATTTATTTATATTTCGACTTTTATCACCGCGCCATTTCCCCAAAGGGGACTCTGGGCGGTTTACAAACACTTTTATCCATTTAGCGCCTTCTCCTGGTTTATGGGGTAAGTATGAATGGGGATCAGAACAATAATTTCATGAATAGTACCTTAGGGGGATGTGACATATAATGAATAGCATAATATAATTAAGCTAAAACTGCTTAAGTGTCATTGCTTTCACTGGGAAAATTTAATGTGAGTGATAATCTTTTCCACTGAAATATCAAAAGAATTAATTTAAAAAGTGCTTAAGTGGACTGAATTTTGCTTAAGATTAAATGCACATATACTGTAAATCAATAGAATAAATGTGGTAGAGCCAGTATGCTTCTAAATTGATATTCACAAGCTGAATGGAATACAAAATTTTCCTTTAAGCCGTGTCATGGGGTGGGATGGAGGTTATTGTTTATGCTTTTCAATAACAATAGAACATATATTAAGGTACAATATTTTGTTATCAAAGGGTAAATTACCTCTTTTGTTCTGCAATCCATTTATTGTGAAAATTCTGCGTGTGAAAAAATATAGCTATATCAATGAGACAATATATCAACCAACCTATGTTTTACAGCAGTAAATAAATTTAAAAGGGTAAAGGTTTTCCCCTGCATAGTCGTGTCTGACTCTAGGGGACGGTGCTCATCTCCGTTTCTTAGCCAAAGAGCCAGAGCTGTCCAAAGACGCTTCTGCAGTCATGTGGCTGGCATGATGCGCGCAGAACGCTGTTACCATCCCACCGAAGTGGTACCTATTTATCTACTTGCATTTGCATGCTTTTGAATTGCTAGGTTTGCAAGAGCTGGGGCGAGTGCGGGAGCTTACTCCATCACATGGCACTTGGGTCTCGAACCGCCGACCTTCCGATTGACAAGCCTGGCATCTTAACCATTGAGCCATCGTGCCCCACTAAATTTAAGAGTTGCTTAAAAAAAATCCTGAATGAGAAGAAACCAACTTAAATATTCCTGGTTTGTGGGGAAAAATCCTCATGTGAGAAAAACAGTTTTAAATTCCATTTAATAAAACAAACTTCACTTCAAACACACACACACACGAACACACACACAAACACACACACAAACACAAACACCAAGAAGGACATTATCATGTCTCTTTGTAGATAAATGTATAGTATCTACTTCAGAACATACATCCACAGGCTACATTGTTATTCAAGCAATTTGAAATACAATTGATGTAACATTTCTAGGGAAAATAAGGCCCAGGACTGGACAACTGGGCAAGTAATTAATTAAGTAAGTAAGCCAAACTCACTCATGGAGTTACTGTGAGTGAGTTGGGCGACCATATAAATCTCATAAATAAATAAGTAAGTAAGTAAGTAAGTAAGTAAGTAAGTAAGTAAGTAAGAAAAAAGGATTGATTGAATTGGATGACTAGACTTTTTACTAAGAGAGATAGGGGCATTTAACTTGCAGTTTGGGGGATAACTCTTTGAAATTAGAATACAATTTGATACCTCTTGGTTTTTATTGGGGTGCTGAGAACTTTGACATTTTTCCTGCAATTTCTTTTTTTAAAAAGTTTCCTGTTAGCAGATGTTAGACTTGGAAGTTTTTTTTGTTGGAGTAAAAGAATGACCTAGAATATTGAAATATTCAACGTTAAATTATTGTATAACATTAATAGAGAGAATACCACAATCCAGTTACAATTAAGGATGATTAAGTACTGTTTCTTTAAAAAATTGAATGCTGTTTTTATTGATTTTTAATGGGGTTTTAACATGGTTTTCCTAGAGAAACACATTTTACATCTGTGTCCCTTTGAGTATACAGTAGCTTCTCTGCAGCCAATATTACCATGTCATATATTCTTACAGGGCTGGCTGTCCTTCATATTCTGTATTTGTGGTCCTCAATCATTTTTTGGGAGGTGAACTTCTGGGAACATACAGGATTGGAAGTCTCAGAGTTGGATACATTATTTATTACTTTGAATTTTGTGCAGTAAGTAAAGAAAATCCTTCATCAATCACTCTGATAGAAATCCAAAGGCCAAACAATCATTTTATTCAGAGTACAATCCAATGAGTTCAGACCTCTTATTAATGTTCTTTCAGTGTCCAGACATTACATTTTTCTGGCTGTTATCTGAACATCAGTATTTATTAGTAGCCCATAACAATAAAACTACTATTTTGTTGTTCATTTGTTCAGTCGCCTCCGACTTTTCATGACTTCATGGACCAGCCCACGCCAGAGCTTCCTGTCGGCTGTCGCCATCCCCAGCTCCCCCAAGGTCGATTCTGTCACCTCCAGAATAGCATCCATCCATCTTGCCCTTGGTCGGCCACTCTTCCTTTTGCCTTCCCTTTCCCTAGCTCCAGCATCCTCTCCAGGGTATCCTGTCTTCTCATTATGTGGCCAAAGTACTTCAGTTTTGCCTTTAATATCATTCCCTCAAGTGAGCAGTCTGGCTTTATTTCCTGGAGTATGGACTGGTTTGATCTTCTTGCAGTCCAAGGCACTCTCAGAATTTTCCTCCAACACCACAGTTCAAAAGCATCTATCTTCCTTCGCTAAGCCTTCCTTATGGTGAAGGTCTTGCAGCCATAGGTTACTACGGGGAATACCATTGCTTTGACTATGCGGATCTTTGTTGTCAGTGTGATGTCTTTGCTCTTAACTATTTTATCGAGATTTGTCATTGCTCTCCGCCCAAGAAGTAGACGTCTTCTGATTTCCTGGCTGCACTCAGCGTCTGCAGTAATCTTTGCGCCTAGAAATACAAAGTCTGTCACTGCCTCCACTTTTTCTCCCTCTATTTGCCAGTTATCAATCAAGCTGGTTGCCATAATCTTGGTGTTTTTTTGTTTTTTTTGAGGTTTAACTGCAACCCAGCTTTTGCAATTTCTTCTTTCACCTTCATCATAAGGCTCCTCAGCTCCTCCTCACTTTCAGCCATCAAAGTGGGATCATTTCCATATCTGAGATTGTTAATGTTTCTTCCAGCGATTTTAATTGCAGCCTTGGATTCCTCAAGCCCAGCACGTCGCATGATGTGTTCTGCGTACAGGTTGAATAGGTAGGGTGAGAGTATACAGCCCTGCCGTACTCCTTTCCCAATCTTAAACCAGTTCGTTGTTCCATGCTCTGTTCTTACCGTTGCTACTTGGTCGTTATACAGATTCCTCAGGAGGCAGACAAGATGACTTGGTATCCCCATACCACCAAGAACTTGCCACAATTTGTTATGATCCACACAGTCAAAGGGTTTAGAAGTGTCAATAAAACAGAAATAGATGTTTTTCTGAAACTCCCTGGCTTTCTCCATTATCCAGCAGATATTGGCAATTTGGTCTCTAGTTCCTCTGCCTTTTCTAAACCCAGCTTGTACTTCTGGCAATTCTCGCTCTATGAATTGCTGGAGTCTACCTTGCAGGATCTTGAGTATTACCTTACTGGCATGTGAAATAAGTGCCACTGTTCGATAGTTGGAATATTCTTTAGTGTTTCCCTTTTTTGGTATGGGGATATAAGTTGATTTTTTTCCAATCTGATGGCCATTCTTGTGTTTTCCAAGTTTACTGGCATATGGCATGCATCACCTTGACAGCATCATCTTGCAAGATTTTAAACAGTTCAGCTAGGATACCATCGTCTCCTGCTGCCTTGTTATTAGCATGCTTCTTAAGGCCCATTCAACCTCACTCTTCAGTATGTCTGGCTCTAACTCGCTGACCACACTGTCAAAGCTATCCCTGATATAATTATCCTTCCTATACAGATCTTCTGTATATTCTTGCCACCTTTTCTTGATCTCTTCTGCTTCTGTTAGGTCCTTACCATCTTTGTTTTTGATCATACCCATTTAAAAATAATTCCTTGTCTCTTCTGGCTAACGTCTGAAATTTTGCATTTAATTGGGCATGTCTCCCCCTATCACTGTTGCCTTTTGCTTTCCTTCTTTCTTGGGCTACTTCCAGTGTCTCATCAGACAGCCATCTTGCCTTCTTGGTTTTCCTTTTCTTTAGGGCATTTTTTGTTGCCGCCTCCTGAACAATGTTGCAAACTTCTGTCCATAGTTCTTCCAGGACCCTATCTACTAAATCTAGTCCCTTAAATCTATTCTTCACCTCCATTGCATATTCATTAGGAATATTAGTGAGCTCGTATCTAGCTGATCTGTGGGTCTTCCCTATTCTCTTTAGTCTGATTCTAAATTGTGCAATAAGAAGTTTGTGATCTGAACTACAGTCAGCTCCAGGTCTTCTTTTTACCAACTGTATAGATGTCTGCCACCTTTGGCTGCAAAGGATGTAGTCAATCTGATTTCGGTGTCAACCGTCTGGTGAAGTCCATTTATAAAGTCATCTTTTAGGTTGCTGGAAGAGAGTGTTTGTTATGCACAGTGAGTTGTCTTGGCAAAATTCTATCAGCCTATGTCCCGCTTCATTTTGTTCTCCCTGACCATGCTTAACTGTAATTCCAGGTGTCATTTTACTACCCACCTTAGCATTCCAGTCTCCTGTAATGAAAATAATATCTCTTTTTGGTGTATTTTCCAGTAGGTACTGCAGATCCTCATAGAACTGATCTACTTCTGCTTCTTCAGCATCTGTGGTTGGGGCATATATTTGGATCACTGTGATGTTAAATGGCTTACCCTGAATTCGAATTGAGATCATTCTATCGTTTTTTGGATTGTATCCAAGCACTGCTTTAGCCACTTTATTATTAATTATGAAGGCTACTCCATTTCTTCCATGGTCCTCTTGTCCACAGTAGTAGATCTGGTGGTCATCTGATGTGAAGTAACCCATTCCAGTCCATTTCAGTTCACTGACACCCAAAATGTCTATATTTAATCTTGCCATCTCACCAATAACCACATCCAATTTGCCCTGGCTCATAGATCTTACATTCCAGGTTCCTATGGTATGTTGATCTTTAGAACATCGGATTCATCATTCACCACCAGCACCGTCGGCCGCTAGCCGTCCTTTCGGCTTTGAGCTAGCTGTGTCATCACATCTGGGGCTAGTTGAACTTATCCTCTGTTCCTCCCCAGTAGCATTTTGACCATCTTCTGACCTGGGAGTCCCATCTTCCGACAGTATATCGACATATGTCTTGTTGTACTGATCTATTTAGTTTTCATGGGAAGAATACTGGGGTGGGTTGCCGTTACCTTCCCCATGGATTGTATTTAGTCTGACCTCTCTGCCATGACCTTCCCATCTTTGGTGTCCCTTCACGGTTTAGCTCATGGTGTCATTGAGGTGCTCAAGCTCCAGCACCACGACAAGGTAACAATCTCCTTTGCTGGAGTAAACCTACTATAATGAACTATAATACACTGATATCATTCCTATTTTCTAGGTATATCAGAATTATTTTACTTGGGTTCAAAAGCAGCAGCATAATTTAACAAAATCTCACTTTGTGGAAGGACAGTAATGTGCAAGTTCATGCATGCATGTGCATATATGTGTGTGTGTGTGTGTGTGTGTGTGTGTAATTTGTGTCGTTATTTCACATTACAACAAACATTGGCTCCTATCAACAAATTATTGCCTCATGTCATCTGAAACAAGACAGACTGAATCCATCTTGACCTATATAAAACAGTAGAGTGCTGTAATAAAATCTCAAGACCACAACTGATCTGGGCCCTCTGTCTGAAAATGGGGGACACCATATTTTTACTGCTTTCACATGTGAGAACCTATCCATCCAAAACCCCACATGCATTTTCCTGATTGCAATATGTGATGCACAATCTGAAACTGCAGTTTATTCCACAACCACAAGATTATCTTTCATTTTGCTTCATGTGTATGGTAGGCCACAATTCACTGCAGAAAACTCTCTATTAAAGTTCCAGGGTTGTTTATAAATGTGGCATACTGTATATTTCTAAATGTTAATTTGGTCTATGAGAAAATACCAACTTTAGAATGGTTTCAAGTGTGTCTGTGTGTATGTATGTATGTGTGTGTGTATCAGTTTCTGAGAACTCTAAAAAAGTGCTCTTAATATCTGGGGACAACAGGGGGCTATAGCTTCAATGAAGTCTGCTCTCTCAACATGGCCTTTGCATCTGAGTGAACTCTATAGCATTTTGTTTTTCTTTGAAATCAGGGTAGATATAATTTTACTTTTATTTCTGAAGAATGTGGAAATATGTTTATTTCATTCTTTGCATTTTCATTAGAAAACCTTATTTGATTCTACCATGCACTTATTTATTTTTTCCATGCATATTATATTTTCTTTATTATTCCTTTATTTCATTACTTGTAATAATTTTCATTATGCCCCCCCCCAATTTTTGTCTGAATGAAATTGTTATTCTTTTTTAACCCACATCTAAGGAATGTCATATACTGTACACAGTTGATTTCAGAAGCTGCTTTTGACAAGTACCATTTTAATTTCCAAGTGTATCCCTGGGCTTCCACCATTCCTGGGTATTATGGGGAAAAAATTCAGCTAACACAGCTAAAATAATACCATATTAGGGGTAAAATAAAATGTCAGACACAAAGATTGGATAGCAAAATACCCTGGTATGAGAGTGGTATCCCTCTCGGGTGTGAGAGACCCTGGGGGAGGCCAGAGTTGTATGATTGTATATTAGAGTGCCCACCCCTGAGTGACAGACAGGTTGTGGGCAGGAGTGGATGGTGCCCCTTCGACCAGTGAGAGAAGCTGAAGGGGCACGTAATGAGTGTGGAGTGAGTGGTTAGGGGGCGGTTCGGTTCTACTGGTGCCGAAAGCATATGCTGGTACGCTGGTGACCGTACTGCCCCCTGAGGTTGACTGAGTTAGGAAGATGTGTGCATGGGAGAGGGGCCCCCTGTTTCAATCTAGGGTTTTCGGAGGTCCGGTGGTGGAGGCAACTGGGCCTCGGAACTCTAGGGGCTCTGGGGCGGATGGTCCTATTGAAGTGGTGACAGGTCAGGGATGCTATGGCGGGAACCGGAGGGCAGGCCATCGTTGGGGAGGACGCCCCCGGTGTTTACTACCGGTGGTGTGTTCCGGCCCTCCGGGTTCAAACCTAGGCCCTGGTCAGCGGATCCTCGAGTGCCCTGATTTCCGGCTGTTGATGCTTAATGCCAGGTCGGGTAATAACAAGGGCCCCCTCATATGTGATTTGATCGCGGAGGAGGGGGCCGACCTGGCATGTATTACCGAGACCTGGCTGGGCCCTGGAGGAGGGGTTGCCCTCTCGGAGATCTGCCCGGCCGGGTTTCACGTATGGCACCAGCCGAGACATCGGGGTAGGGGAGGCGGGGTGGCAGTTGTCATCCGAGAGTCTATAGTGGCCTTCAGGGGCACGGCTCCACAGGTGGCCGGATGTGAGACTCTGTTTTTCAAGTTGGGTTCCCGAGAGCAGTTGGGAGTGTTGCTGCTGTACCAGCCTCCCTGCTGCGTAGCAACCTCCCTGCCTGAGCTGCTTGAGGCTGTCTCGGGGTTGGCGGTGGAGTTCCCCAGACTTATGGTTCTGGGGGATTTCAACCTGCCGTCCCTGGGACGTGCCTCGGAGACGGCTCGGGAGTTCATGGCTACCATGGCAGCCATGGGCCTGGTCCAGATTATCCGGGACCCAACTCGAGACAGTGGTCTCACTCCGGACTTGGTTTTCCTGTCGGAGCAGTGGCAGGATGATCTGGGGGGAAAGTTGCATCTTTCCCCGTTGTCATGGTCGGATCATGCCCTGGTGACCCTGAGATTCTCATATGCTGCCCCTCTCCGCAGGGAGGCTGGACCCATTTGATCGGTCCACCCCCGGTGACTAATGGACCCGATAGGGTTCCAGAGGGAGCTGGGGGTTATACCCGAGGATCTTCTGCACGGTCCAGCGGAGGTCCTGGCCACAGCTTGGAATAAGAAAGCGGCCGGGGCCTTGGACAGGATCGCGCCTATGCGGCCTCTCTTGTCCCATCCGACCCGATACTCCCCGTGGTTTACGGAGGAGTTGAGGGTGCTGAAAAGGGTTAAGAGACGTCTAGAGCGCCGCTGGAGGAAGACAAAGACTGAACCCGACCGAACACAAGCTAGAGCCGCGGTTAAGGCCTACCTTGTGGCGGTAAGAGTGGCGAAACGTCAATATTTCTCCGCTCTTATTGCATCCGCAGAATGCCGCCCGATGGCCCTGTTTAGGATTACTCGATCTCTCCTAGGTAAGGTGGGGCCGGTGACCCACCTTCAGGGCCATGCGGAGGAATTTTCAGAGCATCTGACGGATAAAATCGCTCGGATCCGTTCTAAGTTGGACTCCAAGCGTGATACATGGTCTGGGGAGATGCCAAGGGAACGTCTTTGCCCGATTATCTGGGAACGGTTTGATCCTGTTGGACCTGAGGAAGTGGACAGGATCCTCCGGACTGTAAGGGCCACTACTTGTCATCTTGACCCATGCCCCTCCTGGCTGGTGAAAGCAGCCAGGGAGGTGACATGTGGTTGGGTCCATGCGATGGTTACTGCATCCTTGGGAGAGGGAGTGTTCCCGGCTGCTTTTAAGGAAGCGCTGGTGCACCCCCTCCTCAAGAAGCCATCACTGGACCCTATAGTGTTGGACAATTTTCGTCCTGTCTCCCACCTCCCCTTTCTGGGGAAGGTGGTTGAGAAAGTGGTGGCATTACAGCTCCAGAGGATTCTGGATGATACGGATTATCTAGACCCCTTTCAGTCAGGGTTCAGGCCGGGATATGGGGTAGAAACTGCATTGGTCGCGCTTACTGATGATCTCTGGCGAGCGCGGGATGGAGGCAGTGCATCCATCCTGGCTCTTCTTGACCTCTCAGCCGCTTTCGATACCATCGACCATGGTATCCTTTTGGGACGGCTTAGGGGGTTGGGGGTGGGCGGCGTGGTTTTGCGCTGGTTCACCTCCTTCCTCCGGGGCCGATCCCAATCGGTGGTAATAGGAGATGAGAGATCCGACCCTCGGCCCCTACTTTGTGGGGTGCCACAGGGTTCGGTTCTCTCCCCTCTCCTATTTAATATCTACATGAAACCGCTGGGTGAGATCATCCGCCAACACGGGATGAGGTATCATCAATATGCTGATGATACTCAACTATATATCTCCATCCCGGGCGAGTTAAGTGATGCAGTGACTGCCCTTTCTCAGTGTCTGAAGGCTGTGGGGGCCTGGATGGGGAACAACAGGCTTCAGCTGAACCCTGGTAAGACGGAGTGGCTGTGGATTGATGGTGCCTCGAGATCCAGAGAGTTGTCATCTTTAGATCTGGGCGGGGTGGCACTACCCCGTTCAGTCACAGTGCGGAACCTGGGTGTCCTTCTGGACTCACGACTCCTGCTTGAAGAGCAGGTGGCAGTCGTGGCCAGAAGGGCATTTGTACAACTTCGAGTTGTACGCCAGCTACGCCCTTTCCTGGACCGAGACGCCCTCCGGACAGTCACTCATGCTCTGGTCATCTCCCATATAGACTATTGTAATGCACTCTACATGGGGCTACCCTTGAAGAGTATCCGGAAGCTTCAACTGGTCCAGAATGCGGCTGCGTGTGTAGTTATGAGTGCCCCAAGATCGGCACATGTGACACCTCTGCTCCGCGAGCTGCATTGGTTACCAGTTTGCTTCCGGGTCCAATTCAAGGTGTTGGTTGTCACCTTTAAAGCCCTACATGGCATGGGACCAGGTTACCTAAGGGACCGCCTCGTCCCCAGAACATCGACCCGCCCCACTCGGTCATGCAGAGAGGGCTTGCTACGGACCCCGTCGACAAGAGAATTCCATCTGACGGGGTCCAGGAAGCGGGCATTCTCTGCAGTGACACCCGCCCTCTGGAATATTCTGCCCCTGGAGGTGAGGCAAGCCCCCACACTGATGACCTTCCGAAAACAATTGAAGACCTGGCTCTGCCACCTCGCTTGGGATGGGAGGAGTAATAGCTCCTCTTGGGGATGGCTTGCTCCGTAGAGTTCTTTTAAACTTAACATCAGAGCCTCTTGGGTTTTATATATTTAATTAATTTATATTGATATATATTTATTTACAATATTTTATATGTTTTTATGTTTTAATTGTCAACTTTGTGTAAACCGCCCAGAGTCCCCTCTGTAGGGGGAGATGGGCGGTGATATAAGTATGATAAATAAATAAATAAATAAATAAATAAATAAATAAATAAATAAATAAATAAAATAAGTTATATTGTTTTGCATTTGACAGTGTTAATGAAAAGGGGAAACACAACTTCTGCACTTACTGTATTCTCTGAAAACTATAACCTGACAAAATGGTATTCCCTCAAAATACATTGGGATTCAGTTACATCAATTTTCCTTCTCTTCCATTACAGAATGTTAACAATTTCCCCTCATGCATTGATATGATTGTAAGGATGTTTTTAAAAATAAAAATACTCCTTTGTATATATTCCTTTACATTTATTACTCATGATTTTCACCTTACAGTTAATAAGATTATTTTACACACAGAGACACCACACACACACACCCCGATAAATATTTGAATTCTGAAAGAAAGGACTGGTTACTATATCTTGGCTTTCCCCATCCCTTTGCTGGACATCATTCTTCAGAATTATCAGCCACAATGGTCATTGGATAGCACCCTATTGAGAAAGGTTGTTGTAGCTACAGAGATGTCACAAAAGGTCACCAAAAAGTAATAAAATAAAATAAAATACTAAACCTTTAAGAACTGTGTAGATTTTTATTGCCTCACTTGTAAACTGTAACCTTGCTATGATCACAATAGCCATGAAAATCACTGATTCACAAAATTCCTTGCTCATAAACAGAGACTAGTACAATATAGGAATCACTGAGAATTCCAAATACTTGTTTTCATCTACACATAGCCATCTTTCATGCAACTATTACTCCATTGATTTCATAAAGACTTGCAGTTCAATCTTTAAAAAACTGAAATTGAAATGTTATTGACAAAAACCAAGTAAGCATTTCATCATTTTGTTCCTCAAATTTAAATTTTGGTAGGTGGAATTATTGGTAGAGGGCAGAAGACAAGAAAAAACCTAATCCATAAATTTCTCATTAACCTACACAGAAAAAAAAACATTTGTTTGAATAATTCAATACGTTCAGCATTATAGCTAGTAAATCATGTTTGCTTATCTTCACATCTGTTGTATTGGGAGACTTGTATTGGGAATTAAAAGCAACAAAAATGTGTAGGTTTTTTGGTATGGCTACATGTTTGTTTGTTTGTTTGTTTAAACAATTTATATGGCTGCTCAACATTAACCAGCAGATCTCACCTATCCATCGAGCTCAAACATTGGAGGGGACAGCCAGGTTATCAATGCCTTATGAAAGGCTAACAAGGTCAGACCCACCCTGATCTCCAGATGATGCTATTCCATAGGACAGGTACTACCACAGAGAAGGCATGACTCTAGGGCCCAAACAAGATTACATTTTCTAATGGAAGGAACCCAGAACATCCCCTCTCTGCTAGATCTGATGGAAGAACAGAACTGTTGGGAGACAGGTGGTCCTGCAAATAGACTGCCCCTATGCCATATAAAGCTTTATAGGTGACAACTGGCACCTTGAATTGCATCCAGTAGCCCACTGGGAGGCAGTGCAGTTTGTGCAGCAGTGGTGTTTTCCAGGCATAATGAGAATTGCAAAATAACTTCCTGCACCACTGCATTCTGGACCAGCTGCAGATTCTGAATGCTGTTCAAGGACAGCCCCATGTACAGGCCATTACACTAATCCAAATGGCAGGAGTCTAAGGCATGACTCACCAAGAGAAAGGCCTCCCAGTCCAGGAATGGATGCAGTTGGCGCACAAGACAAACCTGTGAAAAGTTCCTCCTAGCCACTGCTGCCACCGGCACTTAGAGCAGAGCTCAGGAGTCTAAGAGACCCCAAAGTTGTGCAGTATCTCTGACTGGGGAAGTGCTCCCAGTTAGAGTTAAAGTTAAAGATGGAAAATCTCCAGATCTGGAGGAGTAGAGGGGGCTTAAAGCCACTCAGTCTTGTCATGGTTGAGCCAAAGCCTGTTCTCCCCATCCAACCCCCCCAAAGCCTTCATGCCCTGGGAAAGAACCTGGATGGCATCACGTGGTCAGCCTAGGTCAGAGATGTACAACTAGGCATCAGAATACTGATGATACTGTACCTATTGTACTGATTATGATGACCTCCCCCAACAGATCCATGCATATGTTAAGGGAAGAGAGTAGAGCCTGACACATCCCATAAAGCAGGGGCCTTGGGCTCAATCTCTCCCCACCTACCAACACTGACTGGAGCCGGCCTCAGAAAAAGAAGAACCATCATAACACCATGCCTCCACTCCCAATCCCCTAAACAGGCCAATAAGGATACGGTGAGTGATGGTACAAAAGGCCACTGAGAGATCAAGGAGGGATAGGATGGATGCACAACCCAAGCCTGCCAAAGTATGATAAGTGCTGTCTTGATACCATGACCATGACTGAATCCTGACTGGGTCTAGATAATCCGCTTCTTCCAAGGACCTGTGGAGCTGCAGGCTGACCACCTTCTCAACAACTGAAGAGGGAAGGTTTGAGACTGGATGAAAGTTGTCCAGTTCCTTTGGGTCCACTGATGGGCTCTTAAGGAAGGGATGGACAACCACCTCTTTCAACCACAAAGAAGTATTCACCACTGCATGGACCCAATCACCTGACATCTCCTGGGATACTTTAAGAAACCAGGAGGATCTAAAATACAGGTGGCCAAGCTCACAGCACCAAAGACCCTGTCCACTTCATCAGGCCAACAGATTCAAGCTCTTCCCAGATACCTGGGCAAGACTACATCTCAGGGAACACCATAGGATCTGTACAGCCAAATTTGAATTAATCTGAGTGACTTTATCTGACAGATGCCTAGAATACTCCTTACAGTAGCCATGTAGGAATTCTCCCTGCCCTTCCTAACCCAGGAGGAACAGGGTTACCCAAAACAGGCCACCAGCCAGCTCTCTGCGGATGCAATAATCATGGAAAAATAATTCCATTTTGTCATGCTTATTGTGATGAGGTAACCCTTAAGAAAGGCTTTTACCCTGGTAGGTCAGGTTCACTCTTTGTTTTCCTCCAGCTATGCTCTAGGTGTCTTTTATACTGTTCACCCAGAGTTACTATGAAAACCAGGACCTTCCAGAATCCATATGGGTGTAATCCAGTTCAAGGCTATGGTTATCCTCTCCTTCAAAGTGGCAACTAAAGCTTCAGTCAAACCATGTACCAGAGCCTCAGGAACAATTCCAAGCTACCTCTGAAACCCAGTAGGTTCCATTAGGCATCTGAGGCAAACGGGAGATGCAGCACCGAAGCCAACAAGGAGTGATCTGTCTATCATGAGGCATGGTTGGTTACATCCCCCAGCTCCAGATCATGTTGCCACCTCCCTGAGATGAAAAACCAGGTCTAATTTTTTAATAATACTTATATGAAATGTTACAATTGAAAAGATAAAAGCTAATACAAACTAAAAAAAGAAAAAAGAAAAATAGAAAGTGCAGAAAAAATAAAAAATAGAAAGAAAAATAGAAAAGAAAAAGAAAAAAATAAGAATATAGTAAAGAAAAATAAAAGAAATATATAAAGAAATTACTTCATCACAAGTATAAACAATTTTCACCTTCTCTTAAAATAAAATAAATGATCTCTTCTTCCCGTATCCCATTTCTTATTTATAAACAAATCCTTAAAGGCTCGACATTTCAGTCCTGATGTCAACAAAAGTCCATTAAGGGTTACCAGAGATAACTACATAACTATTTTAATCTTGATCAAATAAACCAACTTTATATCCCTTCCCTGTACTTTTAACAATCTTGATCTTTAATCCCTTCAAATAATTTCCTAGAACTTGATTTCTTTTCATTTTTTCCTTGTCCCTTTTCACAAAATCCTTCAAAACATTAACAGGTCTCTTTTCTAAATCCAGTATAGGAAAATTATCTAAGTCACTCTTCTGGTTTGTTATTTGTATGTCACTTTTAATTATTAATATATCATGGTTTTATTTGTATATCCAGTATATCATCTTTTTCCATATCATTCTTGTAGCCTGTCATTTTTAAATCCACTTTCAGATCAGTCTCAATCTTGTCAGGTAGAACTTGTTCCTCTTCCATAACATAATTTACACACAGTCTATCTATAATGGCAAACATTCTTAAAATTAACTTCTAAGTCCATTGTTCACACACATCCTTCAATACGTCCAATGTTAAAGTATTTTGCTCCATTCTGTGTTAGCAAGTCAAATTTAAGTGCTCTTCTCCTTTAACTGTAATCCTTAGTTCCTTCTGGTTTCCACTAGTGTTTAACCTTCAAAGTCCCATCCTATCATTTTTTTTAATTCCAAACAACAGCAGTTTCCTACAGAAAGGATTCTTATAATTAATTTCAAAATCTTATTTCAAATCCATCTGGACCCATAGTCTGTTTATAACTTTCCAGAATTAACTGTCTAATACCCCTTTGCTGTTTATTAAAAAAATAATTTCTAAGTCCTTAAACTCATACTTAAAACTTCTTTCACTATTGATTGAAGGAAATTCACCCAGCAAATGCCATAAAACTTGCAGTTCCGAAGATTCTTAATATTTGAAAAGTAAAAAAAAATAATTCCAAAAGTGATTAAGAAATGAGGCTCACCAAACTTTGTGTCCATATAGGATACATTATGACTGTGAGTTTAGTTGGAATCCCTTGACTCCCAGCCACTTGACTTACAAGCCAACTGCAAAAAGCTCAGTTCCTGCAGTGTACTCATGAGGAATAGCTGTCCAGAGTACATGTGGACCATCTCACAATCTCTTCTTTCTCTGGAGAGACTTCACCGGCCAGGATGCAACATCCAGCCACCAATCTCCACTGTAATGTGGTCCCTGCTCCTTCAGGGACGTGTACTTTGCCATGTGCTCACTGGAAGTAAAAACCAGGTCTAATGTGTGGCCCCCACTGTGAGTTGTGTCTGAGTAAATTGGGTCAGGTTCATGTTGGCGATAGTAGCCAAGAACTCCCAAGCTGCCCCTGAGTCCATGCCCAAGAATGGAAGATTGAAGTCCCCTCAAACCATAAGCCTGGGAAACTTCACTACCAATCTGGCCACCAATTTAAGTAGTGCAAGAAGACGGATACACAAGCAACAATCTCTTCTGAGACCTACAGCCCAACTTCATAAACAGGGTCTTATACCCAGAAATCTGCAAAATAGCACCCCTGAAGGCCATTAGGGTTTCCTGGATGACTTTGGCAACCCCTCCACCCTAACCCTGGGTCTTCAGCTGATGCTATACACGAAACTTGGCTGGGCACATCTCCAAGAACATGCTGTTGAAGTTAGGGAAAAGTCTTTCACATTACCCTTTCATATGCAAAGCATGTGTCCTATCCCTTTACTACTATCCCTCCTCCCACTTAGTGTACTATGAGTGAGAAAGAGTATATATTGGAAATAGTGTGTGCATTGAATCCTTCTTGAATAATATATCAATAGTTGGGAGATCTAAGGCACTTAAAAATTGGACTTTATTGGACTTTATGGCATAGACTTGCTGAATGGCATTTTGAACTCAGCATGCCTTTGCTCTTGACAGAATTATTTTTATTAAGATATTGATCCCTTTTTTCTTCCAAAGCAAAGATTGCCTTTGATTTAGCAAAATAAATCCTGTTGATTTCATAATAAATAAGGGGCGCGGTAGCTCAGCGGGTTAAACCGCTGAGCTAGAAGACTGCCTGTAAAAGATCTGATGGTCGGCAGTTCTAATCCCCACGTGGCGAGGTGAGCTCTTGTCATTAGCCCCAGCTTCTGTCAACCCAGCAGTTCGAATGCTAAGGCAAGTAGATAAATGGGTACCACGTTAAAGTGGGAGAATTTGCCGGCGTCCTGTTATCGGGGGTCGTCCTCGGAGCGAAGGAAGATCCCGGGAATCCCTTAATGGCGACGGAGGATGACGGAACCCGATCGGTGAACATCCAGGACGTCAGCAGCCGACTCGGAAGCGAGGTATGCTGGGACATGTAGTCCAATGCCTACGGAAGAAGAGTCGGTTCCCCTACCCCCTTCCTGAGCACGCGGTTAATGATATGTATATGAATTGTTTAAATATATATTGAAATGCTGTAAGCCGCCTAGAGTCCTCCAATAGGGAGGGGATAGGCGGGGTATAAATATGATAAATAAATAAATAAATAAATAAATAAATAAATAAATGGAATTAATGCCCTTCCACAGTTTTTGGTTGTCTAGACTGAGTCACATAGCATATTTTATCATTAGAATCATGCCTGATTTGCCAAAGGCTACCAAGAATCTGTAGTAATGATTCAAACAGCCACTTTATAATCTGCTCAAATTACAGAGGAAAATTCAGGCCTCTTCCTAGCTTATAAAAGGAAACAATCCATTTAGAGGCATCATTTGAATCAATCAGCACTCCTACATGGGAGTAAATGTGATATGCTAAGGTTTATATAAGATGATTCAAAAAGATACATTGTGGACATGTAAATGATCAGGGTTGGATTAAGGTTTGGAGATATAGAAACTTGGGGGAAAAGTCCTCTGTGTCAGCGATCAGGAAATTTAGCTGGTTTTGGCAGAAGTGATCAATGCCAGTCACCTTAAAACTGCCATTTTGAATGTTAAGCAATGCTTCAAGTGTAGCATTATACCATGGCACTGTGAACACCTATAAATGGTGGGTTTAGGCCTCATGGCAGAGCCACAGAAAAAGGGTAAGCTCCGTGTAGAAGCCTAGCAACTGCTTAAGTATGCTGCTTGCTGATAGGCAAGCAATTAATGGCAACATTTAATACATATCTTGGTTTATAACTTTGTGGAGTTATATAGATATTGCATTTTGGAGATCGTTGATTATGTTGGACCAGCATATACAGGTCATTGGCATAGATTCCAGTGATGCTGCTATCAAGGATTTCTACTCAGAAAAGCATAGTTTGGCCAAAGGTCATATGCTGCTATGTGCATCTACTATTTTACCCACCCAACCCCTCACCACAAACCCTCTGGCTTTGTGTTTTTAACATACTCTGGTTGTTCTTTGGAATATGTATTTAATTCTTTTTGTATTATGAATTTATTTATTCATTTAAATGACTTCCTGCTTTTCAGCTCAGCTGAACATTCAGGATGGCTAAACTGAAATTCAAAAATAAGAAATACAGATTAAAATAAGTGCTAACATTATTAGCACTACCATTTCCATCAGTGAGCAATTCATTCATGCCAACAACTAGAAACCTTTCAGATGTGAATGTAGTATTGTACATCTGTTGTTCATCAAGTTTTCAGATTCTTATAGATGATAGTGGCCCCAGAATAATTTAACTAAAGGATTCATCAGGAGTACCACTGAGTAACCCAGCTATACTTCTACAGTGTCTAAAGGATGTATGTATTCTAAAGCTTAATGATTTGGTGCTGTAATGGCGCCACTGCCTCAGTGAAACAGAAACATCCAGCTGAGTAGTCATGTAACTGAGTTTTTTTAACTATAAAATATATTTTTCTTGTTTTTCATGTTACATTTGGATCTTATTTCTAGAAATAGAAAGGTTTTCCCAACAATTCTAAAATCCACACAGCAATGCAATTCTAAAACATGTAAATCAAACACATATATAATGGGTTAGACCAAAGACTTATTGACCAAGGATTTTCTCCAACCTATCCTTTTTGTAATAGCTAGTTCACCTTGAAAACATTATCAGTCTTCTCTTAAACCAATTGCTGCTTATTTATAGTGCTTTTTAACCACACAATTACATCATACCCTACAGTTAGCAAAAACAAGCACAATATTTTTCATAACCATAAAAATCCCCCAAATTGTAGTTTACTCACACCGTGGACTTCCTGTATGGTTTGAACTATAATGCAAAATGTTGAAAAGAAAACAAGTCTGTAGAGATCACAAACAACCAATTTCACAGTACAAGCAGACATAAATAGAGCTGAATTCCCTTTCGTAATACACTATTTATCTTTGTGCTTCACTGAGTTCAAAGAAAAACATTTTTCAGAATTTAAGCAATTACATTTATTTTTCACCTCTTTCCCAAGAAAGGAAATTATTGCTAAAGCATGATATTAGGAACACCATGATATTGGATGTATCTTCTGTGTATGAAATTTCAATTTAACAAAGCGTGTAAAACCCTAAAGGCAGTTAAGATCTAATATACTAAAACCATTTTGTTTTCACAGTATATTTATTTTGTATCATCATTGACCCAGGCCAGTTACTGAATTAAAATGGCCAAACATTTGAACCATGTAGTCATGTCTGTAGTGGCCTGTCATGCTGATGATTTACAGAGCAAATTAGACTATTTTAAAGGAATGTGCGCTCGCAAAAAGTATTCCAGAATGCAAAAAGAAACCCATATCTGGACATGATCAACATTCAGATTAAAAAGTTTGCAAATAAATCTGACTGGGTCCTGTGAAATGTGGACTTTGTGAAGTAATAACATCATAACTTCCCACTGGCAGATAAGCCCTATTAGCTAGACTGAGTATACAGACTGCTGGTTCTTTGTAGCAATAAAAAGAAGACCATGCAAACAGTTCCTTCTCAGTTCCCAGTTCTCCCATCTTCCATCCAATAATCCACCTCCTCCACATTTTTGTAAGAAATTCACATAATTGTCATGGTTTCATACTAATCATTGAGTATCAAAGGATACACCTTCTCTTTTGGTTATATGCCAATTATTTGGAACTCATCACAATATCTTTTGGTTGGATGAAACCAAAAGTATTATTGCACAACTTTAGGAGAATATCTATATCTGATCTGCCACAGCAAATATTTACCTTTGACCTTAAACTAGGGGCAAGGAAGAGGATTTCCAGGCACCCCATTAAATTTCTTTAAGTTGTTCTATCTACTATTACATATAAAATTGTAGGTAATTGTAAATAAAGCAATTTAAGAGAATATACATTTGCAGCATTTTCTCTTTTTCTTTATTCTCTTCCTCTTTTAAATTACATATTTCATGTAGTGTTTGCAGAAGTTTTCCTGTTAATTGAAATCATATGATTTGTCAACATTTGATTTTAATGTTTTGTATCGCTATTCTTTTGTTGTCACTTCATAAATCAAATATTTCAGGAGCATTCCCATCTTTGTTAATCCCAGATAATTACGTATTTCTCTCTTTATTAGAACTGATCTTCTAGAAGTGTTCACCTAATAAATTCTATCCAAAATCCAAACACTGCAATATCACATGTTCAATCCGACACTTGAGAAGCAGTGAGCAGCTTTCTTCTCCTAAGCCCTACTGATGATACAAGTGAAGAAATAATATCCGTGTTTACACAATGGTGCCTTCCAGTTCCACATATGGTCACACCCACATGCCTGGAAACATCCATTATCATTGTTATCTCACAGAAACATCTGCATGCCTGTGAAGGGTTCACCCTTACTATCAGTTTAGAGACCATATTACCAGTTACATCACCAGCATGACTTAAAGATGGAAGGGATTGCTCACTGCTTCTCAAACGTTGGATTGAAAACACAAATATAATGCCTGAACAGGGCTATACCAGTAAGGATATCAAGTAGAATTCCTTGTTCATATTCTATTTACTGATAAGGTATCCACTGTTTTTTCTGTTTCACTAAAAAAATGTCTTTGTTGTTAAAAAAAATCTAAAGCAACAACAAAATATAAAAGCATGAAAAAATAATTGGTAAAGAACCAAGAATCAGTTGGATTGTGAAAACCTTTCATCCCAGTTCAAACTAATAACTACTGATTCCTGAAAGGAAGTAAAGTTCCTTGCCTGCTTCACCACTGCAATTTATACTCTAGTAAATATAATTATCACATTTTAAACATGAACATTTATTTCAGTCTTACTGGCATTTTAAATAAGGAAATCACTCTCAGTGTAAATCACTGTGACTCCCTCATTAGTTTTGCACATTTTATTAATTGCCACGCTTTGGATAAATTTCATTTTTATGAGGCATATGTATCTTAGAATCAATAGTAGTGTGCTTTTTTTAATGAACTGTATACTACCTCAAGAATATTATTACGCATGAAAAGCACTTCAGAAATCCTTTCATTACAATATAAAATAATATTTCAGGGTTCTTTTTAGTATGCTATAAATGAAACCAGTAGTTAGGATCTCTTTATTTTTATGCTTTAAGGAAAAACTCCTGGAAGTATCCAGTAAACTGACGTTGCTTGCATTACCAAAATCTGGCTGGGCACAGGGTGGGGGAAGTTTCACTCACAGAAATGTGCCCAGATAGTTTTTGTGGTATGGCACAAGCCAAATGTTTAGGGTCAGAATGGGGGTATAGTTATTGTTATCCAAGGATCCCTGATGCTTCCAAATGTACTGCCTCATAGATAGCCCCATAGATTTGTGATGTTCTGTTTGTGAAGGTAGGGTTAGCATACCAGCCTGCCTGCTGCACAACAACACAACCACCTCCCTATCTGAGCTGCTTCAGTATGTGGCCATGCTGCCAGTGGAGTCCTGGAGGACTTTAATTGTCTGTTCACTGCCTAGAGTCTCTCTCTCTCCTCTCCCTCTCCCTCTCCCTCTCCCTCAATATAATATAATAGAATAGAATAGAATAGAATAGAATAGAATAATAATATTATATTATATTATATTATATTACATTATATAATAATAATATAATAATATAATATAATATAATATAATATAATATAATATAATATAATATAATAATATAATATAATATAATATAATATAATATAATATAATATAATATTATAATAAATAATAAAATATAATATAATATAATATAATATAATATAATATAATATAATATAATATAATAATATAATATAATCTCAGCTCATTCTAGTCTAGCACTGTTAGTTTTCAGTTTAATTATGTGCACTACTCTGAATTCACAAGAACCTGTACAAATTATTAACTCATAAATTATTTTTATTGGTACATTATTGATTGACATGCTCACTCACTTAGATCCTGAGTGTACTTACTTGGAAGTTGGAAGCAGTTCCGTTGAAATCAATTGGACTTAAGTAGATATGAACATTCTTAATATTAATATAGTAGTATACTCTAATCTCTGCCTTAGAAATTGATTAATAGCTGCCAGGTTTAGGCTGGATAGCTAAATGCTGGTCATCTGCAACAAATCTGATATTTACTGAGAGGAATAAATAGTTATAAGCATGATTCAAAGTTCTACATATCCAAAGAGTAAAATAATACATTCCTGAATATTTTCCACTGCACTTAAAACAAAAGGCAATACACATAGGGATAGAACCTCTTTTGATATGAGTCTGTGCTTGAGCCTAGGGCCCCAGGTATGTGACTGTTTCTTAGCTATTTTATGATTCCTTGGCTGCTGTGTGCTTTCATTTTTTGTGTGTGTTTTATTTGTTAGGTTCACTTTAGCAATTGTATATATTTTATTTATTTAAAGTTGTGCACCACTCAGAGTCATCTACAGTATGTAAAATGGGCAGCCATATAAATCAAATTAATTAATTAATCAATTAATGATTATGTTCAAAAATAGATA
Organism: Charina bottae; assembly: GCA_023362775.1. Classification (NCBI taxonomy): domain Eukaryota; kingdom Metazoa; phylum Chordata; class Lepidosauria; order Squamata; family Charinaidae; genus Charina; species Charina bottae. Next base: position 88,788,032 of record JALMGJ010000004.1, on the reverse strand, counting down.
TGAGAATAGATATGTCTAGAAATAATCCAATTATAACTAATACCTATCAGATATTCACTGTCATTCCAGAATAAGTAAAAGGAACAAAAAATTATAGATTTATGTTTTCATTACATGTAAACTTTTATTAGATACAGGCTTCAAGTAGGAATGGGATGAGAGTGGCCTTGACTTAGAAAATACAAGAGCCATTAAAAGAGCCTTCATCCAGTAGTTCTATCTAATTTCATAACAATAATGCAAGCACAAATTCTTACGTTTATTTTTGAGAGTTTGAGACAGGACATTTTAGATTCACAATGCAGCTACTGTACATGTTTTTGTTATTGGTTTTTGCTTTTGGTTTTGGATAACCTACTCCAATATTCTTGACTGAGAAGCTAATTTTAATTTTTTTTTACAGCTTCAAAAACCACTGCTATACAATAAGATTTGCCTCTAATTTCTTGCACAGGACTATAAAGCTAGCATACCAGAAAATAGCATCAATCAAATCCTTAAAACAAACCAGATAAACATTATTTAACCTTAATACAACAGTTTAAATAATTTTAATCTTAATAAACCCAAAAAAAAACACACAAAGCCAATTCAAAACAGTAATTCCATATCTTCAAAAGGGAATAACATCAGTCAAATCCTTAAGGCAAACCAGATGAACATTCTTCAACCCTTATCCCACTTCAAAATAAACCAAAGCAATTACATATCCCCACAATGTGCACAGAGCTTTCCTCTTGAAAGAATCAAACAGCCCAACTGCCCCCTCAAAGATTCCAGGTACTTTTCATGGCATTCCACCAGGAGATCAATTTTACTTAGGGCTTGCAGATCACTCTCTCCCTTAGATTTCTGCAACTCCATTATCCAGTCCTCATCCAGCATCTCGATAAAAATCCCAATCTCAATCTTAAAAAAACCCTTTCTATTGCTCTTAAATTCCTTAATTTCATCCACCACATCCCCAACCTGATGGCACATTTTAGATCTCATATTTTCCATAATGTTCTGGATATCTTGCATAAAAGCTTGATAGAAGTCAGAAGAAATCTTTTTAAAATCCTGGTGAAAGTCAGAAAGAATCTGTTTGAAATCCTCCATGTCTCGTGCAGTAGGTTATGGCGCCCCCTAGGAGCTTAACCAGCAAAAGTCAAAGATATGGAAGAGTTCCAAAGTGTGTTTACATAAAGTGAGAGTGAGATAGCAGACAGTTCTCAAGGGAAAGTGAAAACAGAAAGCTGAAGGTTCAAAACAGCCAATTCAATGTGTAGGAAAATGCTAATATCTTAAAATTTAATACATAAATAATAACAGGAAGACAATTGCTTACTCTCAATCTTTGGAATTTCCTTTGGAAGGAAAACGAAATCCAAAACTTAAAAAAAAATGTTAAAAAAAGTGATCCCAAAAATAATGTTAAGCACCAAGAGAACCAGCTTCTCCTTGCTGTAGATAGCCTTTACATATACTTTAAAAAAAAATACAAAGTGGTGATTTGTTCTAGTGTCCTTTTAAGGCTACAGCATGGCTTGGAAAGTGATGAAGTCTTACCAGTCGAACACGAAATGCTGTTTGTAATCTTCTGGCTGCAAGCAGCCATCCAGAGAAGAGATGGGATGATTCCAGGTATTCTCCTTGATCCGGAGAACATTTCTAGGCTTCAGGAAAACCTGCCTGAGCCAGAAAAAAGTTACCATGTTGTCAGCTCTGCCCACTGAACCAGCGGGCACAGCCATTCAATCCGCCATTCCCACCAGAAGCCAGAGCTGCAAAACTCCTGATGACTATAAGATGACAGCAAAGAATTTGGATTGTCTGCATCCAAATGGTTATTTGGATTTGCAGATTTGCAGATGAGGTTTAGGAGCCCTGGATAGATAAAACTGTAAGTCTTACATTAGAGTGAAATAACACCTATCATTAATTCTCTCTCTCTTTCGCTCTCTTTCTGAACTACTCTTCACTCCAGGCCAGACTCTATCCTAATTTAATTTATTCCAGTATGATTTATATATCATAAACTGATATAACCCATCAATATATTTCTACACTTAACTGTATTGCTGCCTTTGTCACAATGTCTTCATCTTAAATGTGAACCAGGGATCATAATGTATTTATTTTTCTAGCTTTATTTAGAAGGCAATTTGTTAAAATTAAATCTATTCTGGTCATTATAAGAGTTCAGCTGCATTCTGCTGACACAGTTGTTTTGAAAAGATTTGTTTTTCTTTGCTACACAATGTCTTAAAGAAACTAGTTGTAAAAATGTAATGCTAACATTAAAAGAAAATCAACTATTCTACTTACAGGGTTGTTATTCTTTAAAATGTTCTTTATGCAAATATATTTAATCTCACTAAAAACAATTACTATAACTCTAGCGAAATAGAATTGGTTTCATTATAAAAATTATCAATGTTGTTATACAGATAATACCTGCTAAATATATTTTCATGTAGATATGCATAAAACCATCACTGAGAGATGATATAGTACTGTTGCTGTAAAAAGCTGTGAAGAAATCTCTGGTGAATAAGGGTGAGTTGAGTCTCAGGCAAGTAATTATTACTTGACTTTATCTGCTCCAGGAACTGTTCCAGAGCAAAACATGACAGTCCTTATACAGTAAGTAGCAATAAATTGAAAGATCCCTATTAACAAATACAGAGTTTGATTAGAGTTGTGCAGCTGAACTAGTTTGGTCAGATAAATTATCCTGCATTTTTTAAATTCAATTCTGTTTAAAGAAAATTTCATTAAAAATTATTTCAAAACAGAATAGAATGTATAGAGTGAGGTGTTCTTAGATAAGTGCAAATGAACATCCAGGTCTTTAATCCTATAATTATTTCTCCAGTGACCTGAAGTTTCCCTAATTTCCCATGCAGCAGTTAAATCCCAAAGGAAGATATGAGAGTACCTCTCTCACTGGACTTTTTCAACAGTGACTCGAGAAGAGAAGAGAAGAGAAGAGAAGAGAAGAGAAGAGAAGAGAAGAGAAGAGAAGAGAAGAGAACTTTATTGTCATTCCATATATACACAAGGAGCACATAGAAATGAAATTTCATTACAATAAAATTAGAATACCATAATTACCATATATATATATATATAATCTCACTCGCTGGATCGTCACCTTGTTGTGGTGAGTGGGCTTGTGTGTTCCCAATGAACCCTGTGAGCGAAGCCGTCGGGAGTCATGTACTCCTGGCAGGGTCACCCATGGCGGTAAGGTCCAGGGGGAGGAACCAGACAAAGAACGATCCAAGAAAGTCCTCAACGGCAGAACAGGCGGAAGATAACAAGGTGTATTGTTACAACGGCTGTGAAGGCGGATGAAGGCTGCAGCAGACAAAAGGTCACCAATCGTCATGGTATCCATGCCATTGGATTAGAGCCTTTTTCTGTGAAGGTTGTGTGCTGATCGTTGTGCACCGATCTCCACACATAAAACAAATTCACGCACAGGCGTCTTCCAACCACACCAAACCCAAAACAACCAAAAGTCCCATGGCGACTGACGAATGGCAACGGGGGCAGGACTGTGAAATCCGGAAGCTCCTAGTCATGGACCAGCACATGGGCGGTGGATACAGATTCAGTCGCCCTGACTCAAGGATCGAGGCAGTTGAGTAGTTCGGCAGCTGTATCCACGACTGAGCAGCCCTATTTAGGATCCACTCTGCTCACCCCATATGGGGAGGGGGCTAGAAAAGGTGCCCTAAACATAGTCTGCCTCATTTTCTCCCTGACTGGATTACCGCGACCAGTGGGGTCACCATCTAGCGGTCGTAAAAAACACATGAATTTTGGAACATGGAATATACGGACACTGCAAGACAATATGGATAGTGAACGACCTGAACGTAGGACTGCCATTATTGCAAGGGAGCTGAGACGTTTTAATATTGATATAGCAGCACTCCAAGAAACTCGAAGAGCAGGAGAAGGACAGTTGAAGGAAGAAAAAGGAGGTTATACCTTCTTTTGGAAAGGACTGCCTGAACAAGAACGACGAATACATGGGGTAGGCTTTGCTATCAAAAACGACCTTGTGAAGCTCTTGTCAGAAGTTCCCACTGGGATTAACGAACGACTCTCAACTCTGCGAATAAAACTCGCCAAAAACCAACAGGCAACTATCCTAAGTGCTTACGCACCAACACTAGATGCAGATGAGGATATCAAGGAAAAATTTTATACCCAGCTGGACACCATCTTATCAGAGATACCAAAGGAGGATAAAATTATCCTCCTGGGCGATTTCAATGCAAGAGTTGGGCGTGATTTTGATTTGTGGCCAGGGATCATTGGGAAAGAAGGAGTTGACAACAGCAACACGAATGGAATCTTACTTCTGACTAAATGTGCAGAGCATAACCTTGTCATTACTAATACACTCTTTCGCCAGAAAAATAAATTTAAAACATCATGGAAGCACCCACGGTCGAAGCACTGGCATCTTTTAGATTATATAATTGTCCGTGCTAGAGATCGCCGTGATGTACTTCTCACCAGAGCCATGACGAGCGCCGATGACTGCTGGACAGACCATCGATTAATTCGATCCACGATGGCCATAAAGATTGTCCCTCATCGTAGGCTCCAAGGAAGAAAACCAAGGCGTAAAATGAATACACTGACCCTTCAAGATCCTATTAAACGAGCTTGCTTTCAATCAACTCTCAAGGAACATCTGCCTATGGAACTTCCTGAAAATGTTGAGGAACACTGGACTAAATTGAAGACTTCTATAATTTCAGCCTGTGAACAAACTATCGGATACCAGACTAAGAGACATCAGGACTGGTTTGATGAGAACGATAGTGAGATTGAACATATTATTGACAAGAAAAGGAAAGCCTTCCAGATATGGCAAAAAGATATTAACTGTGCCGTTAAGAAAAAAATCTACACCAGTGCAAAGGCAGAAGTCCAAAGAAGAACTAGAGAACTTAAGAACATATGGTGGATAAAAAAAGCCCAAGAAACCCAACATTTTGCAGATGCTCATGATGCACGGGGCTTTTTTAATGCCATAAAGGCCATCTATGGACCAACAAACCATGGTACAAATCCCTTACGCTCAGTAGATGGTGCTAAACTTCTAAAGGACAAAGAGTCTATTGCACTGCGCTGGAAAGAGCATTACTACAATCTCCTTAATCGTCACTCCACTGTGGCTGATGAAGTCTTCTTGCAAATCCCACAAAAACAAATAAGAAATGAGCTTGCAGTACCCCCTAGTTTGGAGGAAGTCAGCAAAGCCACTAAACAAATGAAAAATAACAAAGCTAGTGGACCTGATGGGATTCCTGCTGAAGTCTTTAAAGAAGGCGGGCCTGAACTTACACAACAACTTCATAAGCTCATCGAAAAAATCTGGATGAGGGAGGAGATTCCAGCAGACTTTAGGGATGCCATAATTATCACTCTCTTTAAAAAGGGTGATAGAACAGACTGTGGAAACTATCGAGGCATCTCCCTTCTAGCCACAGCAGGCAAAATCCTGGCAAAGATCATTGCAAACCGTCTCCTATCTGTATCAGAAGACATCCTCCCTGAAACGCAAAATGGCTTCCGCCCTTCCAGGGGAACAGTGGATATGATCTTCACTGCACGACAGCTTCAAGAAAAATGCAAGGAGCAAAACCGCCCTCTGTACATGGCGTTTATTGATCTGACTAAAGCTTTTGATACTGTAAATCGTACTGCTCTCTGGACCATCCTTCTGAAAATCGGATGCCCTGATAAATTTGTGAACATCTTGCGGTTACTCCATGACGACATGATGGCAACAATCCTGAATAACAATGGCTCTCAAAGCGATCCATTTAAAGTGGAATCCGGCGTTAAACAGGGATGTGTTATTGCTCCAACCTTATTCGCTATCTTCATCGCTATGATTATGCACCTTGTTGAAGAGAAACTTCCTATTGGTGTAGAAATTATATATCGAACAGATGGAAAGCTTTTTAATCTTAGTAGGCTGAAAGCAAAAAATAAGGTAATTGCAACTTCTGTTATAGAACTTCAATATGCTGATGATAACGTAGTCTGTGCACACTCCGAGGAAGATCTTCAAACTATCCTAAACATCTTTGCAGAAGCATATGAAAAACTCGGCCTCTCGATTAACATTAAAAAAACCAAAGTGCTTTACCAGCAAGTTCGAACCAATCCCTCCGCAGCGCCATCAATCCAGCTTAAAGGTGTGTCACTAGAAAATGTCGATCACTTTTCTTATCTCGGCAGCCATCTATCTACAAAAGCCGACATCGACGCTGAAATTCAGCATCGCCTGAGCTCTGCGAGTGTAGCTTTCTCCCGAATGAAGCGTAGAGTGTTTGAGGATCGGGACATTCGCAGGGAGACCCAAATGCTTGTTTACAAAGCCATTGTACTACCAACCCTTCTGTACGCCTGTGAAACATGGACCCTCTACAAACGCCACCTCCAACTTCTTGAAAGATTCCATCAACGCTGCCTCCGAAAAATTCTGCAAATTACTTGGGAAGATAGGTGGACTAATGTTAGCGTATTGGAAGAAGCGAAAACCACCAGCATTGAAACAATGATCATCCAACATCAACTTCGCTGGACCGGCCATGTTGTTCGAATGCCTGACCATCGTCTTCCAAAGCAGCTACTTTACTCCCAACTTAAGAATGGAAAACGGAATATTGGTGGACAGCAAAAGAGATTCAAAGATACTCTCAAAGCTAATTTAAAAAAATGTAATATCAGCATTGAGAACTGGGAAGCCCTAACTCATGAGCGTTTCAATTGGAGGTCAGCCTTTATTAATGGTGCTATGGACTTTGAAGAAGCACGAGTACAGGGCGAAAGGGAGAAAAGAGCTAAAAGGAAGGCACGTCAGGCAAACCCTCATCATGACCATCTCCCACCCGGAAACCTATGCCCCCACTGTGGGAGGTTGTGCGGATCCAGAATTGGCCTTTACAGCCACTTACGGATCCACCGTTAAAATTTTACCTTTGGAAGACAATCTTACTCGGCTACGAGTGATCGCCAATGATATATATAATATATGATACTATTGTCAGTAGAAATGAGAATAATGTTGCTAAGAAATGTTGGAGATGTTTGCTTACTATTGGAGACATTTAGAGAAATTATCCACCTGGTTTTTCTGTTCACAAATTTGACTGAGGATTTTGAAAAGCCAACTACATTAAGTTCTAAATTAAACTCCTTGAATTGGATGATCTTATGGGCAGATGATAAGTAGAGCTATAAAACTCTACTATTACAGTTATCCATAGCTCCAAAAATATAAGTATTGGAAGACTTTATAAACAGCATGTGAGATGGTGCTGGGAGCTTCAGAGAGAAGGAGAAATTAATAAGAATTGTTATCCACCTCCCTCCATAAGTAAGGAACTGACTCTCTCTACTAATGGAAGGAACCCTTCTATTCATAGAAAGTAAATTTTGGCCCAAGCCTATCACTCCATACTCATTAATTAAACTCCTGTGTTATAAATTATCAATTTTGTATCCCTTTTTTTCATATTTGACATTCTCCTGTTAGCTGAGTACCCTGAATAGTCATATTTTTCAAAGCTGAACTGCAGGATTTTATTTCTTAGCTTGTTTTGATACATACCTGATACCCAGTAATTTTCAAAAAGCTGGCAAAAGAGTCCTTCATGCTGTTGCAACAAAATAGGTCAATGTCTCAAACATGAACTTTTAATCAGAAAGTTTTGGAGAAATAAGGCTTAGATATATACTTCAGTCATATGGTTAAGTATGTTAATAAACAGAAGCAGATTCAAGACACTAATTTGATTTATATTTGCAAATCTATTCAGACTTTCCATGTGAAAAATCAACCCAACTTAATTTGAATGACAAGCTCAAAACATCAATTTAAATGACTGATTTGGATTTTGAATCAATTCAGGGAAAAACATTTCTGCATGTTCTTTAACTCATCCTAATGGATACAGAGGAATCCAATTCAATTCCAATGGGACCCTTTCCCACAAAGCATTAGGCACAGGCTCTGACTGCCAAATCCTGTTCTACACAATTTGATTTACTTATTACTCTACTAAAATAATATAATGCTTTATAGCTACAGTTAATTTAAAAAGTGCATAATATTTCCAATACCATTGCAAAGTCTGTTAAATGACTTCCAAATGTCAATAAAAATAGTCCTAGAGAGACAGCTAAGATGTAAAGCTTTTAATCCAGTGAGATATTTATTTACCTTTGCTACTGGGATTCAAAATCTCTGAGAATTCAGAAAGCTTATATGATGTTAACTGTCATCTATTGTCACTGGGTCATCTTCACAGGACTTTAGAGCCACTGTGAGATAATGCCAAAGATGTTCCTTAGTGCAGCTTTGTCCCTTAAACTGAGTTATCCAGATTCATCTAGTATTCCATTCAAAGTATGCTGCTATTGTACAATTTGTCAATTGAGAATGTCTACTATAAGAAAATAGAAGCAGGTTATGCCACTGCAGGATGGAGTCCATGACCTGAACCTAGGTCTTTGTACCACCTGATCTTTTAATTTAAAAACATTACCATAAGGTTCCCACATTCTTTGCTCTTCAATCAAACACCAAATCCACTGAAATCCAAGCTTGTCTATTTTAGGAAGTTTAGTTCCTGTACAGCTTTGATTCACCATAATGTCATTAGAGAATTCTCTGTCAATCAGTGACTGTTGTCCCCTGACCTATGAATGCCAGAAGAGTCATGATTATTCCTTTCATATTTAATTCACTCTCTTTCAAAATGTCATGTGTGCATGTGTTCCTGGAACAAATGCAAACAGTGCATAAAACTGGATTGCTGGAGAAATGCCAGCAGGGCACATGGTTGTCAGTAAGAATGATTTCAACAAAGATGAATATAATGATTATTTCCACTTTATCTTTGCTAGAAAAGAGGAATTAAAACATACACAGAGACATACAGAGACAGGAATTTACCATATTCTACCATGTAATAGGAAAACAATCCAAGCAAATACTAAAATTTTCATATTTTGTAAACCGCCCAGAGTCCCCTATTCGGGGAAATGGGCGGGGATAAATTAAATAAATAAATAAATAAATAAATAAAATTTAATACTTATATTAAATACCAGAAAATAGTCAAAAGCAAAATTATTGAGCAGTGATTTATTTATTTGCAATGTAACAAAATGGAATAAAAAGGTAAAGGTTTCCTTTGCACAGTCGTGTCCAACTCTAGGGACTGGTGCTCATCTCCGTTTCTTAGCCGAAGAGCCAGCGCTGTCCGAAGACGCTTCTGCGGTCATGTGGCCAGCATGATGTGTGCAGAATGCTGTTACCTACCCACCAAAGTGGTGCCTATTCATCTACTTGCATTTGCATGCTTTCGAATTGCTAGGTTGGCAAGAGCTGGGGCGAGTGCGGGAGCTTACTCTGTCACGTGGGGCTAGGGATTTGAACCTCTGAACTTGGAATCTTCCAATTGACAAGCCTGGCATCTTACCCGCTGAGCCATCGTGCCCTAACAAAATGGAATATTTTCCCCATAATATTATTTCTTTAAACTTCATCTTCTGTGTAGGTAGGTAGGTAGGTAGGTAGGTAGGTAGGTAGATAGATAGATAGATAGATAGATAGATAGATAGATAGATAGATAGATAGATATTATAGATAGACAGATAGAGATGATAGAGAGAGGGGGTGATTATGTCTTTGTGAATTATAACATATAAAAGTTTTACAAGCACTTGTAGAATGCATTAAAAATAAAATGCATTAAACACATATTCTAAAAATAAATCTATTTTAAATAAAATGAACTGTAGTCAACAGCAATCTACTAAGCAGAAATTTTAAATATTAAAATTTCATTTTGTAACAGCTTTTAAAAGAGGCTGAGCCTTTGTATCTAAAATCCAGCAAGGTAGGAGCTAGACCAGAGCTTTCCAAACTTTTCATGTTGGTGACACACTTTTTAGACATGCATCATTTCATGACACACTCTCACAGCAAGGCACAAGGCAGGCACTAGGACCTGTGCGGAATCCTGGCAGGGCTCGGAGGCAGAAGCAGCCACGACACACCCAGACACTGCAGCCGACACACTAACGTGTCCCAACACACAGTTTGGAAAGCTCTGAGCTAGACAGTACTTGCAGAACTTTATTACCACCACTTCAACATATACTTTCTATTCCATAGTTTAGAGTAAAGCTGTCGGTATTTTTAAATTCATAAAATCATTCAACAAGAATCCATAAAATCAAACAGAATAAGCACAAACAACAATGCAAGACTAATTTTAGGTCTATATTGCTGATTTAGATTCCTATTTCTGACTAGTACTTCAAAAATCTTCCATTAGTAGCCAATTCTCAAGTCTACATGATTGTCTGAATCTTAATTTTGAGAAGGATTTACTGATACTATCAAGTATGACAATAATTTATGGAGCTGTTTTGCCTTGGTTACATTTTTATAAATTCTAAACTTTACAATATACATGCAAATCAGACACTTATGTAAAAAATAGAGCTTATAACATTATCTTCAGGCAGATAGATGACTTGTTTGTTTTTAATACCAAGGAATAGTGTTGAAAATCTACTAGCTGCCTAGAGAAAATTGAACATTCGTTTTTTCTTATTATAGCTAGGGATAGGGTATCTAAATTTATTTCAGAGTTTGGAAAAACTCACCATTAGTAATAATAGTCTAAGTAGTTCTGAAATTCATATGCAGCCTGGAACTGGGAGGACAAATATTATTTGTTTTGTCTTCTAAAAGTTCACTTCATTCCATTCTATTTTTGCATCAGAGAGAGAGAGAGAAAGAGAGAGATGTTCTGTGAAATTCCTCCTACAAATGAAATGTTATAAACATTTTCATAAATATAGAACATATATGCATTTTATTAATTAATTATTACTGTATTTATTAAAATTGCATCCCTGATTAACAAGTTCTCATGGCCATTTGAAATAAAACATAATATTACTCTTATAATCTGAGATATTAGAAAGAAGTAAAATAAAGAAAATGAAACATTAAACATTAAACATTAAACATCTTGATAGGTTTTTAGGGAATTTTATAAGACAACTCAGCAGGCAATGCAGTTCAGTGCAGCTACAGGGAAGGCTGAAATCTGAATTGCCACATGAGTTCATGGAAACTGTAGGCAAAGCTTCTCACACAGTTCCATGAAAATGTTTAGCCACCCCAGTCTAAATTTCTGTACTTACATATTCACTGATTTCTTCTTTTGAATCTGTAACCATCTGCATATAAATACTGTAGATAAGTGTGCAATTATTAACTTGCATAAAATATTATATTTAATGTACCATGCAGAGGTAGTGTCAGCTTCTGTTTACTCAGGGATTCATTAAAACACAAAATTTAGCAAGAGAGTCATACAACTTTTGCATACAACTGCAGCTATGGAAAAGCTTTGGAGACAGAGTATAGCCCTGCGGCTCCCATTTTTCAGAGCATCATCATTAGGAATGGAACCACCACAATGCAGTACATCCTATTCAAGGATCTGTCATGCACCCCAAAAGATATTGGATGGATGGTATCAAAAGCCTCATAGATATTCATACTTCTGTCAACGCCCAAACCAAAATCATCCATTAACTTGATCAAAGCAATCTGAAGCTTATGACCTGCTCTAAAGCTTATCTGATATGGGTCAGAATAATTTTCTTCTTCCAGAGCTGCCTGAATACGAGAAGATTGAGATAAAATATGAGTAACACTTTTCAAGTACCTGAACAATTTCACACAGAAGGTCAGAATTGTTCTCAATTGTTTTGATTTTCATTTTGGAGTACCCTTCAGGTACATAATTCCATGAAAAATGTTCTTAAATTATAGGAAGCAGATTAAGTTTGAATGTAGGAAAATGGTAAGTATGCTCTGCTAGTGAATTCAATTGTTAAGGGGAGTGGTGAGCAACCCTTCACTTGATGTGCCCAAGTGGAGGCTATAACGCCATTTGTCAGGAATGTTTTAATTTGGATCCCTGCACTGGATATGAAATTAGACTCAGCGCCCCTAATAAACCCTTCCAGTTCTGTGATTCTATAAACTCAAATTTTAATTCCAGTTCTACCTAGGAAGTATATATCATATATTATATGGAAACCCCTCTTCACATTATGTATAGAGTAGGAACAGACTTCCTAAAATTGCTTGTAGTTGCTAGGAGTCGAGACTGACTTAATTTTCCCTGTCAGGCCCTGTTATGCTGCCTCATCATTGGGACTGGGGTGGGCTGGGGTAGGGGAGTCCTGGAAAGAATAAGCAAGAATACCAGGAGTATGTACCATGAATGTATATACTCCCAGCAATGTTAGCTAAGGCATGAAGGTCATCATTGGCTACAATCACCTATATTGAGCAGTAACAATATAGGAAGATGCTGGAAGTGATTATCACTTTAGCAACAAAGTGATTAGTAAATGCATCATTTCATACTGATTAGAAGAAAGCAATGATTAAATTACTTTTGTATTTTACAAAAAAAAAATCACATATATAGATAAATGAAATGGACTGGGACTGGGACATTCCAGTCAAATGATCAAACTGTTTACTACCTACAACATGAAAAACAAAGATGGAATGACATTGCTTTCATAGTTAGGAAGGATATAGCAAAGAAAGTGTTTCAGCATAATGCAGTCAAAGACTAAATAGTAAAGACTGAATAGTAACAATTAAACTTCATGGACAATCCTTTTACACAATTATTATCCAGGTTTTTGCACTAACCATTGATGATAATAATTGATACCAAGAAGATTAAACAAAGATAGGAGTATGCTGAAATTCTGTACAGTAGAAATGTCAGCATCCAAGATACTTCAGAAGATATTTCCTAACTCACAAGAACCTCTAGTACTAGAAGATGAAGCTAGATCATCACTCTGGTCATTACCAAGTTGGAAGGCTATAGTATTAATGGAATAACTACAGAAATGTGGCAAGCAACAGAAGAGAATCAGAAAAGATTCTCACCACACTATGCCATCAATCTGGAGAATGACACAAGATTTTGAAGAAATAGGGTAGAAACAGCATTGATGCTTTTGAATTTTGGTGTTGGAGAAGACTTCTGAAGATAGCATGGAAGCCAAGCAAACAAATAAATGGATCATAGAACATATCAATCCAGAGTTCTCACTTGATGCACAAATAATCAAGGTCAAATATGTTGGGCACATTATACAAAAACCAAAGTCCATCAAGAAATCCATAATGCTGGAAAAGGCAGAAGGAAAGTGAAGAAAAGGATGACCAGCAGCAAGGTGGATAGTTTCAATTACAGTGGTGATAAGTGAACCACTGAAAGATCTGAAGGGACAGGTTGGGAACAGACGATCCCAAAGAAGATATTTCTATGTGATTGCTAAGAGTTCATACTAACTTGATGGCAAAAAATCAATCAATAATCAATGTTCAGAAATAAGTGTTTTGTATCTTGTGTAACCACAATTCAACAGCCACAACAGCCATCTAACCACAATTCGTCTTACTATTTGTCTTGATCCTGGAAACGTGAGAATAGTATAGTTGCTTTAATCAATACTGGAGTGTTTGTGTTTGAACCACATCAAATCACTACAATTGAACAATTTTTGAAATATATACGTTGCTAATAGATATTATATTTTGTTTTTGCATATACTGTACATGTATATAAAACACTGAAAAACTTGTTCCAAGTTAAACAGGTTTTGTTTTAGAATTTTGAAATTACACTGAATACTTGAAAAATTGCAAAGCCAGAAATGTTTGAATAATTGGATTTTGGAATTCATAGAAAGGAATGGCAAATAACTAAAGAAAGTGAATTTCTGTGATGAATACAAAATAGTTTTACTTCTAAAAAGGTTTGAGCTGCTAGGGGGTAAGTCCATTTTTTTGCAAAGAACTCTAAATACTATTCATTGAGAACAATTTCTAATGCGAATAAAAGTTGTCAATTAAGTTAAATATCCATAGGAATATGGATACCTTACCTATCTATCAATAATTTAATCAATAACTTTATTTACAGTCACACTCCACAATATATATGTTGTTGTTGTTCAGTCATTTAGTCGTGTCCGACTCTTCATGACCTCATGGACCATAGCACGCCAGGCCTTCCTGTCCTCCACTGTCTCCCGGAGTTTACTCAAATTTATTTATTTATTATTAAACTTCTATCACCGCACCATCTCCCCCAAAGGGGACTCTGGGCGGTTTACAAACTTAAGATTAAAATTCTATTATAAAATATAAAAATACAATATACAACTACTTATTATTATAAATTAAATAGAAAATCCAAAAGGGCGATCTTAACCAACCTAATACCAACATGATCTTAAAAGGACTCTAAGACACCAACCATACCCATGAAGAGCTATTCCTATTCCTATTCCCGTCCCACGCGAAATTCATGTTCATTACATTGGTGATGCTATCTAACCATCTCATCCTCTGCCGTCCCCTTCTCCTTTTGCCTTCAGTCTTTCACAGCATCAGGGTCTTTTCCAGTGAGTCCTCTCTTCACATTAGGTGGCCAAAGTATTTGAGCTTCAGCTTCAGTATCTGTCCTTCCAATGAGCAGTCAGGGTTGATTTCCTTTAGGATTGACTGATTTGACCTCCTTGCAGTCCAAGGGACTCTTAAGAGTCTTCTCCAGCACCACAGTTCGAAAGCATCAATTCTTCGGTGCTCAGCCTTCCTTATGGTCCAACTCTCACAGCCATACATTACTACTGGTAAAACCATAGCTTTAACTATATGGACCTTTGTCGGCAAGGTGATGTCTCTGCTTTTTAATATGCTGTCTAGGTTTGCCATAGCTTTCCTCCCAAGGAGCAGGCGTCTTTTAATTTCATGGCTGCAGTCACCGTCTGCGGTGATCTTGGAGCCCAAGAAAATAAAATATGTCACTGCTTCCATTTCTTCCCCTTCTATTTGCCAGGAAGTGATGGGACCAGATGCCATGATCTGAGTTTTTTTAATGTTGAGTTTCAAGCCAGCTTTTGCAATCTCCTCTTTCACCCTCATCAAGAGGCTCCTTAGTTCCTCTTCAATTTCTGCCATTAGGATGGTATCGTCTGCATATCAGAGGTTGTTGATATTTCTCCCGGCAATCTTAACTCCGGCTTGTGATTCATCCAGCCCGGCATTTCTCATGATGTACTCTGCATATAAGTTAAATAAGCAGGGTGATAATATTCAGCCTTGTCGTACTCCTTTCCCAATTTTGAACCAATCAGTTGTTCCATGTCCCTGTTGCTTCTTGACCCACATACAGGTTTCTCAGGAGACAGGTAAGGTGGTCTGGTACTCCAATCTCTTTAAGACTTTGCCACAGTTTGTTGTGATCCACACAATCAAAGGCTTTAGCGTAGTCAATGAAGCAGAAGTAGATGTTTTTCTGGAACTCTTGCTTTTTCCATGATCCAGCAAATGTTGGCAATCTGATCTCTAGTTCCTCTGCCTCTTCGAAACCCAGCTTGCACTTCTGGTGGTTCTCGGTTCACATACTGCTGAAGCCTAGCTTGTAGGATTTTGAGCATAACCTTGCTAGCATGTGAAATGAGCGCAATTGTACGGTAGTTTGAACATTCTTTGGCATTGCCCTTCTTTGGAATTGGAACGTAAACTGACCTTTTCCAATCCTGTGGCCACTGTTGAGTTTTCCAGATTTGTTGGCATATTGAGTGCAGCACTTCAACAGCATCATCTTTTAGGATTTTAAATAGCTCAGCTGGGATATTGTCTTCTCCGCTAGCTTTGTTGTTAGTAATGCTTCCTAAGGCCCACTTGACTTCACTCTCTAGGATGTCCGGCTCAAAGTCAGTGACCACACCATCGTATTTATCAGGGATATTAAGATCTTTCTTGTATAGTTCTTATGTATATTCTTGCCACCTCTTCTTAATCTCTTCTGCTTCTGTTAGGTCCCTGCCTTTTTTGTCCTTTATCATGCCCATCTTTGCACAAAACGTTCCCTTGATATCTCCGATTTTCTTGAAGAGATCTCTAGTCTTCCCCATTCTATTTTTTTCCTCGATTTCTTTGCATTGTTCATTTAAGAAGGCCTTCTTATCTCTCCTTGCTATTCTCTGGAAATCTGCATTCAGTTGGTTATATATTTCCCTTTTCCCTTGCCTTTTGCTTCCCTTCTTTCCTCAGCTATTTGTAAAGCTTCATCAGTCAGCCACTTTGCTTTCTTTCATTTCTTTTTCTTTGGGATGGTTTTAGTTGCTGCCTCCTGTACAATGTTACGAACCTCCATCCATAGTTCTTCAGGCACTCTGTCTACCAGATCTAATCCTTTAAATCTATTCCTCACCTCCACTGTATATTCATAAGGGATATGATTTAGGTCATACCTGAGTGGTCTAGTGGTTTTATCTATGTAATATATATATAATATATATACCAGCATAATATATATATAATATATATACCAGTAGAGTAACAAAGATAATACAGTATGTACTGGTCTATGACTGTAATAAATTCATTCAAACAAAGATAATATACAAAACAATTATACCTACAGTATTAAATGATAGAAAGCAATGACACTTTATCAAAATTTTCACTGAAAATTGCCATTGACCTATCACCTAAGAGGAAAGTAATTTCCTCTTTGAGCTTCCATGAATTCATTAATACAGGCATTATTAAACCTTTATACCAGGTTATATGGAGGGGACAGTGAAGAAGAACACATGATATGGATTCTACTTTCCTCATCATGCAGGAGTAAATGCATTCCCTTACTCCTTCCAGCATTTATGGCAAAACATCAAATACAGCAGGAGTAAAGGCTAAAATAGTGGCAAAGAAATTAACAATTGAAAAGGGTATTGCAAAGCAAGCCCAATTTAAACAGGGTAGAGCTTAGAATTTTATACCAATCTGCATTAAAAACCTACCTTTCACCTCAGACAACACTCTCTCAAAGCCAGTTGAAGCCAAATATTAGGCAGATAGGCTATACAAAAGTCGAGTTTAATATCTCTAATCCATAATAACGCAAAATTTTCTTGTAATGTCAAGTAAGCAAAGCATTTTTCAAATAACATCAATTTAATCCTAAAGTTCAAGTGCCAAGACATGTGCAACTGAATTCTAGTCTGAACAAGGAGTTAGGAATGTGTTCTTAAAAAAATTAGACTGAACAGGTTTGAGGAAGGCCCATGTTATGATAATTTCGTATCTGTGCATCATAAGCCAAATAGCACATTACATTTGCTTTTTAAATTTTTACAGGAGCTGGAATATAATAATTACCATTATGGTTCCATAATACAGAATAAGATTTGTAAAGATTACACACCCAGGTGAAAATGGTGAGTACCTGAGACTGTCTCATGTCCATGTGATATGTGGAGAAGATAGCTGCATCATTTGCCTTTATTGAATGGTTTTTATGCAATTTCTTGACCCTGTTATGGAGAGGCTGGTCAACTGAGGAGGTGGTCAGATTCATCCAGGGTTTGTATTTGAGGAGTGACTTCAGGTCAATAAAAGTGCATAAAATTCACCCTGAGGGTTGGAGATGTACTTTTCTACTAGGTTCTGGAGGACCATGCATTAATAATGTATTGGATGTCCTTCCTTGAATCTAAATGAGCTACTACCTTGTCATAATTCTGCCATTACATGGTATATTTGTTTCAGTGGAAGTAGTATATACTGTATATACCCAGGAGGTGGTAGATACGTACATTGGCAAGCATCTTTGAATCAGTCCCGAGTCCTTTGATTCTTCTTAAAGCCTCATAAATCTTATGGGACTAGAGTAGGTGGGAATAAATGTATAGAAGAGAAAACACATACACACACAATCATATTTACTCCAATTTATTTAATCTCCATTTGAGGTTTTTTTCTGGTTTTTTTTCGTTTTATTATAGAAATGTTACTAGATAGCAAAGCTGCCTTGTACCTTTTTATGAATAATAAAAATAAAGACATACAGTAGAAATACAAAACCAAAGAGTTGCTTTTCGCTGAAATGAAAGAAATAAGAAGTAATAATATCTGAAAGTGGTTGCAATTATACCTTAACTGTCTTTCATTGCTCCAAGGTTTCATATTCAGTATGTTCTGCAAGAAAGATTTTTCTATTCTGTCTCAGATTTCTTGGTTTTGCCAATAAACATACATTAATCCATGTGATGTCCTCTTTGTTGCTACTGTATTGGAAGCATCCTGGAGAGTTTTAAAATGAAGTTGCAACTCTAAGGATTGGATTTCAGATTTGGATTAATGGTATCCATTATCTCTTGCCATTGAAAGTTTTGAAACATGAACCTCATTGTACAAAATTCATAATGTAGGCACTGATACCATGTCTGACACAGAGATGGAGTAACTGATCTATATGTATCTCATTTTAGAACTCCAACAGTATGATTGTTTGAGTCCTAGGCAAAAGTGAGGAGACATAATTTAAAAGGTTCTACAGCACAGAGCCTCTTCCTCTTTTTTAAGTATGCTTATATTACTTACAACAAATACAAGCCATGCTATTAGTTTTATATTAATTTATCAAATTAATGTCAATGTACCATATATTCCTGTACAATAAAATCAGTGGTAGAGTCCAAACCTAAATCATGGTTAGAGTGATTTATTGGATTATTATGAACTGCCTTGAGTGCTTATATAAGAAGAAAATGGGAAATATAGGTAATAGTAAGTAAAAATAACTTTTATTGAAATCAGTGGAGTTAGTCCTAATTTGTTTTATTGATTTAAATAGATATATTCTAAATCTAGTTGTATGGTACAAATTGATATAGAATTACCATGTTTGTAAAGTCTTACTAATATTACAAAAATTGTACTGAAATGAAGGGTAACAAAAATACTAGTGGATTTAATTAATGTATGAGAATATTATAGCGCATTAAAATATTATTGATTTAAATCAGAGCTTTCCAAACTGTGTGTCGGGACACTTTAGTGTGTAGGCTGCAGTGTCTGGGTGTGTTGTGGCTGCTGCTGCCTCCGAGCCCTGCCAGGATTCCATGCAGGTCCTAGTGCCTGCCTTGTGCCTTGTTGCCTTGCTGCCTCCAAACCTGCTGTGATTCCACGCAGGTCCTAGTGCCAGCCTTGTGTCCTGCTGTAAGTGTGTGTCACGAAATGATGCCCTGCTGTAAGAGTGTGTCGCAAAATGATGCATGTCTAAAAAGTGTGTCACCAACATGAAAAGTTTGGAAGGCTCTGATTTAAATAGTCTATGTTAGAGACAACTCATATTTTTAAAAGATGCAATTTCACTTGAACCATGCTTGTTGCTCCATTTTATCCTTCATACAGATCTTTCATCTGGAAATAGAACTCATTAAAATTCTTCCATGGATCACCTGGAAATCCAGTGATCCTTGTTAACAAATTGGAAAACAGATGGCTATTTATAAATTAGTTATGACCAAGTAGCAGCTCTAGTTCTGAAACCTTTGTACCTTAATTATCTCTTAGAATGTTATTTTCCATCAAAAGTACTTTAGTTTTCTTTCCTTGGTTTTCAGTAAATGAAGAGGAATCATGAACAAAGTAAGCTTGATTTTCTTTTGAATAATTTTACTAATAATTGAGAAAAATTCCAAATACCTAGAAACCAATTAAAACCTATATCTCAGGCACCCAAGTAGTAAAGAATGTTAAGTCAATTGCTGGAATCTAAATGAACAATAATGATTAATCATATAGAAGGGGATTACCTTTTTAGAAGTAAATCCCATAAAGTTAAAATGCATTTATTTCTAGGTACATACATTTAATCTATATTTCCCATAGGTTCTTTGACTTAATACAGGATTCGACTTAATATAGGGAAACAATATTCAGAGGCTGAAAGCTACATTTGTAGTTTACAAGCATTTTTTGAGCATTCTCACACTAAGGCTGTCATGGGAAGTTAGTATGTTCACAGAATGATTCCCATTGGTGGGCAGGCCATTCACAAAATAGTCATTTTTCAGAAGGCAACCAGATGAGGATGCCAACTTACTTGTGTCAACCCCCACCCCCAGGGCATGGTACATTTTCAAATAAAGCACTGGGGAACAGCCCAAAAGGAATCTTGGAAAAAAGCTGCTGCTAAAGATGACAGGAAGCTCTGGCGTGGGCTGGTCCATGAAGTCACAAAGAGTTGGAAGCGACTGAATGAATAAATAACAACAAAAGACTGCCAGTTTCCTATTTATTTATATACTACAAGAATTTGTAAAAATAAATACACAGAGTAGACCATGGGTATCACAGAATATACCCTTGGCTACTTTAGTGCCCAACGGTCTATCCCTGAGTAATCCATATTATGCTTTGTTTCATACAGGAAAGGCCTTTGTAGGAGTGTGTTTCTCTTTTATAGAAAAGTTGAATTGCAGCTAGATAAGTCTTGCTTTAACTCTTCTTCTCCCACCCCACCACACCTACAAACCATCATTCATTGCCCTCCCACACCTTTGTACCTTTGGAAAGCTAATGAGAATTAGGGGTTAATTGACCAGTGAAACCACTTAGAATGCTGACATTTAAAGCATCATTTGCCTCTGAATTACAAACCATCAAAATATCAGGGGAAATTGACACCTGAGATGCCATTTATTTATTCCATTTATATGGCTGCCCACTCATCATCCAACTAATCTTTCTCAAATTCTGGCAGATAGAAGAAGATAATATCTTTCACAGCATTTATGATGGGCATGTAAACTCATACACACCCACGCCCACAACCTCCCATACAAAATTGGTTGACCCTGCTTTCAGTATATTTAATGTGACTGTTCACTGAATAGATTTTACTCTATCCTTCATATAAAGAACTCAGAGCAATGTAATGGTGATTACTGTCCCACTTTAGCCTACAAATTCTGCAAACTAGACTAATTCAAGAGATGCATGCTAACTGGCACAAATTTGCCTTAACAATCCAGATCTAGTAGATCTTAATCTAGATCTAATTTTTACAATGCACTATTGTGTGTACATTGGATACTGTGCATTGGATTTCTATGGATCATTCTATTAGAAGCTAATGCATCTTTCTATGATTGATAGATCTTTTATTTTTTATTTATTTTAAAGAATGCAACATATACTGACACAATCTAATTAGCAAGAGAAGAATGTAAAAATTCCTTTAGGACATCAAACTATTTTTGGGGAGATACTTATGTCTGTCTGTCTGTCTGTCTGTCTCTGTCTGTGTGTAATCATTCATAGGTAAGCCTGAAGCTGCCATATAATAGGTCAAATTATCTACTTCAGGATTGCCTATTCCAGCCTTTAAAAACCTGATGCCTTCCAGGCTTGTTGGACTTTAATTGTCATAATCTTCAACAAGTGGCCAGGAGGGCCTTTGTGCAACTGCATGTTGTGCTCCAGCTACACCCATTCCTGGACCAACATGCCCTTCTCACAGTCACCCATGGCCTAGTTACCTCCTGTTTGGACTATTTGTCAGAGTGCGGACCGTGGGGCGGCCTGCTCCTTTTCCCAAGACACGTTCTATGCAGTAAATAGACACTCAAGCAGAGATTAGATAAAATAGCCTATTTACTTTATATACATACGTAGTACAGAATACATCCACAGCAGTAACAAATGATACAGCGATGAGAAGTTACAGCAAACGAGAAGAAAGAACACCAGACTTCTCTGTATATATACATAAACTGACCAATCACATTATTTATTTATTTTTATTTTATTTATTTATTGGATTTATCACCGCCCAACTCCCCCAAGGGTCACTCTCATTATAGGTCACTCTCATCATCTGCCACACCCAACTAAACAATTAGCACCTGTAGTATGAGTCATACACTGCCACATCATCCCTACAACAATGGCTGCTAATTGGGTGACTTGCAGAATAATTCCCCTCTCACCTAGATATCAAGCCTCTCCAGTATAATTTATCTAACTGTAAATTCCTGGGTATATACAAACCCCAACACTATTGTAATGTGCTGTACATGGGGTTGCCCTTGAAGGGTATCTGGAAGCTGCCGTGGGTTCCGTATCGTGTTTTAATTCTGTAAGCCACATGTATGAGTTGAGCAGCCATACAAATTTGTTTAATAAATAAATAAATAAGACCAAGTCTCCTTAGCATGTTTATTATCCAAACTTTCAAAAAGAGGTTTATTACGTGCTGTGTGATATTTATATCTAAATCTGGAGTAAATGCCACCAACCTGTTTGTGTATTTTCTGCATATTTGGAATTTTGAGAGCATTCTTCTAGGCAGTTCATCAACTAATTGTTGAAGGATGTGACTATTTAGCAACACCAATTTAGCAGATGACAAATCAGAGAGAGTGCTTTTGACTACCTCCTTTAGGATGCTCCCAACCACTACTAATCTATGTACCTTGGGCTTTTTTGGACAATTGAAGACTTTGTTGGTGCAACTATTTACCGTTTCATTTTCTATGGATGCCTATGGGACTTGTACGGGACCAGATGAAGTTTTTAACCAACTTTGGAATTGCAGATCTATAATATTCTACTGAGTTATAATCTGATCTACCCCTAAAAGAACTGTTGAAAGCTATGTTTGAACTAAAGTCTGGTGTTTTAGGAACCCAGGGTAAGAGGCTTTTATACTTCCAAACTGGGCTAGACAAGTCGAGTTTAAAAATATATACATGTGGTCCTCATGTAATGACCAATCATTCAGCAACCATTCAAATTGAATGAGTGGTAGTTACAACCAGTCCTTGTATTTATGGCCAACACACATCCCCGTGGTCACATGATCATGATCTGGGTGCTTGATGCCCTGCTCACAATTATGATGTTGCAGCATTCCACGGTCATGTGATCGCAATTTGCAACCTTCCCTACCAGCTTCTGACGAGAAAAGTCAGTGGGGAAGCTGGCAGGAAGTCACAAGTTGCGGTCACATGAGGTCCTCGCTTAATGACCAACACAGTCCTCAGTTAATGACAGCAACTGGGACTATTGGAACTGCCATCACTAAGCGGCATGGTCACACAGTTTTTTGACTTAAGACCGCCCTACTTAACAAAACAGTTTTCAGTCTCAATTAGTGTTGTTAAGCAAAGACTACCTCTATTATATCTTAAAAGAAAACACCTTTGCTTTTCTGAATTTTTTAACATGTTTATACTATGTATTATT
Organism: Charina bottae; assembly: GCA_023362775.1. Classification (NCBI taxonomy): domain Eukaryota; kingdom Metazoa; phylum Chordata; class Lepidosauria; order Squamata; family Charinaidae; genus Charina; species Charina bottae. The sequence goes on along the minus strand of JALMGJ010000004.1, from coordinate 88,764,832 downwards.
TTTATCTTTTTATTGGTATTGCCAAATAGAATAGAAGATACCAATGAACCATAATAAACATTATTTATCTTTCTTTCTTTTTTGAGCAACAAGAAGGGAGGGCTAAAACTTGGAAAGCGTGCTGGCTGGGGAATCCTGGGAGTTGAAGTCCACACATCTTTAAGTTGTCAAGTTTGAAAAATAGTGCTGTAAAGCAACCATCTCCAAAATAATTTTTAAAGACTTCTCTGCAGAATAAAAACAACTACAAACGAAGGCATACAGGGGAAAAGAAATGAAAATAAAGGGTGGGGGAAACAATATAAAAATGGAGGGAAAGCATAAAAGCTGTTAGCATAAGGCAGAATGTCAAAACAATACAATACAAAGTTCATGGTATATTACAGTCTTCCCACATCTGAACTGAGATACTATAGTTTTTAAATTTCCAGTGACATGAGTAGGCTTTTATCCATGCCACATTTTGCTTGGGTTAGTACTTTCATTATATAAATTCCTGCTACCTGAGGCTTCTGACTACAGCAAACAGAATTTTACTTGATATACAGTAATTTGCATGTGTAATGGCGGCACACTTTTAACATCTCTATATGTATGAGGAAAACCAGGTTGGACTGGTGGTTTGCCGTTGGAAATAGTAGGATTTATGATCTTGAAAGATTTCTCCATTTTTCACATTCCTCAGTGTGGGGAGTGGCATCCTCCAGATACTGCAGAGAGAATGCTACTAAATTGACAAGGATCATCTCTCAGCAATTTCAGCTAATGCTCTAATGAACCCTGCCCTGATATTTCTTAAAAGTTTTCTTCCCTGCAAAAGAGGCTTCTGTTTTCTTGTCTTCTTTTCTAGGTACTTCATATTTTCCTTCTAATTTCCCATGATGCTGTTTTTCAGCCTACCTTATAGTTAGTAATGATAGATGTACTGCTGGTTGTAGGGATTTCTTCTTGTTGTTTTTAATGTTTGACATATTTCCATCATTCAGAAGTCTCTCTACAGTGTTTCAAACCAATAAAGCCCAATTGGGAGAGTTTCTTTCAGAGATCTTCCCTTGGGATTTAATACAAATTTGGAAAGCAGAGGAAGATTGTACAGTGCAAAGCAGGACATTTGCAAACAGTTCTTGATCCACCTGTGACTAAATCTGTGAAAGAACATCATAGCGGGCTCAAGAGAATGTTCTGCTTTGAAACAATTTTAAAACCAATTCCACCCCCCCATAACATTGCTAGAAAAATGGGGCAGGGTTATTTTTTTTTCTAAGCCTACCTTTTAATTGATTTAACTCATCCTAAGTGATGAATGATTGTGATTAAAAAAACCTGAGCACTGTCCATTTAAAAAAAAGTGTTGTTGTTTATTTGTTCAGTCGCTTCTGACTCTTCGTGACTTCATGGACCAGCCCACGCCAGAGCTTCCTGTCGGCCGTCGCCACCCCCAGCTCCCCCATGGTTGAGTCTGTCACCTCCAGAATATCATCCATCCATCTTGCCCTTGATAAGCCCCTCTTCCTTTTGCCTTCCACTTTCCCTAGTATCAGCATCTTCTCCAGGGTATCCTGTCTTCTCATTATGTGGCCAAAGTACTTCAGTTTTGCTTTTAATATCATTCCCTCAAGTGAGCAGTCTGGCTTTATTTCCTGGAGTATGGACTGATTTGATCTTCTTGAAGTCCAAGGCACTCTCAGAATTTTCCTCCAACACCACAGTTCAAAAGCATCTATCTTCCTTCAGCAGCAAATTTTATTTATTTTATCTGAAGAATACAGCTTAAATGCCTCTCCAAAGAAAGAGGAATAATTAAATCAGAATATATTTTTTAAAAATATTAGAATATCTACAATTGCAGTAATTTTTTTCCTTAAATTTCTACTGCAGGAAATAGTGGGCTACTTTTAGGCAACATTTTAATTGGATGTGTTCCCCCCACCCTACTGTCAAAACCTGCTTCATTACCTATGTTTCATACTTTACTTTTTCTTCTTCTTTTACTTTACTACACTTTTTCTTTTCTTTTTTTTCTTTTGTATTTCTATTTCTTTTTCTATTTCTAACTTTTAACTATGTATTGTAAAACTCTAATAAAAATTTATATATATAAAAAAACCTGCTTCGTTTGAAAACAAACATAATGGTTTTAAATGTCATTTTACTGAGGAAGAATCAGAATTAACAGTGAAATCTTATGCATTTCTAATTAGAAGTACATTCTACTAAGCTCCAAATAAATATTGAAGAATTTGCAAATAGGATTAGAAGAACGAATGTTGCCTTTCCACCCAAAAATGTTTCACCTCAGATTACCAGAATGAATTAATTAAAAGTTGCAATAATTAATGGTTAAACTTATTTTTGGTTGTATCATGTTTTCTAGTTAGGGTGACAGTGCAGGACAACAGGGAAACAACACAGCAAGTGTATCATTCTTTTGTGTTAAATAGACGGATACCTTTTAAAGATTATACATCAATTACAATGCTATTAGCAGGGAATGAAAATATCAGAGCTTCATGAGAGAATCACCAAAAAGGTGTAGAAGACATGCCATTTATTGGCTCAGCCATTACCCTACCTTTTAATCCATTTTGCTTTATCATTTTAAGAAGGATACAGTAACATTGCTTGGATAATTGCAAAACTGATGGGAAATTGTAAAGCCTATCATGAAAAAAACATTTTCCAATTTCTAACTAGCTCTAATTCAAGGGACTGAAATCAATAGTAATCAAGTCACTTTACCCTTGCAAGATGGACCATCACCTTGGCTTTTCAGCATTGCTATTAAGAACTATCATCTTTCATAAAGATAATATCTAATATCAGTGGGTGGCTGTGGTTGTTCTGTGGAACTAAACATATCCATGCCACCTAATTGTGTGCATATTTATTTGTCAGCCACACTGAATTCAGCAGGCTTCCATAGGATAGCCAATGCATTGGTAAAATAGAAGTCAAGCTAAATAGGAAAAAAAAGTGTGCGATAATATAGCTGATCTTAAAGTTAGATTACTGAAAGACAAATTTACCAAGGATGGATTTAGAAACAGTAAATACATGTAATATCAGTCTTAGTTTATTGCTTCATCTTGTTAGGAAATAACCATGGATGAGAGTCAGTTTAATAGCTATCACAGAATCATTGAAGGTAAGGATTGGAAAGGACCTTGAATTTATCTATTCCACTAACTGATTCAAGAATGTGCTACTATAGTATCCCCAAGAGATGGCCACCCAAACTCTGTTTAAATACCTCCAATTAAGTCTGTTCCATTGTTGGACAGTTGTTACCATTAGGAATTTTTTTCCTAATGTCCAATAAAATCTGCATCCTTTTAGTTTCAACTTGGAAACAACCTTGAAGAAGTTTGCTCCTCTTCTACAGAACAAGTCTTCAGATATCATGCCTCCCTGCAGACTTTACTTCTCCATCATATATATACCCATCACCTCTAGTCATTCCTCATAAATGTTTTATTCCTGGCCCCTTGTTATCTTGGCTGCACTCCTGTGGATATGCTCTAGTTTGTCAATGTTTTCCTAAAATGCAGCACTCAGAAATTGATGCAATGTTCCACATGTACTGCTGTGTAGTGTGGTCTCCTATCCCCTATTCATGACTTTGAGTTTTACTACCCAGATCTAGAACTTTGAATTTGTCCCTGTTGACATTAATCTTGATGTTTTCTGCCTATTGTACTAGTTTGTCAAGCTATTCTTGAATCTTGATACTATACGCTAAGCCAGTGCTTTCCAAAGTGCCGCTGTTGGTGACACACCAACAGCGGCAGCAGCGGCGGCGGCGGGGGGTGCGCGTGGGAGCGGGGTGTGTATGGCGGTGGCAGCAGCGGCGACAGCCTCTGCTAAAATGCGGAAGCGCTGATGGCGCGCTGCTGCCGCCGCCACCATACACACTGCCGCCGCCACACGCGCCGCCACGCCCCCGCCGTGCACGCCCCCGCGGCCGCTTCTGGGTTTTGTTGCAACACACCAAACTGTGTGTTGCGACACACTAAAGTGTCGTGACACACAGTTTGGAAACCTCTGCACTAAGCATTTGCTATCCCCTTATCACTGTGTTATCTGCAAATTTGATAATCATGTTTTCTAACCTCTCATCCCAGTCATTATACATAGGAGAGAGCCCTTTGGAGTTACACTCATCAGATCCTTTCAGCTTGCTGCAAAGTTATTGGATTATTGCTCATTGAATAACCAGATCTTTATCTATCCCATGATAATATAGTCAGGCCCACATTCTATCATGAAAGACTTCAAATGTTTTGCTAAACTACCACCTTATTCTGGTCAGTTTATCAGAAAAAGAGATCAGGTTGGTTAGACATGATTTAAACTTAATAAACTTCTGCTGCCTGCTGCCAGGCACCCAAATATTTTATAAATGTTCACAAACCAACTGCTTAATAACATGTTATTGAGTATCAAACACCTAGCTTACCAGTCTGTAGGTAGCTAGATCCTCTTTTTTCCACTCTTTTTGAATGTGAGAATAATATTTGCCCTTCTCTGATATATAGTATTTTGTGCAATTTTTTTTTTAGTTTTAGCATCCCTTGCAAGCCTAAATTCCTTTGGGCTTTATCATTTCTCACTTTCTTTCTGGAGATATTAGCTACTTGCTAGTATGCCTCCTTGGTTGTTTCTCCCATTCCTCATTACCATGCATATCCCTTTTAATTCTTAACTTAGTGAAAACTCCATTAGTACCCATAGCAGGTTCCCATGTTGCCCCTCATTTTCATTTCTCATTAAATGGTGTACTTTTATTTCCGGTATCTTATTTTGAAAAATCCCAACCCTTCTTTGCTCCTTTAGATCCCTCATGATTTATGTCCAAAGGAACCTACCTAATACTTCTGTAAGTACAGAGCTCTTAGAGGCAAGTATGCATGTAGGACTGTCTTCCCATTTTTCATGCTATTTTTGAAATTTAATATAGTGTGGCCACTTCATGTCAAGGTTGAGACTGATTTTATATCTTTAAGTAGCTCTTTCTTATAAGTTGGGATCAGATCTAAGAAACCAATCCCCTAATTCAACTTTCTGGATAATGAAACAGTGAATAAGACCATTGAAGGTATTGCAGTCTTAGCTGAGATGGATTTCCATCAGTTGTATGAAGTCTCCCATTATTATTATGTCTTTCTTCCCTGAATGTGTTACAGTCTGGTTCAAGAAGACCTTATCCAGATCATGAGTCTTGCTCGGTGGCCTATAACATGTTCCCCCCATAGTATCAACATTGATTTTTCTCCCTTTTATTCTTACACAAATGCTCTCAACTGGACCTTAGGTTCAAATTCCTGGATCTCAACATATGTGTTCACTACTTTCAAATACTGTACAGTTCCTTCTCCCCTCTTGTCAAGCCTATTCCTGTATATAAATAAAAGCTTCAATCTTTGCCTTCCACTCATGGACTTCCACTAGTACTTCATTCATCTGTTATGGATGGTGAAAATAGTGTGCAACTCAGAGGAGGAGGAGGATTGCACACTTTATTGAAGCAATGATAGTTGGTTCCAGGTTACAGAAATGAGGAACAGAGCACAATAGAAAATAAGGTCTTTTATAGGAATTTTAAAGTGAAATTCTAGAGCTCTGATTTGCTGTTAGGAATTTGGAACCATAGGAAGGAAACTGGAATATTCTTTGTCCATGTAAATGGAGCCATTTTATTGTTCAAGAGAAAGCATGCTTTTTTGAACAGTCAGCGGTGCTGTAAATAGCCATTGTCTCTTGTTAACGAGTGGTGGAACATTGATGGGATTGGGCACATGTCCATAATTGGCTATGAAACATCCACAGTTTCAACTAGTGACTTTGTTGTCTTTCTGCTGATTATGTCTGCCTCAGGCAATTGCATGGACTGAGTCTCCACTGCCTTTTGTTAGTTTCATTCTGTTTGGGTTGGGATCATTAATATTTCTTTATTTTTGGCCAGAAAGACTAAAGCTTACTGGAAAGACACACTAAAGCTGACTTTTCAAAAATAGATCGCAGAAATGCAGCCACAGGACACCATCCAGGAAAACAATTTGCTTATATTATATTGAATTATATCTTATTATATAAGTGTGTGTCTTTTTGTTGGGTTCGTGCCGCTTACCTTGCTGCTGGCCAACATGCTGGACTCCGAGTCAGAAGAGGAGCCAGTCATCAGAAGCAGCAGGCTTGGCACGGAATCGACTGAAGACCTGGAGATGCTGATTGGAGGAGACCCGAAAGGAGGGACACCTCCACCAATAAGCATATGCCAAAGGAGAGCAGAAAGGCGGGCTGAGCAATGCGAGGCTCAATTGGCCCCTGCTCCCCAATGGCACAAAATTCGACTTAAACAGCCAGCACGACGAGCCCTGGTTGCTGGAGACAACCGATCCTACCTGCGACCTGCACACCTAGGAACCAGTGACCCTCCTGCCACATGGACCACCGAAGCCGGGCCTAGCCGAGCCACTTCCGCTGACCCAGTCCCCGTGCCAGACCCTGCCACTGCCAAGGAATCTGAACCAGGGAGTTGCCCCACTTACCTTCTGCCGCCGAGTTCCAAGTCACCTCCTGCTGCCGCGTCTTTGTCTCCTGGGACCTGCGGACCGCCTGACCATGAACGCCACCTGGAGGCTAACCTTCTGCCTGTGGAAGAGACCATGACCGGGGTAAGTGCCGCTGCCTTGCCGACCCGCCTCATGACTGCATGCACCCCGGATCCCCAGCCTATCTCTGAACCCGAGCCGCTCCTGGCCACACCACTACCTTCCAACGTCGCTTCCTGGGGCCCATCCACTAAGGACGTACCCATCCCGCAGCCGTGCCAACCCGACGCCGGTCCCAATTGGGCTGCCTTAGTTGGAGCCCGGGCCACACCAGTTCCAACCAGCCAGGCTTCCTCCACGTCCACTGCTGCCTTACCTGCCACATCTGGACTGCTGCCTGGTGTTGCCTCATCCTCGGAGCCGGTGCCAGCTGGGCCTGTGTCCCCTATGGTCTGCACTGCTGGGCCTGCAGAGTCAACCTGACTTGTTGCTATTCTGCCTACAGGGGAAGAGGGGGACAGTATAGATTGGGCTGCCTGTGTATCTCTGTAAATAAAGTTGTTTTCAGTAACGCTTCTGTGTTGGCCTTAGTCGGAACAGGACAGTTTTTCCCCTTGGATGGAGAAGTTGTGGTCCTATATAAATTGCTGGACTATAACTTCCAACACATCCAGAGTGCATGAGCAATGGATGCTAAGGGTTCTTCTTTACCCATATTAAAAGACCCACAAGTTCCTATCTATGGGTTATTTGGTGTGTTGTCCCAGTGTTTGTACACACATTTCATTGACTTTATCCATTGGCATCCCAGGGTTAGTCACAGGGTGGATGGAGCATCAAATTGCACATGTTTTTGACCCCTCCCATCCAGATACATTATTGTTTTTATCCTCCAATTTTCAAGAACACTGATAAAATGAAACAATAATGAATTAAAGACAGAAATAAAATTGACTACATAAAAATTGATGTAAATATTGATGTCCTTTTGCCATTGGCTGATGAATTCTTCCTTCCCCTTTGCAACCCCTCCACAGACCCCAAAATTCTTACGAAGAGTTGAGAATCCCCCAGTCCCAATAGTTTTAAAGGACAGATAGGAAGCTAAAAAAGAGGGAGAACATATAAGCTAGTAATGATTGTCAAATCTTATAAAAATGTATCGTATCACAAAGTCGCTTTCTGGTTCATTTAAGTCCTCTCTTCTTGTTAGGGTGTTTGTTGTTTATTCGTTCAGTCATCTCCGACTCCTCGTGACCTCATGGACCAGCCCACGCCAGAGCTTCCTGTCAGCCGTCACCATCCCCAGCTCCCCCACAGTCAAGTCCGTCACCTCCAGAATATCATCCATCCATCTTGCCCTCGGTCGGCCCCTCTTCCTTTTGCCTTCCACTTTCCCTAGCATCAGCAGCTTCTCCAGGGTATCCTGTCTTCTCATTATGTGGCAGTTAAAAGGATTAAGATAAAGTCCAATACAGGACAGTGATAATCCAGTTGTAAATTCTTCCGAAAGTTCTTCAATCTCTTAATCCAGAATTGGGAGGGTGGAGGGAGTAAAGCAGATGACATCAGTTTTGGGCAGGCAGCTTTAAAAATGGTTTCTTTGTGGGTTTTTCAAATGAAGCTGCAGTTTAAAGGGGTCCAAAGCCTTCTGGCTGTGCTACTTTAGCTTAAGTCCTGGCTAAAATGCCAAGGAATTAATAAATACCCCAAACCATAGAGCGTTGGCATAGTCTTTTTATAATGTTTTTAATTATATAGTTGTTTTTTCTTACTTTGTGTTTTTCACCTTTAACTTTCTAAAAATCTGTTGAGAAGAGAAGAGAAGAGAAGAGAAGAGAAGAGAAGAGAAGAGAGAACATTAACACATCGCTGACCCAAGCATCACATAACATCAACTTTAAATTCATTCATTCAAAAAAAATAATGCTGCTTTGTGAAAGTAAAAGTGATTCTGTAGCTCAATGGTTCTTTTTAAACTTTATATTAAAATGTATGAGAAGATAAAACTTGTTACTTGAAAAAAAAAAACCTCTTACACTCATGATCATCGAAGCAAGTTTTACATCGAAAGCATGGCATTTTAAAAAGGAGGTATATAGAGATTCTCTAATTTCTGTCAGACCTTTAATGTGCTTTGCATGATAATTTGACCATGGAATGACTTGGCTTCAGGCCCAGAGTAATTATGTTTCTTGTGCTTCTGTCTTAGCTTACTGCCAGTTGTGGCAAAGTAGGCATTTTCTCTCATACAACACTGTTAATGAAAACTGTCAAAGTGTTTCAGGCCTCCTTATTTTGTTATTCTTAAGTTGTCATTGTGCTCAGTTGATTTCTTCAATTCTTTTTTTGCCGGTAAGGAGCAAGAGTAGAAAACATCCCTTGATTTCATTTTTTCATAACAACACAGTAAAGTATTTCAAACTTACAATACTATTTCAGCTTAAAAGTAATCCCTTCTATAACTAAAAAAAGTGGTTAAAGTACAGGCCCAGGCACTTTCCTACACAATGTAAAAGAAGAGAATGTTTTTCTGGATAATCATGAAATTAATTCAGATTTTTAAACCAAGCAAACTGGTGGCCAGTTATTTAATAGAACGTCCATACCATATAAGAATAATTCATATGAAGTCATGACCATGCTTTTGAAGAATTGGGCAGTCCTTTCAATAGCAATTACTAATCCTCCTTGGTTTAAGAGACAGCTATTTTAACATACTGACCCTTGTTCCAAATCAGAAGTTTCCTGCATATTTTCACAGATAAGAATAAATAGTTATTTTTAAAAAATAAGAATTATCATATCTTAAACTTGTGCAGAATTCCTCTTTGTTCAGGTAATACACTTCTCTCCCCCACACACCAAAAAAAATTTTCCTGTTAAAAGTTGCATTTCCTTCATGACAAAGCATATGTACCTTTATCTAAAAAATGGAAGTCTCACTGGGTTCACCTGGTATTACTCTGTGGCACATGTCCTTAGGAAGACCATTGAACACCTTAGTATTTATATGAGAGATTTCCTAAACCGTCAATTTCATATTAATTTTATTAAAAACTCTTATGAGAGCCCTGTGAAGTAGGCTAATTTCATTATCTCCATATAATAGAGTTTTGGGATTGAAAAAGAGTAATAAAATGAAGCAAATCCTGGAGTGTATAGGATTTAGAAGGTCCACTGTACAATTATTATAGGCTGGTGATGTTGATAAGAAGCAGAACCATGGCCCACTTCTTCCCTTCCAATACATCTGGATCCGCCATATATCTCAGCTATCGTGCCTATGACTTCTCTTCTTAGTAGCAGGTAACAGGATCAAACAGCGGCTGCAGTTGTATTGGTTTTGACACAAACACCCGCTTTTGCTTTTGCTAGCTAGCATCTCTTCTCACTCCTTTCCATTCCCAGCTGCCCCATCCTTCTCCAGTAAGCTTTTAGAAGGCTACCAGAATGGAAGCCTGATTCCGGCTTTCTCAGTAGAGCCCTAACCTGACAAAAGATCCTAAAGGAAAAACATGTAACAGAATATATTTGGGATCTAATCTGCACACACACAATAAAAAAAAATCCATAGGAGGTTTGTATTGTATATTTGACTAAATTATGCTTCTGTCAGCCTAACTGACTCTTTTTTATTTTTCCAAAATGACTTCACATTTCTGTGACAAAGGCTTTCCATTTATTTTTCAGTTCTAGTCATGTATAGGTTAGGAGATGGCCATTTCCTGTACTTGCTGGAAGCATTATGGCTTCTCTAGTTGTAAGAGCCTCGCTCTGATTATTTATTTCATAGTACTAAGCATACATGCAAATGAGTCAGGATGACAATCTGTTTGTATATTAAATCTGAATGAAATTAGAGACTATCAGACCAAACAGCTGCACAGGGTAAAGTGACCTCTATAGAATTATTCAGTACAGCTAAATAATAATGTAAAATAGAAGAATGAGGGAAGAAATCATTGGTAGTCAAGGAGCCAGACCAAAAGATGGGTAGAGGTAGCAATAGTTGAGAAAGCTGAATATAGGAAATAACATAATTTGGAGTTAGTTTACAGAGTCAGTTAGGTTGGGCTGAACAGAGTTAGAAAAGAAGGCTGGTGAATACAAGTACAATTACCACCAAACAGCAGATTTGAGGAGTCATGGAAAGGGCAGAAAATTGTTAGACAATTACATAATTATTGTCATACCAACCCCACAGTCAAATGGGCATGCGCCATCATCCTATCTCTCCTCCATTCTAACTCTCAAGTTTTTCTGGGCCTTTACCTTGGCCAGGTTGGATGCACTACCCTCCACAGTTCAGCTATGGTGTTATAGCAATATGGCAACCAATCACTTTAATGTAGCATTTCTCAACCTTGGATGTGCTGGCTGTGGAATTCTGGGAGTTGGTCCACACACCTTAAACTTGTCAACGACAAGAAACACTGCTTTAATGGGAAAAGTTGTTTTGTGTGTTCCTATCATTGATATTAGTCTGAGTTTGGAGAGGGAGGGGAGAGGCATTTCTCTCATCTGTGAACATTATGTGGCAATGGAGTATTTATGCCTGAAACATCTTTGTGTTAGCAATGAGAACTGTCTGATTGCATCTCAAGGTACAGTAGATTTCATGGAAACTGCAAGATGCTATTGCTTCTCTAGACATCTGGAGGAGAGGAAAAAAGCTTTGTTTATGAGAGCAAGCAAATGCCCCTTCGCACAAAGTGCATTTATCAGGCTGTCTCAAGGAGAGAAAACACTGCAGTGCTCATATTCAATCAGACCAGTATCATGAGAGCCACAGGAGGTACAGTAGCTAGAGGCTGAGCATCTGTCATACAGCCAGAGTGCCATTTTTCCTTCCTTTAAAAAATGAAGGAATGTCTATCAATTTGGAAATAATTTGCAGAGAACACAGCTCTTCCTCTCAACAATATATTAATTAATATCCCGCCTTCTGCAGGGTCCGATAATGTGTTTCTGATTTTTATTCAGAAGTCCCTCATGTTCTCATTCCTTATGTGCTGCTCAAAAACACTTTTTTTTAAAAATGAAGCATTCTTCGGGTAATAGTAAGCATTACTTAAAATGTGCTTTCCACGTCGACCACCCCCAAGTGACATTATCTTCTCATCCTCCTCATAATGGGCAGTACTCCAGCAAGGAAAATGGTGCTACGGCATCATTCTCACAGCAGGTTCATTTGGGGAGAGAAGAGAGGCTTATCTGTGTTGTCACCTCAGATAAAAAATGTAATAAGCAAGTAAGTAGGCAGATAATAGCAGTTCTTTCAAAATAAATAAAAACTGAGCAGAAGGGAATACATGGGGAAAATTTGATTTTCACAGATGCATATACATTTTGAAAAATAAATGCATAAAATAATTTGATAATTTTGGCCCACCCACCATCTTTCTGGACAACCTATTTCATGGCATTCTTGTAAGGATATATTTGGAAAAGTTATGTTATGTTTACTATCTTGAACTCCAGGATATATTATTGCAATAAATACATTAATAATTCATTGTTATGAATGTGTTCATATGTATCTGTTTTGTTTTTGTTTTTTTCCCAGTACTGCAGCTAAATTCAGCTGCCAGCCCTCACTGCCTTTATTTAATTTTCTCAAAATGCCCACGCGTTATATTTGGGATGCAATCCAATTCTTCTGCTATTACAGACAATGGAAATAATATCATTTTTATATCTAGAGACAGGATGAGAAATGTAAATTCTTATTCTTTGACACATATGCACTAAGCTATGAAGTGGCTTAACTGGTTTATAGCCTAGCATACTGTGAGAACAAACCACAGTTAATATGACTGAATCCATACAACCACTTACCAAATTAATGTTATTTAAATGAATATATAGTATTGGAGGGGAATAATGATGAAAGCAACAATTGGAATGATATATTTTCTTAAAAAAGGAAAAATCTTGCAACTTTCCATTTACATGCAACACACAAACAGACACACGCATAAGGGGAACTTGATAAAATAATGTTATTTTATATTACTGTGTCATGATTACTGTCTGTCCTCTCTTTTTTCTGGACACATTGGCTGTTGTTTTATACCACCTTACAATGTAATATTCAGCCACAAGGGTGAAATTTACCCATGTCTACTAAATCTCCTTGCCATCTTTCAATATGTGGTTTAAACTCCCTCCTGAATTTCAAGTGTCCGTAGAGATGATTCATACAATATCATCAGTTCTTCCATTTTTTAAAATCTGTGATATCTGTGACATAAGGAAGATTAATTTAAAATTATACATCTTATTTTTCATTCTCTATAGAGCTGTCATGAAGGATTACTTAAAATCATTCCACCAGAAAGTCAAAATGCATAAAACAGCATTAAAAAAAAATCAGCCAGAATGCTAAAACTCATAAAAATATAGCATCAGCATAAATAATGCCCAGTTAGCAACTCTCTAAACAGCTTTGTGAAGTCAAAGTACCCTGGCCAGCCTCCCAAATGCCGTACAAGGACCAGTTTAATATGCTTCTCCAAGCAGAGAATTTCCGAATTAGAAGGCCACAACTGATACAGCGAAGCCACATGCTATTGTATGCACAGAAATGGAGACAGCTAAGCCGTTCAAAAGAATGCCTTTCTTATTTGACTCCCTAAATGGGAAATTCAGGGAGAAGCAGCAGTCCCTGTAGATATCTTGGACACATTCTGATGTATCACAATGGTGAGCACATATTATATTAACAAAGTTTATCAAACCACAGAGAAAATGCCAGTGGATTAAACTGAGATTGGATCCAGGTAGATGGGGAACATCTGCTATCTTCTTAAAAACCTGCTTGTTTTTGTTGTTACTGACATGAGGATACAGTTGACTGTAGTTTTCAAAATTAAACACCTATTTCTGTTATGCATCCCTGGGAAATTTGAGCACTCATGGAGGGTTTCTGAATCATCAATGTCTGGATCTTCTTGGGACATGGAGTATGATTATAAGCTATTATTGTGCTATATGATTATGCCCAATCATATAGTAGTATGCTTATCTTCAAAAGTCAGTCTTAACATTTGATTTCGTTTCTTTTGATTTAAAATGAATGGTTTTGCTGGATCAGATCAAAAGTTTAATTAATTTGTTCCACTTCTTATTTTCAAATGTGGGTGGATACTTCTGAGAAGGCCATAGAGCCTGAAGGCTTAACTGCCATTCAGAAATAGCTGAGTCAGTTTTACATTTGCAGGTATTGAGTTTGGTTTATTACAGACAGAAAACAACATAAGTATCTTTCTGAAGACCCTTAGTACTCCTTGCCATAAACATATGTGTGCAAAAGCTACCTATGGATACTTATCGGCTGCATTACCCAGTGTCCTCAATATATAGTAACAAATACACACAAAAGACAAATGTGCATAAATATTGCTGTATAAATATTGTTAGTGAAAGAAAGAAGAAAGAGAGAGAGGCCGAGAGGGAGAGTAGGCAGGGTAACCCAAACAGCAAAGACAAGGACAAGTTGGAAGGAAAAAGACAAGTATGGATGAAACCAAAATGAGGTAAAAATGAAATATTTTCATTCTACTTCAGGCCTTTCTACTACAGAACATAATGGCTAAGTGCTGTTCAGACAGAAAATATCTTACCAAATCTAGGAATTATATAATACAATCTGCCTAATACATTACTGGAGCATAGTTAGAGAAACAAGTATTAGAGAAACAGTAGGTAATGCACTGAAGTTGCCTGACAGATCACTTAATTTGAATTGGCCCACTATAATGCTCTCTGTACCAGCAGACCAGCCTCATCCAACCAGGACAGCTGTCATTAGCTTAATTTCCTCCCCTCAACCAGATTTCTGGTAGGAATACAACTTTGCATGCATTAGCTTTTTGCACCTATAGACCTATTGACTACTAGGGAAAATAGATGCAAACATAGTTCACAGATGGGGTCTGCACTTTTATCACTCTATCTTTTTAAAGAGGGTGTTTTGTTTTTTTTGTTTGTTGGGTTGAGTTTGTTTTTTGTATATGTCTATTATTTCCTATTAGGCCAGCCTTTCTCTACATGTTTTCCTGGAGGAACCCTTGAAATAACTTTCAGGTCTAAGGAGCCCCTGCATGAAAATTGCAAAAAATATGAAAATTTGACAATATCATTCACTTCAATCCATATTTTACAAAGATTACCACAACAGCAAAGCAGCAGACCAGCAGCTGAGTCACGGTATATAAAAATTCCCACCACTGCAAGTGTTAGCATTGTGCGGCAATCAAAATTTTAAAAAATGTATGTTTTTCATTTTTCAATAGTGGTCGCTCATGAAATCCCTAGCAACTTCCCAGGGAACCCTAGAGTTTCATGGAACTTCAGCTGAGAAAGGCTCAGTTAGACTCAGGGCTTTCATTGCCTTCCTACCCCTCTCAATTCAGTTCCCTTGGCTTACCTTTGTTTTTCTTTCTCACAAGCACCAGCCTCAAAAATATTTCTTATAAAAGTTATACTCCTAACTTCAGTGTTTCTTTCTGTGCATCCTTTCTGCTATATACTGCTACCTGCTACAACAGTAGAAGTAAGGCTACAAGAAAGAAAATACCATCCCATTTTCTGCTATTTATGAAACACAGTTTAAATTCTGTTGCGTAAAGGCCTAGCTCCTCCACTCCCTGAGCCATATTACCAGATTATAACCTCTCCCTGAAATTGGCATAGAAAGTATGCCAGTAGAGTTTATTAAGAACAGATAATAGCAAAGAAAAATATGGGTGGCTGTGGTTGTTGGCTTAAAGAAAAGGTGCATACTTGTACTGCATGCTGGTTTAACTCTAAATCAGCTGAAAAAAATCCTGCCTGAACTGTGACAGTTTGGCAACAGTTTGCAAGGCATTCAGTCTGGACTGCATGATACTATGTTCTCCCATTAGACAATTTCCCTGCTACTGACCCTCCACCTTTCTCTTTCAGGAAAGTGATTGGCAATCCCTTCCCTCCCTTTCTTCATATGGGCAGATCTTCCTGCATATGCATATTTTTATACAGTTATACTTTTTATACTTTTTACTGTTATACTGTTATACTTGTAAATAGTATAAGTATACATTTATACATTTTATGTGGATCCCAGTGAAAAAAGGGGGACTTGCAAAATTAATGTGACATTAAAGACCAGCTACTATTTGATTAAATGATCTTTAAAAACTCAAATAAAAGAAAAACAAAACTGTTAATGACTTTCGATAGACTCTAAAAAGGCATTTGACTTACTTCTCCATAGTTGGATTAAAAAATGTCTGGAAATTTTTAGAATAAGCAGAAACTTGAGAAGGTTCCTGGAAATGTCAATGTCTTCATGAAAAAACAGCCTTATGGTAAATGAGGAAGACTTGGGAATTTAACATAAAACAAGGCACATTCCAAGGAGACTTATTGTCGCCGTTGCCCTTTGCATTGGCAACGATTCATTCTAAAGTATCCTGAACAAAATCAGTTGTGGGTAGCAAGTCACAAAAAAAAACTGAAAATAATCTACGTGCTTTATGTTGGCAAATACAGGAAGCAACAAGGTTTTTCAGAATTGGTTTGCCCTTGCCTCCTTCCTAGGACTGAAAGAGAGTGACTGGCCCAAGGTCACCCAACTCGCTTCGTGCCTAAGGTGGGATTAAACTCATGGTCTCCCAGTTTCTAGCCTGGTGCCTTAACCTCTACAAGGATAATTGTATTTTAGCCAGTTTGGACTAGTGGTTAAGGTGCTGGGCTAGAAACCAGGACACTGTGAGTTCTAGTCCTGCCTTAGGCATGAAAGCCGGCTGGGTGACCTTGGGCCAGTCGCTCTCTCTCAGCCCAACTCACCTCACAGGGTTGTTGTTGTGGGGAAAATAGGAAGAAGGAGTAATAGGTATGTTCCCCGCCTTGAGTTATTTATAAAAATAATAAAGGCGGGATAAGAATTAAATAAATAAATAAAATAATTGACTGGACCCAAGCCAAACTGATCTTGATCAGAAAATGAGTAAAGTAATAACCATACATCATGCACTTCACAGATTACACATACTCAGAAATACAATGCAAAAAATATTGAAGTGCAGAAATACAGGTAGTAGAGGACTATTGCAAATAAAATAACTGTGGATTTTTTTTAAAAAAAAAGAGTCTGAATGATTACATCAGAAGAAGTAAAGAGGCTATATTTATGGAAATTTGCAATGAAAAGTTCCTGAAAACAACAGAAACTAAATTGGATATAAGAATTAAATAATTCAAAG
This sequence comes from Charina bottae, assembly GCA_023362775.1. Taxonomy (NCBI): domain Eukaryota; kingdom Metazoa; phylum Chordata; class Lepidosauria; order Squamata; family Charinaidae; genus Charina; species Charina bottae. The sequence continues at coordinate 88,748,028 of JALMGJ010000004.1, read as the reverse complement.
TTGGATTAACATGTGATAGTGCAAACCAATTCACAGCCAGTTTATGGATGACACTGAAGGAAAAGCAGATCGAAATACTGTATAACATAGTACTGGTTGAACTTTGAAACACAGAAGAAAAGAAATGGAGGGAACAATCATGGGAACTCAAGAACAAACCCTGCAAGCCAATAAAGCCAAACTGTGCATATTTCCAACACTGCCAAATGCTGATTATGTAAAATTAAGGATGAAACTGTAAGTGATCTTATTAGTGGCTGTATTAAAATTGTTCAAGTAGAGTATAAGCAACACCATGATTGGCTTATACGATGGATAGAATTGTCCGTTGGAATCTTTGCAGAAGATTCAGGTTTACTCTTTACAAAAACCATTGGGACCATGTGTCTGAAAAAGTTTTCCAAAACAAGATCAAAATTTTGTGAGATTTCAAAATTCAACCTGATAGACATTTAGTACATAGTACACCAGACATAGTTATAGAAAATAAGGATGCATGGTTCACTGATGTGGAAATACCTGGAGACAGTTGAATTGATACCAAACAGCTGGAGAAAATGAAAAGATTAAAATGGAAAGATATATATTGTGACTTACAAATTAAGGTCAAAAGATGATGGAGGAATAGATGGATTGTCATACAGATTGAAATTGGGTTATCTTGGTCAATACCAAAAGGATTAAGAAATCTTAAACTTACTAGACTTGACATTACTAATTTTGCAAAAGAACTACCCTACTTGGAAGGGCATATGTTTTACAGAAACACTTCCATGGCTCATGAAAATAAATGTTTATGTTTTCATATTCATCACTTGGTAATGACAAAAATACAGGGCAAATCCAGGTGCATGAGGAAAGATCAAGCAAGCCAGGGCAGTGGCAGTTTGACACACCACAATTTACCACCTTTCCCCATCTGTAGTGAACACCTGCATCTACACTTCTCAGCTTCTTCAAACTTGACAAAGAAATATCATGTACTTGATTGCTCAAAAAGGGCAACAGCTGCTGCAAAACAAGAGCTTGGGCTCCAGTAGGGAAGTCCCCCATCTGTTCTTCCCCAGTTCTCAACCAAAGTAACAAAGAGAATCAGAAAGTTAGCATAACCAAAAGACAAAAAACAATATTTAGTGGCACATTGAAAGACCTTGCTTTTATTGATTTACCCATAATAGTGATACTGTATATTGCTTTTACATGATAAAAATAAGATTTTTAAAACTCAAACATTTGCTCTTTATTTGTTGCCATTACAACCTGCCTAATTAGTATGAGAAAAAGGTAAATCCATTTTATTCTTATAACAATTGTAAAATGTAGCTGAAAGAGAGTATTCAGAAAACATCCAGTGAGCTTCATGGGTGAGTAGGGATTTTAAATTAGATTAAAGACAGTGGAGAATTTTGTTTGCATTTCAATGTGAATCAATTCAATTTTTACAAAAGAATGTACAGACAGTTTTAGCTAAATTTATTGAAAAAAATCATACATGTATATGAGGCGATATGTATACAAAGACACCTCATTTAAAAAAAATTAAAGAAACCCTTAAACTAATATGAAAATTGAACAAATCTTATTTAATGGTGGAAAGCTGAAAAACTGAGTGAAACTAAAAGATATAGCCCTGCAATAATAATGCATGTATAATAAATGTCATGAGTAGAGAAATGTATTTCCTAACCTTTTATAATTTGTGGTAGGGGTTGTTCCTGGGAGGAATAAACAAAGAATGCCAGGAATGTATGCCAAGAGTATATAATCCCAGCAGGATCATCCAAGGTGTGAAGATCATCCCGGATGTCTAGCTAAAGGCACCTATACTGGGCAGCAGTGATATAGAAAGATGCTGGAGGCAAATTATCACTTTACTGACAATGGCAAAGGCATAATTTCATATGCAATGGTAACCATTCCTGAATTTAACCAAAAACCCACATGGGTAAACAATATAAAGTGATTGACAGTATAAATAAAGTAGGGGCGCGGTAGCTCAGCGGGTTAAACCACTGAGCTGTTAGACTGCCGACCATAAGGTCGGCGGTTCGAATCCGCGTGGCGAGGTGAGCTCTCGCCACTTGCCCCAGCTCCTGTCAACCCAACAGTTCGAAAGCTAAGGCAAGTAGATAAATGGGTACCACTTACGTGGAAAAATTTGCTGGCGTCCTTTCGGAGGGTCGCCCTCGGACCAAAGAAGACCTGGTGAACCCCGTGGATAGCGGCGGAGGATGGTGGATCCCGAATGACAACTTCCAGGACGTCATCAGCCGGCTCGGAAGCGAGGGATTCTGGGGCATGTAGTCCGATACCTGCGGAAGAAGAGCCGGTTCCCTCACCCCCTCCCTAATGAGCGGTTAAACATTGTTAATATACATGCTGTATAATATGTATGAATTTCAATGATTGTAAGCCGCCTAGAGCCCTCCGTCTAGGAAGGGGATAGGTGGGGTATAAATACGTAAATAAATAAATAAATAAATATGGCTGTTGTGGGTCTTCCGGGCTGTGTGGCCGTGTTCTGGAAGTTGTGGTTCCTAACATTTCGCCAGCATCTGTGGCCAGCATCTTCAGAGGGCAGGAGTGCTCCTGCCCTCTGAAGATGCTGGCCACAGATGCTGGCGAAACGTTAGGAACCACAACTTCCAGAACACGGCCACACAGCCCGGAAGACCCACAACAGCCATTGAACTCCGGCCGTGAAAGCCTTCGACAATACAAATAAATAAATAAATAAATAAATGCCAGTTGATCCTAGGATAGTTGGCACTTGTCAACTGAGGAAAAGCAGAGGGTCTTTTAGAGTACTAATAGCATTGATGATGTGGCTAAATCAAAACCTTCAGGATGTCTAGTTGCTAATGTTGCCATTCAGGAAAAGAAAATCCAAAGCTTCAAAAACAGAATTACATTGGGAACTTGGAACATAAGGAGCATACACATGAGAAAGTTCAGTACAGTGAAAGATGAAAATGAATACATTATACACTTACATCTTAGGCATCAGGAAATTGAAATGATCTGAAATTGGACATTTTGAGTCAGAAGCATATGCAATTTATTACCCAGGATACGAAAAACAAAGAAGGAACAACATTGCTTTCATGGTCCAGAAGAACATAGTAAGGACAGTACTTGGTACAACACAGTCAAAGACCAAATAACATTAATTACACTTTGTAGGCAATCCTTTCATATGACAATTATCCAAGTTTATATTGCAACAACTGATGCAGAAGAGGAGGTTAACAAGTTTTATGGTCAGGTTAAATCTGAAATCTATAGAAAAGGTAAACATTATGCACTGTTTGTGGTTGGAGATTGAATTGCCAAAGTTAGAAATATAATGCAGGGAAATGGGGCTGGACCAAATGCCTAAGAAACCAAAATGAAGGAAAACAATTTATCAATTTCTGCCTACTCAATGATCCAGGCCTAGCTATTTAGAGAAGTCTACATTGCTGGGAAAGGTGGAAGGAAACAGAAAAAGAGGAGCAAGATGGATGGACTCAGTTACAATGGCAATGGGTGCACTTTTGAATATCTAAGGACCAAGACAGGGACACATTGTGGAGAAAATCTGTGTGGTCACTAAGAGTTGACACTGAGTTGATGACTTGACTCTCATTTTATTCTCATCCATCCATTCATGTAATTTAACAAAGTACCCCCACCCCCCAACCCCTTGGATAACATTGATTGAGAATGATGCACAGTTTTTTCCCCAAAATTTATTTCTGATTCTGCCACCAACATATACTGCAGTGTAATAAGCAATTACCACCAATTCTGATACCACGGATACCTATTTTTATATACAAGCACAACAACAGGATGACTCGAATTCATATTTTCTGTTATACATAGTAGCCCTTTCGTTCATATTTATTTATTATTTATATTTATTTATTTATTTATTTATTTGTCATATTTATTTACTGCCCATCCCATGTACGACTCTGGGCAGTTTACAGACAATAAAATAGCGTCAATAATACAGAATAAATATGAGTATAGATCTATATAATTATAAATATAAATACATCTCCCCCTCACTTTTCTGCATGCATTCATTAACTCCAATTCATTAAAACAGACTATCTTTATACAAATGTGTTTCATTCTTCCCCTTTCCTTTGTTTCTCTCTATTTCATTTCATTTGTTAATTTATGTTTTATAGCATTTTCTTCTCTTACCCTGTAATGGTATGTTGGAATGACTTTAGGAGCCGGGAGGGAGAGCCGCAGACTGGACTACTGGCATGTAAAAGATATCTCAGCCCACAGAAGGAGGGGAAAATTTCAGAAGGGGCCCTCCCTAGTTTTTTAGAGAGTAAAAGGAAAGGAGGGGAGAAATGCTTTCAGTTTTGCAAGATTCTGTTAATATAACCTTACAATAAAGATACAGCTAGTACTCCTGGTTGTGCTTTTTGTCTGGATTACCTCACAGGTAATCCAGACAAAAGTTCCATATGACATGGTCATCATTCATATGTCATGGTCATCATCAAAGAGGCCCATAAATATGGACCTCTGATGGCTTTGGTCAGTTGAGGCTTTTGCATGATGCTTTTTAATAAGATATGATAAAGAGTAAGCTATCATCCTTAGAATAGGCTACCACCCATGCTACATGCAGCATTTCTTGCTTACAGTAAGGAGCGTACCAGTCAATTTGGGCACATTTGCCACAAGACTAATAAAACCCAATTTTACCCCCAATATTCTCATACAAGCTATAATCTCTATTCCAGAGACCGCCATGTAAGGCAACTTGTTGTTTATATATCCCAACAACTAGAAGATTATATGCGGTATAATAACAAACAGCAGGATACAAGAAAAAACATATGTGAATATATGTGAACACAACTACCAGGAATTGTCTGTAGCTTGAATCATGTCAACTGGATTTCTATTTTCTCAGTGGAAACATTTCGCTCCTTATCCAAGGAGCTTCTTCAGTCTGAGCAAAGTTACATTTTAGACAGAGAAGATAGGTGGTTTGAGAGAGGGGTCAAGGAATCCATTTATGCCAACTTGGAAAATCCTTCCTTGAATAGAGGTGGGGGCCTCAGGCACAATCTTTCCCCTATTTTCCTTCCTGCTTTGTCTTCTGTGCCTAGGAAGATTAAGACCATTTCGCAAGCTCAACAGCAGCATGGTAATCTTAACGATCCTCCTTTAGATGATAAAGGGACTTAGAAATAACATCTCAAAATAACCATGACCTAGCCCCAGGTGCAAGGTCACACAGCCACCTAGAAACATATTTAAGGATTCTGTTACTAACTTTGCTCAGACTGAAGAAGCTCCTTGGATAAGGAGCGAAACATTTCCACTGAGAAAATAGAAATCCAGTTGACATGATTCAAGCTACAGACAATTCCACCTGGATGACTGAGAACCTTCATAGACAACTACCAGGAATCTATCATATTCCTAGGGAGGCTGCATTCTATCTATTATTTATAATATAATATATTTACAGTCCAGTGCACTTGCAATACAGAATTTTTAATACAGTAGCACAAAAATAACAGAATCAAGAAAGTCCATTAGAATTGAATATCCAATAAAATGCTTTTGACTGTTCTGATATAATTTCCTACTTGAGAGAGAAAGAGAGAGAGAAAAGGGTTTTGAATTAAATGCTGATGCCACTGACCACAACTCCCCCCCCATCTCTCTCTTTCTCTCCCTCTCTCTCTCTCATTACATTTTTAAAGTACTATTTGTAATTTTGATTCTTCTGACAGTCAATTCGGAGAGAAGAGAGTTGCCTGACCTTTCAATACTTCAGAGTATTAAGGCTACCAAAAACAATCCTGCTTCTTTTTTTAAAAAAGAGCAACAGTTTTTAAATTATAGTTGCTTTGAAATCTGTTGCTCTTTTTTAAAAAAAATCAAGCCAGCCAAGACACAGAAGGAATGTACTTCAAACAATTTGTTATTACCATTGCAGCATAACATTTTAGAATCAGAGAATATTATTCCACTTACTCATGATTCCCAATACATTTTCTTCTAATTAGCTATTTTTTACATATATAAGGGATTTAAAGAAGATTTATAACAATGTTTTCATTTTTACTATATAACCAGTTATTATGTAACTGGAGGCATCTGAAGACAAATCCTGAAGCTCTGTTGACTGTACAGTTAGCATCATTGTCAAAATTGTTAATTGTGAGAGCTAAACATGTTGGTGTTAATTTACACATCAAGTTCAAAAATTATCTCATTAAAATCACAATTCTTACCATTCAAGTTCTTAAATTAACAGGGAAAAGAACACATAATTAAAATATATTCTGGTCTGATGCTGAGTGAATCTGGGTGTGCGTGTGCATGTGTGCGCGTGTGTGTGTGTTGGTTCTCTAGAGCAGTCCAGTTCTAGTTGTATAATTTAAATACTAGAAAAGACTTGGCACCTTTTGTAGAACCAGCCACAGTTGTCTTTGCCAGAACAGTCTTTTTCCTGTAATATTTATAGATTAGACTGAGATATTCGACAATATTAGCCAATGTACATAAAGGGTGCAATGTATATAAACATTTAAGTGTACTGAAATAGTTATTATGCTGATATGTAGATATAACAGTCTCAGATGCTAGAGATCCTTATCTAGATGCTATTTGTCATACCAAATTCTGCCCCACCCATTCACATTTTGGAAGGGCAAGAAAAATAAAATCTATCAGCCTTCAGAAATTTCTTGCCAGGATCCTTTTAATAGTAGTTATCACACTGACATTTATGTGACCACAAAGACGTAAATGTCATCTCTCCAGTGAAATAAATGTAATTGCACTGGGTGGAATCTAAAGAGTCTCTATGATATTCCAAAATAGCCACCCCAAAATTGTACCCAAAGATTAGAGAATTATCTGGAGAAAAATGATTTGAAACAAGGGCTTCCATAAAGCTTAATCAGCAAGGCATTGGCTACAAAATTACTTCCCACATTGTTGTGGTTATTTTGTTATTATTATTTCCAGCTATTGCAATGCTGTGCTACAAAAGCAAGTTTCTTGTAATTTTATCTTGCTTTTAGTTTTAATCTACTATTATGTCAATATCCAGTATTAAATTCCCTCTGAAGTAATCATAGATTAATTTTTTTCATCTGATATTGAAGGCTTTAAAGCAATCTCCCATGTATATTCTAATGTTTCAAAAATAAATAGTTCTGTTTTATTTATTTTACAAAAAGCTTTCAGCTCCAAACATACATTTGCTGTTTTTGCACAATGCAAATTACTCTACCATGCAATTACGAAAGGTACAGAACTTTTATTCCTATTTATTCTCCTTCATTTATTGCCCCTGGATTACAAAGAAAATAAATCAGGTGGTTCACATGAGAACTTTAAATGAAAGTCACTGCCTGCTAGTCCGGAATACAATATTCTGTAAACTTGCTAAATTCTGTTCAAAGGGTATCCTATCAATAAGTTTTTATTTATTTTATTTGAAAACACAGAAATACCGGACAACACCAACAGCCACTATGTTAGACTATACGGGGAAGCCATTGAAATACATAAACACCAACACAGTTTCAATAAAAAAAGAAGAAAACTTAAAGATCAGCAAAACCTGGCTGCCAGTCCTGAAAAACACAGCTTGCAAAAGGTCAATGAACTCGACTCAACCACAGAAATATACAAACAGCTCAAACAATAGATGTGCTAATCCCACACATGACAACACCACACCCCCTAATCACCACAATAAACCCTCTCCTAATCTCTTGTAAATGACCTACAGAAGACACACACCCTCTCAGCAGTTATAAACACCAGCAGGAACACACACCCTCCACTTGGGCACAGACAGAATCTTCTAGCTGTGCTCCTATCCTCTGAAGATGCCAGCCACAGCGACTGGCGAAACGTTAGGAACCAAAACTGCCAGAACACGGCCACACAGCCCGGAAAACCCACAACAACCATTATTAAAACCTGTTACAGCCCATCTATACTTTTTGTAAAATACTTATTTTCATTTGTGTACATATTAACAAAGGAAGACGAAGACAAAAATCACGGGATCAGCCACAATTCATATATCTCATTGTTGACAGAATACAGAGGAGGCTAATCTTTTTAATCTCCACACCAAGCATATTATGGACACTGACTGTGCATTCTCTTGATTGTGTAAGCTATTAGTTGTCCCAGAAAGGAAAGAGCTAGCCGTGCCAAGGGTTTTCCATAGGAGCAAAGAGAGACAGAATAGATATCCTTAATGTGTTTCTAATCCAGATCAAGTATTCCTTCATATTTTATTCCATGTTTAATATTAAAGGGATATGTAAATGTAAATATGTTAACAATTTTCTGTTGCAGTCTTCTGGTGAAAAAAAGTATATGCAATATATACTGTGTGTGTGTGTGTTTGTGTGCGTATAAAAGTAAAGGTTTTCCCCTGCACAGTCGTGTCTGACTCTAGGGGCCGGTGCTCATCTCCGTTTCTTAGCTGAAGAACCAGCGCTGTCCGAAGATGCTTCCGTGGTCATGTGGCCAGCATGATGCGTGGAACGCTGTTACCATCCCACCGAAGTGGTACCTATTTATCTACTTGCATTTTGCATGATTCCGCATTGCTAGGTTGGCAAGAGCTGGGGCAAGTGCGGGAGCTTACTCCATCATGTGGCGCTTGAGTCTCGAACCGCCGACCTTCCGATCAACAAGCCTGGTGTCTTAACCGCTGATACACACATAAAACATGTAATCATTAACATGCTAGGTAAATTGCATATGTTTGTCTGAAAGTAGGACCTAGGATCTGTTTGGTTTCAGGTACTATACAAATCCAAGGAAGAGAGAAAGAGAGAGACAAGATTATAGGGAAATTCTAGCTATTGCATACAGAATCCTGCATATAAAGCAATTGCTCAAGGAAGAGGAATGACCAGGGCCGCAACTGGGGGGGGGGGGGGCAGCAGGGCATGTGCCCCAGGTGCCATGCTGTGGGGTGCCAAAATGACACCTGGGGGTGCCAAAATGACAAAATAACCCGTGGGGGGGCATGGAATCCATGTTTGCCCTGGGTGACACAGACCCTAGTTCCATCCCTGGGAATGAGCATTTAGAGATCATTTGGTGCATTCTTTTCTCCAACTGCTTTGTACTTGGAGACCAACTTGTACTCTGATCCTCAAGTCAGAATATGATATGTTTCACAAATATGTACTGCACATGAATTTTGAGCTTATTGGAAGTATTGAATTTATTTATTGTAAAAATGTCAGAATCTTCAGAATGTCATTAACTTTAGAATCTTATAACTTCATGGATGGGCAGATAATTGAACCCAAATTTTCCAAGAGCAGAACTTTTGGTACAAAACTTTCCCCCTGCTCTAACTGAGCAGGAAAATTCAAGAATAGAAGACAGATTATGCAAACTCCCATACTAATTTATTCATTAATTTTATTATATGGATTACATTCAAGCAGTGTGTGATGATTCCTGGTAAAAGAAACGGATATTTCTGTGATTGAGCTATTCCTAACTATTTTTATTTAATTTATTTTCCTAGATTTATAATTGAAATTATTAATTTGTATCACTTTTGCTTTGTATTGGTTGCACAAAACAAAAAGGACAAAAATATGGAAAATGCCAAAGTGACTTTGATAAGAAATGGATAGATTTTTCCCTATATCTCAATATGCTTTCATCATCAGAAAATAGAAAGTGATATATTATTAACCTTAATTTTAAAAAAATATTATTTTGTTGAATGAGTAATTTTAAATATGAGAAAAGTAAATATACACTGCTCAAAAAAATAAAGGGAACACTGAAACAACACAATGTAAGTCCAAGTCAATCACACTTCTGTGAAATCAAACTGTCCACTTAGGTAGAAACACTGATTGACAATCAATTTCACATGCTGTTGTGCACATGAAATAGACAACAGGCGGAAAGCATAGGCAGTTAGCAAGACATCCCCAATAAAGGAGTGGATCTGCAGGTGGTGACCACAGACCACTTCTCAGTTTCTATGCTTTCTGGCTGATGGTTTGGTCACTTTTAAATGCTGGCGGTGCTTCCACTCTAGTGGTAGCATGAGACGGAGTCTACAACCCACACAAGTGGCTCAGGTAGTGCAGCTCATCCAGGATGGCACATCAATGCGAGCTGTGGCAAGAAGGTTTGCTGTGTCTGTCAGCGTAGTGTCCAGAGCATGGAGGTGCTACCAGGAGACAGGTCAGTACATCAGGAGACGTGGAGGAGGCCGTAGGAGGGCAACAACCCAGCAGCAGGACCACTACCTCCACCTTGTGCAAGGAGGGACAGGAGGAGCACTGCCAGAGCCCTGCAAAATGACCTCCAGTGGGCCACAAATGTGCGTGTGGCTGCTCAAATGGTCAGAAACAGACTCCATGAGGGTGGTATGAGGGCCCGACGTCCACAGGTGGGGGTTGTGCTTACAGCCCAACACCGTGCAGGACGTTTGGCATTTGCCAGAGAACACAAGATTGGCAACTTTGCCACTGGCGCCCTGTGCTCTTCACAGATGAAAGCAGGTTCACACGGAGCACATGTGACAGACGTGACAGGGTCTGGAGACGCCGTGGAGAACGTTCTGCTGCCTGCAACATCCTCCAGCATGACTGGTTTGGCAGTGGGTCAGTAATGGTGTGGGGTGGCATTTCTTTAGGGGGCTGCACAGCCCTCCATGTGCTCGCCAGAGGTAGCCTGACTGCCATTAGGTACCGAGATGAGATCCTCAGACCCCTTGTGAGACCATATGCTGGTGCGGTTGGCCCTGGGTTCCTCCTAATGCAAGACAATGCTAGACCTCATGTGGCTGGAGTGTGCCAGCAGTTCCTGCAAGACGAAGGCATTGATGCTATGGACTGGCCCGCCCGTTCCCCAGACCTGAATCCAATTGAGCACATCTGGGACATCATGTCTCGCTCCATCCACCAACGCCACGTTGCACCACAGACTGTCCAGGAGTTGGGGGATGCTTTAGTCCAGGTGTGGGAGGAGATCCCTCAGGAGACCATCCGCCACCTCATCAGGAGCATGCCCAGACATTGTAGGGAGGTCATACAGGCACGTGGAGGCCACACACACTACTGAGCCTCATTTTGACTTGTTTTAAGGACATTACATCAACCTTGGATCAGCCTGTAGTGTTCTTTTCCACTTTAATTTTTGAGTGTAACTCCACATCCAGACCTCCAGGGGTTGCTTACATTTGATTTCCATTGCTTTTTGTGTGATTTTGTTGTCAGCACATTCAACTATGTAATGAACAAAGTAATTAATACGAATATTTCATTCATTCAGATCTAGGATGTCTTATTTCAGTGTTCCCTTTATTTTTTTGAGCAGCTTATTATCAGCAGTAAATATGTTAGGCCGAGATAATTTTGCATTTAAATAAATACTAATACTGAGATAATTTTTTCTTTAAAAAATGCTAACATTAGTTATATAGTATGGCAGCATGATTTTTACTCTTGAAATAGTATGATAAAGTTTTCAGAGACAGTGAAAAAAATGCAGATGTTTCATCCTATTTGATATAAATGCATGATTTATCGGTGTCATATTAGGGGGGAATCTTGCAACCATCATAAACACCACAGAGTGGCACTTTGCAACTGACCTCTGTGGACATAGACTCAGAATATAGCTAATTAAAATTGCCATATCCTCAGGGCTATTGGACGTCTTTTTGGAAATTACTAGATCACTTATGTGAAAAGGGAATTGCAAGGTATTTTTTTTATTCCATAAGCTTTCATAAAATGCTTCCAATATGATGCCATCACGGCTCATTCCCATGGGATCTCAGAGAACTCTCTTTTTCTGTATCAAAAAGAAAGAAGCAACAGCATTCAAGGACTGCTTAACATCTGTATATCTACCTGCTGTAAAATAGGTATTTGATCCAGGCCCTGAAAAAAGAGAGAAACCCCTTAGATTACCCTTTCCTGGCCTTCATATGTGTTCAATCAACTGCAATTAGCCATGCTGGCTGAAGAAACATAAGTGACCTATTCAGTGGAGAGTAGGGTGCAGGAGACATCTGAGCTAACAAATGGGGCTTGACTCAGATCTTAGTTGTATCAGATCCACTATTGATATACTGTATAATTGATAGACATCTCCATCTGTCTGTCATTAAGGTAAAGGTAAAGGTTCCCCCGGCACATTTGTGCAGTCGTGTCCGACTCTAGGGGCCGGTGCTCATCTCCGTTTGTTAGCCGAAGAGCCAGCGTTGTCCGAAGACGCTTCCACGGTCATGTGGCCGGCATGACGCACGCGGAACGCTGTTACCTACCCACCGAAGTGGTACCTATTCATCTACTTGCATTTGCATGCTTTCGAATTGCTAGGTTGGCAAGAGCTGGGGCGAGTGCAGGAGCTCACTCCACCACACGGGACTAGGGATTCGAACCTCCAAACTTGCGATTTTCAGATCGACAAGCCTGGTGTCTTACCTGCTGAGCCACCACGCCCCTCTGTCTGTCATTATCGCACACTTATTCCTGGTATTGCCTTGCTTGCTACAGGAAGAAGATAGAGTGCTGGATCTGACACTGCAGAGCCTGCAGGTATTTCATAATAATGCAGAGTTGCAGCAAGGCGACTCAGCTAGACTTGGAGAAGAACTGCCTCTGGCTGCCAGGCAGGTGCTTACATGCCAGCGACTCCACTAGTGTGGTAGAAAGGGAATTGTAATTGGCTCAGCTACATTATTTGCAACAGCACCCTATCAGCAGCATAAACCTCTCTTCTGTATACATCAGATTTCATACAGATTTCTTTTCTTCTGCTTTCAGATTGAAATGATGAAATGACAAGAAGAGGTATAAAAATAAATACGTGTTGTCATTTCATAAAACCCCAAAAAATGAACACGTAAAATGTACTGAGATAGTTTAACAAGGCTGTAACTCGGAAAGCAGTTTTCTGTTCAGGATTATAGTCTAAAAATGGGATATATTTTGCTGATGGCATACTTACAAGTACTTTACTGAACAAATGCCCTGTACTTCATACAGTATATATTTCCAATTAATTTTATTCTTTGGGTTGGCAACATAGCTATTTGACAATAATGCTGCATGATTAAGAATAATTAGTATTATATTTTTGGAGGACTAAAATAAAGGAAAGATCCAATGGCATTTATATTGGTAAAATCCCTTTGGGGTTAGTAATATACAGTAACTATTGGCCTGTGTTGGAAAAGGGCAAGTCAGCCTTTCTGGAACAAATTATTAAAATATGAAGTTGCAGAAATCACTCTCCCCAAATTTTGATTTCAGCCTCCTTAAGGAAAGTACAGTATAAAGTATATAATATAAAGCTTCAGTTTTATATTTAGAGATCTAAAACTTGGAATTTTGTTGTTGTTGTTGTTGTTCAGTCGTTTAGTCGTCTCCGACTCTTTGTGACCTCATGGACCATAGCACGCCAGACCTTCCTGTCCTCCACTGTCTCTCGGAGTTTACTCAAATTCATGTTCATTACATCGGTGATGCTATCTAACCATCTCATCCTCTGCCGTCCCCTTCTCCTTTTGCCTTCAGTCTTTCCCAGCATCAGGGTCTTTTCCAGTGAGTCCTCTCTTCGCATTAGGTGGCCAAAGTATTTGAGCTTCAGCTTCAGCATCTGTCCTTCCAATGAGCAGTCAGGGTTGATTTCCTTTAGGATTGACTGGTTTGACCTCCTTGCAGTCCAAGGGACTCTCAAGAGTCTTCTCCAGCACCACAGTTCGAAAGCATCAATTCTTCGGCGCTCAGCCTTCCTTATGGTCCAACTCTCGCAGCCATACATTACTACTGGAAAAACCATAGCTTTAACTATATGGACCTTTGTCGGCAAGGTGATGTCTCTGCTTTTTAATATGCTGTCTAGGTTTGCCATAGCTTTCCTCCCAAGGAGCAAGCATCTTTTAATTTCATGGCTGCAGTCATCGTCTGCGGTGGTCTTGGAGCCCAAGAAAATAAAATCTGTCACTGCTTCCATTTCTTCCCCTTCCATTTGCCAGGAAGTGATGGGACCAGATGCCATGATCTGGGTTTTTTTAATGTTGAATTTCAAGCCAGCTTTTGCACTCTCCTCTTTCACCCTCATCAAGAGGCTCTTTAGTTCCTCTTCACTTTCTGCCATTAGGGTGGTATCGTCTGCATATCTGAGGTTGTTGATATTTCTCCCGGCAATCTTAACTCCGGCTTGTGATTCATCCAGCCCGGCATTTCTCATGATGTACTCTGCATATAAGTTAAATAAGCAGGGTGATAATATACAGCCTTGTCGTACTCCTTTCCCAATTTTGAACCAATCGGTTGTTCCATGTCCGGTTCTAACTGTTGCTTCTTGACCCGCATACAGGTTTCTCAGGAGACAGGTAAGGTGGTCTGGTACTCCCATCTCTTTAAGACTTTGCCACAGTTTGTTGTGATCCACACAATCAAAGGCTTTAGCGTAGTCAATGAAGCAGAAGTAGATGTTTTTCTGGAACTCTCTTGCTTTTTCCATGATCCAGCGAATGTTGGCAATCTGATCTCTAGTTCCTCTGCCTCTTCGAAACCCAGCTTGCACTTCTGGTAGTTCTCGGTTCACATACTGCTGAAGCCTAGCTTGTAGGATTTTGAGCATAACCTTGCTAGCATGTGAAATGAGCGCAATTGTACGGTAGTTTGAACATTCTTTGGCATTGCCCTTCTTTGGAATTGGAACGTAAACTGACCTTTTCCAATCCTGTGGCCACTGTTGAGTTTTCCAAATTTGTTGGCATATTGAGTGCAGCACTTTAACAGCATCATCTTTTAGGATTTTAAATAGCTCAGCTGGGATACTGTCTTCTCCGCTAGCTTTGTTGTTATTAATGCTTCCTAAGGCCCACTTGACTTCACTCTCTAGGATGTCCGGCTCAAGGTCAGTGACCACACCATCGTATTTATCAGGGATATTAAGATCTTTCTTGTATAGTTCTTCTGTGTATTCTTGCCATACTTGTATTCTTGCAAAACTTGGAATAGGAAATAGTGAAAGTACCTTTGAGTGTTCAGTATAGGTTTCCTTTGAATATTTGTGCTATAAACAGGCTTTATTTGGAAATAAAGGCTTGTTAACCAAAATGAAAATTATTGTCAGAATTCACACACTGATTTCATGCAGCACCTCCTCGAGACCCTCCTACAATGAGTCCATAACACAGCAATCAACTTCTCTTTTAAAAAGGGAACAGATCAATATCCATTATTTCAGCTGTAGTTGCAGTATCTCCCAACAGTGCCCTTATAGTTCCCAAAAGCACTTATCATTGTGCTCAATCCTATTGGCAGATTATGTAATTTGATACTTTTTATATTTTACAAGGCAGTGCAGTATCAGATATCCTTTGCCAGTAGATACAGAGCTTTATGACATATATTTTACAGTCATAAAAATATTGTTCTGTTGCTTGGGAAAGCGTTTGAAAATCCTATCAAAGATGCCAACTGAGATGTTACTGTGCCCCTTGATTCTGAAACCATAGGAATCTAGAAATCCAAACGCTCCCCAGATTTTAAATCTTTCAGCCTAACCCACCTACCAAGAATATTGTAAGGATAAAATGGGTAAATCAGCGCTCCCTCCCTAGAGAAAGAACAGTTTAAAAATGTCATACACCCTAATGATAAAATAATAAAAACACTTTGAACAATATATTCTTAATTTGCCAATTATGTTTCCAAATGCTGTGGAATAGACTTTTCCATTGCATCATCTGCCTTTTGTAAATGCCAGGTATAAATTATAAGATGATATTATACCAACAGTCAGGTATAAATTATAAGATGATATTCAGACTTTTATTAAACCATCTTCTGTCTTTTAATACAAAAGTAGAGTAAGGAGTTGACTGGAGAAAATATAAGAGCTCTAATAGGTTACACTAAAAGTGTATCTACTGCAGAATGACCAATCAGATATATTTTGGAAACTTACCAGCAAGATAAGGGTGCAGTGGCTCTCTTCTTCTATTGTTCTCTAACAACTATTATTTAAGGAATGCTGCCTTTGTTTCAATAATGATAGTGCAAATAGTCTGGTGGTGTTATATATATATATAATAGTAGTTAGAGAACAATAGAAGTTGTTATATATTGATATTATACTGTTGGTATAATATCATCTTATAATTTATACCTGGCATTTACAAAAGGCAGATGATGCAATGGAAAAGTCTATTCCACAGCATTTATATAATTGAGTTTTAAATATACATAGATAAAAGTTTGAAAAGGAAAAAGAAATAGAAATACAAATCAAAGAAAGAAGAAAAAAAGTGTAGTAAAGTAAAAGAAAAAAAGAGAAAGATGAAATATAGAAATTAGTCAACTTCCGATTTATCTCTGGTCAAGTTAATTAAAAAAATTATCTTACATGCTAGGTCTATATATAATATTGAATAACATTTCCTGTCTAATATATCAATTTATATATATTTTAATCTTCAAATCCCCATATAAGCTTTGCCCCTCCTGCATTTTGCAAATAGTCCGTTAATGGTTTCCACTCTTTAAGAAAGTAATAATTTGAATTTTCTTTTAATAAACATGTCAATTTATCATTTTCTGCCATGTCCATCACTTTTAACATCCAGTCTTGTATCGTAGGTGTAATCTGATTTTTCCAATTTTGTGCATATACAAGTCTTGCTGCTGTAATCATATATTGCATAATTCTTATAATTTTTTTTCCTGTTTGTTCTTCTGTTATTCCCAATAAAAATAATTCTGGTTTAAATGAAATTCGAATTTGTAAAATATTTTGCATCAATGAATGTATCTGAGTCCAAAATTTCTTTGCTATCTCACATGTCCACCACATATGGTAAAATGACCCCTCTTTTTTTTTACATTTCCAACATAAGTTGGAAACATTCCCATACATTTTAGCTAACCTTTGTGGGGTCATATACCATCTATACATCATCTTATAAAAGTTTTCCTTCAAATTATAACACAAAGTAAATTTTAGTCCTTTGATCCACATATCTTCCCATTGTTGCATTTGAATATTATGACCAATATTTTTTGCCCATTTAATCATGCAATCTTTAACTTGTTCCTCTACCATTTCACCTTTTAACAGTAATTTATACATTTTAGCAATTAAATGATCATTAGTCTAGTGGTGTTTAAAAGAATCCAATGAAAAGGTAAAGCCTCCCTCACACTTTGCTCAACTTTGGGTGACTCCATGGACACATCCAAATTGTTTCCACATCAATAGAGCAGTACCAAAATAGTTTGCTATTACATTCTTCTGATATGGTTTTTTCACTTCCCAGTATAGTTTATAGCCCTAGGATTTCTGGTAATTTTCCATCCAAATATTAACTAGTTCAGAGCCTGTTTAGGTTCTTCCAGTTCTGCGAAGGCTGGCTAGGTGCTGCCACCTGTGGTGGCAAATTATACACAAACTTCCAGGAGCAAACAAACAATTGAAAAGTGTAAAAAAGCAAGTACATTGAAAAGAAGACTCTTATACTTAGAAACTTTCTTTTCCTTAGATTTTTCATTTTAATTTCTTTCCTAACCCTCTTTTATTATAATTATATACCATCTTACTCATATGCATATTTACTTCAATATGGCACTTATTTACAATTTAATATATTAAGAATGTAGTATAAGATTAATGCTTTACTTTCAATACTCTATGAACAATTAGTTCTTAAACTTATATGTCTTTTCTGACTTATTTAATCTTAGCCTCACTGTCTTTGCATACTCCACATTTTAGGATATTTTGTATTTAAACAACTACAACCTGTTATTGGGTTGTTGGGGTTTTTTTTGGAAAAATAAAACATATTTTCTCCATTTTTTAGGAATTTATTCTGGGTGAATATCATCAATGTCTGCCAGTGTTACTCCTTGATCAATGAAGTGTTCCCAAACTAAGCCTTTGTTTCTATATTATGTTGTGTCAGCTACAGGCTTAAACACATTGAAGCTTCTGCTGTGTTATTTTTCTTCATTCAGTCTACCATCCCCAGAGAGCATCAGGGAATAAATAGATTTTGTGTCCAGGTGTTATGTCTGTATTGTGCACATATCAAGCTTCTGCCAAGCACCCAAGCACTAGCATATAAAGGAAAAATCTATAGGGGAAAATAAAGACTGTGCTTCACTACCACAACTTAAATTTACTGAAGATTCCATGTAGATTGCACAAATATCTGTAGATCATTAGGTCCCCCCCCCCAAATTTAGAGCTAAAATACATTTGAAAAACATTGTTTTACTAGAAGCCTTCAGCATTATGTTCCTTAATTTAATATATTATTTAGTGTGTTCTGATAATCACAAATATATATGATTGGAATCTCATAGGCAGTTAATTTGTAAGTTTATGGATAACAATAGAGATACAAAACACATGAAACTATTTTGATGTTTTAATACAGCAAAATATTAATTTATGCAGTTTATTTATTTAAAATATTTTACTGTAATTCTACTTTTAGACTTAAAAAGCAGTCCAAATGATCCAATGAGGCCATGATGCATTAACCTTTCTTCAAAGAAGTTTTATGATTAGTCACTTGATCAGCTTTTACTATCTGACATTGTCAGAAAGTCTATTCAGAATGAAGTTTATTTATTCTGATTTGGCTTTCTGGGATTATCCAATCAAATCTGATAGCAATGCAGCAATCTATGATGACATCCTACTACCTATGCAATCTCTAATTGGTTGAAATTTTCCCATGAAGGAACCTGCTTGTTTTTAAAATGCACATAAGTAGAGAATTATAGAAAAGGCCAATAGGAACAGCCAGCAGTAGGGAAAAATGTTTCCACCCCAAGAACTATAGCTCCCCATGTATTTTAATGAGTAAAAATTTAGTCCAATATTAATTTTTCCAGATATCTCTAGCATCTCTACATTTTCACGTATTGAAATTGTTGTTTAATGGCACAACACAGAAGATCCATACTCTACTTAGACATAATCCCCCTAAGAGCTACCAGTATATTCTGTCTTCATAATGCAGTAACTTCAGTTTACATTGCTGTGATGTTGTACAACATTTGAATTACCAATGCAACAGGCCAACTTTTGATATTCAGCAGTCTGCTTAACTCCATACTTCAATTATATCACACAACTAATGGAATTGGGAATATAAACATGAAGAATATTAATAAATATAAAGGTGTATAGAACTGTTATATTAAATCATCTTTATTTAGCTGCTTTTATTAATGTGAATTAATAAAAAGAATAATTTTTGATCAGTAAAAAAGCAGACTGATAGTTTAATCACACAGAAAAGAATACTTGAATTACAACCCATTTTAATCATACTCAAATTGTGATGAGATTCATAGCAATAACAGAAATAAAAGAACAATTTTAATGTTTAAATTGTATTTTAAAATTCCAAATAAGACTATTAATTACTGGTACAGTTTATGTTATGTATAGGTTTCAGATTCTACAAGTATAATCAGCTTGTGTCACGATCTATCTTTACATTAGAATCAAATATATATTTAGGAGTAATCTAAGTATCAAGGTTGAGAATTAGCAAAATGGCCATAGATAAAAAAATTAAAATAAAGTAGAAACTAACACAAATGAGTGGTATTAAAAGAATGTTATACAGTTAGTACTTAAAAAGTACAAGGATGGAGAAGGTTGCTAAAGAGAGATGCTGAAGTAGAGGACGGGAAAAAAACGCATAAACCAACAAGTGAGGTGTCATAAAACAGAAGCACACAGGTTCTTTCTGGAGTAGTACAATCCCATCCAGAACTAGAGATGTAAGGTCCCCAGAGCCAGGGAGTCCTAGTTCCCAGCACCACTTGGTCTCGCTATGGTTGAACTGAAGCCTGTTGTTCCCCATTCAGACACCTACAGCCTCCAGATACTGAGACACGACCTCCATGGCATCACTCAGATGACTCGGGGTAGAGATCTAAAGCTGGGTATCATCCACATGCTAATGATTCCTCATCCCAACCATTGGATGACCTCACCCAGTGGCTTCATGTAGATGTTAAACAGGAGAGGAAAGAGTACTGAGCTCTGTAGCATCCCACAGAGCAGGGACCGTGGGGTGGACCTTTCCTCCCCTATCAACATTGATTGGTACTGTCTCCAGAGGAAGGAAGAGAACAAGAACAATACAGTGCTATCCACCCCCAACCACTGAAACTGGTCCAGAAGGATACCATGATTAATTGAAAGCAGCTGAGAGGTCAAGAGGAGCAAGGGCGGATGCACCACCCCCACCCCACTCCTGACGGAGGTCATCCAAGAGTGCGATCAATGCCATCTTGGTCCCATACTCAGACCTGAATCCTGACTGAAAGAGGTCCAGATAATCTGCTTCTTCCAGAGCTCTCTGGAGCTGCTGCACAACCACCTTCTCTATAATCTTCCTCAAAAAGGGAAGATTGGAAACTGGACCCTATACAATAATATGCATCCAAATAAAAAGGCACACCTAGGTTATTTGCTAACTATATAATATGGTATTTCCAGATTTCTCAGACAAAGGTGAGGGATTGGGGAAATTGTAGATCAAAACCTCTAGAATGCATCAGATTTTTTTTTAGAAATTCAGGATAAGATACCATCTGTCAAAAGAGAACAATTACTTTACATTCTTGTTTACTTTCTTTTTTTAAAAAAAGAATTTTATTAAATTTCAGAAAAAGATAAAAGATACAGAAAAACAAAAAACTACAAAAAAGAAAAGAAAAAGAACTAAAAAATTGTGAAAACACAAGAGAAACTTTTTAAAAATAGATTACAAAAAGAAGTGACTTCCGACTTTAAACATCAAGGATATACAGCAATTTTCCATAATCAATCCCTTACTCTATATTAAACCAAAATCACATTATTTCTATAAGTCAACCCCTTAGCATATTATAAAAATCACTAAATACCATTGCTCCCTCCCCTTATATTAAAAGAAAAGAACACCTAATCAACTCCCCCCCCAAAATAACAATTACTTAATTATTCCCTTCCTACTACTATTCTATACATTCTTGTCTACTTTAATAAAAATAGAAAATAAAAAATCATGTAAATTGTCTGCCATTATAATTAATAATACAAGAAACATGAATTAATATTATTTTTTTAGAAAAAACCTTAATATTCTTAATCCCAATCATTAATGATAAGTAAAATCATAAAGACCATCCAGATAAATATTTTTAGCTCCTTAACCCACTTCATAATAGACCAAAGCATTTACATACCCCGTAATAAACCCAGAGCTATTTTCTTAAAGAAATCAAACAGCCCAACTGCTCCCCTCACAAACACAGACTTCTCCTGAAAAAGGCTCCCATACCTAATAACCCCTTCTTTTCCATAGCATTCCATCAGAAAGTCAAATTCACTCATATCTTGCAACTCAATTTCTCCATTAAACTTCTTCAATTCAGCATTGTCAATTTCATCCAGCATTTCAACAGAAGCCCCAATCTCAATCTTAGAAGAGACATTTCCATCGCTGTTAAATTCTTCAATTTCATCCACAGTATCATCAACCAGATGGCACATTTTAGACCACATATTTTTCACAATGCTCTGAATGACTTGGATAATAACTTGGCAGGAATCAGAAAAAATCTGCTTAATATCTGCTTTAATATCTCGATGGAAGTCAGAGAGAGCCTGGTTAAGATCATCCATGTGTCACGCAGTAAATTATGGCACCCCCTGGATACCTAACCGGCAAAAGTAGAAGGCAATGGAAAATTTCCAAACTGAGTTAAGATAAAGCAGCAGGAAAGTAAAAGTTCAGAACGGCAGATTCAGCATGTAGGAAAAATGCTAAAATATTCAAAATTATCACAAAAATAATAACAGGGAGATGATAACATACTCTCAACCCTCCTTAGTATTGGATGGAAAGCAAAATCCAAAGTTTAAAGAGATTTTTTTCAAAAAAACAATTAATCACAAAAATAACGATAAGCACCAAGAGAGATTGTTTCTCCTTAATGTAGAAAGCCTCTCTTAGGGTACAGATACTTAAAAAAAATAAATTGGGTGCTTTAGAAATGGGGTGGCTGGACTTAATGTCCCCTTAAGGCTGCAGCGCAGCTCGGAAACAGAGTCTTCCCAGCCTCCCGGCGAAGTCTTGCCTGTCGATCGTGAACACTGTTTACGTTCTCCTGGCTACAATTTGCTGTCCAGAGGACAAATGGGTCAATTCCGAGCATTTTCCTTGATACGGAAAAACACTCTTTGGCTTCAGGAGAAACCAGCCTGAGCCCAAAAAAACTGCCACGATGCCAGCTCTGCCTGCGGAGCTCGCAGGAACAGCTGTTCAGTCCACCATGTTCCCACCGGAAGACCATTCTTATTCACTTTCTTTGCGCTTCCTAAATAAACTTTTATCTTTACCAGTTTTGCAGACAGAGTGAAATTTCCTGGAGTCAAAAAACTAAGAATTATACTTGACACATCAGTGTGACTAAGCTCCTTGGTAATAAAACATAGACTCAGTGTGACAGTGTGTAATTATTGTTATATGAGATATACATTCCTCCAGGGTAAGGTAGAAATGATGAAGATCTTTATTTTCCAGGAGAGAGATGGGAAAGAGAAAGAGAGAACTTTGACAAAATATGATGTTCCCAACTCACTAAAATATTCGTAGCAAGGAGCAAATGAATCAATAGCAAATATTAAGTGTTTTCCCCTTATGAATTGTTATAACAACTTATTGAATGCTTAACAGCTCCGCAGTGGAAGTCACATATATTTTATTTAAATAATAAAATATGGCTGTCAGTGCATAGTACAGCTCATGTAAAGAATCAGAACAAGGGATTTTTTTACACTCTTCCTGTTCTCAGCCTCTGCTTCTAAATCTAGCCCATTGTAAAATATAATGCAAAAGGAATACTGAAATTCACCTGTTAATTGCTATGTTCAGACAATGCTTCAATCTAAGCAAATTTCAGTGGGAGTGTCAGCCTTACTAGGCAGACCAGACAGGAAACACGACCAGATGAGCTAATTCTACTTTATTGTAAGGCTACATTAACAGACTCTTGCAAGTCTGAAAGTACAATTCTCCACCCTTCTCCTTTACAGCTTGAAAAACTAGGGAGGATCTCTTCTGAGCCTCTTGTCCCACCCACTATCCAGCTTCAGGCCATGCTGCCTCTTATCTGATCATTCTCACATAACTCACCTCACAGGGTTGTTGTGGGGAAAATAGGACAAGGAAGGAGTATTAGGTATGTTCGCCACCTTGAGTTATTTATAAAAATAATAAAGGCAGGAAAATAAATAAATAAATTCCCTAGGCAGTGTCTCTTGACCTAGTCTCCCAAGGACTTTCTCACATACCATTACATTGAGGGAGCTAAGCATTTTTCTGTTCTCAGAATTCATTAACCCTGATTGCATCCACATTTTCAAAATAAATACGTCGGTGAAAGTGTAAGTGGGTTAAATAATGGTTCATACTGATTTATTAATTTACATATGCAATAACTAAAACAAATTCAGGGCACAAGTTCTTGCTGCTAAGGGGAGGATTAATTATACTAATTCCCAGCAACCATCTTGGATAGGTTGCATTGATCTACCTATAAGTACTGAATCAATACTGTAATTGATATTTTTCTCATAACTTCCCTCACACTAGAATGGTATACAGAGGAAGTCTTATTTGCTTCTCCAGCAGTGTTAGATCAAAACTGTGATAGGTCCAGAAGTTAGCAGTTTGTGTTTTCTGGCCCTTATTCTGTGTCCAGCACAATTATTTATGTGTGTACATACACACTCAATGGCTATTTTGTGCATAAAGAAAAATACAAGCAATTGTTTACTAAAATTCTAATTTACTTATACAAAGATTTATGAACAATCAATTTCACAAAGGCTCAAGTTGTTTAAGAATAATAGCAGTAATATTAACAACAATAACATCAGCCTAAACTAACTAACAAGTACCATAAGTGACCAAATAGTCAGCAGAATATAAATCTTTTCAAGACCCTTTTGAACACCAAGAGGTTGGTACATTCCTTATCTTGGGGGCCAAAGTATTCCAGAAGAAAATGGTAGCTACTGAGAAGATACTGTTAGGCCTGATCTCCCTTGTAAAGAGAACCACTAGTACAGTATATCTTCTCTTTACTAGGGCAGGGAAAATCTGGAGAGGAAAGGTATCCTGTAGATATTTGGGTACCAAGACAGGTAGGACTTTAAAGATAAGAAATAGCATTATAAGTTAGACCTGGAAGCAAACTGGTAAGCAATGTTGTGATTTAATATGACCTTGTTTTGATCCATCCATCCATCCATCCATCTCCTCGAGTTAACACACCACAATTCATCCTGGGCTGGAAATGTACAACTGGAGATGATCAGCATACTGATGTTACCACAACCGAAACTGAGGGAAAACTTCCCACAGAGCTATCATGTAGACATTAAATGACATGAGGGAGAGGACCAAGCCCTGTGGAGCACTATGTTTGAGCATCTATGGGTATGATTGCTCTTCCCTACTCACACCAACTGAAACTGTCAGCTCAAATCAAATCAAATATTTATTACGGTCAAAGAGCAGCAACTGTCAGCTCAGGAAGGAGTGGAATCACTGCAGGGCCTCCAAACCCTAAATGTTTCAGGCAGTCCAGAAGAACCATTGCAGGCAGTCCAGGGTTGAAGAGGCTACAGAGAGGTTATTAGGACCAGGAGGGCTGCATGCCACCATATGAGTGCTAACAAAGCTTATCCACTAGGCTGACCAATGCCATTTCTCTGCTGTGCCCAGATCTAAAGCAATGGATCTAGAAAATCTATTTTCTCTAGTATCATTGGTAACTGGGCCCCCACTATCTGTTCCAACATCTTCCCCCAAAAGAGAAAATTGGAGATTGGCTGACAGTCATCTAAAACAGTTGTATGAAGAGTTAGCTTAATACAAAGGGAGGTACCACCACCTGATTTAAAATTGTTGGTTCCATCCCTCTCAAAAAAGAATAAATCACCTCCAAAATCCCCCTACATGTGTCCCTCATAGCCAAACAGATAAGCCAGATGGGACACAAATCAAGCTAACAGCTGACACAGGTCATTCCACAGAGGACCATATACACACCCTCAGTCTGAACAAGCTCAAAAGAATCCCAGAACATCTTACAAGACATTGCCTCAGTCATCTTGCCATATAAGTAAATTTATCTATAACCCTCCCCTCCCTCGTAAACATGACATACCAGTCTACAGGAGGATATTCACACCATCTTTCTATAAAAGGGAGTTGGTATTCTTGAACAGACTCTGAATGTGAGTTCATAGATGTAATAAGGGTGGAGAAGTAAAAGCTCTTTACCACCCTTATTGCCAAAGTATATTCCCAAACATTGACACATAACCATATGGCTCATGATATGGCCTGGTTCATTCTTTGTTCTCAACAGCTATCACTCTAGGCATCTTCACCAGCTTCTTCTTCCACAGGTCTTTGGCAACCCAAGAAGTTCATTGGGATCGGCAAGGAGGAAAGGCCACTTTTGGACAATCTGGCCAGCATCCTCACTGTCTCCATGTTTCAAAGATCAGCAAGACATAAAACAGAGCTGTCTGCAAGAATTCTGGGTTCAAGTCATTACCCATTTATCTCTGTGGCTTCTACTGCTGACAAGTTGTCATGAATATGACTTCATTACCTACACATCAGAACATTACCTATGTAAAGTGGGAGCAGATACCTCTCTCACAAAATTATTGGACAGAATATTATCCAACATTTTGTATCTTATTTTGGATTCTCTAAGACATAAAAACTTCCTTCCTTCCTTCCTTCCTTCCTTCCTTCCTTCCTTCCTTCCTTCCTTCCTTCCTTCCTTCCTTCCCTGTCTTGCAGATTGAAAATCTACATTAGCTAGTGGCTGGGAATCTGGCGTTCTGCAGTCCACCGAGCCAATGATTAAGCCAGGACTGATCAGCAACCAATTAAGCCAGGATTGATCAGCAACCCATTAAGCCTTAATGATAATAAGACTTTGGTAGCTAAAGGAGTCTATACTCCAGGTCACTCTGACTATTAAGCTATATGAAATTGTTTGAAACAATTTTCCATTCATCTTCCTGAACCTAACAAGTATGTTCTATTTGATTAGGAAAACCCTTTCCTCCAATTCAGCCTATTGTTGTGCCATTGATATAAATACTATACATAGTGCATGGAAAGAAGCCTTCCTGAATCTCTTTTAATATGGGATACATACCTTCCTACTCAACTGCCATTGCATAGTTATGTCCCTTCTTCTGAGGATCACTTTCATTCAGACCATAGAAGTGGACTTTTATAACATACTATAATTATATTTTACTCTGGAATATTGAAATGTGTGGTTATTTTACTAGTCTTCCACAACTATATGTATCATTAGTTCAGAGTTTCAGTGAGGTACCCTATGCCCCAAACACACACAGTTCAGGAGTTTTAACAGATTTGTTGCTGATACAAGATAAAGTAGCAACATTTACAATTAGCAGGCTGGATGAAAATGCCTTGAAAATATTTCTTCAGGAAATGAGTTTCTTTGCTATTTCAAATTGAACTACTAATGTAAAACAGCTATATAGAGTTATAATGACATCAAATGGGGCCTAACTGTGATTTTGTGATTTTAAAATAATAGTAGCAGACATCCTGGCTTTATAAACCAAACTTGAACAGCCTTGCTGGATTATTTCATAGCCCAGGTCATACAGTGGCCAACTGGATACATTGGTGAATCTTGCAAAACAAGGACAAACAGGCAAAAGCTTGTTTCTATTGTCGCTTTCCAGCAACCAAGACTTAAGGCTTGCTGCCTATGATTCTGGAGGTAGTAAACAGCTTTAATATTCATAGACATTGATAGCCTGATCCTCCATGAACCTGTCCAGTCCCATTTTAAACCAAATTGGATGCCATTTCAGTGGCTGGCAGCAAATTCCACAGTTTAATTGTGCACTGTTGTGTGGGGGGGAATCCTTTTTCGGTCCTGATCTCCCTGCATTTAGTCTCTGTAAATAACATTGAATTCTAACACTGTGAGAGAAGGAGAAAAGGCCCCCAATTGCTATGTCTTTCCTAAATATTTTGAATGTCTTTTTTGCATATTTTCTACCTTTGTGATATCCTTTGTACAGTGGGGTGACCAGAATTCTATTCAAACTCTGAGCATGGTCTCACCATAAGTTTGCCTATAAGAACATTTTGTGTAAAATGTAGTTCTATTTTCAATTTCATTCCTAATATTCCAACCAATTAATTTGGCTTTTTTTTGCCATTTGCCATTTCAGTCAGCTGTCCACTGCAATTCCAAGGTCCCTTTCCTGATCAGTCACTGCCAATGCAAATCCCATTAATGTATAGGTAGAGTTTCAGATTTTGTACTACTAATCATCCTTTGTATAAAGTATCTACAGAACCAGATGTGCCATGGATTATCTTTCATTCATTTCATATGGATTTATTTTATTGATTGATTGATTGATTGATTGATTGATTGATTGATTTAGCTGCCCATCTCAAATACAACCCCCGCCCAACATATAAACCCAGGTGGCCAAGGATGGACAATAACCCTACTCACAAAAAAAAGCACATGAACAATAGCAGAGCTAATCCCACCACCTGATACAAATGCCTGGAGAAACTGCCAGCTCTTCAGTGCCTTGCAAAAAGCTGTCAGGGTTGAGGCCATCGAAATTTCTGGGGGGATGCTGTTTCAGTGGCAGCACTGAGAAGGAGTGACTCTGGGATCCAGCAATATGATACTGTTTAATAGAAAGGACCTGGAGTATGTCTTCTCTACTCAGTCTGGTGCAGATAACAAGCACCTTCATTCACACATGGAAGCCTACTGGGAGCTAGTGCAGCTCATGGGGCAGTGGTGTTATATGAGCATAATAAGAAACATCAAAAACTGCCCATTCAGCTACATTCTAGACTAGCTGCAGCTTCTGAATGCTATTCAAAGGCAACTTCATATAGAGTGCATTACACTAATACAAACATGAGTCACCATGAGCAAGGCCTCCCGGTCCAGGAATGGATGCAATTGGTCCAAACCTGTGCAAAACCTCCTGTCCATGTTGCCATTTGCTCTTAGAGCAGGAACCAAGACTCCAGGAGGACCCCCAAATTGCATCCCAACTTTGACATGGGAAGTATATCCCCACGCAGAGTTAAAGACGTAATATTCCCTAGAACCAGGAGTCCTTAAAACCCACAGCTATTCAGTCTTGCCAGAGTTGAGCCAGAGCATGTTCTCCCCCGTCTAGACTCTCAGAGCCTCCAGGCACTAGGAAAGGACCTTGAAAGCATCTCTTGATTGGCCCAGGTGGAGATATACAACTGGGTATCATTAGCATACTGATGATATTGCACCCCATACTGATGGATGACTTAGCCCAATGGCTTCATGTAGGGCAGAGAGAAAATGGATCCCTAAGGCACCCCAAAAAGCATGGGCCTCAGACTCAACCTCTCTTCCCCTACCAACACCGACTGGAACTGGCCCCAGAGAAAGGAGGAGAACCATTGTAACATGGTACCTACCACTCCCAACCTCCAGAGCCAGTCCAGAAGGCTACTATGTTTTATGGTATAAGAAGCCACTGAGCTAGGGCCAGGATGGATGCACAATCCCCATTCTGAGCCCACCAGAGATCATCAACAAGTGCAATCAATGCTGTCTCAGTACTATAACCAGGCCTGAAATCTGACTGGAAAGGGTCCATATAATTTGCATCTTTTGGGTCATCCAGAGCTATAAGCCAACCACCTTCTCAACAACCTTTTCTAAAAAAAGGAAGCTTGGAGATTGGATGAAAATTGTCTAGATCTGTTGGGTCCAGTGATGGTCTCTTAAGAAGGGGGTAGACAATCATCTCCTTCAAAGTGGATGGAAACACCCCCTCCCACAGAAAAATATTTACCACTGCACAGACCTAGCCATCTGCCACCTCCCAAGACACCTTAATCAACCAGGAGGGATCAGGGGTCTAGAACACAGGTGGCCAAGATCACACCTCCAAGGACACTGTGCACTTCATCAGGGCTAAAGTCGTCCCAGATAACCAGGTAAGACTGGGCCTCAGGCAACTCCACAGGACCTGTACAGTGGGATTCTACCTCCAAGGGAATCTGGATGACTTTATCTGACATGTACCTGTTAAAGTTATTTGGTAAAGTTATTCTATGCAGAATCAAACGCATGGCATTTTCTACACTATGAATCTGGCCTGAAAGTGGAAAATTCCAATCCCCTCTGTTGCAAGCACGTTTCCATAACAAAGTAGCTCGTAAATAACAGGTGCTTGTCTATCTAGCCAAAATAATAGAACGTTATCAGTTCTTTCCCATGAGAATAGAGTCTCAAGGGAAAGTCAATATGCAACACCGCCACCCCATGGCGGTTTATAGTAAGTACAACAATGTTAAGCTGAAAAGTTGCCTAGCCCATATTAACCAATCAGAATTGTGTACCATGGGTATAATTTCAGCTATGAACCATGGGTATTCATCTCACTTATGTTCTTCCTATGCTTTCTCTATGTAGACTGCTATCTACATGTACTTGTATCTGAACTGTAACTATGCCTGGTCTTTGCACAGACCATGATGTTTTCTTTCCATTCTGGTGATGGAACTCTGCGTATGCTTTGTTTTTTCCTTTTTGTAATAATGCACCATACATCCATTATTGCCTTATGCTATCAATAAAGATATTGTGAGCCTTACAACACGTTGTTTGGATTAGTTCAAGCCTGGAACCCCACTAGCCACCATCACCTCACAGTACCTAGAATAATCTACACAGCAGCCATGCAAGAGTTCCTACAACTCTTCCTTACCCAAGGTCACACTAAACAGGGCCACTGGCCAGCTCTCTGTGGATGCAATAAGGGTGGAAAAATACCTCAGCTTCACCACCCTTATTGCCATGAGGTAGCCCTTAAAGAAGGTTGGGTTCACTCTTTGTTTTTCTTGAGCAGTGTTCTAGGCATCTCTTATGCCATTTCATTTCGGAGCTCTTCCAAAAATCAGATGATCTGCCATGTGTCATTTGACATGCAGTTAAATAGGAAAGTGAAACATAAGTTACTTTCGGTAGAAGGAATAAAAAAGACAACCCATAGTTTATTAGATATATTTAATTACTTTAGCATAAGAAGGGAAGACAGACATGGAAACCTGCTGAATGCACACTCTTAAATATCAAATATTGAAGGCTTCAAATGAGTATTAAAATGCTGCTCTAGTTTTGAAATATAGGTTAATTTTATGCATGATGAATAATAAAGCTTTTGTCTTCCCATTCCTCATCACTGACAGCTACTATCCTCTACCTAGGAAACAATATATAACAGATTTTGAAAAGCTTGAACGTCTGTAATGAAAACTGTGAGAAACTGGATCTTTTCATGGAAGCACATTGCTCAACATCACCGTAGGCTATTATACTGCATGAATATTAATTTTAATGAGTTTGGAGTATTTGCTTTAAACCTTATACACCTGCATTTTATTAAATGAAACTAAGCAAAAATAAAAGTAGTCTAAACATAAATTAGTGTCAGAACTTAACCAACAATATATACATTGCACTTGTAAACTCCGTGTAAAAATCATAAATAATAAAATATAAAACACATCCTAACCCTATTCTATAAGGGGCGCAATGGCTCAGTGGTTAAGACGCCAGGCTTGTCGATCGGAAGGTTGGCATTTTGAGACCCGAGCTCTGCATGATGGAGTGAGCTCCCGCACTCACCCCAGCTCTTGCCAACCTAGCAATTCGAAAGCATGCAATGCAAGTAGATAAATAGGTACCACTTCAGTGGGATGGTAACAGCATTCCATGCATGTCATGCCGGCCACATGACCGCGGAAGCATCTTTGGACAGCACTGGCTCTTCGGCTAAGAAAAGGAGATGAGCACCGCCCCCCTAGAGTCAGACACTACTGTGCAGGGGAAAAACTTTACCTTTACTAACCCTATTCTACCCCATTAGATCTTAATTGCATACTGATCCCAGTATTAATTTCAGATTTGGGAATGTTACCTCTGTAATAGTAAGGGAAAAAGGAAAAGAAGTAATTGTCTATTTAAAGTATAATGGCCCAATCTCTTTCTCATGATTCTGATTCTGCTCTGAATAACATGTCACAGTCTTGGGTATTTCCTGCATTGTCGCATCCCATCTTCTACATGGCTTGATTCATTCACGGTATAGCGTCATTTTTGCATCATTGATAACTCTGCTGATGTTCATCTGATTCCCTGGTTTTGTTGCCAGTTTTTAAAAATCCTGCACATATAGTTTGAATTAAAAAAGGAAGAAATCTACTTAAAAGAGCAGCAGGGTTACCATGAGTATAAAAATTGACTCTCATATTTATAAAGGCCAACAAATTGAAAGGAACATTTTACTAAATTTCTTCAATCTGGGAGAGGGAGGTATTTAAATTAGAATTAATTTCCAAGGGTTAAGCTTCCCCATTAGCCATGACAGTTGCACAGCTTGTGAGAGCAACTTCTGTAATTTAATCAATTGAGGAGTCACATCACCTTCTTTCAGGTAATCAATGAAGGAAACTCATGAACGATGAGACCCTGACCCCTCCACCATCCTCCAGGGCACTGTCTTCGTTCTTAGAAATTCTGATGCTTCTGACTTAGTTGCTTGTCCCAGAACAAAATAGATTATTGAGCAAAGGTGTCAGGGTATGTCAGTGGAAAAATACAAAGTGCAACTACCTGCAAACAGAAAGTCAGCATGCCTGAGCTTCCATGTAACAAAGAAGCTTCTGCCTTATACTTGACAGTCAAAGATTATGTTACTTAATACTACTGATTGTTCAGATAGGGTGCGGGTGATGCATTTTACTACAATTAAAGAAAAAAACTGATTAATTTCTGAGGAGCTGTTGGCTGAGCCGTCTATTCAAATTCACAATGTTTTCAGTTCAACATAATTTTTTCAATGAAATGCAAAATAATTAATACACTTAAAAATAAAGATTTCAGGAGTTGAAACTGTGTTCAATATTCCTTCTGGTTCTTATTCAGTATTTTATAGAGCATTCTTCCTCACTGTCTTTAAAGCCAGCCTTGTCATTAAAAGAAGTGTTATCAACTAAAGCTTTCAGAAGCAGTTTAGAAAGATTATTTTCAGTGCTTTTTGCTGGAGAAAATGATAACCAAGTTCTCACTCTTTTTCTTGCAGAATGCCTTAGTACTATCACAATGGATTTTGAACCATGTAGTGGAAGTTCATGGCTCCCTACTGTAGCTTGTTTTATTACTGTGTGAAGTGTGATTGTCTGTAAGTTTCAGTAAAACCTCCAGGAAGTGGTTCTGTACAATAATCCTATTCACAGACTTCTTTTCTTCACTTTCATTTGCATTTGAATGTACAGAATTCAACAATGCATCAGTATTCATTGGATAAGATCATTTTCCATATAGAAAGAATACTTTAGTAGAAGCTGAGAACTGTATTGTAAAACATACATGCACAAAAGTACACTAATTTGAAGAACTTGTTCTTTCCCACCTCTCTCATGTATCTTTGGAAATTAAGTCATCAATTATTTGTTCATTTAATGTGGCTCTTCCAATTGTAAATTTTACAGTGAATGGGTAACTTCTTAGAGTTGTCCTTTGGTTCTGTAGAGTTCAGCTGAGAAACTAGGAAATATCACACAAAAAGTCTGGTAGCCTTTTATCAGGCCACAGAAATCTGACTCTGAAATCTACAGATCCCACAAATGCTCAGTGATAATTATTGCCACACTGACTTCCCACACTTGGACTAAAGCAATTCAGAATGAGATGCTTGGACATTCCAGTAGTTTCAGATAACACTGCATTCTATAAGCAAAAGCCTGAGAATTAAAAAAATTCAGCTCATAAATCTAGCTTTTACTTTTGAAGAATAAATTGACTGAAAGGTTTTAATGGCCTCAGTCACTTTATTTTACATCATTAGAGTTCTATGACACATATAGGTCCATTTAGAAAAGCAGCCTTTATTTCAATCTACTGTGAATATGACAGCAGAGTTACACAATTATGTTAAATATATACCCAGAACTGTATGGTCATGGACTTTTCTTGATTCTGGTTCTTGGTAGCACAAGGATTTTCCCAGATAAAGAATCAGACTTATGATGAAGTGATCCACGTACTATGCAGTAAATAGACTCCAAACAGAAGTTATATCAAATATCCTTTTATCCAGTGTGTTCATGGAAAAGAATATGGATATCATTTGAACAGAAGCATCCCCAGTTACAGTCACATGGAAAATGATAAAAGTATGAATCACATTATTTAAGTATTTGCTAGTGTTAATAACTAATTCAAGTCCAGCATATATTACCCATATTCTTAGTGTGTGTATCTATATTCACTAACTTTTTTCCAAGGATGCTTGTTGTACATAGTTGTTTCTCTATCTGAAAATGTGTTTTGAAATCTGTTATATTCATTATAGTAGTAATTCCAAGATAAATGTATTTGGATGAGGAAAAAAGGCAGGTCTCACATCAGTGAAATGGTGCATAAGGTGATGAGTTGCAGAAAGATAATTCTATGAAAATTCGGAAGGTTGCAATCTTGAAAGGTGGTTAAAATTCATTGAATTGCCACATCAAAATATAATAAAAACATTAAACTATCAATGATTAAAGTATGCTTTTATAAAGCATAACATAGGAATTACATTCCACACTGCAAAATTTCTGTTAGAGATTATAGATTTTATAAATTATAATGTGCATTTTTTCACCTAAAATTTATGTCTAACATTCTAAATATGGCAATAATGCTGCATAAATTTTAAATCACACAATAAACAGGCCAACTCATATTATTTAGCTCATGTCATCTTTCTCAATCAATAGAATACAGCTGTTAGATTACAATTCCAGTTATTCCAAGCCAATATGGCCATAGTTCAAGTATGATGGGAGTTATAATTCACCAAAATTTAGGAATACTGTATATGGTTGGGGACATTGCCTTAGCTGATTTCCCTTCTCCTATTTGTATTTGTTGTTGCATTTGGTCTTTATAAGCAGAATCAAACTGAATGCAGCTACAGAAATGATTATGGAGAGTGTGGAATTTGGCTGCATTGACTATATTAGCTTATATTTCAAACTAATGAGAGATTGTTATTCTACCTTAAATATTAAGAAATGGATAACCTCAACAGCTAATGAATAATGTCCAGGGAAAAATAAAAGTGTTAAAGTTATGATAGTGGCTAACCATTGATCATAAGAAATTGAAATTGAGACTGAAACTGAGACTGACGTTGAAAATAGGAATGAATTCAGTTGGGTGATTTGTACAAGGAGACCCTACTAATATTTTTTATTCTGAATTTCATCCAGAAAATGCAATGTAATCTTTTGTTAATAATACATCTCTATGGCCAAGGGATGAATAAGATTTCTGTACTGTGTTTTATATTAACATTTTTAACATATTGATTTAATTTTTTTGAGAGGGTAAAACATTTTTTACCACTGGTTCCCAGGCTGAGTTGACTGAATTCATAAAGAGTGACTAAATACAGCATTCAAGAGAAGAGTATCTGAGGTATACCTTAAACCTTCTCATTATGGCTATAAGATGATTTAAAATACATGTATGTATGTGTGTGTGTGTGTGTGTGTGTGTGTGTGTGTATGTATATGTGTGTGTGTGTGTGTGTGTGTGTATGTATATGTGTGTGTGTGTGTGTGTGTGTGTATGTATGTATGTATGTGTGTGTGTGTGTGTGTATATATATATATATATATATATATATATATATATATATATATATATTTCTTAACATTTAATCCATGGGTGAAAATTAGTCAAGGGACCAATCAGAACTCCATTATTTAATATAGAACGTAAATATGACAGTGGACTACTTGCATCCCACAAGCTCTTATACAGTGCCCTTATAAAATTATATATCACAAAGGGTTTTTTGAAAATCAGCAAAAAATGAGCTGAATTATTTGGGCAATTTGAGAAGAAACACAAAATTTATCATTCCTTTAGGATATATAGCAAATGGTGCATATTCTTGAAATGCTTTCAAAATGAAATTCAGTAAGAAATGCAAATAAAAATACTAAAAAAACCACATTTTATGGTATAATCCCATTTATAAACTGGCTACAGATGAAGCAAGCAATCAAGAAATTTATATTACTTTATATTTCAGAGACACATACTTCATATGGTGATCAATAATACCTGTCTACAAAAATGGATTCCTTGTGTAAATGAATACTACTTGGAATATGCTATGCTATGCTATATTATGCTCTCTCTGTGTGTGTGTGAGAGAGAGAGACAAATAGAGAGTGAGTGAACTACATTTTGCTGTGTTGCTGTACCAGATAGCATCAAAAGTATTCCATTCTTTGTCATCCTCTGACAGTCATATCTTGTAGTGAAGCTTTTAAGCCTTTCTGTCTTGATTCTGTTCCAGATTATAAATCATATGTGTACTGTTGGATGGGGGTTAGGGATTGATGTGTATTTACAAAAAGATACAATATTTTTGCCGAGCTGTATGACAGCACCTAGCTAGACCTTAACTGATCTTGAAAAGATAAGCAAGATGAGAACTGGCTAGTACTCAACACACCAGCAGGAAATCCCAGAGACTGGGAAGTCAAAAAAATCCCAGATGAGAGCTATGGCAAACCACTTCATACTGATGCCAAGAAAACTATATGGACATATTCATCAAGTCTAGTCAGGCTTCTGGTAGCAGCCTGGACTGAAAGTGGTTAATCTCAAGAACAAGTTTTTCTGAGTTATGATTAATAATATTTATTTAGAAGAAGGTTAAAGTTACAGCACAAGAAGTCTGATGAGTATTCAACTTTCAAATAGAAATCTACTTATAAGCAAAAAGGGGTGGAAAGTTTCTTCTCTTTCTTTCACACAAGCACCATGTCTCTTTTGTGAAGGTGAGACAGACTGTATTGTTTTGAACTGAAAACTACGTTTGCAATCAGCAGGAATCAATCTGAAGGATGTATTGCAATATCCTTGGTATAAATACAAGCATTATACAATGTTACTTCACTACAAGTTGTTTTGAGATATGCACAGGAATCTCTTTCACATACTACTCTTGTAAAAGGACTCGACATATAGAAGGGGCTATGGAGAACTGTCCATGAAATTGTACTGATCCCCAATTTGCCTGTGCCACTTACTTTTTGATTTTGTTATATTATATTCTGCCTTTGTACAAGAGCACAAAGCAATTAATCTCCCTTAATTTTATCCCCATAGCAGGAAACCTATGAGGTAGATTGGGTTGAGAGAGTGTGACTGGCACAAAGTTACCCAACCAATTTCCATGTCTGAAGGTGGGCTTGAACCTGGATCTTTCCGGTGCTAGTGCTAGTTTTACATTTTAACCACTACCCCACACTTCTTGTACTATGGTACCCTTCTACGTGAGTAATGAATGAAGGCATAGAGACCATTTTAAAGAAAAAGTTACTGCCACTACAAAGACATTGAACCTTGCTTGTAAAAGAAAAGGGAAAACAAATGCTGTAAGACATGATAACACAAGCACAATTTAAAGTGATCTATAGATTTATTAAAGCATTTGAAAGTATAATTTATATAAATGATGAAAGGTAAGAGGAACAAACACATTGGCTCTACCTATTGTAATTCTTAGAATTTTCCATATGTAGAAGGCAATTTTATGGAAAGAGTAGCCACTCTCAGAAAAACTATTTGCACAACTTAGAAACCTGACAAATCTGTTTTATGAATTACAGACATTCTCTATGGATAGTTACCTTCTGCAGTTACCCTCTACAAGTAGAGGACAATGACAGTAAAGATAAAGGGAGTCCATGTTTCTTGTCTGTGTAAAGACAGAATACTATCAAATGGGACTTACGTTAATTCAGTGTTTCAGAAAACATTCATAAAGGTCATACTGTACATCTTCATTCAAAGGTGAAGAGACATGAATTTGGTAATATCCTGAAAGACTTCTTCAGGAGGATTCATTATGCCCAAGTCAGTAAAAAAAAAATCAATTTAAAATACAAATTATCACCTGCACTGGTGGCTCAGATTTAAACAGCAGGGCTTTCACTGCTGTAGCTTTTCTCCTTTCATTTCCAGCAGAATGGGAATGTATTGTGGTATAGTGCCATTGTGGTATAAAAGTTAGAGTGCTCCCTCAGGTGTGGAAACTGGCTGGATGACTTAGAACCAGCCATAGATTAGGAAGTCAGAAAACGTCTGCCAACCAGTACTGGACCAGCATAGTAGATAATGATACAGAGGTGACTTTTACAGACAAAAACACGGCTGTGCCATGGGTTCTCCTGTGTCACCCATTGTGGCCAATTTATACATGGAAGAAGTGGAGAAGAAAGCACTCAACACATTCCAGGGAACGGTGCCCACCCACTGGTTTAGGTATGTGGATGACACCTGGGTCAAAATCAAGGCCCAGGAAGTACAGGCCTTCACGGACCATATAAACACTATAGATGCCAACATTAGGTTCACCAGAGAAGACACCAAGGACAACAGACTGGCATTCCTAGACTGTGAAGTCCTCATTGGGACCGGTGGCAAGCTAGAAATAGGGATCTACAGGAAACCCACACACACAGATCAATATCTGATGTTTGACTCCCACCATCCACTGCAGCACAAACTAGGAGTCATCAGGACTTTGTCACACAGAGCAGAAACCATCCCCACCTCCATGGATTCCAAAAAGAATGAAAATCAGCACCTGAGAACAGCTCTGAAGGCCTGTGGATATCCAAATTGGGCCTTCACTAAATCTAAATCTACCAGACCTGAAACAGCGACAGATAGGGCTGAGACTCAGAGTAAACGGAAGAACCTGGTCATTCCTTACATGGCTGGCGTGTCTGAAAAGATAAAACGGATATTTGGCAAACACCACATACCTGTATATTTCAAACCCACCAACACACTGAGACAGAGGCTTGTACACCCCAAAGATCAAACTCCAAAACACAAGAAAAGCAATGTAGTTTATGCAATCCAGTGCAGTGAGGAGTGCTCTGAACTCTACATTGGAGAAACCAAACAACACAGGATGGCCCAACACAGGAGAAGTAACACCACAGGACCAGAGTCAGCAGTTTATCTTCATCTAAAGGAAAAAGGACACTCATTTGAGGACATTAATGTTCACATTTTAGACAGAGAAGATAGGTGGTTTGAGAGAGGGCTCAAGGAATCCATTTATGCCAACTTGGAAAATCCTTCCTTGAATAGAGGTGGGGGCCTCAGGCACAATCTTTCCCCTATTTTCCTCCCTGCTTTGTCTTCTGTGCCTAGGAAGATTAAGACCATTTCGGAAGCTCAACAGCAGCATGGTGATCTTAACGATCCTCCTTTAGATGATAAAGGGACTTAGAAATAACATCTCAAAATAACCATGACCTAGCCCCAGGTGTAAGGTCACACAGCCACCTAGAAACATATTTAAGGATTCTGTTACTAACTTTGCTCAGACTGAAGAAGCTCCTTGGATAAGGAGCAAAACGTTTCCACTGAGAAAATAGAAATCCAGTTGACATGATTCAAGCTACAGACAATTTCACCTGGATGACTGAGAACCTTCATAGACATACTGTCTGCAGGTACTGTAAGTTCTTTTTTTTAATTAGTAACTGTCTTTTCCAAATAAGCAGATGAAAGTGAGAAATGAGCCTTTGAGTGCTAATAGTGACATGCCCTGTCTATGCCTCTTTAAGATAAATAAGTATCTCTGGGTAGTAGTCATCTCTAAGCTAGTTTAGAACTAATACACGTAACTTTTATTTTTGTTATGAACTATCATTCAGAGAGTTCTGGTACAGAATAGTTCTGTATAGAAAATATTCCTGTGACTCTGGTTCTTTTTGCTGCATTCCAATGAAGTCATATGATAGCTTTAAATGGGGGTGGGGAGAGTGATGCAGAAAGAGGTCTGTGCTCATATTTTATATAAGCTAATTTTGGACATTATGGTGCAATTGCAGTGAGAAACTGGCCTTTCTAGAGTCAAATGTTCTCCAGATTCCCCAAAGCCAAGAAATGCAGTTTCCGAAATGTCTTGCTGAGCTTCTATTGGTGCACCAGTTACTACACATCCTGTCCTAGAAAATGCGGATATGTTTGGAGCTGTCCATATCTTTATAATATGCAGATTATTGCAGCTTACCTGATATAGAATACCCACATGAGGTTGTGCTGTCCTGTCTCAAATACTACCAATCTGCACCATTCATTTTCAAACACAGTTTTCTTCAGGATCATTGAGTGGGTAGTGGGTGATTTGATTTACAGAACAGAAACAATAGTCCTGATCAGGTCATGATTCTGGTGGGAGAAGGAAATATTTTATTGTAGCATCTCAACATCCTATCAAAACCTTTAAGGCTTAGTTGTTAATAACATAAGAAAATAGTAATATGCCATACATTCGGATTGGAATGGCTATCTGCCAGGTTTGTCCCATTCACTCATATAGCTTTCAAAGGATTTCACAGGGCCAGGGTTGGCAACCCACCCCAAATTTTGTCTACTCTGGATAGCATTATCCTAAGTGTAACATTTTGAAATGTTAGGTTCAGTTCTTAGCATTTCCAGGTAAGGGAATGATAAATTATGTCTTAATATCTGTTTTGACCTTCTTTGTTGTCACAGTTCTGTTTCACAAAATATTCTTAAGCTGTAGTTTTAGTATTTCCCTGTTGATTTTTAAAAATAAATTCATATGCATGTCTGGCTAAAACATTTTAAAAAATGAAAAATGAATTTTAGTTATTTATAGTACATAGCATGATATCATGTTCTTCTTCATTGTTTCAGCTACCAAGCAAGATGGAATTAAAGAAATCAAGTTCAAAAGGTGTTATTTGGCCTCCTGAAGTGCAGTCTTCCAAAGACTGCTTTTCAAACAGTTAGATATCCCCTAATATGAATTCACGCAAGAATGAGTTGGAAAGGAACTCTTTCACCTTGAAAGTGTACATTACCTTTTCCTACACTACTTAATTAGTAAAAGTAGAAAAACTTGAGAGTTACCCCAGAAGTTTAAAAAAAATGTATTATATAAATAAATTTATTCAGGGAAAGCATAAACAATAATTTGGAATTCTAGAGCGTCTCTTCCCTCTCCCATATTAATAGCTGAATCACTTTTGTTAAGTGGCTGCAGATCCAGTTTAAATTATCTGCACACATATATTTTTTAAAAAAATGCAAATTGACCTCTCTCTATGACAGAGCATTTTTTAAGTATGGGGGTAAAAGTTTTCAGTTTCCTATTTTAAGGCAAGTTTACCTAATATTTCACTTTCATACAAAACATAATTCAGTTGTCTCTCAAATTTCATTTTCCAAATTTTGTGATAAGGTTCTTATCACAAGATTGTTCTAAAAAGTGAAAATGTTAGTGAAAAGGATGCACAAAATTGTGCATGTTTGTGAAAAAAGTGAAATATATGAATCTTATAAAGAAATATTATTCAAAATATTAAAATCACATTTATGTGAATTTAAAAAATAAAATATCATACTGATACAAAAATGAGTATTTGTTCTACCACTTGGAAATATGAAATTAGAAAGTTCCCAGAGGACAAGTGTGATATAACTCAGTGGTGCTGATTGCCAGAATGAAAGGAAAATAAGAACATTACTTATAGATCTATGCATAGATCACAGAGAAAAATGTAATATCGCTTGGGTACTTTCTGTATAATTATATACTTTACAGCTAGTCTTTATGAAATTGTGTTTGTTGAACTATCAAAATCCATCCCATAGAATGTTCTCAGAAACTCATACATCTTTACCAGTAACTTATTTTAATAGATGTGTACATAAATGGTATTAAATTGTTCACTATGGGAACCCTAGGTTAACATTTGAAGATCCTCAGGGCGTTCTTGTTGGAAGCTATATATTGACGAAGTATTTTGAGAAGCAGACTAACCATACACAGAAATATAACCTATGTCATGGGAAGAGCATAGAATAAATGCATGGTGATATTCCTACATCAAATTTACAGTATTAAAATTAATATCCATGCAATTGAGGGAAGGTGGCTGTTAATATGTAGAA
This sequence comes from Charina bottae, assembly GCA_023362775.1. Taxonomy (NCBI): domain Eukaryota; kingdom Metazoa; phylum Chordata; class Lepidosauria; order Squamata; family Charinaidae; genus Charina; species Charina bottae. The sequence goes on along the minus strand of JALMGJ010000004.1, from coordinate 88,706,818 downwards.
AAGTCCACAAATTTTAGAAAATTTTAGAAAATTTGCTTTTTGATGTGTTGTGGGAAGCCAGTCGTTGCCATAGCATGCAGTGTGAAATCGGCCATCATATTAAGCCACAATAAATTGCTTAGGCATAATGCATTGAGTAAACACAAGTTTTATTTATTTATTTTTTATTTATTTATTTAATTTATTCCCCGCCCATCTCCCATACAAGGGACTCTGGGCAGGTTACAATAATTAAGACTTAAAAATTTACAATATTTAAAACCATACAAAGTAGAAGTTGTATAAAAAATCCAGATATAAAATAAAATAAAATAGAATCCAAGATGGAATTGGGGACCGCAGCATAGGTCTTATTGCTACGGGGCCAGCCAACCCCAGGAGGCACTACCACCTCCGTTGTCCCAGGCCAGGCGGCAGAGCCAGGTCTTAAGGGCCTTCCGAAAGGCCAGGAGTGAAGGGGCCAGTCTCACCTCCGGGGGCAAGATGTTCCATAAGGCGGGGGCTGTCGCAGAGAAAGCACGCCTCCTGGACCCCGCTAGATGGAATTCTCTTGTAGAGGGGGTCCAAAGCATGCCCTCTCTGCACGCACGGGTGGGGCAGGCTGATGTTATCGGGACGAGACGGTCCCTCAGGTACCCTGGTCCTATGCCATATAGGGCTTTAAAGGTAATCACCAACACCTTGAATTGGACCCGGAAGCAAACTGGCAACCAATGCAGCTCGCGTAGCAGAGGTGTTACATGTGCCGATCTTATGGCACCCGTAACTGCTCGCGCCGCCGCATTCTGTACCAGCTGAAGCTTCCGGATACTCTTCAGGGGTAGCCCCATGTAGAGCGCATTACAGTAGTCTATGCGGGAGATGACAAGGGCATGAGTGACTGTTCGGAGGGCCTCCTGATCCAGGAAAGGGCGTAACTGGCGCACAACTCGAAGTTGTGCAAAGGCCCTCCTGGCCACGACTGCCACCTGCTCTTCAAGCAGGAGTTGCGAGTCCAGGAGGACCCCCAGATTCCGCACTGGATCTGAGTGAGGTAGTGCAACCCCACCCAGAACCAAAGATGACAACTTCCCGGATCTAGGGGGGGCCATCAATCCACAGCCACTCCGTCTTACCAGGGTTCAGTTGAAGCCTGTTGTTCCCCATCCAGACCCCCACAGCCTCCAGACACTGAGATAGGGCATCGACCGCATCACCTACTTCACCCGGGATGGAGATGTATAACTGGGTATCATCAGCATATTGGTGATACCTCATCCCGTGGTGACGGAGGATCTCGCCCAGTGGCTTCATGTAGATGTTGAACAGGAGAGGAGAGAGAACCGATCCCTGCGGCACCCCACAAGACAGGGGTCGCGGGTCAGCTCTCTCCTCTCCTATCAACACCGACTGGGAACGGCCCCGGAGGAAGGAGGCGAACCAGCGCAAAACCACGCCACCCGCCCCCAACTCCCTGAGCCGCCCCAAGAGTATACCATGGTCGACGGTATCAAAAGCCGCTGAGAGATCTAAGAGAGCCAGGATGGACGCACTCCCTCCATCCCGCCCTCGCCAGAGATCATCCATAAGCGCGACCAATGCAGTCTCTGTCCCATATCCTGGCCTGAAACCTGACTGAAAAGGGTCCAGATAATCCGTTTCTTCCAGAATCCTCTGGAGTTGCAATGCCACCACCTTCTCAACCACGTTTCCTAAAAAGGGAAGGTGGGAGACTGGGTGAAAATTGCCCAGAATAGTAGGGTCCAAAGACGGTTTTTTGAGGAGGGGGTGCACCAGCGCCTCCTTAAAGGCAGCCGGGAACACCCCCTCACTCAAGGACGAATTTATAATCACCAGGACCCAGCCACATGTCACCTCTCTAGCTGATTTCACCAGCCAGGAGGGACATGGGTCAAGTTGGCATGTGGTGGCATTTAAAATCCCAAGGATCCTGTCTACTTCATCAGGCCCAACAGGATCAAACTGCTCCCAGATAACATGGTAAGTACGAGCCTCTGGCATCTCCCAGATCTTGTCTCACGCTTGGAGTCCAACTTGGAATGAATCTGAGCGATTTTGTCCTGCAGATGCTCAGAAAACTCTTCCGATCGGCCCTGTAGATGGGTCTCCCCTTGCTCCCGACCCAAAAGCGATCTTGTAATCTTAAACAGGGCCGTCGGACGGCATTCTGCGGACGCAATAAGAGTGGAGAAATATTATTAACCTGGATTTAGGGTTTAGGGTATAATGCAAATCAATTGAATTTCTTTTGGGGAATCGTAAAGAGAATGGCACTAGGCTCATGGTGATGGGTTAACTACTTAACCCGGTTTGCCTTACTATACCCTGCAGTCATCTTAGAACCCTAATGAAAGTAGCCACAGAAACCCATTAAGGTAGCTTTCCCAATGTTTATGGCCTCTAAATTAACTACATGACCACTCAGATGGCATGGGGAAAGAGAATTCCACTTCAGTGTATGGGAGTTAAAATCCAGTACATCTAGAAGTTGTTTAGCTACTCCCAAAGACTTTTTCCCATTCTGTTTTTAAATGTAGTACTTATGCATAGTATGATTTCTTTGGTGATGTAGCTTATTTCATACTTAATTATATAACCTTGTCCAGACTTCATGGCCAGCAATTAAGTTGGTGGTGATATGGGAAAATGTGATCATATAGTCAGAGCTTACAATAAAGAGCAGTGGTTGGAAGTACTGGAAATGGAATCTAAACATTTAAAGTTTTTTTTCCCCCAGCAGTATCAGTGATATGGTTTCAAGAAACCGTCAATGACCTAATTTTTGAGCCCTGACCCAGAAATGCATTCAAGCTGTCTAACCCATTAGATCTAATAAGTTTTGTTTGTTTGTCTGTTTGTTTTGGTTGAAGAAGGGTTAATATTGATTTTAAACTCCAGATACAGTTCTAGCTATCATGAATTTTGCAATACATATACATTCAGTACAAGCACATTTTTGAACTTGTAGTTTAAATCTTATGTTTCTAAAAAGAGCAAGGATAATTTGAAATTCCATTCATTTACTACATAAAAATATAAATAGCAAAGGTTTTTTAAAAGTTGTGTTGTTAGCACATTTCTCGTTACAAATTTTGACTGTATTCTCCCGTAGGCCAGTGATATATTCATGCATTAAACATTCATAAGATAAAACAGGAAATTTAACTACTTAAAGCAAATAGTTGCGCAACTACTGTTGTGCAAAATGTCAAAATGAAAAGGTGTTTCGTTTCCTCATGGGCAAAATACAAAATAGTGAGGTTTTTTACATATCAAAAGCAGTTTTGCATCTCTCTCTATGTCTGTTTGTGTGTGTACATTTAACTTTATTTTGAATCTTGACACAAGAGTGGATTAAAGTGGATTAATAAGTCTATTATTTCATGTTTATGTGGATTTTTTTTAAAAATCCTACAATAATTCAAACAGACCTTATCCATAATGTATATGGTATTGTTGCACTAGGTGACATTAGATGGCAAAGCTTACTGCACCTTCATGGAAGAAACCATCTGTAATACAATCTTTTTGATCACCAGTTATACTGTGTCAAGACTTCTTTCTTCTCGGTGCCTACGCCCATCTCCACTGCACATAATCACCATTTTCATATACTGTAAGATGTGACAAATCCTCTTGGGTATTCATTCTGCTTAGCATCAGAATCTCCCAGATTAAAAATATACGGCTCATTAAACAGCTGGGGAGGAGTATATTGCCTTAGAAATATTGCAGTTTGTCAGGACTGCCTCATCCCAGAGCAGAAACATATCTGTAAAACCTGCACACAATTACATTTTAATGATTTTCATCTTGGCTCATTAGGAGAGCAGTCACCACTGAGACTTTAAGAATAATCATGCAGATGGACTGGTGATATACAGTAGCTACACCACATCTTTTGAGAAGATAAGCATTTAGTGGTTAGAATAAAATTACAAATCATGAACTGTAAAATGAAAAAAGAAGAAAAAGTAAGTTTGTGGTGTCAGGGTCACTGGGACGTTAGCTTATTGCAGCTGGACATGGACTAGAAGCAAGTTAACTCAGACGGAGCTTTCACACCAACCATAAATCAAATGAGATTCTATTGGCTCCTCAGACCATCTGATCTTGCTGGACCAAAGGCTGTAAAACACTTGCCTTCAATAAAGATCCCATTTCCAACTGTTTCCCTTGGCTCCCAGTAAGGTGCCTGAGCTCTTGCTACCAACTGATTTATTTTTGGGACCCAACATCTTATAGTGGATTATGCTTACTATGAAGTATTCTTTCTCTATATCATGAAACCACCTCACCATATATTAGTTTGTATAAGGAGGCATAGGTTGAAGCTCAAACCAACAAGACTGACTTTTAATCAAAGCCAACTGATTCTGGGATAGATCCAGCTTTAGCTCTTTCCTCAAAGAAGCTGGTTGTTACAACCATCCATGGAGCAGGAGGCACTGGTGACAGTTGTTCATGCTCTCATTATCTTTTGTCTGGGATACTGTAATTCATTATATATGAAACCTGAGTGGTCATTGGAGGAAGACCCAAAGTAAGCCTGACCAGACATGGGTAAGAACCCATATTAGGGATTACCTTGTGGTGATAAGGGCAATGAAACATCAATATTTCTTTACCCTTATTGCATCTGCTAATAGCCATCCAGTGACTATTTTGGGTGACCTATTGGGTAGGGAGGGCCCCTTGGAATATCTGTTGGGCTGTTCTGCTCTGAGGATTATTCAGGCTGATGAATAAAGTCACTCAGATTTGCTCCAACTTGGACTCTGACTGCTCAGGGCAGGCTGAGGTGTCTGGGGCACAGCCTGGGGGTATGATCAGGGATATGTTTGAGCTGATGACTCCCAAAGAAGTGGATAGGGTTCTCTGTGCTGTCAGCTTGGCCACCTGTTTACTGGATCTGGGATCCTCCTGGGTCATAAAAGTGGTCAGGGAGGTGACCTGTGGTTGGGTCCAGACCATGGTATCAGCCTTTCTAAAATAAGAGGTGGTGCATCCTGCCTTGAAAGAGGCAGTGATGTGCCTTGTGCTCAAGAGGCCATCCTTAGACCCAATGGTTTTTGACAACTACTGACCAGTCTCCAACCTTCCATTTTGGGGGAAGGTTGTTGAGGTGGTTGGTCTGCAGCTGATGAGAACCCTGAAGGAAATGGATTATCTAGACCCAATTCATTCAGGTCTCAGGTTTGGATTTAGTACTGAGGCAGCCTTGGTAGTGCTTGTTGATGACCTGTAGCAGAGCCAGGATGCAGGTGGTGCATCTGTCCTTGTGCTCCTTGATCTCTTAGAGGCTTTCAATACCATTGACCATGGTATCCTTCTGAGCCAGCCCCATGGGTTGGGATTGTGGGCACCATTTTAGAGTGGCTCTTTTCCTTTCTCCAGGGTTGCTTCCAGTAAGTGTTGGTTGGGGAGAGATCATCCCTAGGCCCCTCCTGGGTGGGTGCTGAAGGGTTCTACGCTCTCTCCCCTCCTTTTCAATATCTACATGAAACTGTTGGGTGAGGTCATCTGCTGGTTTGGAGTTCAGTATCATCAGTATGCCCTTGACACCCAATTATATACTATTTCAATCCCAAGGCTGTCACAGTTCTGTCCCAGTATCTGGAGGCTGTGTGGGTTTGTATGGGGAGGAACCATCTCTGACTCAATCCTACCAAGACTGAGTGTCTGTGGTTTTTTGGGCTGCCCAGACCTGAGAATATCATCATTGACCTTGGATGGAGTTGCTTGTCCCCTTTCAAGGTCAGTGTGCAATCTGGAGGTCTTCCTGGACTTGCAGCTCCAGCTCAATGAGAACATAGTGGCTGTGGCCAAGAAGGCCTGTACACAACTTCATCTACTGTGTCAGTTGCACCCTTTCCTAGATCAGGGGCCCTTCAGACAGCTGTGAAGCCACCTCACAGCTTGACTATTGCAATCTGCTATATGTGGGGCTGCCCTTGAAGATCACCCAGAAGCTTTAACTGGTCCAGAATTTATTTGTTTGTTTATTTATTTATTGTTCAAATTGTTCTCACCTCCCATCTCCCCCAATGGAGGACTCCCCCGATGGGGGAATACAGTGGCTTAAGCAGTGATGGGCATGCTTAAGTATAGAGTCCCCTATGGGGGAGATGGTGCGGTGATAGAAATTGAAAGATAGATAGATAGATAGATAGATAGATAGATAGATAGATAGATAGATAAGTGTGCCCATGTAATACCTCTGCTTCGCGAGCTGCACTGGTTGCCAGTTTGCTTCCAAGTGTGATTCAAGGTGCTGGTCATTAACTATAAAGCCCTACATGGCATAGGTTACTTAAGGGACCACCTGTCTCCCATAGTATCTGCCCAGCTGATTTGATCTTGTGCTCTGGGTTTCTTCAAATAAACAATGTCATCTATCAGGACCCCAGAAGTGCGCCTTCTTTGTAGCAGCGCCTGCTCTCTAGAATTATGTTCCCCCTGAGATCCAGATGGCCCCCGGTCTGTTGTTGTTTAGAAGAGCTGTGAAGTCTTTGGCAAGGGAGAGTGAGACCCCTTGCTTCATTCCATCCAGTCTATTGTTCTTGCCATTTTTAATCTTTTACGTTTTTTTTCATTTTATTGATTTTATTGTAATTTCTTTGTTTTGATTTTTGTGAGCTGCCCAGAGTCATTGGGAATAAAGCAGCATACAAGTTTATTCTTATTATGAAACTGCCCTGAAGACTACCTGGAAACTGCAGCTGATGCAGAATGCAGAAGTTTATATAAGAGTGTCTCAATACTCCCACCTAACACCTGAACTTTGCAAATTGCATTGGTTCCCAATTTCTTTTTGAGTGCAATTTAAGGTGCTGCTAATGACATATGAAGTCCTACATGGCTTAGGACCTAGACATCCATGTTTCAATAAATAAATTCTTCCTACCCAAGGCCTACCAGTAGACCACCTTCTATGACATGCAGTAGAAGGGCCCCAAAGATAAGCATGCTCTGCCAAAGGTCTCCTCCTGCGGAATCAGCTACCATTAGAAATAAAAACTAATCCTTATTATTAACATGTAGAAAATTATTAAAATGTGGTTATTCAAGCTCTTATATTATCTTTGAGCTCTTGTATTAAGCTCCCTTGCTTGGTTAATCCATCTGGTGGAAGATTGAAAATAGACACCTAAGTACCTGAAGTTTGACCTTTTCAATAAGTCTCCAACTGATCTTCCAATTAATTGGAAACTTGAAATGATATATTTTAGAGTAATTAATTTCAAGTTATTCCCTAGAACAATATGATTGCAGAGCTTTAAGGTACTTTACGCAGACCAACATAAGTTACAGATAGAATGACCATGTCATCAGCATATGGGTGATTACAATAACTAAGCAATTTTGTTTTTATTGGACAATTATATATTAATGGAATTTATTTTTTGTGTTGATGAATTTAATCATATCTGAGATGTATCACTGTAGTGATACATTGGACAATTGGGCAAAAACACCCAAGCAAGCTGAAGAAGTGTTTCTCAGTAAAATATAGTTATCTTGCTGACAACTTCTATCCTACTGTGAAAGACCTTTACATTCTAGAAGACAACAGAGCTTGAAATTTGCTAAAACAATGTGTCAGAAAAACTCAACAAGCCAGCTATTTAACAGCAGAGTATAGAATATAATGCCTCACACAATCACAGAGAAACTGATTCCTCCTACTTGTAGCATTACAGTAAAGGCATCATTTGGAAGAGAATCAGACAAGAAGTAAAAAAAAAGTTCTTCTCTTAAGCACTACCACTAGTAGATGGATTCATGATATATGAGTTGAAACTGAAGAAGGTTTGTAGTTTAGTGAAAAAACATTAAATGTACACAATCCAAGTAGATGCCTCAACAGGGAAAGCTCAACTACAGAAATTCATTCATCCCAATTATCATTATAAAATAATATAGAATTTTTTATGTTGTAAGGCATGAAAGCTGGCTGGGTGAATTTGGGCTGCTCACTCTCAGCCCAACTCACCTCACAGGATGGTTGTTGTGGGAAAATAGGAGGAGGAAAGGAGTATTAGGCATGTTCGCTGCCTTGAGTTATTTATAAAAATAACAAAGGTGAGATTTTAAAAAATCTAAAAAAAATAACATAGACCAAGATATTTGGAATATAGAAACAACAGGCCAAGATATTTATACTAGTTTAACTAACTACTTGGAATTTATTGTTTTGGAAATTCTGTGTAAGAATTTGTACATATGGTGTTCCTTTGATGCTTGGAAAAAATTAAGGAATTTGTATCATTACTGAAAGAAATAAATGGTAATAGTATAACAAAAGATTGCTTTCTGCAACAGGAAGCATTGGTTGCAAAAGCAATTAGCCATGAGATGAAAACTGGTCTAAACGAAGTTTGAAAATAGAACTACAGGTCACTTAAGTTACATCTGTTCATTACACTTTGTGAAGAAATTGAAACAAGTTTCATTTTCCACTCAGAGGTCAGACAGTTATGGAGAGAAAAAATGTCACAACTGTATGAACTGAGGAATGAGATGTTTACTTTCTTTAATCTTGAGCAAGAAGAAGAATTTTGAGAGTTGCTGGCAGATAATTGGCAGCCTTATTAGCAGCTAACTTTGAACATTTAAACAAGGTCAATTTCAGTATGCAAGACAAAACTGAAAATGTCTTTACCTTCTTCAAAGAAAATTAATGTTCTCAAATAAGTTAAGAATTTTTACTATGAAAATGGAGCAATGCAATTGGACTTGTAAGACAGTGAAATGAATAAATTGGACACTCATTCTTACTCACAAGAAGGGCAAGAAGGTGAAAAGGCAGTGGTAAACCAGAACAACAGCAGGAAAACTATCCAGTCTGATACTTTGGTAACCTGCAGTCCAGAATGAATCCTTTTTAATATATTGCCAAACCATCTCAGTCCAGACAAGTTTTTCTTAAGCCATCACACTTAAGCTGCCAGTAGCACAGGATAGGAGCAGCATAAAGGAGCATGCAGATATGGGAACAGATTTCTAATGTTATCTTTCTACTAAGAGATCCTTCTTTCTCTCTTCCTGCCTCTCAGTCTCCATAATAGCTCTCCCCACTCTGAGAATAATTTAAAAAAAAAACTTTGGTTTAGGATGAGTCCATGAGTTGTTTTTAATTTCCCCTTGCACTTCAAAAATAACCCTCACTACATAAACTGCAGACTTTGTTCAGTCTCATATGAAAAGGCAGATCTACAATCTAGAGTCCAGGTACCCATGATGTTTTTCAGATCAACTCTAGGCTGAATAGAAATGCATTCCAACAGACATTCAACAGGTTCATCTCCCAAATCACTTGATTGAATTGTCCATGAGAAAAGTATCTATAAGCACTTTGGTTCTGCTTTCCTTGTCTTTCCAAAGGGTACTGGCACAACAGTAACAGATCATATTCAGACTGCAGATTAAGGGTTAAACTATTCAGCACAAAGTGTACCATAGTGACTAAGGCAGAGATTCAATCATACAGTATGTATGCTTAGCCTGCTACTTAATTGTAGAAGTATTTCCTGCAAAGCAGCAGCTTTGCACTCTGTTCTGTAGGTTTGCTTGCTTTTAATAGACTTTTTCCTAATGCCAGTTTATTTCTGTAAAATCTTTAGATTTGATCTGTTGGCATGACAGCTTATTTACTTCCATTCAGCTGTTTCCACAAACATGGGAGGGACTGACTTATGTCAAGCACCCCACTGATCAAGAGCTATCCAGTAATCCCACAAGGTTATTGGCAGGCTAACTAATTACCAATCCAGTGGGATCTCATCTCAATTTTTTCTTTATCCACTCACTTGAATTTTACCCACTCTGGAATGGCTGAGGGTAAAATGTAGGACAGCTTCAGCATAATGCTAACATACTGTAGCTAGCTCTAGTCATTTTGCTCCCTTGCCATTTTGGCTGCCTATGAAAATATTTTATGTCCATGAAATCAACATACTTAGAAGGACATCTGCATTTTAATATGAAAGGAGTTTTGATGTTTATATACCTCTTGTGAACAATGACAATATGCTTTCTCTAACCTTGGTAAACTATGAATAATTTTAACATGAGATTCTCTTATGCCACCCCACTCCGCAGGGAGGCAAGACCCATTCGATTGGTCCGCCCCCGGCAGCTTATGTACCCAGTAGGGTTCCAGAGGGAGCTGGGTGTTATACCCGAGGATCTGTTGCACGGTCCAGCGGAGGTCCTGGCCGCAGCCTGGAATAGGGAAGCAGCTGGGGCCTTGGACAGGATCACACCTGTGCAACCTCTCCTTCCCCACTCAACTCGTCACTCCCCATGATTTATGGAGGAGTTGAGGGTTTTGAAGAGGGTTAAGAGACGTCTGGAGCGCCGCTGGAGGAAGACAAACATGGAATCTGACCGAACACAAGCTAGAGCCGCTATTAAGGCTTACCTTGTGGTGGTAAGAGTGGCGAAACATGAATATTTCTCCGCTCTTATTGCATCTGCACAATGCTGCCTGGTGGCCCTGTTTAAGATTACTCGATCTCTCCTGGGTCAAGTAGACTCAGTGACCCACTTACAGGGCCGTTCGGAGGAGTTTTCTGAGCATCTGCAGGATAAAATCGGTCAGATCCATTCCCAGTTGGACTCTCAGTGTGAGGCACAGTCTGGGGAGATGCTGGGGGAGCATACTTACCCTGTTATCTGGGAACAGCTTGATCATGTTGGACCTGAGGAAGTGGACAGGATCCTCCAGACTGTAAATCCCACCACATGCCATCTAGACCCATGCCCTTCTTGGCTGGTAAAGACAGCCTGGGAGGTGACATGTGGTTGGGTCCAGGTGATGGTTAATACATCCTTGAGTGAGGGGCATTTCCGGCTGCCTTTAAGGAGGCGCTGGTGCTCCCCCTCCTCAATAAACCATCCCAGGACCCTACTGTGTTGGACAATTTTCATCCTCTCTCCCACCTTCCCTTTCTGGGAAAGGTGGCTGAGAAAGCAGTGGCATTACAACTCCAGAGGATTCTGGATGAAATGGATTATCTAGACCTCTTTCAGTCAGGTTTCAGGCCAGGATATGGGACAGAGACTGCATTGGTCATGCTTATGGATGATCTCTGGCAGGAGTGGGATGGAGGGAGTGCATCCATCCTGGCTATTTTGGACCTCTCAGCAGCTTTCGATACCATTGACCATGGCATCCTTTTGGGGCAGCTCAGGGAGTTGGGGGTGGGTGGCATAGTTTTGCGCTGGTTCACCTCCTTCCTCTAGGGCCATTCCGAATCGGTGGTGATAGGAGAAGAGAGATCTGACCCTCAACTACTCTTGTGTGTGGTGCCGCAGGTTTCTGTTCTCTCTCCTCTTCAATTTAATATCTACATGAAACCACTGGGTGAGATCATCCGCCACCACGGGATGAGGTATCATCAATATGCTGATGATACTCAATTGTATATCTCCATTCCGGGTGAGGTAAGTGATGCGGTCGCTGCCCTGTCTTAGTGCCTGGGGGCTGTGGGGGTCTGGATGGGGAACAACAGGCTTTGGCTGAACCCTGGTAAGACAGAGTGGCTGTGGGTGGATGGCCCCTCTGTATCCAGGCAGTTGTCATCCTTAGTTCTGGATGGGGTGGCACTTCCCCATTCAGACCCATTGTGGAATCTGGGGTCCTCCTGGAGTCACAACTCCTGCTCGAAGAGCAGGTGGCAGTCATGGCCAGAAGGGCCTTTGCACAACTTTGGGTTGTGCACCAGCTACGCCCGTTCCTGGATCGAGATGCCCTCCGAACAGTCACTCATGCCCTCGTCATCTCCCATATAGACTATTGCAATGCACTCTACATGGGGATACCCTTGAAGAGTATCCAGAAGCTTCAGCTGGTACAGAATGCAGCTGCATGAGCAGTTATTGGTGCCTCAAGATCAGCACACAGAACACCACTGCTGCGCGAGCTGCACTGGGTACCGGTTTGCTTCCGGGTCCAATTCAAGGTGTTGGTTATCACCTTTAAAGCCCTACATGACATAGGGCAAGGTTACCTGAGGGACTGTCTCATCCCTGAAACATTGACCCGCCCCAGGTGGTTCATACAGTGAAGCTAGACATATTTAAAATATCTGATATATTTCTTTATTATCCCATAGAAATAAAGGGAGTATTAGCAAGAAAGCATGTACTTTTCAGCATGATACAGGCAGTGGGTTATACCCAATATACCTGATTACTTACAACACATGGAATTTGTCAGTGCATTATAATTTACAATTTCATAAGTAAATAAATTATTAATGGCATAATGTTCAACTGCTGTAAATAATTTACAACCTGGAAATGGTGTGATAGGCATGCTCTTAGTGGAAAACATAAACTACTGCTGTGTGTTTTTGAATACTTAATCAGAATATACTTAACAAATCAAAGTCTATTATTAAAACTGTGCTTATGCATGTTATGCTTTAGCAATTGTATTTCAGTTTGTAAAGGAAACCATGATTTGACACATCAAACACTTGTTCTCCACTTGGAAAAGCCTTATTTTACACAAGGCTAAAATGCATATTAATTTTTTGTATAATGAAAACAACATTTTGGTAACTTATTTCAAATAGTCAGGGTGTTGCTATCTGACAGTTATAGTCAGGGTGTTGTTATCTGACAGTTCCAAACTAAATGTGGCTGGATAAACACTCAGATATCATTTCTGCATAAATCTTTATACCTCACTTAAATTTCATGCTTAAAGTTTCATGCTTAAACTTTCATGCTTAAAGTTAGTTTTAGCTAACTTTTTTTTTATCCTACCTTTATTATTTGTATAAATAACTCAAGGTGGTGAACAGACCTAATACTCCTTCCTCCTCCTAGTTTTTCCTAGTTTTTCCTAGTTTTTCCACAACAACAACCCTGTGAGGTGAGTTGGGCTGAGAGAGAGTGACTGGTCCAAAGTTTAAATCTGATTGGCTTTCATGCCTAAGGCGGGACTAGAACTCGCAGTCTGGAAACATTACATTAGGGGTGGAACCCATGAATAAAAGCAATTTCCCATCCAAATGTAGTCCCTTGCATGACCTTAAAAGGTTACCAGAGCAGATTTTAAGAACATGTAGAAGAACTACAAGATGAAGAAAAGGAAGAGCTTATCCTGTTCTATCAAAACCACTGCATTGTGCACCTTTATTGGGCAAGCATTATGAATTGTATATTTGATATTGGCAAAGAAGTATTTATTTATTGGTTGGTTGGTTGGTAGAAATTCACCATTCAATTTTAAATAGTTTGCTATCCTGTGACGGAGCCGCCTCTGCTTATTTATATTTTACTTTGACCACATATTTCTTGATATGGGGAAAAGGAAGAAGAGACAAAGGACTCCCTCGGCAACGCAACCCTCATCAAACCGCTGAAACAACAGAAGGTGGACAGATTCATTACAAGTAAGTGAATTTCGTCAGCACACTATGGTTCCCCGTCTTATCTATTGAATAGAAATGATTCCTTAGAATGGGACTTACAGGCTGAGTTAGAAAGTCAGCAATTGCTGGAGTTTACTTCATCGTTGACAGAAAATACTCCTTCCCCACAGGCTGTTGCAGCTTGCACAGGTGCAGAACAATTAAACAAGGAAGGCCTCTTGGATCCTAAAAGCTCGCAAGCTCAAAACTCATTCAAATTTATATCTAGACAGAGTCTTTTGATGGCACAGACGGTTCTTTCAATTTTTGATTTACTGAATACGATCAAAACTCATGTTGACTCTTTAAAAGACTCCTTTGCTGATTTCGTTAAGAACCATTCAAATCAAACTGAGGCCTCTGATAAAATTAAGGGCTTGTACTCACGCTGCTCATTGCAGTCAGGCAGGGGAGGAAGAGAAGTTTCAGCCTCTGAAGTTAACCCTTTATTAGGAGTTAAAAGGGAAGATATGAAAATGACAAATAACTGTATAGAAATAGATGAAAAGAGTAAAAAACCTGTACTGGGCAAATGTTGTTTACAACCCAATAAGATAGCCCTTCAAATACAAACTAATAAAATTAATAGAGGCAAATGGGAGACGAAAAGAGCTATATGCCAATCATTAAGCTTTTTAAGTTACTACGACGTGAGAAACGTTTTGTGGATTTACTAAAGGTAGACTGGCTACCAGCTAGAGCAGGGCTTTTCAAAGTGCCGCCGCTGGCGACACACCAGCAACGGTGGTGGTGGCAGCGCAGCAGCGACACGGGGGGGTGCACATGCATGGAGGCGGGCGCGCGTGCACAGTGGCGGTGGTAGCAGCAGCACGTGCGTGCACGGCGGCGGCAGCCTCCGCTAAAACGCGGAAGCACTGATGCCGCGCCGCTGCCGCCGTGCACGCTCGCGCCACCGCTTCCAGGTGGTGTGGCGACACACCACGCTGTGTGTGGCAACACACTTTTGTGTCGCGACACACAGTTTGGAAAGCTCTGAGCTAGAGGTAACTTTAGATGGATTGTGTTGACTTTTGATTTTTCTGTGATACCTAGTATGCTTTTAAAAATGAAACCTTTTTTGAATACATTTTCAATATTTCCAATTTGAGTGTTTCATTCTGAGGATGTTAGTCCCCTTATATTACAACAAAACCAAGAGAGTGCTAGAAATCCAACTCACAGTAGAAACACTCCCTCGGATAAACCCAAGGACACCTCATTAATGGAGATTATGCCAACAGTAATAGTAAACATTCTTTTAAACTGACAACAACTCCGTTATCTCCTGATCCTTCAGAAGGAAACCTAATTAACACACTCAGTGTTCTTTCAGATAATAGTCAAGTTGATATACTTAAGAAATTAGATGACTTAAGAGGAGCTTTAATGGCAATTTGCCATACAGCGAAGACTCTAATAAATTTAACATTTCAAACAATGCAAGAAGAAAACTTTCACCCTGGATAACAATATGAATGCGCTGAAAAGATAGAGCAATCTAGTTATAGGCAGAAAACTGTTAATGAGAACCAAGAAATACAAAATCCAGATGTAATACTGGAGGCTGAGGAGCCTGTAGCTCTTAATACAAGTATCAATACTACACAGAAACCAGTGGAATTAACTAAAGTAAAAATTATTACAGTGGCCCAAATTCACGAGCAACCTTTAGAAATTTCCAACCTTGGTTCTGTAGAAGATGGGGATATGGATGGAGCCCACTTGGGTCATAAAGAGGGTTTGTCTTGTTTGTCCCTGTTTGCAAGGACATTAAATCATATGGACTGACAGTATGTGGACCAGTATAAGATAAACCCCTTGGAAATTAGCTCATGGAATATAGTGGGATGGTATCGAAATAAAGGCCTCAACCATTTAGATCACTTGTTAGAAACGGATGTCCTTTTGATACAGGAAACTTGGACAGCTGATGACCTTGTACTCAATGGTTATCACTCATACAAGCTGGAGGCAACCACTGGCAGAGGACCAGGGTGGATGAAGGGCAGCCTGGGAATTTTTATTTCTGCCGCTCTGAGAGTGGGACATAGATCCTTGCAGCCACTTAATCAAATAGCAATGACCATACCCTTAGATTTGGGAAGTATCTCTTTATTAATTATTAATGTATACTTCCCGCCAATACAAAGAAGACCCGAAATTGAGGCAATGTGGTTAGATATAGAACAGTACATTGATAATCTCCTTCTGGAATACCCTAGTGTTTTGATTCTCCTCACGGGTGATTTTAATGCAAGGATAGGTCCTGATGACCATACTCTGTTCTCTAAATTTCACCAGTATCCGCCATCCCACGCTCCCAATACATCCTATGTCACCCTTGTACGCCTCTCCAAAGATAAAAGATCCAACTACGCTGGGATTTGTTTAGCCAAGTTTGCAAACAAGTTTAATCTATTCATACTAAATGGTGCTATTAAAAGTGATTATCCAGGAGAATATACATTTATGGCTGGGTCTAGGAAAAGTACCATTGACTATATGTTAGTTCCTACTAACTTACTACATTCAGTGGAGTCCTTTAAGGTGCTTCCACACCTAGAAAATGATCACCTGCCTCTATGTCTACAATTGAAGACACCTTCCACTCAGATACGGTTGGAGACATATTTTGTCCTGGCATTGTCCCAGCAGGACAAGCAAGTTGTCGTGCCAGATGGACCTCACAACTGGATCAAAGGGTGAGTAAGACATTAGCAGAGGATGACTTACAAACAATTCGATTATCGTTTATGTCTCCTAATACCTCACAAGACCCATTGATTTTCTACAAAAATTTAATACAAAAGTTACAACCATTATTAATTTGCACTCCTAATTCTAACATCAAAAGGGTTGTGTTTCCATCTAAGACATGGTTCGACAAAGAGTGTGTCAAAGCTAAGAAAGTTCTCACTGCAGCATATCAACTATATAAATATGAGACTGAGACCAATAACAAAGTAAACACCAAGGCTCTTGAATATCTTCTTGCCAGTAAAAAACAGTATAAGAGACTGGTGACGGCTAAGAAGAAGCAGGACATGAAAATCATGTGGAAACGTCTTATTGAAGCTTCTAAATTGAAGAACGCTTTCCTTTTCTGGCAATTATTATCTAATCAGACAGCTAGATCATCTACTATTCTAGACTCTCACATTTCACCACAGGTTTGGGAATTCCATTTTCAAAAAATATATGAGGATCCTAATAATGTGATGTTGACACATATGAACGAGGGCCTATCCGAGTGGCTGCCAGTCTCAGAGACTGAAATCAAATATCTTATTGGACAACTTAGAAAAGGGAAAGCTCCTGGGATGGATTTTATTTCAGCGGAAGTATTAAAGAATAATGCAGAATGGTGGACCCCAATTTTAGCTTCACTCTTTACGCATATTGATAATTTGGGGAGAATTCCAGAGGATTGGGGTCTGGCTATTATAGTTCCAATTTTTAAAAAAGGGAAGAAAAATGATCCTGCTAGTTACAGGCCTATTAGTCTACTGAATATAATTAGCAAGCTTTATGCTAGACATCTGCAAGGAAAACTTAAATAATGGCTGGACCAGAGAAATCTTATTGTGGACGAGCAGGCTGGCTTCAGAGAGGGCAGAGGAACAATTGAACGATGCCTGATTCTTCAACATCTGATTGAAAAATATAGTACTAACAAGATAACATCATTGTATGCCGCCTATATAGATTTAAAGGTTGCTTTTGATTCTATATCTAGGCCTAAACTGTGGGAGAAGTTGGAAGCTGCCTCAATAGATAGCAGGCTTCTCTATTTAATTCGTGCCCTATATTCAGACATGGCCTTGAAGGTCAGATGTAATAGATTTGGGTCCCTCTCCAAACCGATCAAAGTACAAAAGGGGGTGAAACAGGGCTGTATTTTGGGCCCATTACTTTTTAACTTTTATATTAATGATATGGTAAGATGCCTAAATCACCCGGACTTTCACCCTCATAAATTAGGAGACCAAAATATTGCCCTGCTGCTTTATGCAGATGATGCTGTCATACTTTCTAGGACACCTATAGGTCTCAACAGAGCTTTGACAACCTTGGCCCAATATTGTTTTAATAATCAGCTTGAAATAAATTATCAAAAAAACAAAGATAATGACCTTCGCCAAAAGGCTGAAACTTCGCACATGGAATATAAATGGGCACAGAATAGAGCAAGTGACTAGCTTTAAATACCTAGGGGTAGTCATGCATGCCACTGGATCTAGGAAACCTCACTTTGATTATGCAGCTGATATTGGACATAAATCAGCAAATGCCATTTTAAAGTTGTTACGGAATAAAGGAGGGCACTATATACCAGCAGCTCTTAAACTCTTCCAGGTGAAGACATTAGCCCAGCTCCTTTACGGGTCCTGTGTTGGTGCTATGACTTTAAGTATTACTTCTCTGGAAAGAGTGCAATCAAAATTCATAAGAGCAGTATTCCAAATGCCCAAGTGTGTTTCAAATGCTTACCTTCGATTAGAAGCCGGCATGATAAAAGTTGAGGCAAGAGTGCGACTAGCTTCCCTGAACCTCTGGCTAAAACTTAAGCATTTCCCTCAAGGTTTAGCGCCACTCATTTTCCAAGATTACTTTCAATCCTCCTGGTTAAAGGATATTGAAATTAGTTTTGTAAACATAGGATTTTCTACGGATGCAATTCTTAGGATGGATTACGAACAGGCAAAATTGGTCTTGAAGCAAAGGATAAAGGACATAGAACGACAAACAGACTTAGAGAAGGCCTCTTATTTCCTAGCTTCAGAGTATAATAAATATATAGTTAATACCGCTAACTATCTTATGCAACTTGAAATTCCTAGGCATCGGAAAGCTTTTTCCCTAGCTCGAAGCCATGCACTCCCTTCTGCAGTCTTGGATGGCAGATACAAAAAAATCCCTTTAGCTGCAAGGTGCTGCACATGTAACATAGTAGAGATAGAAACTACAGACCACATGCTCCTTCGTTGCCCTTTTTATAAAGAGCTTAGGAATAAATTAATAATACCTCTGACCAATAAATATCCTAGGTGGCAAGATATAGTCTCTATGCAAATGCTACTTATAGATGAATATCCAACTGTTACGGCGCAAGTAGCCAGATTCTGTGCAGCTGCCATGAAGATACGCCAGACTATGATTTGAAGATGTAGTATGGTATTCCTTGTAATAATTTTAAGTGGTATACATATATATTATATATGATATTTTATTTTTGTATCACTCATTTTAATATTTGTATTTTATATTTTTATAATTATGTACAACTGAGAGAATATTAGTCATGATAATGTAAATGAATAAGACTGTTTTTAAATTTGATAAGGGGCTCATTTACATTGTGATCTAAATGCATTTTAATATTTAATTGGGACTTGTTAAATTAGATTTAAAACTATTTCAAATCAGAGGGTTTATATTTTAAAGCCCAATGTGTTTACCATGTAGAATTCTAACTTGTATTGGTCAGTGACTGTAATAAATTGAACTTGGTTGGTTGGTATAGTATATTTATATACCACACACTCCCAGGAAAGCCATTTCACAGTGGTTTCCAACAAAAATCTAATAAGTAACCGTTGAATCCAAGGATAAAATATATAACACTTGATAAAACACTGTCACATTCTGGAGTCATCTCAAATTGGCATGAGGTGTGAGGGAGTAAAAGTAACTTCAAGAGGAATTTTACTTCACAGGGAGCTGCTCAGGTCAACAGCAACAACAGCACTGGCAGCAGTACCAGCGTAGAAGCAGGTGGAGCAGCAGCAGGAAACAGCAGCACTGGCAGGAAGCAGCAGCAGCAAGGAGATGAGCTATTGGGCTGTGGGTTGGATAAGCAATCTGTTGCTGGAAGTGGCTGGGTAGCTTCCTCAGCAGTAGTTAAGGGTGGAGCATTGGTGGTATGGACGGCCAAATGGCTTTGAAGACCATGGAACAATGAGTCCATTGAGGATGGAGACAGATGATGGTGCACAATGGTTGTATGGGCAATGGGAGCAAGGTGGTGCCTGGTGGTAAGTAGTAAGGCACTGGTCAGAGCCTTGCAGCTGCCCTAGTTAGAAACAATGAATGTGATTGGTTCCATTTTTTCTCCTTCTACCTTACTGTGACAATGTGTGGACAATTGGAAATGATTCCAGTATTCTGTGATGTCTGTCAGAACTTAACTTTAGGCTTACACCAATTGCTGCTGAGTTTGCCTGGCATGAGGAGCTGCACTGAGAACTTGGTGAATTGCCAGGGTTATCTGGTTAATTGTCTGGCTATGGCTAGTGGCAAAAGGGGAGAGTGGCTAAGTTCCTTCTTCAAGTGAGAGGTGGAGGACCCCCTCCACCCACAGTACCCCCTCCTGTAGAAATTGGGTGTTGCCATCTGTGTGAAAGCAGGACTGACAGGTGGCTGAAAGGGAGAGTGTATTTGGTGGGTTTGTCAGTGTTAGGGGGGTCTGAGAGGTTGCTAAGTTGCTAAGGCAGATGCAGCCACTTTGACTATCAGTGTCAATGGTTTGGGTGCAACATGTGGGGTTTAGGTTTAGGAAGGAGTCTTCCAAGTTCTGGAGTTGTGGGGAAAATGGGGATCTGTGGCAGGCAAGAGCATTTTGGTGGTTTTGGGCAGAGTAAGTTAAGACAGGAGATTGGATTGGGCCTTTCTCTGGGAACAGGGTTTGATTTTTCACAAACTGGGCTCTCCTAAAGCAACTAAATCACTTTGAAGATACAGCATAAATGTATTAAGCATGCAAACAAGTACAGCATACACTGAGCTCCCAACAAAGCATTGGCAGCTTGCTGGGCAGCCCTGGGCAAAAGCAAAACCACAGCTTATGTATCTTTGGCCTACCACATTTCAAAGACAAGATGAAGCAAAAGGCAGACACAATTAAATTACAGCAATGGCATGGAATGTTTTTGATAAACCCATCTGGTTTATTATGTATTATTTATCCTTTCCTACTAGGTCAGCATGGCAGCTATACTATCTCTGAGATATTGTCAGTGAATATAAACAATTTGGTTTACTGGGCCATTGGTCCCTGTCTGATTCCTCCCCCTGTCATCACTTAGGACCAATTCAGCTTGCTGTGAATGTTTTCTTACAAGAGCATTTTAAGCAGTTCACTGGGGGAGGGGGGGCATATAATAGGTTTGGTAGTGAATGCAGCTCACGTGCATATTGGGTGGGGTACTTTTTACCACCGCAATTTATATTCATCTTTATTTTGGCCAACTCAAGACAGCATACAGTACATACCTAATGCTCCATCCTCCTATTTTCCTCACAAAATAACCCTGTGAGGTGAGTTGGGCTGAGAGAAAGTGATTGGCCCAAAGTCACCCAGCTGGCTTTCTGGTCAGTCTCCCGAGTCTCTAGTTGGCAGTTCAACCAAAATAACTTACTCCCTGGAATGAAGCAGGATTGAAGTGGAGTAGTGTGTCTCTGTGTGCCGATCCCAGTGGATTCCTTGGTCTTCTGAGACACTCCATGAAATGAAGAGTCAGAAGATGGGTGTTGCTTGCTATCCTCAAAGCTATAATTCATGGCTTAGGTCCTGGTTATTTAAGGAGCCATGTTTCTCTTGTTTTGTTCTGCTGGACCAGTAAGAGCTGGAAGACTTGGCACACTCCAGGTCCCAGCCATAAAGTATTGTCATATTGTGGGACATAGAAGTCACACCTTCTTAGTAGCTTCACACTGCCCTATGGAAGAATGTTTCTTCTGAGATCCATATGGCCTTGGCCCTATTTGGGTTTTGCAAAGTGGTTAACAGTTGCACTTTTGTCATTCCCTGGAATAGAATGGAGGGATTTGCTCCCTGATGGAAGCATGTGGAAAGATTTGTGTTGTTTTTCTCCATGATATGCACCACATACTGTTTTGGTTTTGTCTGTTTTTACATGTTGTATACCTGATCTTTTAATCTTATGGCATAATCTGCCTACAGTCACTCAGCATTTAAGAGACATACAAGTCAACTAACTAAATAAATAAACCATAAATAGTGGAGTCCATGGTGCTCTCTGAGCCTTGTTGTTTTCTTGCAGACATTTCATTGCCAGGCTAGGCAACATCTTCAGTGCAAAAAGGGAGTGGGACTTGCTCCCTGTTTATATACCCTGGCTTGTCCTGCCTGTGTTGGTGGGGGTGTTGTACTCTCCTTGGTAGTACCTTGATTGAGTTGTTGTTTGCTGCTTGGTTGAATGACTGAGTTAATAGTTCCTTAATTAGGGTCTATTGTGTTGTTTGATTGCTCCTCTGCTGCTAATCTTGCTGTTAATCTTTGCCTATCTTGTTGTTGATTGCTGGCAAAGAGGTCTTCTGGTCTTCTGGCTTTTCTATTGTCTTTTATGAATGGTATGTAAATGTTGTTTACCTGTGTCTGTTGATGGCTACTTTGTCTGAGTGCCAAGCTTCCAGGAATTCTCTAGCATTTTTGGATTTGGCTTGGTTTAAGATGCTCACCGTTTCCCAGTTGAAAGTATGGTTCAGTCTGTCCATGTGTTGTGAGATTAAGGAGTTTTCATCATGTCTTCTGACTGCTAGTTGGTGTTCATGGATGCGTTCTGCTAGTCTTCTGCCAGTCTGTCCTACATAGTGGCTGTTACAGTCCTTACACTGTATGTTGTACATAACTCCTGTTTTTTCTTCTTGGGCTACTGGGTCTTTTGGTTTACTTACGATGTTCTGAAGGGTTTTGGTTGGTTTGTGTGCTACAGTGATGCCGTGTGGTTGTAACAGTCTATTTTCTGAGATGTTTCTGATGTATGGCAGTGTAATCCTTTTCATAGCTTCTGTTGGTTTTGCTGTGGTGGGTTGAGTGGTCAGACACTTTTTGATAAAGTTGCGTGGATATCCATTTTGCTGGAAGATGCTATACAGTATAAGTGGTCTGTTTCCTTTTTCTGGTGTTCTGGGTTGCTGCAGTGCGTTTCTGCTCATCTGAATAGTGTTCTTACACAGCTCCTCTTGTGAGAGGTAGGATTATTGCTTTGGTAGTGGAGCACTTGGTTAGTGTGGGTAGATTTCCGGTAGACTTGTGTTTCTAGAATGCCATCATTTCCTCTACTGATGAGGATGTCCAAGAAGGGTAGTGTGTTGTTGTTTTCTTCTTCCCTTGTGAATTTTATTCCTTTGAAGATGTTGTTGATGGCTTCATGTGTTTCCTCCAGTTGATCCTTTTTTATTATGACGAAGGTGTCATCTACATACCGGATCCATACTTTGGGTTGTATGTGTGGGAGTGCTATCCTTTCTAGACGTTGCATTACTATCTCTGCTATGAGTCCTGAGAGTGGTGATCCCATAGGTGTTCCTTTGATTTGTTGGTATATTTGTCCATCAAACTGAAAGTAGGTGGTGAGGCAGAGGTTGATGAGGTCCATGATTCTAGGTATTTTGATCTTGGTGTATCTAGTTAGGTCAGGTGTGTTACGTAGAACTGCTGCCATGGATTCAATCGCTAGTGCTTTGTCTATGGATGTAAACAGTGCAGTGACATCAAATGACACCATAATTTCATCTTCATCTATTTTTATGTCTTTGATTTTCTGGAGGCACTGTAGTGGGGAGTTGATAGAGTATTCACTCTCTTCTGTGAGATGCCCAAGTTTTCTTGTAAGTTCTTTAGCTATGTTGTATGTGGGGGTCCCTGGTAATGATACAATTGGATGGAGTGGTATGTCGGGCTTGTGTATTTTGGGGCATCCGCAGAAGCGTGGGATGATGGGTCCACTGCTTTTCATCTGCCTCTGTTCTTCTTTAGTGATTTGACCTTTCTTGGTTAAGTTGTTGAGGATTCTTTTGACCTGGTTGTCCAGTTTCTGTATAAGTTTGGTGTTTACTGGGGTGTAGGTTTCTTTGTCCTCCAGTAAATCTTTGGCTTTTTGTATATATTGTGATCTGTCCATAATGACGGTGGTGCGGCCTTTGTTTGCTGGGAGGATGATGATATTTTGATCCATCTTTAGGTTTTTGAAGGCTGCTCTGTCTTCTGCTTTCAGTTGGTTCTGTTTCCATGTCCTTCTGGTTTGTGGTATGATTATCTGTCTTACATTCTCTTGGGTTTCTGTAGTAAGTCCTGTAGTTTTCAATGCTGCTTTGAAAGCTGCAAAGAATTCTAATTTGTTTGCATCCTTTGTGTTATAATTAAGGCCTCTCTGCAAGATACTGTGCTAGAGAAAAATGCTAGAGAATTCCTGGAGGCTTGGCACTCAGACAAAGCAGCCATCAACAGACACATAGAGGTAAACAACATTTACATACCATTCATAAGAGACAATAGAAAAGCCAGAAGACCAGAACACCTCTTTGCCAACAATCAACAAGATAGGCAAAGATTAACAGCAAGAGCAGCAGAGGAGCAATCAAACAACCTCTTAGTAGACCCTAATCAAGGAACTATTAACTCAGTCATTCAAACAAGCAGCAAACAACAACTCAATCAAGGTACTACCAAGGAGAGTACAACACCCCCACCAACACAGGCAGGACAAGCCAGGGTATATAAACAGAGACCAAGTTCCACTCCCTTTTTGCACTGAAGATGTTGCCTAGCCTGGCAATGAAATGTCTGCAAGAAAACAACAAGGCTCAGAGAGCCATGGACTCAACCATGGACTCCACAGTTCAACCCTGAGCTACAAATATTCTCTTAGATTGAAACCATAAATAAATATGTAGTAAATAGTAACTTTTTTTGGAAATTTTTCATCATATATTCAGATCAAAAGCTTGATGCTTTTAATATTACATTCCCCTTTTATAAAGGTAAAGGTTTTCCTGCACAGTCGTGTCCGACTTTAGGGGCCAGTGGTCATCTCTGTTTATTAGCCAAAGAGCCAGCGTTGTCCGAAGATGCTTCCGTGGTCATGTGGCCGCTGTTCCCCTTGGACCCCCCAAAGTCCAGATGGGAAATTCCACAGAAAGTTGTGGAGAATGACAGGGCTAAGATCCTGTGGGACTTCCAGATCCAGACAGACAGGCAGGTACTGGCCAATCAACCAGACATCATGGTAGTAGACAAGGACCAGAAGACAGCGATGGTGATAGATGTAGCAGTGCCAAGTGACAGCAACATCAGGAAGAAGGAGTATGAGAAACTGGAGAAGTACCAGGGCCTGAAGGAGGAACTAGAGAGGATGTGGAAAGTGAGTTCCAAATTGGTCCCAGTGGTGGTAGGAGCATTCGGGGCTGTGACTCCTAAGCTGGGAGAGTGGCTCCAACAGATCCCAGGAGCAACATCAGAGCTCTCTGTCCAGAAGAGTGCAGTGCAGTGCTAGGAACAGCTAAGATACTGCGCAGAACCCCCAAACTCCCAGGCCTCCGGTAGAGGACCCGAGGTTGAGGAAGACACACACCACACATAGGGGTGAGAAGGGAATATCTATCTATCTATCTATCTATCTATCTATCTATCTATCTACACACACATACACACACATACACACACACACACACATACACACACACACACACACACTGTTAACAGATCAATCCCATATATAGTGATGCAGAAATAAGTCCTACTGAGTTTGAAAGGAATAAGTTTCCTGTTTTATTATTTATCATATGGCATATTCACATCGCAATTCAATAGAATAAAAACATGAAAGATAAAATACAAGATATAAAACATAAAGTATAACGTTATAGGCATATGTCCAATTTACAAATATAATTTTTTGCTTCATTTGTCAGTCAGGAAATCAGTGAAATCTCCATTATAGGCTCTGTTTTGGCACTCTGTCACTATATGTTGGATAGTTTGTTTTTCAGCCCCACAGTCACAATTCGGTGATGTTATTTTGCCTCACTTATAAAGGGCATCTGCACATCTACCATGGCTCGTGCAGATTCTGTTCATTGCTGTCCATATCGCACGGGAATGGTCAAATCCAGATGGTTTCTCTGAGATGCAGGGTAAATTTCTACATTGTGGAGGGCAATTTTCTAGCCAGTACTGTTTCCACATATTGTGGATGTTAAAGTCATCTTCTACAAGTGATTTAGCAGTTGAGATGGCTGGGTGATATCTAGATATCAGCCCATTTCGTTCCAGGCAGGTTACATCACTCAATATTGGCAGCTGGGGGGTTATCAATAATCTTCCAGTATTCTTGAAGGAGGGCATTTTTCTGTCTTACATCCGGGGGTGATATATGACTCAGAACAGGCAGCCAGTATGTGGGAGTAGATAGTATTGTCCCACTGATTATATGCATTGACTCATGCAGTTGTCAAACATCAATCCTGTTTGTGTGTGGACTATTAAGCCACACTGGGGCACAGTACTCTGCTGCTAAGTACACCAAACTGAGTGCAGATACTCATAACATATCTGTTGCCGAACCCCAACTAGTGCCACATAATTTGTGTAAGATGTTATTTCTACTTCTCTGTTGGGCAGCAGTCTTCATCGGATGTTCTTTATAGGAGAGCGTCCTGTCTAAAGTAACCCCGAGGTTCTTGGGACGCATGTTGTGATTAAGTCGATTTCCCTTAAATCTTACATTAAGTTATCTGCCTGTATTAAATATACCTGTATATTAAATATATTAAATATATCTGTATTAAATATAATGTGAATCACATATTTCATTAGAAAAAAAACCTAAGGTTAGTAGCATATTTAGTGATCTTACATTCTCAAAAGAGTTATTTTCAAACTGTGAGTTCTACCTGAAGACACTCTGTAATTTCTTCTGTGGCAAGCTGAAGCCATTTTAAGAACAGTGATTACTATTTCTGCCCAATAGGCAGAGATCTTTGAAGTGTGAAGGTGAGACAAATAAAGAAAAAGTGCAACAATCGTAAAGTCTAAGATTCTATGAACAATTGTACTCTTTGTCCAGTGATTAAAATGTGTGAAGTTCCATTCAATTGGTTGGATTTATTGCCTGACACTGAAATGAAATTCCGGGCATGGTTTTCTGATTCAGAAGAAAGCAGATGGTGAGCTTTTGCCACTAAAATCAGGACGTAGCCTTGGATATGAGATCTTTGATGTGGATCAACAGAGACACACATTCAAATTTAATATATCCATCTTTAGAAACTGGTATATAAAAAAGGAGGAAAGGGGGAAAGCATCTATTTATATTTATATGATCTAAGGGATAAAAATGCAGGGGAAGTAGAATATTATAAATAAATTGAAATAAATAAATAGTATGCCCATTTATTTGTCCACATGATGCAAGATAGAATCAGACATTTCATGGACAAAAACTGTGCTACAACTACTTTCATAACAGTGCTATCCAAAACTGCTGCATATGTGGTATTTCTCTGATCTATTAGATCTGTCTACCAGATCTAATCCTTTAAATCTATTTCTCACCTCCACTGTATATTCATAAGGGATATGATTTAGGTCATACCTGAGTGGTCTAGTGGTTTTCCCTACGTTCTTCAATTTAAGCCTAAATTTTGCGATAAGAAGCTCATGATCTGAGCCACAGTCAGCTCCAGGTCTTGTTTTTGCTGATTGTATAGAGCTTCTCCATCTTTGGCTGCAAAGTATATAATCAATCTGATTTCGGTGTTGACCATCTGGTGATGTCCATGTGTAGAGTCGTCTCTTGTGTTGTTGGAAAAGAGTGTTTGCTATGACCAGCGTGTTCTCTTGACAAAACTCTATTAGCCTTTGCCCTGCTTCATTTTGTACTCTGAGGCCAAACTTGCCTGTTATTCCGGTTATTTCTTGACTTCCTACTTTAGCATTCCAGTCCCCTATGATGAAAAGGACATCTTTTTTTGGTGTTAGTTCTAGAAGGTGTTGTAGGTCTTCATAGAACCGGTCAACTTCAGCTTCTTCGGCATCAGTGGTTGGGGCATAGACTTGGATTACTGTGATGTTGAATGGTTTGCCTAGGATTCGAACTGAAAGCATTCTGTTGTTTTTGAGGTTGTACCCCAGTACTGCCTTTCCCACTCTTTTATTGACTATGAGAGCTACTCCATAGAAAATAGGATTGTGTATTTATTTATTTTATTTATTTGTTTTATTTTTATCCCACCTTTATTATTTTTATAAATAACTCAAGGCGGCAAACTTACCTAGTACTCCTTCCTCCTTCTATTTTCCCCACAACAACCCTGTGAGGTGAGTTGGGCTGAGAGAGAGTGACTGGCCCAAGGTCACCCAGCCGGCTTTCATGCCTAAGGCAGGACTAGAACTCACAGTCTCCTGGTTTCTAGCCCAGCACCTTAACCACTAGACAACTGGCTTGCTTGATTCTTCTAGTTAACTGTAAAATTAAATACCATGAAGGACATTGACAGTCTTTTGCTGTCTTTGTGAGATTAGTCTATTTGCAAGTATTGATTTATGAGGTTCCCCCTGATTCAATTCAGTCTGGATCAGCCTTTGTGATCACCGGTGAAAAATATTCAATGAATGAAGAAACATTCCAAATTTATTTAATTGCCAGCCTATACAAGCTCCTAAATTCCTCTTTCTGGGGTGGCAAAATACCCTGTAATGCTTAACCACTTAAGGCCACTTTATTTAAAGCACTTAAAGTAAACATTGTCCTGGCAGGTAGCAGCACCATGCTGGCATTGACTAATCTCAAACTAATCTCAAACTAGGATCAGACCTAGTTGGAACTTGGATGGGAGAGCATCAGGAATTTGCAGGGCAATGAATCACTCTCTTTAGCAGGTTGCATGTGGCTCCCACTTTCTCCATATTGAGAAAATGGATTAACAATTTGCTTCTTTCATCAGTCCATTTAAAAACCAATTTGCACTGACTGGGGCTTTATTTATATACTTTCACAATTTTAAAATTGTTTATGTTGTACTATACATCTTTCATGGGTTAATCAGCCAGTTTGATCATCCCCATGGAATAGAAAAGGTAATATATAAACCAAAGAAAAACCAATTTCATTGGTCAGATCATGGTATATACATGTGGTAAATTCAATTTAGAGATGGGCGGTGATAAATTTGACATAAATAAATAAATAAATAAAATGACAAGCAATTAGATTGAAACTATGGGTTTTAAATAGGGTCACTGAAAATGATACCAATTATTATCTTAAAACAGATGCAGACCCTTTTTGCACTCTGTACATGCAATAGGAGAGCCATTGATGTGAAACATAGCACTAATAGCTTTTTCTATGATGATTAGACCTGATTTTATCATTTAACGATGCAATTGCAATCTTTATTAAGACTTTTGATTGTCTTTAGGTTTGGCAAATAACAGCAAATGCATTCTAATCATGCAAAATACTCTTCCTATAATTTTCAGGTCCTTTCATACAGGTAGACAAAGATGAGGGAACCTCCTGCTTCTTTCAGCCAAGAAACTTGCCACCATCAATCTTCAATTATGAAAGAATGTAGAACACTTACAAAGCAGAACCCTTTTATATACAGTAAGTGTGTGAATGCATATCCCAAAATAGTTTATAAATGAAAATATGAATGCAGAAATGTGATAGTGCTAGAAGACTATAATTAAATGGATATACAAGCATTAAAAGGCCCATAATGTTCATTTTCCTCTTCATTTGAAATGTAAAGTTTAAATATGAAGATGAATCATTTGTCCATTTTGTGTTAATAATAATCTGTTTACCGCATGCCTTTTTCTAAGCTCATGCAAGATATTTTCAGCTCTAGTCCCTCTAGTCCCTCTAGTGGTATCCTATAAGAAAATGATAATTATATTTTGTATAAACACCCGTTTTATATTGCAGAAATCTGTTTTATAAAACACTGTCAGTATCAATATTCATATTAATGTGAGTACTTTTTTATACTAAATGTTACACCCCAGATAGTTCCAGCATGCATACAAGAATAGTACTGTATGTAACAAAAGGGATAGAACAGTATATTTTCTATTGAAGTGTATATTGTGCAATTATGTTGCTTATAGACTAAAATGATTACAGTGTTGATTAAGTATGTGCATTGATAAAAATATGATATCTTGGTATTCAGCCAATGGAGTTCCAAAATTCAAAGTAAACATGAATAATATCAGAACAGAAGATGAATATCTGTCTATCAGTCAGTCAGTCAGATTGGCTAGAACCTGATATTAAATTATTCTGTTTTGTTTTGTTTTATAAATAACAAATTTGCAAAGGAAGACCTGATTATGCAATAGAAATGTCATTGATCACTCTGGTTGATGACTGAAGGGGAGTGCACCACACACCAACCTACAGAGGTCAGAAGGAATTGGCAAAAATAGAATGTTTTATTTGTGTGGTTTTTTTCTAAATCTCACAGTCTACAAATGACAGTGATAATGACAATTCACCATTCTCTGGCAAAAAATGGGATATAAATATCATACAAATCAATTAATGAAATAAATTATTATTGTTATTAGTTTTATTATTCTGTAATCCATGTATATGGCATTTAAATCAACCAGAGGCAACAAAATCAAAGGATGAACATACAGTTATTTTAGTCGCATATATTTAGGCTTAGCTCGGAAGTGGCAGCTAGAGGCTTGATATGCAAAAAGCAGGTCATGAAAGAACTAAAGAGAGGAAGTCTCACAGTAATTTTGTAATGAAAAAAGCACAATTAAGAAAAAAAGATTATTGCCCTAAATTAAATGATAAAGGTTGTTGTGCAAACAAGTATAAATTACAAGTATAATGTACAACTATATGTAGCTCATATATATGAAGAGCATTTTCTATAATTGTTTGGAGTTGGGTGACACTGAAATCAAGTAGATTAAATTAATATGGCAGTAACTCATCAATCGAAGAAAATCGAAGAGAATAACTCACCAGAATGCCTGGGAGATGCATTATTTCAGGCAGTTAAAACTGCTTTCCAAATCTGTAGCTAAATTATGCTTGAGACAAAGTTTCAAATGAGATGAATTAAAGTAGCCTATTCCAAATTTTTAGCATGATAATTACAAAAATGTAAGGGGTTTCCTTAAAATATGGTGTTGGGGTTTGTATATACCCAGGAATTTACAGATAGATAAATTATACTGGAGAGGCTTGATATCTAGGTGAGAGGGGAATTATTCTGCAAGTCACCCAATTAGCAGCCATTGTTGTAGGGATGATGTGGCAGTGTATGACTCATACTACAGGTGCTAATCGTTTAGTTGGGTGTGGCAGATGATGAGAGTTACCTATAATGTGATTGGTCAGTTTATGTATATAAGCAGAGGGGTCTGGTAGTCTTTCTTCTCATTGCTGTTGAAACTTCTCATCGCTGTCTTTCATTGCTGTATTGCTGTATCATTTTGTTACTGCTGTTGGATGTATTTGGACTACGTATGTATATAAAGTAAATAGGCTATTTTATCTAATCTCTGCTTGAGCGTCTATTTACTGCATAGAACGTGGATCACTGGTGTCTTGGGAAAAGGAGTAGGCCGCTCCACCGTGCACACTCTGACAGGTTATGGGCCCAGCGGTGGAACGTGTGCAGCTGGTATGCTGGCACGGCTGTGAGGACTTTGGAAGCCTATCTAGGAGTCGTTTGGATATCTGGGGCAAGTTTGGAGCTTTTGCAGGTTCCGTGCCTGGCTGTGTCTTTTTCCTAGGCCTGTTTGCAGCTGAAGGACGTTCTGATAAAGTCTGTGCTATTTATTCCTCGGTGTCTGCCCAGGAGGGGCTAAGAAAGATGAGCACAGTGAAGATGCAGCCTACAGTTGGAGGTGGTTTCCCTCTGGAAAGGCTGAATGACTCCAATTATCTGCCGTGGGCGTACAAGATGGAAATGTTTCTTCGCCGGGAAGGTATTTGGAAGATTGTCGATGACCCACCAGACGAATTGGATGATGAAGACGTTATTTTGCAGAACGAGAAAGCATTGGCAAGCATAATTTTATGTTTGGAGGACAGCCAATTATGTTATGTTAGAGATTTTCAGTTAGCCAGTGGGTGTTGGGAGGCTTTAAGAAATGTTTATCTTAGAAGCACACTGTTATGCAAAGTTATGTTGACAAGGAAGCTTTATCATGCTAAATTACATGAAAATGGGAGTATTCTTGAACATTTGCATTATATGACTGGTTTGTTCCTTGAATTAGCACAGAGGGATATGCAGTTCTCAGAAGCACATAAGGTTTATGTAATTCTCAGTTCTCTTAATGAAACATGGGATAATTTAGCTACCAGTTTCGGGTCTTTATCTGAGAGTGATTTGACCGTAAATTATTTGACTGGGTGGCTTCTGGAGGAGGAACAAAGGAGGAGAGATAGCATAATTAAGTCAAAGCAGAGCAGTACGTTTGTTAAAGAATGCTATTCTTGCACTGATAATGTATTATCTGTGAAATGCTGTTTTCGCTGTCAGTCTGATAAGCATTTGAAAAAAGGCTGTGATGCTAGAAGGAAAACAAAAGTCAAGCTGAGGATTTACAAGCAACAAAGTGCTGTCCAGCTGTCGGTGATTAATTCTACTGGAAGGAATTTAAAGGAGCCGTGGCTTCTTGATAGCGGAGCAAGCCAAAACATTGCCAATGATAGGCAGATGTTTAAAAGGTTTATGCAGGCTGAACGGGACCATGTTAGCCTGGCAAATGGGAGTGTTGCATCTGTTACTGACAGAGGGGTTGTGTATGTACCAAGTTTAAATATTGAATTATCTATGCTATGTGTACCAGACCTAGAGTACAATATCCTAAGTGTTTCTCAGTTAGATAAACAGGGATATGATGTAAAGTTTGGTAAGGGTGAATGCATTGTTATGAAGGATAATCATGTCTGTGGTAAGGGTGTATTACAGAACAGTTTATATGTAATGATGAAACCCAAGAACTATGATGTAGCCATGATCAACCTACCAACCCATGATTCATGTGAACATTTGTGGCATAGATGGTTGGGGCATCCATGTTTCAAAGTGGTTGAGAAGATGTCTGAAGCAAGTTCTGGAATGGATTTGAAACCGTGCCAAGCTTATCTGGATTGCACGGCTTGTAAGGTTGCAAAGTCTAAGGTGTATCCTGTAAGCAAATTTAGTGATAGAAAGTCACATAAATGTTTTGAATTAGTTCATGCTGACCTAATTGGCCCATTACCAGCCACATTAGGTGGTGCTAAATATGTTTTAGTCATTGTGGATGATTTCACCAGATTTGGGTTCTGTTACCTATTGAAAGCTAAAAGCCACACATTTGATAAGTTCAGGAATTGGGTGCAGTTTGTGGAACGTAGATATAGCACAAAGGTGTGTAGTTTGCAAACTGACCGGGGAACTGAGTTTATGAGTGGCAGTTTTCAGCAATGGCTCAGTAGGAGGGGCATTGTGCACAGGAGAACCAATCTGCATAGTTCAGCTGAGAATGGCGTGGCGGAACGAAGGAATTTAGCATTACAGATGGTAAAGGATTCTTTATTAGCTGACTCAGGGTTATCTAGAGGATACTGGGTAGAGGCTATACTGACTGCTAATTATTTAATTAACAGGTTGTGGAGTGTATCTGTAAATCAAACACCATATTATATGTTGTATGGCAAGAAGCCATCATTAACTCATTTGAAGGTGTTTGGGTGCACTGCCTATGTTCACGTGCATAAGGAGGTACATAGGAAAGGGCAGGCAAAAGCACAGAAGATTATTTTTGTGGGGTATGAGCCAAGAACCAAGGGATATAGGTTCACTGATGGCAGGAGACTTGTTATTTCACGATCAAGTTTCAGCGAGCATAGCAATTGGCTGAAGTTACACAGAAGGAGTGAGTTTTTTCTTCCTAGTCAGGGACAATTTGAGTTCTCAGAGTGGCGAGAGTCCAGAGATGTGATTAAGAAGGAAGAGGAAGTAACTCTTAGTGTGCCAATGATGCAGGAGGCTACTGTATTGCAGAGATCTGAAAGGGTTAACAAGGGCATACCACCTCAACGTTACACACCAGGTGATGTTAAAGTGTGTTTTGTTAATTATGAACCTCGTAGTTATAAGGAGGTATTGGAGTTGCCACCACAAGAGCATAAAAAGTGGAAAGCTGCTATGGATGTGGAAATGAATGCCATTATTTCCCATAAGGTGTTTAAATCTACCAGGCTGTCTGAGGGGCATAGGGCAGTAGGGTGTAGGTGGGTTTATAAGAAGAAGACCTTAGTCAATGGCGATATTCAGTATAAAGCTAGGCTTGTAGCACAAGGGTTTTCCCAGGTTAAGAATCAGACTTATGATGAGGTTTTTGCGCCAACGGTAAGAGGGGAGACATTCAGGTTTGCCTTAGCAATGGCAGCAGCTGGGAATTGTGTAGTGAACCATTATGATATCACCACAGCATATCTGCATGCTGATTTGAGGGAAGATATCTATATGACTGAAGCTCCAGGATATGAATCTAATGATGCAGGTAGAGTGCACAAGTTGCAGAAAGCGTTGTATGGACTCAGGCAATCGGCACGTTGCTGGAATCTACGATTAGATGAGGAATTGCAAAGAATGGGGTTCAAGTGTAGTAAGGCTGACCCATGTCTGTATATAAAGCAATGTGATAATGATGAACAGGTGTTGCTTTTGATTTTTGTAGACGATTTGTGTTTCATAGCTAAAGATCAAAGGAAGGTAATTGACTTTACTGAAAAACTGAAGCAACAATTTGATGTTAAAGATCTGGGAGAGATTAGAAATTACCTAGGCATAGGTATTCAGAAGGTTGATGGGGGATTCGTTCTAGAGCAGCGGAAGAAAATTGAACAACTGCTAAGAGAGAACAGTATGGAACATTGCAAGGAGGTTCCTACCCCAATGACAACTGATTTTGTTAAGACAGAGGCTAAAGACGATGAGCAAACATCATGTAATCAAGAACACCATCAATCAATAATTGGAAGTTTATTGTATATAGCACAATGGTCGTGTCCCGATATCGGGAATGCGGTGAATGTACTGAGTAGGTATGTTGTGCAACCTACCCAGAGGCATTGGAAAGGTATTAAACGTGTGTTTAGATATCTTAAAGGGACTGTTAATAAATGTTTATTAATAAAACCTTGTAAACCATTGGAATTAAAATGCTATGTAGATAGTGATTGGGGTAATGATGTGCATGATAGAAAATCAATGACAGGATTGATAATTATGTTTGGTAACACCTTGGTGGGGTGGAGGTCTCGGAAACAGAGTTCTGTTGCCGTATCTACTGCAGAGGCAGAGTACGCTGCACTATCTGACCTATGTTCAGAGTTAATATGGCAATTTTTAAAGGATGTTAATGTAACAATTGATGAACCTATATGTGTATATGACGACAGTGAATCATGTATACAGATTGCAAAGAGTGATAGGATCAGAAGGAGGAGCAAACATGTTGATATCAAGTATCACAATGTTAGGAATGCTGTAAAAGAATCTCTGATTAATCTGCAATATTGTCCATCTGAAAGTAATGTAGCAGATGTCATGACAAAGCCTCTAAGTATAGAGAGACATAGGAGGTGTATATCCAAAATGTGTATGTCTTCTATTCTGTATAAGTGAAATGTAATATCTATTGTAAATTGGAGGGGTGTTGGGGTTTGTATATACCCAGGAATTTACAGTTAGATAAATTATACTGGAGAGGCTTGATATCTAGGTGAGAGGGGAATTATTCTGCAAGTCACCCAATTAGCAGCCATTGTTGTAGGGATGATGTGGCAGTGTATGACTCATACTACAAGTGCTAATAGTTAGTTGGGTGTGGCAGGTGGTGAGAGTGACCTTTAATGTGATTGGTCAGTTTATGTATATAAGCAGAGGGGTCTGGTAGTCTTTGAAACTTTGAAACTTCTCATCGCTGTCTTTCATTGCTGTATTGCTGTATCATTTTGTTACTGCTGTTGGATGTATTTGGACTACATATGTATATAAAGTAAATAGGCTATTTTATCTAATCTCTGCTTGAGCGTCTATTTACTGCATAGAACGTGGATCACTGGTGTCTTGGAAAAAGGAGCAGGCCGCTCCACCGTGCGCATATTTAGAAGTGAATATGGTGGATGAACGGTGAATACAGACTTGATGATGGATTTTGGGATTGACAACCTATTTTTTAAAAGATCCCTGAAACAAACATGGCAATGAGAAATTGTCAGAGGGAGCGCGGAGATGGAGCGGCCTGCCTCTCTCCTAGGCACCAGTGATCCACGTACTATGCAGTAAATAGACTCCAAACAAAAGTTATATCAAATATCCTATTTACTTTATATACATACGTATTTACAGATCACTTCCACAAGTAACAAATGATACACCATCAACGATACAGCATTCTCGAGATAAAATGGGAATAATGGGAAATGAGAATGTCCCTGTATATATAGTTAACCTGACCAATCACATTATAGGTCACTCTCGTTATTCACCACACCCAACCTAACTCTAAGCACCTGTTGAATGAGTCACACATGACACATCATTCCTACAACAATGGCTGCTAATTGGGTGACTGTGCAGAATATTTCACCTTTTACCTAGAAATCAAGCCTCTCTGTATAATTTATATCTAGAAGTAAATTCCTGGGTTTATCAAACCCCAACACCCCTTCAATTTACAATAGATATTACATTCAATTGTACAGAATAGAAGACATACACATTTGAGATATACACATCCTATGTCTCTCTATGCTTAGAGGCTTTGTCATCACATCTGCTACATTACACTCAGATGGACAATATTGCAAATCGATACAATACAATACACTTCCAATTATTGACTGATCACATATTCTTGATCACATGAAGTTTGTTCATCGTCTCCAGTCTCTGGACAACAATCTGTTGTCATTGGGGTTGAAACTTCTTTACACTGTTCCATATTGTTCTCTCTTAGCAGTGCTTTAATGTTCTTCCACTGCTCTAGAACATAACCCCCATCAACCTACTGAATACCTATGCCTAGGTAATTCTTAATTTCTCCCAGATCTTTGACATCAAAGTGCTGTTTCAGATTTTCAGTAAATTCAATTACCCTGCTTTGATCTTTCGCTATAAGACACAAATTGTCTACAAAAATCAAAAGCAAAAGCTGTTCGTTTTCACATTGCTTTACATACAGACATGGGTCAGCTATACTACACATGAATCCCATTCTTTGTAATACCCTTTGTATACCCTTCCTGCAATCTTTGATTCATACCCTGGGGCTTCAATCATATAGATCTCTTCATTCAAATCAGCATGCAAATATGCTGTTGTGATATCATAATGCTGTACTACACAATTCCCAGCTGCTGCCATTGCTAAGGCAAACCTAAATGTCTCCCCTCTTAGCGTTGGTGCAAAAACCTCATCAGAAGTCTGATTCTTTATCTGGGAAAATCCTTGTGCTACCAACCTAGCCTTATACTGAATATCACCATTCACTAAGGTTTTCCTCTTATACACCCATCTACAGCCTACTGCTCTATGTCCCTCAGGCAGCCTAGTAATTTGAAAACCTTATGAGAATTAATGGCTTTCATTTCCACATCCATAGCAGCTTTCCATCTACTCTGCTCGTGTTGTGGCAACTTCAATACGTCCTTGTAATTACGAGGTTCATAATCAATAAAACACACTTCTACATCACCTGGTGTATAACGCTGAGGTAGTATGCCCTTGTTAACTCTCTCAGATCTACGCAACACTGTAGCATCCTGCATCATTGGCACACTAGGAGTTAATTCCTCTTTCTTCTTAATCACATCAGTGGCCTCTATCCGCTCTGAAAACTCAAAACGTCCCTGACTAGGAAGATAAACCTCACTACTCCCGTGTAATCTCTGCCAATTGCTGTGCTCACTAAAACTTGCTGATCTAGAAATAACAACTTTCCTGCCATCAGTGAACCTATATCCCTTGGTCCCTGGCTCATACCCCACAAACGTCATCTTCTGTGCTTTTGCCTGTCCTTTCCTACGTACCTCCTTATGCACGTGAACATAGGCAGTGCACCGAAACACCTTCAAATGAGCTAATGGTGGCTTCTTGCCATGTAACATATAATATGGAGTTTGGTTTACAGATACACTCCATAACCTGTTAATTAAATAATTAGCAGTTAATATTGCCTCTCCCCAGTATCCACTTGATAACCCTGAGTCAGCAATGAGTGAATCCTTCACTGTCTGCAATGCCAAATTCCTACGTTCAGCCACGCCATTCTCAGCTGAACTATGTGGGTTAGTTCTCCTATGCACAATACCCCTTCTACGGAGCCATTGCTGAAAATTCCCACTAAGAAACTCTGTACCCCGGTCAGTTTGTAAACTACACACCTTTGTGCTATACCTTCGTTCGACAAACTGCACCCAGTTTCTAAACTTTTCAAATGTTTGACTTTTAGCTTTCAATAGGTAACAGAACCCAAATCTTGTGTAATCATCTACAATGACTAAAACATATTTAGCACCCCCTATTGAAGCTGGTAATGGACCAATTAAGTCAGTGTGAACTAATTCAAAATGTTTATGTGACTTCCTATCACTGAATTTGCTCACAGGAAACACCTTTGACTTTGCAACCTTACAAGCTGTGCAATCCAAATACACTTGGCACTGTTTCAATTCCATTCCAGAACTTGCTTCTGACATCTTTTCAATCACTTTGAAACTCGGATGCCCAAGCCTTCTGTGCCACAGGTGCACACATGAATCATGTGTTGGCTTATTAATCGTAGCTACACCATGATGGTTGCTGCTTGTCCTGGTTTGAACTATTTCATAAAGACAGGTTTGCAAAATACCTTTGCCACAAACATTGTTATCCTTCATGACAATACATTCATTATTACCAAACTGTACAGTATAACCCTGTTTATCCAATTGTGACAAGCTAATTATATTGTACTCCAGTTCAGGTACACACAACATTGATAATTCAATATTTAACCCTGGTACATATACAAATCCTTTACCAGTCACAGATGCAATGCTTCCATTAGCTAGAGTAACATGATCTCTATCAGCCTGCTTAAAACTCTTAAACATCTGTCTGTTACTCCCTATATGCTGACAAGCCCCACTGTCAATTAAAAATGGTCCCTTTAAATCTTGTTCTACACTTGAACTAATTAAAGACAGCTGTGCAGCTTCTCCCGGCTTGGAAATTTTCAGCTTAGCCTTCGGCTTCCGTCCTTGGTGTCTTCTCTGGTGAACCTAATGTTGGCATCTATAGTGTTTATATGGTCCGTGAAGGCCTGTACTTCCTGGGCCTTGATTTTGACCCAGGTGTCATCCACATACCTAAACCAGTGGGTGGGCACCATTACCTGGAATGTGTTGAGTGCTTTCTTCTCCACTTCTTCCATGTATAAATTGGCCACAATGGGTGACACAGGAGAACCCATGGCACAGCCAAGGACAACAGACTGGCATTCCTAGACTGTGAAGTCCTCATTGGGACCGGTGGCAAGCTAGAAATAGGGATCTACAGGAAACCCACACACAGAGATCAATATCTGATGTTTGACTCCCACCATCCACTGCAGCACAAACTAGGAGTCATCAGGACATTGTCACACAGAGCAGAAACCATCCCCACCTCCATGGATTCCAAAAAGAATGAAAATCAGCACCTGAGAACAGCTCTGAAGGCCTGTGGATATCCAAATTGGGCCTTCACTAAATCTAAATCTACCAGACCTAAAACAGCAACAGATAGGGCTGAGACTCAGAGTAAACGGAAGAACCTGGTCATTCCTTACATGGCTGGCGTGTCTGAAAAGATAAAACGGATATTTGGCAAACACCACATACCTGTATATTTCAAACCCACCAACACACTGAGACAGAGGCTTGTACACCCCAAAGATCAAACTCCAAAACACAAGAAAAGCAATGTAGTGTATGCAATCCAGTGCAGTGAGGAGTGCTCTGAACTCTACATTGGAGAAACCAAACAACCTTTGTACAGGAGAATGGCCCAACACAGGAGAAGTAACACCACAGGACCAGAGTCAGCAGTTTATCTTCATCTAAAGGAAAAAGGACACTCATTTGAGGACATTAATGTTCACATTTTAGACAGAGAAGATAGGTGGTTTGAGAGAGGGGTCAAGGAATCCATTTATGCCAACTTGGAAAATCCTTCCTTGAATAGAGGTGGGGGCCTCAGGCACAATCTTTCCCCTATTTTCCTTCCTGCTTTGTCTTCTGTGCCTAGGAAGATTAAGACCATTTCACAAGCTCAACAGCAGCATAGTAATCTTAACGATCCTCCTTTAGATGATAAAGGGACTTAGAAATAACATCTCAAAATAACCATGACCTAGCCCCAGGTGCAAGGTCACACAGCCACCTAGAAACATATTTAAGGATTCCCTTACTAACTTTGCTCAGACTGAAGAAGCTCCTTGGATAAGGAGCGAAACATTTCCACTGAGAAAATAGAAATCCAGTTGACATGATTCAAGCTACAGACAATTCCACCTGGGTGACTGAGAACCTTCATAGACATATAGCTATAATGGGGAAGCATCAAAAATGCCTGCAGCTGCTTCATGAAAGTAGGGATTAAAATAGCAGTGATAGCCTAGAAATTAACCCTGGCATTTTTCAGATAGATAACTCTAAGGGTTTCACCAGGATAATGTTTTAAAATATTCTCCCCTATTCTCCTTTTAAGACAGAGAAAGTAAGTGTAAAGAAGGAACAGCATGGCAGCTCCCAAATTGTCCAGCCAAAAGCCTATGTTGTGCTGAAACACACTATTATTCACTATTTCAATAACATAAACTTTAGAAAACTTTGAAAAGTTTTTGGTTTTTTGCTTGCTTTTCTGGAGATTGGCATGATATTGAAAATTAATCATTACACTGTTTTTGTAGAATGGTAGGCTTTCCTATTCTGATTGCTATCAAACATTTGGCATAGCTAGCTGGTGAGTTTGTTCCCTTCTGGATCTTAAAACCAGTTTTCTCCATCAGTTTTGTTCTTCTATTTTCATATTTTTTGTTAACATCTTCATCTTCTGATTATTAATTTTAAAACCTGCTAGCATACCAAAGTCGTTTAATTTTCCTATTAGTGTTTCTACTCCATCTAACAGATCCTCCAAAACTACCACCAGGTCATCAGCAAATGCCTTAACTGATAAGTTTTTAAAAAAATCTTTACTCCCATGATTCTCTCATCTTGTCTTTGTCTCTATTTAGTACCTCAAGAACTGAAATGAATAAGAGTGCAGACAGCAGCCATCCTTCTCTGGTCCCTTTTTGAATCTCACAAGGTTTTGTTAATTCTCCATTAACAATTATTTGTGCTTTCTGTGAGGTATAAATTGATCTTATCCATTTAATAAATTATCTCCAAAATTCATATTTTCCAGAACTCTAAACAAGAAAATCCAGTTCAAATTATCAAAGGCCTTCTCTGCATCTAAGAAGATCAATGCAACGTGCTTTTCATTATGTTATTCCAAATACTCCAGAATATCCAACACATTTCTAATATTATCTGGTAATTGTCTTTTAGGTAAAAACCCACATTTATCTCCATGAATAAAGTCCTGAAAATTATTTTCAACCCTTCAGCCAAAATCATTGTAAATGACTTATAGTCATTATTGGTTGATAATACCTTGTTAAAGTCAAGTCCTGGGCCTCCTGCGGTCTTAAGGCTATATTGGCCACTTTCCAGCTGTCAATTTCCATTCTGTAAAATAATATTCATTGTTTGTTGTAAAGGTTATAAAAGTTAATCCTCAAAATATTTATAATAGGAGGCCAGCAGACCATCTGGACCAGGTGCCTTTCCTGTTTTTGTCTTTTTCATAACTTCACAAACTTCCCTTATTGTTATAGGCTGAAGTTGTTCCCTTCTGGGAAGGATATCCTTTTCACTGGCAAGAATTTTACTGTGTTAGGGTTGTGAGTTTGCTAGCAAACTGTAGATAAATTAGTATGCACAGCAGAAACAGGCTGGCACAGAGAAATTCAAGGCGACAACAGTAGGCTACAAAAAAACAAGCTGGCACTGAAAAAGTGGCATAGTGAGTTTGGCCAGATGCTTTTTTTTAAAAAAAAAAATCAATATTTATAGCAACATCTTTGTGGTCTGATGCCTATTCACTCATTGTCAAGAGATGTGAATCTAGGTCATACAGAATGTAAAAGTAATGCATACTTTTGGCTAGCCAGATTTGAGCCCATATCCAAAGTGCAGAGAGCTGAGTTGAATTCCTGATTCTATGGCAGGACCAGCCTAGGACTTTCATTACCACTAGCAAGAGCAAAGTTAAGCTTTGTAGGTGGCCACAATAAAGAAGTTGAGAGATGAAAAAGTGCATGAAGCCCAAAGCAAGGTTAGCTTTGCCAGTCACACAACTCCTCATCTCCATCCCTGTATTTTCCAAAAGGAGGGGCAAGTAATCAAATCTGCAAAGTGCACATCACTATTTGATTCTCTGACAAAACTGAGCAGGTAAACACTATCAGCCATTCCATCATGTAATTTCACATCATACAAACTGTATTTGCAGCTGATCAACTCTGGTAAAATAGCTGGGAAAGAAGCACACATATGGAGTCCATGGAGATGGGGGAGAAAATGAAAATGGGCAAATGAACTGGCAGGATGGAAATGATCCTGGAGTTGATGAGACAGAGAAGAAGCAGATGGCTGGCAAACCAGATGGATTTTGGCAGTTTCTGTAAGTTCCGAGGTGGATCAAAAATCACTGAAGATCTACAGATTCCTGGGTGAAGAAAAAAATATATCACAGGAAACAGAAGAATCAGACTTGAGAGATCTTGTTTATCATGAGGAGGGAGAGGAAGAAAAGGATCTAAAGATGCTAGTTTTATCTGAAGTCCTGATTAAGAAGAATATATAATAGCTATGCATGTCACAATAAGTTAGATACACTAACATAAGACACTACTTTGCAGACAGGGAAATAGTTAATAGGCATTAGAAAGCTCTTATTTCTGCAAAAGGAGATGTCACAAAGTACTGACTAAAACAGCATCCAAACGTGCACCTACTATATTCACTTTTTTAAAAAAATCTGTAAACAATGGCACATGAATAATAAGTATTCCTTCAAATGTGCAGAAAGATATCGATTTTGTAGGGATTCACTGAAACATACAATTTGATGAGGGGTACTTAAACCTCTGCATACAACCACTAAATTTAACAAAACTCATCTGTCAGCGAGGGAAAATCTAGCCTAATTTCAGATTACCATCTGCCTGATTTGACAAATCAAGTCAAAGGACATGTTGGAGCAATTCCTGATGACCACCTTGCACAGGCTAAAAGTCACTTTCAAATTTT
This sequence comes from Charina bottae, assembly GCA_023362775.1. Classification (NCBI taxonomy): domain Eukaryota; kingdom Metazoa; phylum Chordata; class Lepidosauria; order Squamata; family Charinaidae; genus Charina; species Charina bottae. The sequence goes on along the minus strand of JALMGJ010000004.1, from coordinate 88,664,157 downwards.
CCATTTATTCCTTGTTCTCAATGTTACCATGGTCTTTCTGTTTGTTTGTTTGTTTTATTTTTATCCCACCTTTATTATTTTTATAAATAACTCAGGACGGCGAACATACTTAATACTCCTTCCTCCTCCTATTTTCCCCACAACAACAACCCTGTGAGGTTAGTTGGGCTGAGAGAGAGTGACTGGCCCAAGGTCACCCAGCCGGCTTTCATGCCTCAGGCGGGACTAGAACTCTCAGTCTCCTGGTTTCTAGCCCATTGCCTTAACCACTAGACCAAACTGGCTCTCATATACTGGACTTTACTGGACTTGCTAAAAACTACACTGTATATGCTGCCCAATGCACAAGCAGACATGTGTAGATAAAAATCTAGATATGAGTTTGGATTTTTTTTAAAAAAAATGTAATTGTTTATAGGCAATGAAATTACAATATTGACAGCAAATTGAGTTATAGTCCTAAATATTCTTACCAGCAACCGCTTACCAAGGAGTATCATGTCATCAATAACTTTTTAAACTATTTTATTTACTTTATTTATCATACTTATATCACTGCCCATCTCCCCCCACAGAGGGGACTCTGGGCGGTTTACACAAAGTTGACAATTAAAACATATAAAAGCAAATAAAATACCGTACATAAATGTATATCTATATAAATTAATTAAATATATAAAACCCAAGAGGCTCTGATGTTAAGTTTAAAAGAACTCTACGGAGCAAGCCATCCCCAAGAGGAGCTATTACTCCTCCCATCCCAAGCGAGGTGGCAGAGCCAGGTCTTCAATTGTTTTCGGAAGGTCATCAGTGTGGGGGCTTGCCTCACCTCTAGGGGCAGAATATTCCAGAGGGCGGGTGCCACTGCAGAGAATGCTCGCTTCCTGGACCCCGTCAGATGGAATTCTCTTGTAGACAGGGTCCGTAGCAAGCCCTCTCTGCATAACCGAGTGGGGCGGGTCGATGCTCTGGGGATGAGGCGGTCCCTTAGGTAACCTGGTCCCATGCCATGTAGGGCTTTAAAGGTGACAACCAACACCTTTAATTGGACCCGGAAGCAAACTGGTAACCAATGCAGCTCGCAAAGTAGAGGTGTCACATGTGCCGATCTTGGGGCACTCATAACTACACGCGCAGCCGCATTCTGGACCAGTTGAAGCTTCCGGATACTCTTCAAGGGTAGCCCCATGTAGAGTGCATTACAATAGTCTATATGGGAGATGACCAGGGCATGAGTGACTGTACGGAGGGCGTCTCGGTCCAGGAAAGGGCGTAGCTGGCGTACAACTCGAAGTTGTACAAATGCCCTTCTGGCCATGACTGCCACCTGCTCTTCAAGCAGGAGTCGTGAGTCCAGAAGGACACCCAGGTTCCGCACTGTGTCTGAATGGGGTAGTGCCACCCCGCCCAGATCTAAAGATGACAACTCTCTGGATCTCGAGGCACCATCAATCCACAGCCACTCCGTCTTACCAGGGTTCAGCTGAAGCCTGTTGTTCCCCATCCAGGCCCCCACAGCCTTCAAACACTGAGAAACGGCAGTCACTGCATCACTTAACTTGCCCGGGATGGAGATATATAGTTGAGTATCATCAGCTTATTGATGATACCTCATCCCGTGTTGGTGGATGATCTCACCCAGCGGTTTCATGTAGATATTAAATAGGAGAGGGGAGAGAACCGAACCCTGTGGCACCCCACAAAGTAGGGGCCGAGGGTCGGATCTCTCATCTCCTATTACCACCGATTGGGATCGGCCCTGGAGGAAGGAGGTGAACCAGCGCAAAACCACGCCGCCCACACCCAACCCCCTAAGCCGTCCCAAAAGGATACCATGGTCGATGGTATCGAAAGCGGCTGAGAGGTCAAGAAGAGCCGGGATGGATGCACTGCCTCCATCCCGCGCTCGCCAGAGATCATCAGTAAGTGCGACCAATTCAGTTTCTACCCCATATCCCAGCCTGAACCCTGACTGAAAGGGGTCTAGATAATCCGTATCATCCAGAATCCTCTGGAGCTGTAATGCCACCACTTTCTCAACCACCTTCCCCAGAAAGGGGAGGTGGGAGACGGGACGAAAATTGTCCAACACTATAGGGTCTAGTGATGGCTTCTTGAGGAGGGGGTGCACCAGCACTTCCTTAAAAGCCACCGGGAACACTCCCTCTCCCAAGGATGCAGTAACCATCGCATGGACCCAACCACATGTCACCTCCCTGGCTGCTTTCACCAGCCAGGAGGGGCATGGGTCAAGATGACAAGTAGTGGCCCTTACAGTCTGGAGGATCCTGTCCACTTCCTCAGGCCCAACAGGATCAAACCTTTCCCAGATAATCGGGCAAAGACGTTCCCTTGGCATCTCCCCAGACCATGTATCATGCGTGGAGTCCAACTTAGAACGGATCCGAGCGATTTTATCCATCAGATGCTCTGAAAATTCCTCCGCATGGCCCTGAAGGTGGTTCACCGGCCCCACCTTACCTAGGAGAGATCGAGTAATCCTAGACTGGGCTTTATTATTTACTTTGGAAAGATGTACAGTATAAGTTTATGGAATTAAATCATTAGTTTAAGCAAAAATTAGGTTCATACATAATTGTATTTATTTATTTTATTTATTTATCAAATTTCTATCACCGATCCATCTCCCTCCTCGGAGATAATTGTGTGACCGAGGAGCAAGGCCATATAAATGAGGTCTGTGCCCTGTTAATATGTTCATTTTAATGTGTTATGCTCAGCCCTGTGAAAGGAATATTCTCCCACCTTCCTGCTATCCGTGAGGATGACCTAGAATCCATCCTAACTTCTGGAACCTTTGTTTCACTCACTGTTATTGGTCCTTTCTAATTCGAATGGTAGATTAATCTTCCAGTAGATATTTTTAAAAAGTTAACTTTCTTGCTTCTCCCCATCTTTTTTCTGCAAATACTTAGTTCAGCATTTAAGAACATTGGTAGTAAGGTATTAAGACAAAAAAATCACAAATGAGCCAACACAAATGAAGTTCCACCCAATACTTCATGCACTCATGCTGAATTTGTCCAAATGCTTTAGTATGCATGTACTCTGTGCATGGTCTTGTGCCTTTTTTTTTTTTTAGCTTCCAGAGTGAATTTAAAAATCCCAAGAATGAAGAATATTGGTTTGGGATTGCAGGGGATGAATACTCTTCCTCCCCGCCCCCTTGTTGTGTAATTTTGCTGGCTCCACTCCAACTGTGAGTGATTGCTCCTTTTGTCCTGGGAGTTCTTCAGATTCTTCAGATTGTGATTAGCTTGCTGATTGTAGAGCCTTGGGTAGTACTGTATGTGTGCTTGCTGATGCAGTATGTTTAGTAATGCAAGAGTTATACACAGTCCACAGCAAAAGTACAATTTAATTGGCTACTTCTACTTGTTCTTCCCAGGAACGGGTGTGGTGAGACTGCTGCTTTGTTGTTTTATCTGCTAAGTAAGTGCCAATTGAGATAAATTAGCAATCTTTGTGCTGTGTGAATGCATAGTTGTTGGCTAAGTGCTTCAGAGGGGTTATTTAACAATGTGAAGGAAGCAGTCTTTTCTAAGAACACACCAAATCTTTGCTTCAATTCTAATCGTATGTGAATTTTAAAATATTTTTACAAAAATTTAAAATCATCCCATTGCCCAATTTTTCTGCAAGTTAATTATCTGGTAATAGTCAGGATGGACTAGCATTCTACTTCCTCTTGCAGGTTTGAGATGAAATACCAGAGAACTGCTATATATGAGATGTAGTTGTTGCCTCTGTCTGGAACACTCAAAATGCCTTGAATTTTGTTCTGACAGAACACTGAACACTAAAGCTGTTTCAAGTTTTGGTAATTCATTTTATTTATTTTTATTTTTTTGGAGATAAAAATGTTTTTCATTTCATGCACATTGCTATTCTCTGATAAAGATGTAGAAGAAGTTCATAGTATACATGCAGATACCAAGAACAAACCTAATTAATATGAACTCATTTAACTCTCACAACCTAATATTCATAGTACATATGTAGATACTAGTTGGAAAAGTAAATACTCATAAACCCCCTCACTTTTCATAGCTGATTGAACAAAATGGCTAAGGAGGGCTTTTAACACTAATATATTTAATATGAGGTAGATTGTTGTGTTCCTTATTTTTGTCATGTTCTTATATTCATTCCTTTTGGCCTCAAAGGGTGAAAGCTATTTCAGATAAGTAATATATTAGGGTTACATCCATTTTTTATATTGATTAATTATTTTAGTAAAAGTATAATGGAAAGTAAATACTAAAATAAAAACTTTAAGACCTGTGTATAATGTGTAAAATACATTTTAGCATTACTAAACATGCTGTTGAACAATTAAACTGTTATTAAATTGAAAATAATTGTATATTATCTAAGAAAAAACACAACATTTTGTAAGCCAGTACAGTAAAAAAAAATCATATTTAAAAGAAAGCCTAACAAAGCTAAACAAAGTTTAAGGTTGTAATTTGATAATAAAGTTATCAAATATATATATAAGGAAGCGGGCCTTCTCTGCAGTGGCGCCCGCCCTTTGGAATATCTTACCCCCGGAGCTGAGGCTGATGTCCTCGCTCCCAGCCTTCCGGAAAGGCTTAAAGACCTGGTTCTGCCGTCTTGCCTGGGAGGGAAACGTCAACAGTTCCTCTTGGGGATGGCTGGCCCCTTGAAGCCTCCCAGTGACCTATTTTAATATTTTTCTTGGAATTTATATTTTGTATTTATGTAATTTTATATATTTTTAATTCACTATTTTGCTGTGCACCGCCCAGGGTCCCCGTTGGGGGAGATGGGCGGTAATATAAATTTAATAATAATAATAAAAATAAATAAGTTACTACATAATAACTACACTGAACCTAGTGATAGTTTCTATTGAGTAAGCAAACACAGACACATTCTGATCAAGCCAAAGTTTAATTGGTGCATTTTCACCCCCACATACAATTAGTGATGGTTCCATTTATTTGCGGCCCTGTTACATATACAATACATACATCAGAATAATTGTAAAGCAAATGCCATTAAGTGTAACAAAATATTCTGGATTAAAAATCAAAGCTAGATAGAAGTTTGAGTCCCTTTCCTCTAATTTTTGAACTACCTTATATAATACAAATCCATGCTAAATGCCTGTGAATGGAATCAGCCATGCATTCAGCAAGTTCTAGTAAATCCTTCTGCACATTGTTCAAATGCCCTCCAACATTGCATGGATTAGACTCAGAGGCCACCAATTTAAATACAGACTGAAAACAATTTGTAAGCAAGACCCAACTGGTAACTTTCCAGTCTGTGGCAAACAATGATAATCTCTGCCAGCAATGGAAGCGCTAAACTTCCCAACAACAGGATCCTCAAATGAATCATAATTTATTTCCTTGTTGGGCTTCTCAGAACAGTAATCTTCCTAATCTTCTGCACTGCCCTGAAAAGATGAGTGTAAGAGGGTTGCGTTGAGCTATGTGATGATCTACCTGGAGCATAGGAAATTGCTTTATATTCAGTTAAATCATTGGCCTGTCTAACTGGGGGGTGTCATGTCTACTTGGAAATTACCCTGGGACTTTTGTTTTTGAAGCAGATTTATGTATTTATGTATTTATTTATGAGATTTATATGGCTGCCCAACTCACTCACAGTGACTCCGGGTAGCTTACAAAAATAAAATACCAACTAAAACCCCAAATACATAACCCACTACACCCCCACCCCGCAGCAACAATACATTCAAATATACAAGTATTGTTATCCACCTCTGAGCTACATTATGAAATTTGGCATGACTTGTGGTCCAAGTAATCGCTGCTCTAATTTCTGCTGTATGTAAGTCTACCATGGTTACTATTTTAAGTATTATATTAAAAAAGAAAAGACACGACACTGACAGAGTAAGTAGCAGGAATGTGAAATATATAAGGTCTTGGGTAAAAAGTGGGGAATTATAATTGATTGGGGGAGGAGTTAGCAAATGGTTTTGACTAAAGTAAGCATAAATGCTTAAACCAGGCTTATTGAAATGCTTTGATGAGTAATGACACTCTTTGCCTTGCTGTTCACATGTACAGTATATACAAAAGTTTCCATGTAATTGTAGAAACTCATAATATACAGTATCTGGTAAGTAAAAGGTTGCTTTAACTTAATCTGGGAGAACTCTGCTTAAAAAGCATGGAGAATACTTGCCAATCACTGTAGATAAATAGTCTGAGGTAATAAAATGTAATTTTCCTTTTTTCCCATTATTTTAGGCAGTTTACATATGTTAAATTTTAAGCTGTAATGTTTTATTAAATGACAAGATTAATTAGTACAAGTTAAATCATGCTTTTGAAAAAAAATAAAAATTTTAGTTTAATTACAACTTTGGGGCAGTCTTGTGTTCTAATAAAAAAAATATTGTAAAAAATGTTAAGTTCTCTGCCTCCACAGCCATTTTAGTATCTATTGTTGTGTACATGCTATTATTAATATGCTGGTATGGTCTAAAAGAATAGTACCTCCATGTTTGGTTTTAAAAAAAAACCCATAAACTTTAGAGATTAAAAAAAAAGCTAAAAAGTGTTGTGGCTAGGCATAAAGGGCCCAAATAACATACAATTTATTAATCACTGGTTCTTGTACTTAATTGCAAGAAGGTGAAATTTGTGCATGAAAATAACAAAAATATTTTTTTCAGCTGAGATAAGGCAGGTATGCTATGTGGTTGTACCATACTTGAGAATAATTTGTTTCCTTTTTATTACAAATATGTCAGCAAGTGCATGGAATTATATGTGTCATATAATGACAACTGATATGATAACCTAGAACAGCATGCATGTATGCATGCTGGCTGGGGAATTCTGGGAGTTGAAGTCCAGATATTTTAAAGTTGCTAAGGTTGACAAACACTGATCTAGAACAACAAAAGGCAGAATTATTCTTTGAACACAATAATGTCAGCTTCTGTACATAATTTCTATATTTGCTTCACTTGGATAAGGGCAAAGATATTTGTCATAGTATATTCAATATGGTGTTTGCATTACTTACTATTTGTTCTAGGCTGCGGTTTATAGTCTCAGTGCTTTCTCATTTTCACCTCTGAAGCACTTGTATGGAAAAGGGGAAGAGAAAGACAATAAGAAAGATTAAAATCTTTAAGCAGATTCCATTGTAGCTCATGACAATCAGCCTATAGCCAAATGCTTCTATTTCAAAAACAACATAAATCACATAAGCTATGATGAGTCCTCATTATTTGTTAAAGTAACTGTGCAATTCAAATAGAATATATAACGACGGTTTCAAATTGTCCCCAATTTACAGTGTGTTCAGATTTCTGATGAGATTTAGTGATCATATACCTCTTGAATGTTTCCTCAGACATAAAATTGATTAAATTAAATAGGCCTTCTCAAAATTAAATTTGTATAGAGCTGCAACAAAATGTATAATACAGGCTTCATATTATTTATTCCATTTGATTTATAGCCTGCCTTTCCTCCAGGATGTTAAAGCAAATATATGACATTCTTTTTACCATAATAACAATCTGCTTGTGAAGTATGTTTGGCTGGGAAGTAGATACTGGCCCAAAGTCATTCATTAGGCTTCCATGTCCAGTATGGTCTTCAATTTGGCCTCCTTGTTTCTAGTCCCAAAACCATAACCACTGCAGTGGTCCGACTGTTTTTGCAAGTCTTCTGTTAGGAACATAAGACTGTACTTGAAAATATTTCAGATCAATATTTCTAAATGTTATTCAACTTTTTTGCTTTATTAAAATCAGATCCAAAATAAGTTGAATGAAGCACAAAAAGGTTTGTAATAAACATATATCTATTTATTTAAGAGAAAGGATATTGACTGTGAGGGATTTGCTCCTGAATGAACATGTATAGAATTGTTATCTAACACCTAGCTTCTACCTTTTACACTTTTATAAATTTACTTAAATCATAATTAAACTATAAGCTCTTCTCTGCTTTGTCACTTTCTGAAATGTCATATACTGTATGCTAACTGTTGTCATCGTCATATCGTGCAGCTGTTCAATTTCAACTTTTATGAAGATGAATTGCAGAAATATTTGAATAGATAAGTTATGGTGCTATAGAACATTGCAGGTGCCTATTTATATTAGAAGCAATATTCCAAACAGTTTGTTAAGTTAAAAAGGTTATTAATCCTTGAATACCATTTGAAATTTCAATTAATGTGTGTGTGTGTGTGTGCATGCATATATTCCACATGGGAGATAAGTGGTGGAATGAGATAATTTCACTTCTTTAGCACAAATTAAAGCATTAAAGGTTGGATACCAAAAAAAAAAGTTATCATCCTGTTTTGCTGTTCCTAGACATTTGCACAAAAGCATGAATAAAGGTTCTAGCAGTCGGATGGAAGACTGTATAGCAATTCTCATGTTTCCATTTGTGGAAAAAAGCTTTTGCAGACTCTTATGCAAGACATGAACAGCTCTCAGTCAAGCTGTTATGCAGTGGAAGAAGTACTTAAGATTTAGTTTCATTTTACTTGTATAAGATCAGAGCCATCACATGTAAGGGAAGAGAACCATTCCATGACAAGGAAATGCAGTCTGTGAATTTAAATATATCTCATTGCATTCAGTTTCTACTATATATTTTTAAAATAATGATTTTAAAAGTAGAGATTTGGATTGGGGAAATAAGCATGAAAGATGTAGTATAGGGAGAGACTGAAGGAACTGACACTCTTATAACTTTTAGAAATTAAAATAAGGAGAAAGTTATGTTCCCCAACCATCCTACATATTTCAGAAAGAAATATATGGTTGCAAAATAATTCTTTTATGAAGAACAATGGCAATTTATTCAAGCCGCAGAAAAATAGATTGATGTAAAATATTTTAACTGTGCACATAAGAGAATAATGAAAGCAGTTATCAGAAAAATTATTATTAAAGCTCTGGAGTTTATTGAAATAAATATTATTCATGCTGCTAAAATGTCACAATAAACAGACAGAGCATATAGACCAAAACAGCTTTTTACATTTATGCGTGTATGTATTTGGTTTATCATTACACATGGAATATGCCTAATATGCTGAATCCACAGCAAAGTAGAAAACAAAGTGGCAGGAAATTAAAATTTGGATATTAAATACTTTTTCAATATGTATTCTCCTTTTGCCAACTATTTTATCATCCCTACTGACCTACTGTAAGACATTATTTTGTAAAACAAAATATTCAGAAATAAACTCATGGCACATAAACTGCATTGTTAACATTGATTATTACTAGGCTAATCATTTAACTGTATGACTTTTAAGGTGTAACTAAATAATCACCTTTCTCTAACTTTATTCAGTTTGAATTTGAAATATTGAATTGCATTATTGTCACAATATTCTTGAGTGATTGATTAGGAATTAGGGATTGGACTAAAATATATGTCCTTATTACAATTATTTATATTCCATATTTCAAAATATTAACAATAATAGTAATCCATCTAAAGTAATACAAACAAGTGCATAGAAAGCTAAAACAAATATTTTAAAAAACAAATACAAGGAAAATATAATTTAATTAATATAGGTTAATTTGTTTAGTAGAACTCTGATTCCATATGTTAAAAGTTATCACTGTACTAGACTGAAAACATTTTTCTAGATTAAGTTTATAAATTAAAATTCCACTTAACATAGGGTGGCTTTTTTAAAAAATATATCTTTGGAATAGCTAAACCCATGTATAATGGTATTTATGGTGCTATCCTTGTAAAATTTTGCTGTATTCTTACATATTTCATTGATTATCAAAATAATTTCTAACATTTATTTCAGAACTTATTATTTAAAAAAAAGCATTCTATTGTGATGGAGATACAATATAATATAATATAATCACATTTTAAAGGAAAAAGTGCAGTGAATTTTGGACTGCAGTGCCCTTTAAAACATGTCAAATTTTATTACACACTACATTCTAAAGAACAGCTTACAAGACAACAACACATAATTTGGATCTACATACTAAGGTCCTTCCATCTTTTCTATATAAAACACTGACCAGCACTACAGAGTGTCTTTGCTAATACATGGTTTATAAATATAGTATAGATGTGTGCTAGTTGTAAATTACTGCTTTGATTAAATTTCTATATATTATTAAAAAGCAGGGAGAATTACTAAAAATAGAATAGGTTGAGACCTACTTACAATAATGAGCACAGTTCATTAACATCCAAAGAAGGTTTTAAAATAATATTTCATAACTGTCAAAACAGGTCTAGTGACTAAAGTTTTCCCTTTTGTTTTCAATTGAATAACATATTGTGCAAACTTAAGTTGGATTAATATAAGAAAATTTAATATAAGTATTAGCAATCTCAACAATTATTGTGTCAAAATCACTTTCTCAGAATTAATCAACAAAATAAAATCCTACCCTCACATACACACCATTCAAAGTTACCTCTAACTGTTCTTTTGCATTATTTCCTAGATCTTCTAGAATTAAAGGCTATTTGGAGTTCAGCCATTATATGGGTTGATAGTGAAAGCAGGCCCCCTCCATGTTGCTAGTCACCTTTTTTGTGAGCAGTAATACAGAGAGAAATTACAGGTGTCTTAAATCTGTAGCTGGTTTTGGTAATACTTTTGATGTTGTTGTTGTTTAATGGAAAAGTATCTTAAGTGATATAGAAAGCACTATTTATGGATTTTATATTCTTCTTTGTGAGAGAGATATTAGTTATTTTAACTTTTCATTAGGAGTGGTCAAAACATACAAATAGCTTTGAATTTGCAAAATAGAATAATTATCTAGTATTCCAACATGGTTATATTTTCAAAATATAGGGGACTGACTTAATTAGATGTGAGTTTGGGCACAGAATTTGCCCCTCAGTTTTAAACGGCTTTTAGGTGTCTAAGTTAAGGAAGTTAAGGAATAACTTCTTGTGAAAAGTCTACAGACATGTCATTTTCCTTGACTGTACAGTAAGGAACATTCTCCATCCAGTGCTAAATATACAGTAGGCATTCCATAGTAATTCTCATCACAATATACCACTTTTTATTTCAGAAGTTCAGTTTTCCATTGTATTCTACTACATGTATTCCTCCTAAATATTCAAAGTGTTTCGTGTTTGCATTACTCATACTGCACAAAGAGTTCATTCTGAAATGTAATTTAGACTGGAGATTTCTAGATTATAGCTCAAACCTGTATCACTCTATTTGACAACCTCATTAGACAACTATTGACTTCTAAACTCCTTCACTGTTCTTCTATAGCTCTATAAAGCCCCTCTATAGTGCTTTAAAAACTTCATGGTACCTGCAGTTTAACTTCAACTGCAATCAGAAAAAATATCATTTATAAAATCCTTTAGTTTGTTATCTGAATGGATTCTATTAGCTCTAAATTATAACAAAGATTGATAGAATAAAAAGAAAATATTACAATATTTGCTCAATAATCTTGAAAAGGTAGAGTGAATATCGTTATGCCTGAAAGTAAATTTTTTGATATGTACAAAATGTTGTCTAATGTGGTATTTATATATTAGCTTAGTTGTAATGAGACTATTTTATTTTATTTTATTTTATTTTATTTTATTTTATTTTATTTTATTTTATTTTATTTTATTATTTATTTTATTATTTATTTTATTATTTTATTTTATTTTATTTTATTTTATTTTATTTTATTTTATTTTATTATTTTATTTTATTTTATTTTATTTTATTTTATTTTATTTTTTTATTATTTTATTTTATTTTATTTTATTTTATTTTATTTTATTTTATTTTATTTTATTTTATTTTATTTTATTATTTTATTTTATTCATTTCATTATTTTATTTTATTTTATTTTATTTTATTTTATTTTATTTTATTTTATTTTATTTTATTTTTTATTTTATTTTATTTTATTTTATTTTATTTTATTTTATTTTATTTTATTATTATTTTATTTTATTATTATTTTATTATTATTTTATTTTATTTTATTTTATTTATTTTATTTTATTTTTTTATTTTTTTATTTTATTTTTTTATTTTTGTATTCTTTGCCTTTAGATTTAACAACTGAAAAATAGATTTGTGAAGCTTCAGTACGCTGTCTAGAGCTCAGGCCCAAAGACAAATGTACCAATTCACAAATCAAGCTAAATAATGGGCCATGCAAAGGAATTTCTGAGGTTCTTCTGTTTGCATTTTAGCCTAAAATAAATTGAATTATCATTTTCTTTCCCTCATATTTAAATAAATATAAATTGATTCATTTCCTCAAATGAATGCCCTTCCTAATAGCCCTTATTTCAAATCTATTTTTCCAAATTTATTATCTACTCAGATCTTATCCCAAATTACTATCTTGTACCAAGCACTTGCTCTGTATTTTGACCTTCTCCATGTGGCTACAAGACAGACTCATATAGCACCAAGAGACCTTTCTTGGTCTCTCCCCTTAGCCCCCATAGCCTTGTTTCAAAAACTGTGTCACGTCTATTAATAATACCATTCTTGTTCTATTCTCTGCCTCCTCCTCAGCTATGATACAGGTGTGGGGGCTTCCTGATTTTCGGTTCACTCCCTACTCCCATTGGGAACAAGATCTTATCTACCTTCCAGATTGGATGTGAGACCACTCTTGCCCTTTCTCATTCCTTTCTAACTTTTACAAACCTAGATTCTCTACCTTGGGTTGTGAGCCTTGGTCTTTTTTCTCCTCCCACCCTCCATACTCTTTTAAGTTCTCCCACATCCCCCTGATGTGAGGCCTTCCTGAGCCCCTTTCTCTCCTCTTCCTCCAAGCCCAGAATCAACTAGTACAATCACTTAAATATATTTCCTACTGCTTTCCCGCACCCTCTTCTTTCCTTCTGTAGACTCAGTTCAGACCCAGAGTGATACCTTCCTTGGCCTCATCTCCCACACATCTCCAAGTAAGCTGCTGCCATGGCCAGCTGTGAGGTCCTTCTTGGTATCTTCTCTTGTGCCTCCCCCATGGTCCCTTCTCAAGTGCCAGCACTGCTGAGTACATGAAAATGCCTTGTTTGTTTGTGTTCTATTCCTTTAATCCCCCTTCTGGCAAGCTAATAACCACCAGGCAGTCATTTTCATCTGTCAGTCTTTTATTATTTCCTCCTCTGTTGGACATGTAACAAAAACTTATAGGTCTAGTCCACTGAAGGCAATATCATGATTCCCTGACCCAACTCTGAAACTCATCATTTTCTACATGACCTTAGCCTGCAACATCCCAACAGACTTGGGGAATCATTATTCTACAGCCCAGGAAGTCGCTTGTCCTCAGGAAGGATGAAAAAGCTAAAGATAGCAAATTGCCACCATGCCCTAAGGATTACCAGTGTCTTTTTATCTAATGCAATTTTAAAGTTTAGCTGCTCCTATCCTCCAAAAGCCGAACAGAGGGATTTTATTTATTTTTTATTTTATTTATTTATTTTTATCTTGTCAACTAACCCCCTCTAGTGCTGAACAGGCTGCATTTGACCTGCAGGCTGCTCAGAGCTTCCAAGCTGGACCAGCTTCTTTCTTCTGCTTCCGGCTCTCCCACCAATCTTTCACCTCTTCTCAAAAGAACAACTGAGTAGGTGAAAAAAGCTCCAACCTCTTTCCTGGCTTGCTTTTCCTGCTTCTGTCCCTCCACCCCTCCCCAAACCTTTAAAGATCCAGTGCAAATGTGATTTCTCCTCCCACCCTTCTTTTGGCAGGGAAGGATAGAGAAACACGAATCAGGGATTTTCTGCAGCAAACAGTGGCTGCTGCCTGTGAGGGTTGCCGGCTCAGAAAATCTCAGCAGCCCTCCTGCCGCTTCGGACGCCAGGTAGCATATCGATCCTGCTTCTCTGGAGTGCCTCCGAAGGGCTGCTTGGCTTCCAATACACGGACACGCACAGCCCTCCCGAAAAGAGGAGGTGGGGAGGAAAGACCCGTTCAGTCCCAAACCAAAGCCGATGGGAAAACACGGAGATGTCAGTAGGCGGGAGGAAGAAAAGCAGCCCAACTGAGTCTGATTTGCGAGCGCTTGGCGTCAGGGAGCCTCAGTCCCAGCCAAGGGGAGTCCGTCGCGGAGGCTGGGAAATCCTGCTTGGCAAGTTTTCTTGACGGCTCAAGAGAGGCGGGGAGCTGTCCAGCGTTTCAGCACCTTCCAGCCGGCGACTGGCGCAGCTTTCGGGGGAAGAACCTTGCCGGCTCGGGGCGGAAATTATTCTCTGTCCCGGCGCTGTCCCTTATGGTCAAGCGCGGGGATGGGCAATCAACGAAGGGGGTGGAGAGGTTGCTCCCCAGGCGGTGGCTGCAGTCGTTGGGGGGGTCGTCAGTGAAAGGATTGCTGCTGATGGTGAGAAGCTGAAAAGGAAGCAAAACGGAAGAAGGCAGCCAGGTGGGCGCCACCAGCCTGGGTACCCTCCTTCCATACACACACACACACACACACACACACGCACACAAATACACACACACTGCGTCCGAACCAAGGAAAGTTTTCGGCTAAGCTGTTTGCCTTTCAAGTCTTAAGGCTCAACGGTGTCCTTTGCCCTCAGTCACTGCTGGAGAGGGGAAGGAAGCTCTTCTCGGGGCAAATTCTCTCCACCCACTCCACCCCCACCCCCCGCGATTTCTTCAGCTTTGCAACATCTGTGAGCCTGGTTCTTCCTTTCCCTCGGGGCTTCAACACTGCTTATTAGCCTGGAGAAGGCAAAGAACCTGACGCCCTCAGTCCCGGCGTGGGACCAGGGGAAGGGTCTGAGGTCCCAGCCATGGACAGCAGTGAAATGAGGGGCTTCCTTTGGAAATTTAACCTGATCCTTCGTCTGCTGATGCTGGTGTGCCCCGGAGGCTGCAGTCATGTTTCCAGCAACCAAGGTAAAGAGAGAGAGAGAGAGAGAGAGAGAGAGAGAGAAGGAGAGGGGGCTGTTGGGAGTGGGAGGGGTAATGGCTGGGCTGATAGAGAACATTATTGAATGTGCAAAAAGAAAAAAAAAAGCAAGTTGTCTAAGTCTACAGGGTAGCTGCTGGGGAGGACAATTCCCATAGGCATAAAAGGATCACTTGTTTCTTTCATGGGCTAATGGAATGGTCGCTCTGTCTCATCTGGCAGTGTCAATTGATTTGCCCCACTTAAGTGACAGATGGGGGGGAAAACATTCTCATGCATGGTAGAAAGGAAGTCAAGTTTCTGCATTGATTCAAAGCTTCCTCAGGCCCAGACCAGACCAATTATGCTGAGGTTGAGGAGTGAGCTGATGCTCTGCCACTGATTAGAACTCCATGAAGCTTTGGAAGCACTCCCCTCTCCATTTTATCTTACCTAAATACCACTATTTAGGTTTGCTCATGTGAGCACTGGTAAACAGAGCATGAATATGGACTTTGAGCTCACACTTCTGGATCAAAGTATGTATTTCTTTCTGTACATAATCCTCATAGATGGGTGAATGGAGTTTTTAAACTTAAAATAAGGGGAAAATGTGCTTCCAGTGGGGAAATCTGAATGGTAGCCTGAAAGACCGTTCCTGTGCTCAGTTTTTATTTTTCCTTCATCATGAAGTCAAGGAAAGGTATTTTTCATTGGCTGGTATCTATAAGCTTGTTTTCACTTTTGTGTTTGAGGTCATTGTATAGTGTTATTAAGAAATGGATATTGCTGGCTACATGGAAACATTTATGGGGCTTTTGAGGCCCACCTAGAGTCTGAAGCTTCTCATAGTTCCTCCAAAGCCACTAATAGCCCCAGAGCCTGAATATGCATGCACATGACACTCTATGAATCTTGGCCTTAGCTTTCTGTAGCAAAGCTATCTGTCATAAATGTGATCATTTGAAAACTACAAAATAAATTCATAAAGAGTATTATTTAAATAACACTATTACATGTGCAAGATTTTCTTTCTTCTTTGTCTTCACATTACCCCTGCAAAGGGAAATTAAGGCACAGAGATCATGTTTTATGATCCAATAGTCTATCTAAAACACCTCTGGGTCTCCAGAATTGTTCAGATGAAAGCTTAAAGGATCATCTCTGCTGGCTGAGTACAATAGAACAGCTCTTAGGAGATCTGGGCAAATCAAAAGCTTATCTTTTGCTTTACCTGCATAATCATTCTAATAAGTGGTGTCCTTGGACTCATTCTTGACCCTGCTTTTCTTCTTTGGGGAATATCATGGTAACTAATCTTGTTACTACTTAATGATCTGTGGACACTTATGCTGACAGGAAAAACCACAAAATGTCAACAAATGAACTCTTACTCTTATTGATTCGTTCAAGTACAAAATTCTACTCCTGCAGGAAATTAATTATGTGTACATCCATGTATGTGTCTAATTTTCAAAATAATATACAGCAGTGTATTGGTAAAACCTTTTTACTTGGCTATGAGTGAGAGTGCTATAAACAGATGTGTAGCTAAGATAAAGGAAAATAACAGTCTCTACTCCTGCAGTTAAAGCTGAAGGCAGTCTCTCTTTTTTTAATTGAAAGAATTATTTATAGATGTTTGTAATTTGACAGCCAAATTGATTCTGGACTAAAGAGCAGACTTTCACACTATGGAAGAGTTTAGTACATTTTGGGCTTCAGATGTTTGTTTTTCTAAGATTGAATTGTCCTTATAAACTAATTCTATCTTCACACTGAGAATCTAGTTTACAAAGTGGTGTGACTGGTGCCACCATTGAATCCTTGTATTCAAAACAAAACATATTGATTCAATTTATCTGTATTTTACTATCCATGTATGATTCCCATGCTATTATGCTTAGCTTAATTACAGAGAGGCACAATCATTCACTAGCCACTGCCTGACCTGCAGAGTCCTTGCTCTGAATCCATGACATCTCATCATTAGCTTTTCAGGCAACACCTGTACTATACCTATGGGTATGTGTATGTGTGTTCATTTGTGTTTGTGTGTTGGGAGAAGAGATAATGATATGGTGGAATTTATATTTTATGTGCAATTGAATGTGATAGTATAATAAAAATGGATGGATGGATGGATGGATGGATGGATGGATGGAGAGAGAGAGAGAGAGAGAGAGAGATCAGGTCTAATAAATACTTACTTATGTTGAAATGCCCTTACAATTTTGGGTTTTGAGGATGACATCGTTTACTTAAGCTCAATTTTGTGTGCCATTAATCATCATACTAGATGCAAGAGATAGGATGGTCTATTATTACATGACGTATAGAAAAAAAAATATCCCAGGTAAGGTGTCTTTGCAACTTCAGAATTGGTTCCCTCATATTTATGCTTACCAACATACTCAACATAAAATCGATCTCATCAGAATTAATTTTGTCTGCATTTATATAAGTAAAAACGTAAGATTTTATTCCAGATGTTAGATACAACTTCATAAGTAGTTGTCTTGTCCTCACTTCTTTCTTTGTCTCATTGCTAATAAAGACAACAGATAGTATTTTCAGGAAATACTATCTGTTGGAAATGATACAGAAATGTAACAGATTTTATTGAATGCTAAGATCTGCAGCCATCTATGTTGTCTTCAAAAGTAGTACTAGCATTTTCTTACTCTACAGAGTCATTAAAAATTGCAATTAATATAAAATGGCACCCTCAAACTGCAAGCAATATTATTATTTATTTATTTATTTATTATTTGGATTTATCCCCGCCCATCTCTACCGTGGTAGACTCTGGGCGGTTTACAATCACAATATAAAAGTTAAAAACTTATACATTTAAAACTACCATAAAAATAAAAAATAAAAATCCAAAAAGATGGTATGTTCTTAAAAGGAGGATATTATTACGCTAACCACCCCCAGGAGGAACTATTATGTCCTTCGTTCCAGGCAAGGCGGCAGAACCAGGTCTTTAACGACTTCCTGAAGGCCAGGAGCGAGGGTGCCCATCTCGCCTCAGGGGGCAAGATATTCCATAGGGCTGGTGCTATCGCAGAGAAGGCACGCCCCCTGGACCCCGCTAGATGGAATTCTTTTAGTGATGGGATCCAGAGCATGCCCTCTCTGCATGATTGGGTGGGGCGGGTAGATATAATCGGGATGAGATGGTCCCTCAGATATCCTAATATGCCATACTATTATATAAGAATATCTTGATATCTTGATTACATTGATTTTAACAAATTCATGCTATATTGTAAAAGAGCCTACCGTATATGGCTAATCATAAACCATGAGCTCTATAGAGCTTTCTCCTAAGATTCCAAAGCATTTGACATACTTTATTAGTAGGCTTCATCTTATGCTACTAGAAGAATACGGTTACCATTTCCCTTTATCTTCACCCGCTATTGTTTCATTAACTGCTATATACAGTAAAACATGAGACATACTGATTGTGTGGTTTCTCTGTATACAAACATTGCCCATTTTACATGGCTTGTCTTCATGATATTGTTCTATCTGCTGGATCTGTTGTCCTCAGAAGACCCATTCAGGCATTACAAATCTGGAGTGCTCATGACAGGAGAGGTTCAGGTAACTTGGTTATTGGCTTTCCTGAAGGCATTCACTGTTCAACCATGTTGGCTACCATACGAGTCAGGACTATAATACAGACTTTCGTCTACCTAATGTTAATGTGGAAAATGCAAATGATGAAAAAAAGCTGACTTCATTGAGTAACGTTTGTGAGAGTAGGGCTTAAACTGATATCATTTAATGGGGCTGGAGTTTAATCCAATTGCTAGAGGATGAAGTTGCAGAGAAATCGAAACTGTTGTTCAAATCCTTTGGGGTAAAGGATTGGTAATTCATGTATCAACCATACAATATGTCACAGCAGGCATTTCTGTCCCCTCTGACTATGAAAGATAGCTGGTTCTCCAAGATTGCTGGATTGCGGGTAAGCAATTATTGTTTGCCATCAATGAATTGCTATTGCTTATATATTGAACCAGCAATATTATATTTATTGCTAAAAAGTATTTCTTTTTGTCATGTATTATATGAATTTTAAAAAAAAATCTGTTCAATTGTGTTCAATTCTTGGCAACTGCCTGGACAAGTCCCTGCAGTTTTCTTGGCAAGGTTTTTTGGAAGTGGTTTGCCATTGCCTTCTTCCAAGGGCTGAGAGAGAGTGACTGGCCCAAAGTCACCCAGCTGGCTTTGTGCCTAAGGTGGGACTAGAACTCGTGTTCTCCTGGTTTCTAGCCTGATGCCTTAACCACCATACCAAACTGACCCTCTCTATATGGATAACGCCGTCCCAAATTGTTTCAATTTCTTACTTTCAGTTAGTAATGCAGATTGCTATCATAACCTGAGCTTTAGTCTACACAGATATTGAGGAAAAGCTCTTTACTGACATCACTGAGATTGTCTTAAGTAAAAACCAACACTATATACCAAAGACTTTTCTCAGGCAGATTTCAGTGAATGCACCGAACCTAATTATATCTCAACAAGAGTAATATCGGTAGTGAGTGCTCTGGATAGCATAACACCTGAAAGGGGCTTACTTCATCAAGCAAATACTGTATGTGTCCATGTATGGAAGAAATCTAGAATCAGATTGGCTCAGGCTGAAATCCTAAAGAAACCTGGCCAGCAGGATAGAAGTGACTGGTCTACTAGTTGTGTAGTTTTCTTTTGTTTTTCTTATTAAATGAAATTAGTTCGTTTTTTCATTGAAATAAGAAAAAGGAAATAAGCTAAATCCGATCAAGGATAGTCTAATTTTTTCATTGGTCTGAGGGTACTGTAGATACCTAAGGTGATTTGGACATAAAGCTTTCCCCATCCTGCCTGGACTTTCCCCAATTTTTCCTCTGTTAAGGTTGAATATCTGCGATTAAGAAAAGACTGAGCATGTTTCTGAGGGAACTGATGGGACTGGTGTTCTGTTCCCCTCTGTATTACAAACCTCTCTCCATGCTTGAGGATAATCAGTGGCCTCTAGGATCCTTGGGGCCATTGGGTTTCAGTCTTGATCCTATACAACTGATTTAATAAATTTAGGGGCATGATTAATAAATAAATAATTAAATTAAATTAACAGCTGCTTAAATGTATCTAAGTTGTTGCTTTGAGGAAAGGGAGAATCCTAATGGCATGTATAGTGATTGCATTCCATTAAATAAGTATATAATTGTTTGATGTAGCAAAAGATAAAACATTTTAATAATTAATTTTCCTCTGCCTTTTCCATTCCAAAATTTTTTCAGCTCTTTCTGAAATACTTCAGTGGAAAGTTCGTCTAGTCAACTATGTAATTTTAAACATCTATCAGTGTTAGTACTGATTATTAGAATGGATTAATTTTAAAAAAACACAGTATCCACTTAAAACTTCAGCAGAAAATAGATTTTTCCAAATATTGAAAAAAATTAGAAGATATACTTGAGGCAGAATAATGTATAAATAGGAGCACTGAGATGGTAGAACTACTGGCTGCAAAACTATATCTGATTTGGTACCTAATAATTATGTATGTATGTTTGTGTAATTGTCCGTGTGTATGTTTATATGTGTAATATATATGTTTATATGTGTAATATATATCCTCTATGGTCTGCAGTGGCTGATTTTTCACAAATATGTTGATTTGTTAAATGGGTTCCTTGAGGCCATTTTACAAATCAATTTATTTCAGAAAAGGTTTGCATCACTTCTATATTCTTCTTTCTCTTTTAGCTATAATGAAAATTTGAACTTGGCTTTGCTTAGACAGGACATCCAACATCTTTTTTCTTCAATTTCCTTCTTTTGAATCAGAGTATTTGCTAACTGTAATAAATTAGAAATTGCCCTAGAATGATCTCTGATAAAATATACTGTATGTAAACCGTAAAATAAAATATTTATAAATCAGTGTTGTTAATTATGTTGTTCTTGGCTGCATATTAATCAACAAAGGCCTGATAAAGTTTTCGTCTGCATTTAATGCTATGAGAATAATGTACTATTAGCCATATAAAAATATGGGAAATAGCTCAATGGTTATTAAAATATTATTAAAATAGCAAATGATTGCATAAATAAATTCCTAATTTCAATAACTGACAATACTAGGTTAAGCAGACAAATAATATAATTTGTTGTATGCCAGCTTCTTGTGTAAAAAAATACTGTATGCATACTTTTTCATTCTTAGTAAGACCACAGGCTGATAAAATTGTGAATAGGCTGCTAATGCACTATATTACAAATGACCTTGTTTACTTTTAAATTCATTGCAAGGATACTTCTTGCTTCTGTGTTATTCTAATAGAACAAAAGTTTTAATTCTTTAAATTTACTTCTTAGGATCTTCAATAGTTTTATCTCTATTATAAATCAATGGATATTACTGTGTTCCATCTGTGGAAAGCCATCCAGAAACAATAATATTGACAAAGTAACCTCTTCATTCATCTTAATTGAGAGGTAACTTCAAAAATAAATTGTGACTGAAGTAAGGACTGGTTTCTACTCAAAACATATGTGAACAGCCCAAATAATTGCTCACAGGACTGTGCCCATTGACCGCATTGAATTCAACTTGATTTCAAGGCCTTCTCACTATGTGATTTTGCCTATAAATAGCTTTTTTCCTCAAAAGTTCATATCAATTCAGTGATATTCCAAACCAGAGGTTTACTAAAGCACAAACAATCATTTTGTTTTTTTGCTAACCAATTCATAATAACCTTGTTTTTGGTTTGCTCTAAAGTAAGGGAAAATCCAACCAGTTAATGTAGATGCTCTTATCTTAACTATCTAATTTGGGCTTTCCAATTTAGGGCAAAAGAAAGAGGAGTAATGTGGCACATGAGAAATGCCTAAATTTCACATAGTATAGTTGAAATAATCCCTTCCTTCCTTCCTTCCTTCCTTCCTTCCTTCCTTCCTTCCTTCCTTCCTTCCTTCCTAGTAGAATACAAGATCATCAGGTTAGCAGAGATATGGAAAAACAAGGAAAGTCTTCACATAGCATATAGTTAAAATATAGAATTTTCCATCATAAAATGTAATATCCACCAATTTAAATGTCTTTTTAAAAAGAAAGACAGATTTAGGGAGGGCAAGATTATTCTAATTACCTGATAAATATGAATCCTTCCAATATAATTTTACATTATATTAAGCAAGAATAAAATAGCAATTTTTGTTGTCCAGAACAACAGTGGGAATTTTGTTTCATTTTTGTTTTGTTTTTTACTATAAAAATGATATAGAAATATAGCTTATCATGACCAGATCAGGTAATGCAAATATTGGCATATATTATCCTCTGCCTCTCAAATATTAAGCCATTTTAAGGTTTCTGTAACTATATCAAAAGAAAAAAGAAAAAGTCAGGAAGAATAGATATTAACAATGTTGTGTGCACTAAGTTACATTCTCTGGCCCCCGAGGAATAATGAAGTTGTGACTATCCTCTATTTGCTGCTGCTTCATAGCTACTGGAGGTCAACTGCAGCTTCCCAAATTAGATAGATAGATGATAGATAGATAGATTCCAGCTGTCCTTATTTATCATTGGGAGTTCTTATTTTTGGATATTAGTCTACTAGCAAACATAATCTGCTTTGCTTTAAAACTTTGTTGTAAAGTTTGTTATATGTTATTTTTTTTATGAGAAGGAATAGCCATTCACCTCCCATTTAGCATAATGGTTAGAATTACATTACCTTGCCAAACTTGGAAGCCTCAATATATGTTGAACTGTATGATACAGCTGGGATGATTGGTATTATACTCCACTATATCTATAAGGTGGGAGGAAGACTGGGTTAAAGATCAAGAAATGATCACAGGTTATTCACTATATCCTTTGTCTTAAATCATTTCTCAAAGTAAGAAAAATGTTCTACACTCCACTTTTTTCCTCTTTCAATATTGCCAAATGTTTTAATTTATTTGGTACAGCTTATAAAAAGCTTGCTAATGTATTTATGTACAGACAGGTTTTTTTTTTAATCCTTTTAAGAGTTGGCTGTATCTTGAATTCCTTGCAGCACAATCTTATAATGGCTATTTGTCTGTGAAGATCTATGGTGGTCTCTATGACAATGTAATGTAATATAATATTCTCCATGTGGAGATTTATTCCACCACAGGCTCTACTGACATCAATGCACAGTTAAGAAAGTTAAGGTGGCTGTTAGGGCTTGTATATTGCTGATGTTATAATTGAGACTTCACCACCTCTTTAAAATTGTACCCAGTTTCATTTCATGAGGAGAGAAACTACTGTTATGGAAACAAAGAGGTCAATAGAGGCACATCTGCCTCACCTCTGTTCTTTATCAAGCAGAGCACAGCATTTTCCACACAGCTTATTATTGTGCTGAAAACACCATGTCAAGTTGCATCATGAGTGATTCACACACCCCTAGTGACTGTTCATTGAGATTGCCAATTATCCAACCTTCCCCAACCTGATCTTCTACAAATCTCAAAATTTCCCAGCCAGTATGGAAGCTGAAGTCCACACATTCTGGAACTAGAAAAAAGTGTGATATAGCCTGGCCTACTCATTCTTTCCTGTATTTATGCCACTATGTATGTATGGAGCATGGAGTGTGTGTGTGTGTGTGTGTGTGTGAATTAGCATAGGTAATTGGGAATTGCTGAAAGGGGTGACCAGTATAGTGTTTAATTTGTATATTATGGTAGCTGTGGTAATTTTTCTGATTGTAGAAAAACATTCTGAATGGTCCTGATTATGTAACTTTTCTAAATTAGCAGTGGAGAAATGTGGTCTATGGGTAGTCAAACAACAAACAAGTACTGTTGAGAATAGAATTATATCTTAAGGAGGAAGAACAAGAAAGGTGATTAGGACAATGGAGATGAAGCCTTATAATTTATAGAATAGAACTTTGGAAAACTCAGCATATTTAGTCTTGAAAAGAGAAGACTGACAAGAAGGACATCATACAGTGGTTGATGCAAAAATACAGACCATGGCCAGTTCTTGATTATCCAACAGTGCAGGATGTGGAATAATGGTCTAAAGTTACAGGAAGGCAAATACTTAGCAGTAAGAGCAGTGCAGTGGACATTTACGGAAAAGGTAAACTCCCCTTCGTTGGAGGTGTTCAAGCAAAAGTTGGTTGAATTTGGATTTCTGCACTAAGCAGGCATTTGGACCCAGTGATTTAAATTGCCCCTTCCAATTCTAGCGCCTTTCCAACTTCTGTTAGGTTCAAACTGAGAATCTTAATTTCAACTACTACCATTGAAAATGATCAGTTAAATGACTGCAGAGCATAATAATACTTCAAAGATTAGAAGAATTTTAACATGTATTAGGAAGCCCCCAGCAGTCTCATTAGCTGTACTTCAAGATTATTAAAATTCTCTGTACATTGGAGACTGGCTTCCTGCTATAATTTCCTTGAATAGTTCCACTCACACTTGTGATAGCTAGTAATGAGGTTTGTGTTTCATAGTTAAAGCCTTAAAATTGTAGTCTGATTCAAGGAACTTAAACCAAGATATAGAAACAGAGAGAATAAAATTAGATGAATGAAATGAAACGAGTTTAAGAGTTGTGATTCTCTATTTATAAATGTTTCAAATACAGTCACTGACACAAATTGAAAGTCTTACTGTATTTTAAAAACACCTGAATATTATAAACACTAACTGGACCACAGGATTTAAAAAATCCTGTGTATTCTTGATTAGTTCCGGTAGGCATGGGTTGGGCTCATAGACCATACTATTTGCATAAGAAGCTCCCAGATCATTTCCAGAAATCATCTTGAAGTTTAAATAATATGGCCCCATATAAAACACCTTTTTATGTTAACCATGTATTAATAAATATAAGGAAGGGATGGTACGACCAAGATTGTAGAAATAAGAGACAAGCCTTGAGAAAACTACAGAGGAGAGTTAGAGAGGAAAGGATAGATTCCTTGATTCAGCTATTGATCCAATTTCGATCCCAATATAAGGAATTATTAAAGGTTAAGAAGTTATCTTATTATAGAGATCAATGGAGGGAACTTGGACTTAGCTTAATTCAAAAAAATGAGATGAAATTTTGGGAATTGGTGGCTAATGGTATTTCCACAAACAGCACCATGCCCCATGCATGTATTTCAGCACAAAGTTGGACCCAATATTTCTCCTCCATTTATAGCTGCTCACATACTGAGCCAATAACAGTCTCTATTGAATTAAACACATTACCAGAGTGGCCAGCTGTCACAAAATCTGAGTGTAAGCAGCTGATTTCAGCCTTGGCCCTTGGAAAAGCTCCTGGAGAGGACATGATTCCTCCAGAGGTATATAAGATGAATGACTCTTGGTGGGTCCCCATCCTGACTAGACTCTTCTCAGAAATAGATAAAACATGTGTTGTACCTCCCCACTGGAAACAAAGTATAATATACCCAATCTTCAAAAAGGGTAATTGGCAAGAACCTGCCAATTATCGCCCAATTAGTCTGCTGGACATTTCTTCCAAGCTCTATGCCAGACATCTCTTGAATAAACTAGAAGATTGGGAGGAAGAAACAAAACTCTTTTATCCAGAACAGGCAGGGTTCCGAAAAGGACATAGCACAGTAGATCACTGTGCTACTCTGAAGGCCCTTATTCAGAAATATACCAATGGGCATACAAAACATCTCTACATACTGTAGCTTTTATTGATCTCACCGCTGCCTTTGATTCCATTGACAGGTCTCAACTATGGGAGAAATTAGTTAGGACAGATATTGATAAGCGCCTTCTTAAATTAATTATAGAACTATATACCAACATTACAGCTAGGGTAAGAATGGGTCCACAAGGGTCCTTGTCAGACCCCATTTTATTGGAGAGAGGAGTTAAACAGGGCTGCCCACTTGCTCCCTTTTTATTTAATTTCTACATTAATGATATTGTAGAGGTCATGAAGTCACAAAGTTTTTTCTCCCCTTCGCTCAATGGACAGACAATCTCAATATTAATGTACGCTGATGATATGGCTCTTATTTCCTATACTGAGATTGGCCTCAGAAGATTATTGGCCAGACTAGCTGCTAATTGTGAAATGGAAAAATTGAAGATAAGCTACAATAAAACTAAAGTAGTAGTTTTTGGCAAAAGTAATATTAAACATAGATGGACAATTAATGCCCAACTAATAGAGCAATGTCCCTCTTTTAAATACCTGGGCATCACCTTTCATAAGTCCCTTTTGTGGAAAGTACATTTATCTAATACTTTGGCAACTGCTCAGTGAACAGTAGGTGCCATTTTGAAATTTTTCTATTCTAAAGGAGGGCAATTGGTAGCCCCTGTACTTAAAATATTCCAAGGCAAGGTGATAGCCCAGATGCTGTATGGGTCTGAGATTTGGGGGTGGGATGAGAAGGTCATTGCCCAATTGGAAATTGTCCAAACCAACTTTATAAGGAAGATCTTAGGCCTCCCCCAGGGCACCCCTGCTGCCTATTTAAGGATGGAGGTAGGACTACCTTCCATCGCTGTTAGAATACACCTTGCATTGTTGGGCCACTATAAGAAATTAGAAAGCCTTCAAGAATCCCATCTCGCCAAACTCTGTTTTATCCATTATACAGCTGGAAATCAGTGGACTAAACTTTTGTCACCCATTTTACAGATGTATTCCCTACCATCTTTGGGAGAACTCAGAACTTGGAATAGAATAAACATTAGAGATTGGCTTTTTGAAAGGGATGCCAATAAAGATGCAATTACAGTACAATCATCCAAATTTTCATCCTGGTACTATCTTTATAAAAAACATAGAAGCCTTTCCCAGTACCTGGTTAACATAACCAGTGCGCCACTGAGAAGGGCTTTAACATCCCTTCGCCTGCAGACCATGCCCTCCGCATATCTCGAAGGGAGATTTTGTAAGCTCCCTGTTGAACAATGCCTCTGTCCTTGTGGTGTTGGTCAAGTGGAGGATGTTATCCATTATGTCCTCCGCTGCCCCATTTATAACGAGATCAGGGCTAAATTATTAATGACTGATGAACTCAAGGGCTCTGATGTTGAAAAACTGATTTATCTTCTTGCAGATGTGTTCCCAACTGTTAGCAACCAAGTTGCTACTTTTGCTCTGCTCTCACTTAAAACTTAGGAAGAAATATTTAAGCTCTTAGTTGTAGCTCTGGCTCTGTTTTGCTGTCACCCTTTTCTTATATATTTAATGCTTCTTTTATTATTTTATTTTATAATTTCATTTTATTGTTTTATTGTTTTAATGTTATTATATTTTATTGTATTTTATTGCATTCTTATTTTATGACCTGTGGTTATAACAATAAACTTTACTATTACTATGTATTAATATATCACAATGTTAGCATGTTAGCACCTGAATGTGAAAAACAAAATATCCAAGCTAAAAAGCTGCACTGAAGAAAATATAAATTTTATATCCTACAGTGTTAGTGTGAGCTCAGACCCATATTCCATTTATATATATTATGTTTTAGGATCCTGATATAAGGAAAGAAGTCATTACAAACTCTATCAGTGCACGCTTCATTGCACCTTCCCTTAGAATAAAATTATAACTTTAAATTATTTATACCTTGACCTCATAATTCTGGATCAGCTGTCAAGCATTAGGAACTTCTACTGTAGGCCAAATGGACACCAACTGAGGACCCAGGACACAGGGAACACCCCGAAAATGGTTTGGGGGAGTTGGGCGGTTATATAAATTCAAATAATAAACAAATAAATAAATAAATAAATTTTCAAAAGGATAAAAGGTGGTAATTATTAGATATATGAAATCCATATTAAATGAGTACATTATTAGGAAGACAGGTTATAAATGAAACAAATAAAGAATTAAAATATTTTAATTAAAAATAAGTGAAATGTCAAGAGCTACAGCAGCATTTCCTCCATCCTGAAAGTTTCTGCCACTCTTGTTCTAATAGATGGCTGCAAGTTGCAAGAACACCCTTTTGTCTGTTTCAGTAGAAAATGTCAGTAGGAATGTTTAAAGTGCCGTACCTGCTTATTGAAAGTAGAAAAACAGTTGTATATTTTCCAATGAAGATGACAGAATCAATAATATATTAGGTTTGATTACATGTTGACATTTAGTACTCTATACACAGGATGTTAACATTTATTGACACCACCCCTCCTTCCCCCATTTCCTTATCTGCACAGATACTTTTATCCTTGGTTCAGACATAGAACACAATTTGTAAAGGTTAATGTGATATGGTGATAAAACTAAGCAGATCCACACTGTTATGGTCATTATATTAAAATATGGTAGTTCAGATGTGCACCATCTTGGCTATGTTTGAGAGTATAATTGAAAATCTTGTTCCTAATACTTCTGTCACTTCTTGCTTGACTGAAGCAATATTATTCAGAGTCGTTCCCCATTTCTACTAACAAAACAGGCAGCATAGTTTATTGTTGGAAGTGGCTGAGGGTGTTACTGACGGTGTTGTTTTCTGTTACACATCTTTCCTCTCTAGCTGCTCATACTTCCCTGTGTCCTTAATGATGTCTTTCCTTGCAACTTAATTGAAATGTGAGAAGGCAGGAAAACATCCTGAAGAAATTATTATTTGGTAAGAGAAAGGATATTTGCATATAACCATTGGCTAATTAGAGAAGTGCATGGACACCACATCTGGGGTGTGAGAATATCACAGGAATTGAAACATTGAAAATTAAAATTCTTTTCTTACCCAAATCAGTTATTCCACATGAAAATCAAATGATCTCTTTCTTTTGCCTCAGCATTACCAGTTTTGAGAAAGAGTGGAAGCATCCTGCTCTACTGTAAGCCTTCCCAGGTAGACCAGACAGGAAACATGACCAGATGAGTTAATTCTACTTTATTGTAAGGCTACATTAACAGAATCTTGCATGTCTGAAAGTACAAATCTTCCACTGTATCTTTTACAGCCTGAAAAGTTAGGGAGATTCCTTTCTGATTCTCTTTCTCTGCCCATTATGCAGCTGTGGGTTATGCCCTCTCTTATCTGATCATTCCCTAGGCAGCAACTCTTCTCCCTGTTTCCCAAGGTCATTACACCTACCCAGTTCAGTAGGAGGAATCATCAGAATATTATGAATTTACATGCATAATCTGATATTCCTTCACACTCTCTTCATCTAATAATCAGCCTAAATCCCACTCAGCTCTGAGTTTCCCTCTCCTTTTACAAAGATTGCATGTGCCCTATGTTTAAGACAATGGTTCCTAAGGAGTGCAATGTGGTCATGCATCTTTAAATGTCCTGCAGGTGTTCCATTGCACAGCAACCAAAATAGTAATCTAATTCTAAATCTGGTAAGACTTTGTCCACTTTTAAAAATTATCTTTTGGATTATTGTGGATGCCTTCAGGAATACTGGAGTGCTACTGCTGACCCCTCACTTATGCTGTGATCTTAAAAATATTTTCAGTAATAATGTAGTGGTTTACATAAAGCAATACATTCTGGAACTACTATTGAACTTGCTTCATTTTTTTCTCATTAAATAAATGGTTAATCAGAATGATCACCTTTATTTCTCTCTGTAGCTAATCACTATGAAAGACACACTTCACTGATATGGAAATTCTGCAAATAAAGAAATTTGAAGCTCTCCAATCTGTATTGGAGCCAGTTTGGTGTAGTGATTAAGGCATCTGGTTAGAAACCAGGAGACCGTAAGTTTTTGTCCTGCCTTAGGCACAAAGCCAGCTGGGTGACTTTGGGCCAGTCACTCTCTCCCAGCCCTTGGAAGCAGGCAATGACAAACAACTTCTTAAAAACCTTGCCAAGAAAACTGCAGGATTTGTCTAGGCAGTCATCAGAAGCCAAAACTGACTCAAAGGCACGAAAAAAAGTGGTGTTAAAGTAAGCATGTAGTACGTGTATGTGTATACGCATATGTATATATCAGTGCTTTCCAAACTGCCGCCGTTGGCAACATACCAACAGCGGCAGCGGAGATGGTGCAGTGGTGCACACAGTGGCAGGGGTGTGCATGGCGGCGGCACAGTGGGCGCGCGGTGGTAGTGGTGTGCACGGCGGCGGCAGCGGTGGCGGCCTCGTGTTTTCCGCTGAAACGTGGAAGTGCTGATGGTGCGCCGCTGCCGTTGTTGCTGCCACTGCCATGCATGCAGCCACCACTGCGCACGCCTCCACGCCACCGCCGTGCATGTCCACTTCCGGGTTCTCTCGCGACACACAGTTTGGAAAGCTATGGTATATATGTCTGTCTTTGCAGCTCTTCAGAAACATCATACAGACTCTCAGTGGCATTCTGCTTGTTTCACTGGCTTATATAAGGAGCACTTAAGACTGAAGTGGCCCTTTGGAGAATTACTATGAACTAAGTCACTCAAAGTGACATTACTTTATTTTCAAGAATAGTGATGCAATACTTCTGCTATACTCTACCTGCCTAATCATCCTTCCATGAGACATATTCATATTCTGAGACTATATGTCTCTGAAAAATTTATTTCTTAGGACATATTTCTCACAAATCAATTTCTTACAAATTAGCAGGATTTTGATCATTTGGAAAGAAAAGAATATTTGTAACTTCTAATGCACAGAAGGAACAATTACGCATAAATGTTAACCGACTTGCACTCACATAATAAATAGCTCATATTATTTTAAAACTTAGTAAAAAGAGAATTCTTCTCACTTTGAAGAAAACTGAACAATATCCTGAAATACTAAATCTGTAATAAACATTACTAGTACTAAAACTGGAGAAATCATAAAGAACCGGCACATCATGAGAAAGAGTGCCTGACTCCATGTGATCATAGTTTGGTGTCTTCTGATACAGGTTATGTCTTGCTAACTGAAAAAGAAAACTGGGTTCACTGACCATTTATAGTTTTGTAATAGTAGTAATGTATTTTATTAAGAAAGTCCCACTGAATTCTGCATGTTGATCCTTTAAAAAAATGTTCATTGGATTACAACCTTACTAGAGTTGATGGTTATCATGATTAAGAAAGGTAGATGAATGGTCACATTGTAGTTGTTGTTGTTCAGTCGTTAAGTTGTGTCCAACTCTTCGTGACCCCATGGACCATAGCATGCCAGGCCTTCCTGTCCTCCACTGTCTCCCGGAGTTTACTCAAATTCATGTTCATTACATCGGTGATGCTATCTAACCATCTCATCCTCTGCCGTCCCCTTCTCCTTTTGCCTTCAGTCTTTCCCAGCATCAGGGTCTTTTCCAGTGAGTCCTCTCTTCGCATTAGGTAGCCAAAGTATTTGAGCTTCAGCTTCAGCATCTGTCCTTCCAATGAGCAGTCAGGGTTGATTTCCTTTAGGATTGATCACATTGTAGACTATAGCTTAGTTCATTCATTCTATGCTATCTTGATACTTTCTCAGTAAATGTTTAATTGTTTTCAGTTATGTAATACACTGCTTCCTGCTCTAAGTCAATACTTTCTGAGAACAAGGACACTATATAAAAATTTGCGGTGAGGCTTCTGATTTCTGCAGCATTATAAGATAGCTTAAAGGCATTTCACATTGTCATGATCTACAGTTCCCCATACACAGTAATACAACTGATCTGATCTAATCACAGAAGGAAACAAAAATGAAAGGGAAGGGTAAGTAAGGTTAGCACAAAAAAAGGGAAAAAAATCAAAGTATCTCCCAAAAACATTAGTCCAGTGTATTTCCAAAAAATCCTTTTTCAAAGCAAAAACTCCCAATGACAGTTCATAACTTGTGCATCCTTGACAAACTAACTTAGCTTAAAATGAATGTACATCCAAAAAGTATCAGGCTAGTAAAAGTAAAGTCCATTTTCAGTTTGACTTCTAATAACTTCATGAAGATCTCCATAGCATCAATACGTCATTGCTTTATTGTTGTTGTTGTTTAGATGATAATGATGATGATGATGTCCCAAACTAGCTGATAACCCTGAATCTTCCATCGAAGTATTAACCAGGTCTGAGCTTGCTTTGTTTTCCAAAATCAACCAACGTTGACTAATTAAATAACACTCACATAAAGCACTTTTTAAAAAATATTTTTTTCCTTTTTGTATGTTTGCTGACCAAATCATAATACCAAAGTCTGTTCTAGCCATATGAAAATGCAGCAAAAGACAAGGCTCATAGCATTGTTAAAACATGCAAATGGATAAAAGCAAACAATTCAAGTGAACAATTTAAATACTGGACTTCTCAATAATGAATTTAATTAGTTTATTTCATAGTAGTGGCTATTCAGTTAATGTTCTGATATGGAGAGAAATCAGCATATGAATTTATATCTTTGCTATCACAGTAAAGACAATTATGCAGCACTATCAGCATATAGTGATTCATAGTATTAAAAGCAAGGATGATTTAGCCTGTTAACACTGTTGTTAACAGAAATCAGTACAGAAATGGGAAGACATCTCACAGATATTCAGGATGGTGATTGCAGAAAGCTGGAATAGTATAAATACTCTCACTCAAGAAACCCTGATTTGAATTTCACTTCATCATAATCTCACTTTAGGTAGCATTTGGAATGTGAGGTTCTTGCATAGTTGTTATAAAGCATAGATGGGTGCACACCAGCTTTTATGCAGCTTCTTGAGACAAAAATGCAATTAAATTCATGTTATTACTTTAAATATTTTAACATTCACCAGATATATAGTGATCCCCATGACTTCCTATTTTGACTGATTGTCAGGTGTAAAATATTTAACAAATACATATGCGAACCCTACTCCCAAATCTCACTCTTCATTACACATTCTCTCATACCTTCAAATACACCTGTTCTTATGAATCTTGTATACAAATGGAGCAGGAGGATGAGGCAGAGAGATTCAACAATAATGTGGTGTGGAATTGTTGCTGGTAGGCAACAAACCTTGTGGGTATCTGAAATCCAATAGAAGAGAATATCTGTAGCTCAGATTTGAACTGTAGAATTCTTGGTGCGCTCTGAGCCTGGTTGTTTGGTTGCAGATGTTTCATTACCCAACTAGGTAACATCATCAACATCATAAGCACTGATGTTGGATACTGAAATATCTGAAATCATTGGAAGGATACATATTGGCTCAGGCTATTTTCAGACTTGGAAATTTAAGGGTAGGAATGGAGGCCACTCCCTCAACAGGCATTCCCTTTCCAGGGACATCATCATGTGGCCTCCTGTGATGCTCTGGAAAGATAAGAGCTAAATTATGGAGGCTGAGCTCTCAATTATTACCGAATCCAGTTGTAAAATATACATTTATTTGAAACACACTTGACATTCTTCAGAAATATTAATTCTGATCATTTGATTTCTAGGCAAAATGTACATTTTCTTCTCCATGTACAGATGGCTGTTACTAGCTAGCATGTGGGAG
The DNA here is from genome assembly GCA_023362775.1 of Charina bottae. Classification (NCBI taxonomy): domain Eukaryota; kingdom Metazoa; phylum Chordata; class Lepidosauria; order Squamata; family Charinaidae; genus Charina; species Charina bottae. The sequence goes on along the minus strand of JALMGJ010000004.1, from coordinate 88,630,852 downwards.
AAAGTTCCTTCATTTTCATTTCACTTTTACATTATAAAGATGGTCAGCAGAAATCAAATGAAACAAGTAGATATAAGTAGGCAACTGATAGCTGTCATTGTGGAATGTATTTTAAAAGCCCACACATTTTTAGCGTACATTAGAAACAGAAAACTGATTGTTATTTTGGAACAATAGCAAGATAACAGACTGTGCACCACAGAGGATGAAATTTTCAAGGCTTGCTGTTCCCAAGCATGTACTTCAGTTAGACAGCCTGGCCATGCACCTGTAAAATGCACACGCTGCTAAGGCTTGGTGCTTAACATTGTAAATAATAAATGAACAGTGAGTGCAAAAGTGTCAGACTGGATCAGTTAAGAAATTATTATAAAAGAGAAAACATCATACTGCCTAGCTATGCAAGCAGTTAAAAAGACACAAGGCTCAGAAGTAAATCAAGTTTTTAATATGGTTTTTATATGGTTTTTTACACTGCTCTTTGTTCTTTTATATATAGTTTTTTAATTGTTGTAAGCTGCCCTGTCATGTATTTCAGATGGGCAGCCATATAAATTAGAATAATAAATAAACAAATAATAAATAGTTTATTTCTGTATTTTTATCATTATTATTATAATATCAATAAGCGTGGCTGTAACTATGCTTTGTATGCTTTGTAATGTTTTCCAGCAGGAATAGAGGTACATTTTAAAATCTTTATTAAATAGGGATTCATTGAAGCTGAAAACCTATATATTTTTAAATTATTTTTATTATTTAAACTTGTATTACTGCCCATCTCCCCCAATCGGGGGACCCTGGGCGGTTCACAATAAAAACAAGGTTAAAAATACAAATACAAAATCACAACATCAGTAAATAAATATAAAATCAAAGGGCGATGGCTATTAATACTTGGGAGGGCTTCATGGGATCCAATTTACATTTACCTAGGCTTAAATCTCACTGAACTCAATGGTACTTACTTTGGAACATATCCATAGCATAGAATGAATCTTCAATGAGACTTAGCTGTGACTGAATTGAGTGGCCTTCTTTTGAATAAACAGACTCTACATATCCTTGAAATATGTATCATTAGCACATTTTCTTTCCTTTTCTAATACCTATTGCTCTTTTGTGGAACATTTTTTTTAAGTTGAACAAAGAAAGATTTTTTGGGATGCAGGTGGGGAAGGGAATGAGGAGATTTAATTGTGCATCAGTTTGGGATATGCATCAGCAGGATACCACCAGACGCACCGCACCGTCACTGCCAATATATGGTTTCGCCCTTAATTGTATTGTTTGCATTTATAGAAGAGAGCAAGAATATATTTGTTCTCTGAACTACAATGAACTGATTTGAGATTATTATATTTGTTCTGGGCTGCATCTTCCTTCTAACAGCCTGATTTTTTCCTCCTTCAGTTAAAGTGCCATGTAAAACCCATTTCAAATATTTAAAGCAATGCTTTGCAAAAATCTGTCTTGCATTTTCTCAACCATATGCTTTACTTCCAAAACAGGCTTCTGTTTTTTTTTAATTTTCAGAATATTTGAGAATTATCTTTGAATTCTCTTGGTAGTATTCTTGAGCTTTACTGCTTAGATGCAGAGTTTGCTGATCTTATTTCCCATTTCACATCTGAAGCCTCTCTGGCTACCCACACTTCCAAATCTGGAAAAAAAACAAAAAACCTTCGTTAACTTTTCCTTTAGGAAAAGAAGCATTAGGAAAAGAAGCACTTCCTTTAGGTTCAGAAGCATGGAAACTAAAAGGGAGACATGATTGTGCAATGAATATGTATATACTCTCCTTGTCCACTTCATAACTTGCAAGAATATCCTCATCCACCAGTGAAATTATCTTGTCCCTTAAAATAAATTTTGAAAGCAAATGCCTTCTGTTATTATTTATTCATTCCATTTTAATAATTGTAAAAGTATCAGCAAGTTAATATAACTTGTTATATTATATAAAGTTAATATAAATATAATATTTATAAATATTATAAATATAAAGTTATATAAAGTTAATAACAATAAAAATATCAACAAACTGAATGAGAACAGATAGAAGAAAATATCAGGTAATTTTCCACATTTAAATAATGGGCATGCCCCAGTTCCCTGTGGGGTGCAGGGGAAAACAGGCTTATGGGTGTTGAATTATCCACACCTTCCTGATGCTTCCTCCACTGAGTTTGGTCCTAGTCACTTTTTCTCCTTGCTGGTTTCCTTTTAGTAACTTCAGGGAACAACTACAGAGGTAGAAAAGGCAGACAAAGGAAGATCAGTTTCCCCTGTCCACACACCCATTTTGTGCTTTACAAAGAAAATAAAATTGAGAGTATCTGACAATTTTATATAGTTCAGTTCACAGATCATGCCCATAATAGGATAAGGAATCACAGAATGTAAGTGGTTGGAAGGGATCCTGAAGATCATCTAGTTCAACCCTTTCCCACCTGCAGCAAAGGAGACTCCATCACCTCCAGAGGCAGGAACTTCACATGAGGGACATAACTTTTTCTCCAGAACTGAGAAATGTACTTCTCTGAAAGGCTGATGGATTTGGATTCTAACAATTTTTATCAAAGTACAATTGCGAGAAATTTCTTCAGTTCAAGGAGATGGATTTAGGGATTTCCAGAACTAGCATTTTGCCCATCATCAGGATCAAGGATGAAAAGACGAGGTGAGACAGGGCAAAGCTGCTGAGTGAATCGGAAAAGTAGGTCAGGGCTTCCGGCGTCTGACTCTCCAGGACACTTGCCTTTGCATCACAGCTGTCTCATTTCTTGCACTTTGGACTCTCTGCAGATCAGCGGGGGAGAAAAGAGGCTCAGTGAAAGCAGCTCCTTTTTCTTTCAGAGCTCATGGAAAACTGATGCTCTAATTACTTGGGATTAGGGATTTAGAGCAAAGGACTTGTTTGGGAGATTCAGGAATAGCTCCAGTTTCTGAGATGTTTTTAAAAATATTCTCCCAAAGCCACAGGCTATTTTATGGGTTGCTGTGGTTTATTCATCAAATTTGTTTATAATGAGCTATTGGTAACCCAGTGTTGTTCAACCTTGCGAACTTTCAGACAAGCGGACTTCAACTCCCAGAATTCCCCAGCCAGCCATGCTGGTTGGTGTATTCTGGGAGTTGAAGTCCACACATCCTAGTGTTATCAAAGTTGTCAACCTATGAAATACATATGTCATTTTGGTGAGATTTATTTATGGTGTTCTATGACTAAGTCTCATTATGATATAGCAACTCAGTATTTTCCCTATCATATTTCAGCTGTCAGAGTTGTATGCATTTCTTTTCTTTTCTTTGAAAAAAAATACAGAGGTGTATTTTTTCCATGGAAAATCATTTTAAAACACTTCAGGGTAATGCATGTAGTTTTCATTCACAGAGCTGTACACAAGTATCCCCTACATAAAAAAGGGGGAAAAATCCTTATAAAAAATTGGGAAGTAGGCTAGGCTGTAAAATATTCTCTGAAACTTTTGAACAGGGGTCTCCCAAACTTTAATGTTGTCATTTTATAATTGGTTTTCTATAAAGAAGCCCAATCAGTAATGATTTACATAGAGGTCACATTTGGCAGGGTTATAGAATCACAGTGACAGTGCTGAAAATTGAAGTCCACATACTGTATCTGAAGGGCATCCTATTGGGAAAATACTGCATTGGAGGACCCTGTGTGCCTCTTACTGGGACCAATATGTATATGAGGCCTTGATAAGAAATGTGGCAGACCTGGGTATAGGCCACTTGTATCAGTGTTGCCTATAGCAAAATTTCTGTGCCTTGATGTAAGAGGCCTAAACATAATAACTATAACTTTTACCAGTATCTAGTGAAGGAGGAAAAATCCTGCCAATTATAGTTATGCCTCTTGTTGTTGTTGTTTATTCGTTCAGTCGTTTCCGACTCTTCGTGACTTCATGGACCAGCCCACACCAGAGCTTCCTGTCGGCCGTCACCATCATCCCCAGCTCCCCCATGGTTGAGTCCGTCACCTCCAGAATACCATCCATCCATCTTGCCCTTGGTCGGCCCCTCTTCCTTTTGCCTCCCACCTTCCCTAGCATCAGCATCTTCTCCAGGATATCCTGTCTTCTCATTATGTGGCCAAAGTACTTCAGTTTTGCCTTTAATATCATTCCCTCAAGTGAGCAGTCTGGCTTTATTTCCTGGAGTATGGACTGGTTTGATCTTCTTGCAATCCAAGGCACTCTCAGAATTTTCCTCCAACACCACAGTTCAAAAGCATCTATCTTCCTTCGCTCAGCCTTCCTTATGGTCCAGCTCTCGCAGCCATATTTATAGGGCATCCTATAAATAGTTATGCCTCTTAAAAACCCTTTAAACACAAACATCCCTATAGGAAAAGAGAAAAATTGCACAGCTAGCTCTGCATAGATTTGTTCATTGTTTCATGTTTCATTGGCTTAGCCCACATTCCATTTCTCTTCCTTAGAAGAAGAAGATCACCTTCTGCAGACCTGAGTTTAGAGCTCAACTAAGGTACAATATAGAACCTTATCCATAACCAATTAAGCTTCCAACTGTCATGTTTAATTTTCACACAACAAAAAAAATCCGCCTTTTCTTGCCTTCACATGCTACTCCCCCCTTCTGAAAAGGTATTCTCTAGAGGAAATTGATTATCTGTATTATCAGGATTCAGACCTGGGCATGGGATAGGAATCCTATTGGTTATTCTACTGGTTACTTTTACTGAGACCTGGATGGGGAATTTACACTTTTTTCAAGAGGTCCTTTTGAACTTCTCGGCAGTCTTTGATTCCATCGGCCATGATATTTTCTGAGCTGCTTGTGATGATTAGGAGTGGGAAGCACTCCTAATCTTGTGGTTAGGAGTGTTTCTGCTCCTTCCTAAGGGGGTAGTAGCACTTGGTGATAGTGGGGGAGAAGTCATTCAAGTGTTGCTTATTCATGAGATGCCAGAGGGACTGTTCCTCTCCCTCTGCTTTTCAATATCTGCATAAAGCCACTGGGAGAAGCCACCCACTGATATGGGTTGAGATACTATCAACACACTGATAATACTTAGTTATACACCATCACCTTGGGCCAAACTGGGACACAGTGGAATTTTTTTTATAAAGTTTATTTTATTATTTAAAATATATATTAAACATATATAAACAATTATACATATACAGTACTTACAGTGTGTACAACGTATTTACATTTCAGACATCTTTACACACAAAACAAAACAATAAAAGGAAGAAAGAAAAAGAAAAAGAAAATAGCAACATATATTATAGACTTTTAAAATACTTCCAGTTTTCTTCATGAAAAAATTTTGTTTCATATTTATTTACATAGCTTTTCTTATTCATTTCCCCCCCCCCCCTTTTTTATCCCTTTGGTATTTCATTTTTATAATTATTTCATTACATTTCATAAATTTCAATATCTTATTCATCTAAATCTTCTATACATTTCCTTTTCTCTTATTTCTTCTTTCACTTATAATTTTATACACTTAGTTTAATCATGTATTCCTTTTGTATATACTTTAAGAAGGGGTTCCATATCAATTCATAGTCCTCCAATTCTTCATCTTTCATTAAATTTGTTAGTCTGTCCATTTGAGTGATTTCCATTAGTTTTATGATCCATTCTTCTATTGTCGGAGTACATTCTTGTTTCCAATATTGTGCAAAAGTAATTCTTGCTGCTTTTGTTAGATATAATAATAGTTTTTTGCTGTTATTGTTCATCTTTTTTTCCATTAATCCCAGTAGGTAGATTTCTGGGTTTTTTTCCATATTTGTTTCCAAGATTTTACAAATACACAAATGTATTTTATCCCAATATTTTTTTGTTTTCTTACATGCCCACCACACATGATACATTGAACCAACTTTTGTTTTGCATTTCCAACATAAATTTGAGTTAATATGTTTCATTCTGAACAGCTTCTCAGGAGACATGTACCATCTAAACATCATTTTGTATATATTTTCTTTTAGATTATTGCTCAATGTAAATTTAATATTTTTTTGTCCATATATTTTGCCAGTCTTCATAGCTAATTTCATGCCTTACATTTTCTTCCCATTTTGTCATGTAATTTTTTATTTTTATGTCATTAGTTTTTATTTCTAATAACTTTTTATATAATTTAGAAATCAAATGCTCATTTTCGTTCCATAGTATATTATCCCATCTATTTCCTCTTTTCTCAAATTTAAACTTTTTTTGTCTAATTTAAATTGTTCTTTTATTTGGAAATATGTAAACCATTGACATATGGAACCCTCTTTTTCCAATTCTTCTCTTGTCTTAAATTCATAATTCTGTTCATTAAATTTTAATACATTTTGGTATCTCAACCATTTATTGTCACTTCGATTTTCCTGCCTGGCAAATGCCTCCTGAGGCGAAGTCCACAATGGTATAATTGGTAATAAAGAATTTTTGTATTTGTTCCATATTTTTAATAATGATTTCCTTATAACATGATTACTAAATGCCTTATTAATTATACTTTTGTTATACCACATATATCCATGCCAACCGAATCGGATATCATGCCCTTCTAAATTTAATAATTTCGTGTTTGCCAATGTTATCCAATCTTTTAGCCATACTAATCCACATGTTTCGTGGTATAATTTTAGGTCTGGCAATCCCAATCCTCCTCTTTCTTTTGCATCTTGTAAATATTTTAATTTTCTTCTGGGTTTTTTCCCTTGCCATATAAATTTTGCTAAATCTTTTTGCCATTTTTGAAATGTTTGCTCTGTTATTACAATTGATATTGTTTGGAACAGATACAACATTCTTGGTAATATATTCATTTTGATGGTAGCTATTCTTCCCAATAAAGATAATTGTAGCGATTCCCATTTTTCTAGATATTTTATTAATTTCCCTTCATGTTGTGTTATAATTGTTTTTAAATAAATCAATATTTTTCGAAGTTATCTGTATTCCTAGGTATTTTATTTGTTTTACATTTTGGAATCTGTTTTTTGTTCTAATTCAGTTCGATCTTTCTTTGTCATATTTAAATTTATCATTTTAGTTTTTTGTTTATTTATTTTAAATCCTGCTACTTTGCTGTATTCTTGTATTTTTTTATTTAAATTATCAATAGAATCTGTGGTATTTTGCAATGTTATAGCCAAATCATCCGCAAACGCTTTAAATTTATACGTTTCTTTTTTTCTTTTGATTCCTTTTAAGTTTTCAACTTTTCTAATTTCTTCCAATAGACATTCCAATACTAATATAAATAATAGTGGAGATAACAGACATCCTTGACGGGTGCCTTTTTCTATGTTACAATCTTGTGTTTCTTCTTCATTTATTGTGATTTTGGCTTTTTGTGTTCTGTATGTGGCTTGTATTGCCTTAATAAATTTATCTCCAAAATTCCTGTGTTCTAATGTTTTGATTAAAAAATCCCAATTGACGTTGTCGAAGGATTTTTCTGCATCTAGAAATAATAACATTATTGGTTTTTCGTTATGTATGTGTGCATATTCCACCAAATTTATAACTGTACATAAATTTTCGTTTATTTGTCTACTTGGAAGAAATCCATTTTGATCTTGATTTATTAATTTTTGTAAAAATTTCTTTAATCTTTCTGCCAAAATCATAGTAAATATTTTTAATCGTTATTTAATAGGGAAATCGGTCTGTAATTTTGACATTCCGTTGGATCTTGATTTTCTTTTGGGATTAGAGTGATTCTTGCTTCCATACACGATTGCGGTATTTTGTTTCCTTCTAATATTGAGTATATTGAGGAATAGATTTAAAGGATTAGATCTAGTAGACAGAGTGCCTGAAGAACTATGGATGGAGGTTCGTAACATAGTACAGGAGGCAGCAACTAAAACCATCCCAAAGAAAAAGAAATGCAAGAAAGCAAAAGTGGCTGACTGATGAGGCTTTACAAATAGCTGAGGAAAGAAGGGAAGCAAAAGGCAAGGGAGAAAGGGAAAGATATAAACAACTGAATGCAGAATTCCAGAGAATAGCAAGGAGAGATAAGAAGGCCTTCTTAAATGAACAATGCAAAGAAATCAAGGAAAACAATAGAATGGGGAAGACTAGAGATCTCTTCAAGAAAATTGGAGATATCAAGGGAACGTTTTGTGCAAAGATGGGTATGATAAAGGACAAAAAAGGCAGGGACCTAACAGAAGCAGAAGAGATTAAGAAGAGGTGGCAAGAATACACAGAAGAACTATACAAGAAAGATCTTAATATCCCTGATAAATACGATGGTGTGGTCACTGACCTTGAGCCGGACATCCTAGAGAGTGAAGTCAAGTGGGCCTTAGGAAGCATTACTAACAACAAAGCTAGCGGGGAAGACAGTATCCCAGCTGAGCTATTTAAAATCCTAAAAGATGATGCTGTTAAAGTGCTGCACTCAATATGCCAACAAATTTGGAAAACTCAACAGTGGCCACAGGATTGGAAAAGGTCAGTTTACGTTCCAATTCCAAAGAAAGGCAATGCCAAAGAATGTTCAAACTACCGTACAATTGCGCTCATTTCACATGCTAGCAAGGTTATGCTCAAAATCCTACAAGCTAGGCTTCAGCAGTATGTGAACCGAGAACTACCAGAAGTGCAAGCTGGGTTTCGAAGAGGCAGAGGAACTAGAGATCAGATTGCCAACATTCGCTGGATCATGGAAAAAGCAAGAGAGTTCCAGAAAAACATCTACTTCTGCTTCATTGACTACGCTAAAGCCTTTGATTGTGTGGATCACAACAAACTGTGGCAAAGTCTTAAAGAGATGGGAGTACCAGACCACCTTACCTGTCTCCTGAGAAACCTGTATGCGGGTCAAGAAGCAACAGTTAGAACCAGACATGGAACAACCGATTGGTTCAAAATTGGGAAAGGAGTACGACAAGGCTGTGTATTATCACCCTGCTTATATAACTTATATGCAGAGTACATCATGAGAAATGCCGGGCTGGATGAATCACCAGCCGGAGTTAAGATTTCCGGGAGAATATCAACAACCTCAGATATGCAGACGATACCACCCTAATGGCAGAAAGTGAAGAGGAACTAAAGAGCCTCTTGATGAGGGTGAAAGAGGAGAGTGCAAAAGCTGGCTTGAAACTCAACATTAAAAAAACCCAGATCATGGCATCTGGTCCCATCACTTCCTGGCAAATAGAAGGGGAAGAAATGGAAGCAGTGACAGATTTTATTTTCTTGGGCTCCAAGATCACCGCAGACGGTGACTGCAGCCATGAAATTAAAAGACGCTTGCTCCTTGGGAGGAAAGCTGTGGCAAACCTAGACAGCATATTAAAAAGCAGAGATATCACCTTGCCGACAAAGGTCTGTATAGTTAGAGCTATGGTTTTTCCAGTAGTAATGTATGGCTGTGAGAGTTGGACCATAAGGAAGGCTGAGCGCCGAAGAATTGATGCTTTCAAACTGTGATGCTGGAGAAGACTCTTGAGAGTCCGTTGGACTGCAAGGAGGTCAAACCAGTCAATCCTAAAGGAAATCAACCCTGACTGCTCATTGGAAGGACAGATGCTGAAGCTGAAGCTCAAATACTTTGGCCACCTAATGCGAAGAGAGGACTCACTGGAAAAGACCCTGATGCTGGGAAAGACTGAAGGCAAAAGGAGAAGGGGACGGCAGAGGATGAGATGGTTAGATAGCATCACCGATGTAATGAACATGAATTTGAGTAAACTCCGAGAGACAGTGGAGGACAGGAAGGCCTGGCGTGCTATGGTCCATGAGGTCACGAAGAGTCAGACACAACTAAACGACTGAACAACAAAAAAATATCGAGTTGAATAAATTTTTAAGTGCCTCTATCATTTGTTCTTTAAATTGCTTATAATAACCTGCAGAGTCCATCTGTACCTGGGGTTTTGCCTGTTTTCAATTTTTTAATTGCATCCTTTATTTCTTGTGTTGTAATCAAATTATCTGTTATTTCTTTTTGTTCGTTGGATAATTTTTTTAATTTACATTTCTGGATATATTCTTCAATTTTTTCCAGTGGTATTTGTTGTTTTCTATATAATTTTGTGTAATAGGTATGAAAGGCTTTTTCCTCATTGTGAATTAAGTCAACATTATTTTCCTTTATTTTAGAAATTATTCGTTTTTCTCTTTCTTTTCTTAATTTATACGCCAGCCATCTGCCTGGCTTGTTTGCTTGTTCAAAATTTCTTTGTTTTATGTATTTCAATTTTTTATCAATATCTTCTGTCATATAAATTTGTAGTATTTTGATTTGTTTTAGAATTTCTTCTTTTTAATTTTTGTTTTTGTTTTGCAGTTCTTTTTCTTTTTCCTTAATTTGGTCTAGAATTGTTTGTAATTTTTTTTGTGCTGATTTTCTTTGATAATTATTTAGGGATATAAACTGTCCCCTCATAAAAGCTTTACTAGCCTCCCATACCGTTTCTAATTTTACTTCTGTATTTATATTCCATTGGAAAAATTCTTTCAATTTCTTTTGTAGATCTTCCAGATTTTCTTTATTTTTCAGGATATTTTCATTTAGTCTCCATCTATAATTTCTTAAATTTACCTTCAGAGTTATTTGCACTGGATTATGGTCAGATAAGGTTTTTGGTAAAATTGTTACTTCTTTAATTTTATTTTCTAAATTTTTTGATATCCATATCATATCTATTCTGGAAAATGATTTATGCCTATTAGAATAAAATGTGTAATCTCTAATTGTTCTATTTTTGTTTCTCCAGGCATCTATCAATGTTAAGTTGTTTATCATTTCAAAAAATTATTTAGGTAGTTTACCTTGATATTTATTTGTTTGATTATAAGTTTCTCTATCTATTTTTGGTGAGACTACTCCATTATAATGCCATTCTTTTATTAATACTATCTCCCACTTGGATTTTTATTTTATTTTATTTTATAATATATTAATTGTATAAATTGTTAGTTTATATATTTTATATTTTATGCTTTTATCTAATTTTATTTATTGTAAACCGCCCAGAGTTCCCCGTTGGGGGAGATGGGCGGTTATATAAATTAAATAAATAAAATAAAATAATAAATAAAATTTAGGTCTCCCATTATAATCCAATTATTTTGAGTATATTCTAAGAGGGCATTTGATAAATCTTTATAAAATTTATTTTGATTATTGTTTGGAGCATATATACCAATTATCAATGTTTTAGAATTCTGATTTTCAATGTCAACTATAATGTATCTCCCTTTGTCATCTTTTTGTATTAATTTAGGTTTTAAATAGGATTTTATATATATAACTACTCAATTTTTTTGTTTTCGTTCGCTGTTATAAATTCTATTCCTAATTTTTTATTTATTTTATTTATTTTATTTATTTTATTTATTTATTTATTTATTTATTTAATTTATTAAATAGTTTGTTTCTGTTTTTTTTATATGAGTTTCTTGGAGGTACGTAATATCTGGTTTTGATTTATTTAATAATTGAAATATTCGTTTTCTTTTAATTGGAGAATTATCTCCATTGATGTTCCATGTAATTGCTCTAAGTTCACTCATTTAATGATGTAAACTCCCTTGTGTTGGATACCTCTCCTTTTTTTATGACTTAAAGTTTCTTCTTTCCTCCCCTGTTTCTGTTCTTTGGGGTTTGTTTGTTCTTTTTCAAATCTTTTTAAAAATTCTTTAGCTTTTAAGATTGAGTTCAGTTTAGTTCTTTGGCCTTTAAAGGTTAAGGTAAGACCTTCAGGTACTTCCCATCTGAAATCTATATTATTTTTTCTCAAAATATCTGTTAAGAATCTATATTCTTTTCTCTTTTTTAATATTTTTGCTGGGATTTCCTTAAAGATGGTGATATCTTTTCCTTCAATTTCTATTTTTTTGTTATAGGATGCTTGAATTATCATGTTTCTTATTTTTATTTTTTTTTGAAAATTCTATTAATATGTCTCTGGGTTTTTTATACATAATCGCATATTTAGAGTTAATTCTATACATTTTTTCAATCTCTTCCTCTAATCTTTCTTCCTCCCACTCTATTAAGTTTGCTAGCATCTGTATAACAATTTCTCTTGTATTTTCATCCTTCTCCTCTGTTACTCCTCTTAGTCTAATGCAGTATTCTTTTTCTTTCAATTCTAACATAGTTATTCATTCCTCCTCTTTGTCTATTTTCTCCACACATTTTTTCAGTTTGTTTCTTCACTCCATGTATTTCTTCTTTCAAACTTTTTTCTATTTTTCCTAGTTTTTGTTCCAATCTCTTTTCTAAACCTTCTAATTTTTCTTCCAGAACACGTGTCACTGTTTGCGTTATTCTTTGGTTTGTTTTTATTGTGAAATCTTCAAACAATGACTTTAGTCATTCTCCCTCCCCCGTCTCTGAACTTCTTCTTGCTTGTGAAGCCAGCATTCTAAATGCACTGTTTGCTTCAAGCAGAACAAATCACACAGTGGTAAAATATATAGTTAAAAATACTAACTCTAAGTAGGCATCTATTATATCCATTATTCTACAGTTTCTATGCACATATTATGAAAGATTTCTGCATGAAAGAAGCATTTTAAAATACCTTAGAGAAGTTTGGATACTTGACAATATATAAACATGACTATTAAAATGCTGTTTATTGAAAGTTGAAATAGAAAAGTTATATTTTTAGGAAGTCCATATTTCCTGAGTTTAATTGCCTAATGCAACATAGGAAAAAGGTGGCAATTTTATAAAGTTGTGCAGCCTACTTTAAAAAGTTTCAACTTAGTTGTAATCAGTGTAGAATAATGCATGGATATCAGTGAATAAAATATCTATGAAATACAATGTATACAAAATATGTATGAAATGAAATGCCAGTAAAAATGTAATCAATCACAGTAGAATAACTTTCCTATTTAAGCACCTAAGTATCAAAACATTATTCTGAGACAAGGATTATTCTACGTAGTTACAATGAGAGCCAGTGTGTAGTGGTTAAGATGTTGCACTAGGGCTGGGTTTGGCGATAGATGCAACAAAGTAAATTTTATTGGCATGCACAACTATAGTGATCACTAGGTTCTTAGCCAAAATAATGCAGAAGAGCCCCAAACTAAGCAGGGTTATGTGATATATACACCCAAGGCAGTTACATAGTAATGATTGTCAGGGTTCATAGCTGAATCCTGCCATTATGGGCATAGAGGTAGTTCAAGCATGTGAACTGGAGGGAGTGGGAGCATGTGCCAAGTGTTCTGGCTTTCATTGGAGACTGTGGAATGCAGCGTCAAGGTCAACCACCTGCAGGAGCTGGAGGCTTGGGAATGGAGAGGGAAAGTTCTGGACATTGACATCATAGTTGCTGCGAAATTGGCACGAAGGGGGGAGAGTTAAGTTAGTGATGTTTGGCGGGAATCCACATTCAGATCTTTAGTAGTGCTTCAATTTACATGTATCCTGAATAAAGCTTAATCTGCATTTCAATGAATTGCTTCGAGAAGTGTTTATTGGGGCATTGAAGTTGGAGTCATCACAATGATAAAGAAAGCAAATCCTACTGTGACCTTTACTGGTAGAATGTAACATCTGATAACACTATGGGATGACCTTCCTACGGATATCCCAGCACCTCTATGTGCTTCTCTACTAATGGGACTCTAACTTACCCTAATTACAGATACTCACACCATGTACCTTAAACAATGGCATTTATTGTGTCCATGTAGTATCTCCCTTCACACCAGAGGAAAGACCACAGTCTGTTTTCTGTTAACTGTCTTCTTTCTCTCCAGGGCCATCAGGTGGCTTTGGTTTGCCTGCTCCTTTGTATTTCTATGCCTTTCTTTATGCTTATACCATGTACAAGACATCATACATGACAACCACCCACAAACCTGATCTAAAACATGCTTGCTCTGGAGCTAAGATATTTTCTGAGTACCTCCAATCTTAAAGTTTATGGTATAAAAATCAAGCAAAGAATTAATTAATTATTGACAATAAGCTAATTAGACAATAGTTAGCTGGATTTTGCCCATTGCCTTGTATATTGTGAGAATAGTGGAATTAAACCATTTTTGGCAGAGTGAAAAAGAGTTGTTAATGGCAATAAACAGGTGGTCTAACAAAGAAGCTCACTATAAGACTATAAAAGATAACCGAGGGAGGCTATAATAGCACTATTTAAATATCTGGAAAACAATGTACTGTAACTTACAAAGAGCTTATTCTCTTTCCTTTCCTAAGTGCACAACCTATAATAATGGATTTAAGTTACAAGAAGACAGATTCCATAGTCAGAGAAGTTGTTTCCTACATTGAGCACTGGGTTGGACACAATGTCCTAAATGTCCCCATCCAACTCTGAGGTTCTAAGATAAGAATGGTTCTTCAGTATCCTCAAGTTATGCTTATTGTCTTTTTGACTTTATGTCTTTAACATAGAAATATTCTATTTATTTTTATGCTTTGTTTTAATTCTACAAAACATTGTCAGGATATCCTTGTTATTGCTATTATTTATTCAGACTGTCTGTAAGTGGGTTATTTTTCCTCACTTGCATAGATTACAAGTAGGTCTTCCAACTATTTAAAGAATGCCCTAAATTAACTTTATTTATTATTTATTTATTTCTAGTTGTATTGCTTGATACAACCACTGCAATTGGAGAGCTAGGATGGAAAACCTATCCTCTAAATGGGGTAAGTCAACCTGCATAGGTTTTGATGGCTATTGTGGAATATATCTGATGTACATTGAAGTTATCTGTATGTTTAATTCAATGGAAAACTATATCTTAGTCAATATTTCTAAAAAAATAGAACTGGATCAGTAGAAGCATCTACATACAAAATGGCATAATTCATTAACCACCCTTTGTGATTTATTTATGAATAGTTATGGACTTATACAGTAAGTGTTCTTTTAAGTATGAATATATTCTTTGAACATTTTTTGAGAACTTGTGGAAATGGTTTTCTGTTTGAAAATCCTAGTTCTTTGACCCACTTGGAGAATAGGGTCCCATATTTTTCTATGGAAGTTATGAACCAGCAAATACAAGCTATTCCACAGCAGTGAAAACCCTGGCTGCCTCTACTGTACTCAGCTGTTGGAATCTGGCCACCATGTTATGCAAATTTAGAATAATGAATACAAGAATTGTTGGAAGTGTATTGTAAAACTCTCATGTAAACTGCTAGAGTGATTGTGGATGTTTGTTGTATTTTTTATAAGGCGCTGCATTCCTATGTCTGAAATATAAAAATAGTAGAAATGGGGGAAAACAATAGGATGCCATGGTCAATAAAATTATATAACACTGTGGATTGTTATCAGTCTGTGAAGGAGACAAGTATAAACATTATGTTACCAGTACAGCAATATCCACATATTTTCCTAAGCAATGGAAAGTTCTCTTCATTATCAGATCCCTGGCTTTATTCAAAGCAGCTTTTCCTATCTTCTGACATTACCGGGGGATATGGGGGAGGAGAGAGAAAGAGAGATTTTGAATTAGTAGTGTTATAAATTTAAAGTTTATAATACAGCTTCTGTCAAGTCCAGAATTGTTCCCTTTTCATAATGGAAACCTATAGTATGGAGTCAGTCACTAGCTCATCTCACATGAACTTAGACTTCTCATTTTGCCATTCCAGTAATGGCAGACAAAGACAGTAGTAACTGTAACATTGCTAACTTGGGTAAAATATGATCCTAAGAAAGATATTTGAAGCAGACTCAGTGGATGAAAGAGAACTGGTTTTGTAAATAAGTCAAAATCCATTATGCTTGTCCTGAATATAGGTTTGCCCAGACTTCTAGTCACAGTCAGTTGACCCCTGCTCTTTGATAATAACATAAAGAGGGGAACAGTTTTGACTTCATCATTCAGTTTCTTGCAAGTTAAGAGACACTGAAAGAACAAAAAAAGTTTTCCCTTTCTACTGTTTGAAGTCCCTGGTTCTCAGTGGCTCAAGTGTATGCCGCCTAGAGTCACGTTTTGTGAGATGGGCAGCTATATAAATCTAATAAATAAATAAGATAATTTTATTCTTTCCACGTGGCCAGCTCACTTAAGAGCACATTGGATGAACATGTCAATTTCAACCATTAATTAAGAACCCATATATCTAAGCATTTAATCCATGCTATAGATTGGATTCTTATCCAATAATACTTTAAATTAAGAGACCCTGTTGTCAGTATACAATTAATTTTTATGTGCTGCATTTTCAGTGCTGAATATTTCTGGTCTTTGAGATGATATAGATATATAACAATGTAGGGCAAAATTTGCTACTTGTCATCCTACACTAACAGCTGTTATGTAACTTCCATTCAATTATGCAGAATTTGTGAAGGAAACCTTCCTGTAGATTGCACTAAAAAAATTGAAGCATTACCTGTTAGAAAAAAGAAGTTTTATTCTTGGGCAACTTTGTTCTAATAAGAAAGATAAATTATCCTTCCTCAGTACCGTAATATATATTCTAAATATCTACCTGCAGGGACTTAATTCAATATATCTGTAGCTTGAATCATGTCAACTGGATTTCTATTTTCTTAGTGGAAACGTTTCGCTCCTTATCCAAGGAGCTTCTTCAGTCTGAGCAAAGTTGGTAAGGGAATCCTAAATATGTTCCTAGGTAGCTGTGTGACCTTACACCTGGGGCTAGGTCATGGTTATATTGAGATGTAATTTTTAAGTCCTTTTATCATCTAATGGAGGGTCGTTAAAATCACCATGCTGCTGTTGAGCTTCTGAAATGGTCTTAATCTTCCTAGGCACAGAAGACAACACAGGGAGGAAGATGGGGGAGAGTTTGTGCCTGAGGCCCCCACCTCTATTCAAGGAAGGATTTTCCAAGTTGGCATAAATGGATTCCTTGACCCCTCTCTCAAACCACCTATCTTCTCTGTCTAAAATGTGAACATTAATGTCCTCAAATGAGTGTCCTTTTTCTTTTAGATGAAGATAAACTGCTGACTCTGGTCCTGTGGTGTTATTTCTCCTGTGTTGGGCCATCCTCCTGTACATAGGTTGTTTGGTTTCTCCAATGTAGAGTTCAGAGCACTCCTCACTGCACTGGATTGCATAAACTACATTGCTTTTCTTGTGTTTTGGAGTTTGATCTTTGGGGTGTACAAGCCTCTGTCTCAGTGTGTTGGTGGGTTTGAAATATACAGGTATGTGGTGTTTGCCAAATATCCGTTTTATCTTTTCAGACACGCCAGCCATGTAGGGAATGACCAGGTTCTTTCGTTTACTCTGAGTCTCAGCCCTATCTGTCGCTGTTTTAGGTCTGGTAGATTTAGATTTGGTGAAGGCCCAATTTGGATATCCACAGGCCTTCAGGGCTGTTCTCAGGTGCTGATTTTCATTCTTTTTGGAATCCATGGAGGTGGGGATGGTTTCTGCTCTGTGTGACAATGTCCTGATGACTCCTAGTTTGTGCTGCAGTGGATGGTGGGAGTCAAACATCAGATATTGATCTGTGTGTGTGGGTTTCCTGTAGATCCCTATTTCTAGCTTGCCACCGGTCCCAATGAGGACTTCACAGTCTAGGAATGCCAGTCTGTTGTCCTTGGTGTCTTCTCTGGTGAAGCTAATGTTGGCATCTATAGTGTTTATATGGTCCGTGAAGGCCTGTACTTCCTGGGCCTTGATTTTGACCCAGGTGTCATCCACATACCTAAACCAGTGGGTGGGCACCGTTCCCTGGAATGTGTTGAGTGCTTTCTTCTCCACTTCTTCCATGTATAAATTGGCCACAATGGGTGACACAGGAGAACCCATGGCACAGCCGTGTTTTTGTCTGTAAAAGTCACCTCTGTATGTGAAATAAGTGGTGTTAAGACACAGGTCCAGAAGATGGCAGATCTGGTTTGGGTTGAGATGGCTTCTCCTTTCCAGGGTGCTGTCCTCTTCTAGTCTCTTCCTGACAGCGGATAGAGCATGAGTGGTGGGGATGCTGGTAAAAAGGGAGGACACATCAAAGGAGACCATAGTTTCATCTGTATCCAGTTTCAGGATCTTTGCTTTGGAAACAAATTCTTCCGAATTATGGATGTGGTGTTCAGAGTGTCCAACTAGAGGTGCTAGTATGGTAGAGAGGTGTTTGGCAATGTTGTATGTTACCGAATTGATGCTGCTGACTATGGGTCGGAGGGGTGTTCCTTCCTTGTGGATCTTAGGAAGTCCGTAGATGCAGGGGATGGCTTCTCCAGGATACAGACGGTGGTAGGTAATCCTATCGATGGAGCCATCATGTTCCAATTGTTTCAAACTGTCTATTGCCTTTTTCTTGTAATTGTTGGTGGGGTCTCTTTTCAGTTTTTCATATGTATGGTGATCCTCCAAAAGTGAGGTAATTTTATTGTGGTAGTCTGCAGTGTTTAGAACCACTGTACATCTTCCTTTGTCAGCAGGTAAAATGGTGATGGTTTCATCTTTGCTGAGGGCTGTCAGGGCTCTCCTCTCTTGGGCGGTAAGGTTGGGGGGAGGAGGTTGAGCACTGGACAGAGCTGCAGATATTTTAAGCCGGAGTTGTTCTGCTTCTTCAAAAGGTAGGTGGTTGTTGTGGATGGCAGATTCTGTGGCTGTAATGAGCTCCACAACCGGAACTTGCTTGGGAGTGATGGCAAAATTAAGACCTTTGGCTAGGACATCTCTCTCTGGTTGGGTAAGTTCTCTGTCTGAGAGATTTTTCACTCAAAAATCTCTCAGACAGAGAACTTACCCAACCAGAGAGAGATGTCCTAGCCAAAGGTCTTAATTTTGCCATCACTCCCAAGCAAGTTCCGGTTGTGGAGCTCATTACAGCCACAGAATCTGCCATCCACAACAACCACCTACCTTTTGAAGAAGCAGAACAACTCCGGCTTAAAATATCTGCAGCTCTGTCCAGTGCTCAACCTCCTCCCCCCAACCTTACCGCCCAAGAGAGGAGAGCCCTGACAGCCCTCAGCAAAGATGAAACCATCACCATTTTACCTGCTGACAAAGGAAGATGTACAGTGGTTCTAAACACTGCAGACTACCACAATAAAATTACCTCACTTTTGGAGGATCACCATACATATGAAAAACTGAAAAGAGACCCCACCAACAATTACAAGAAAAAGGCAATAGACAGTTTGAAACAATTGGAACATGATGGCTCCATCGATAGGATTACCTACCACCGTCTGTATCCTGGAGAAGCCATCCCCTGCATCTACGGACTTCCTAAGATCCACAAGGAAGGAACACCCCTCCGACCCATAGTCAGCAGCATCAATTCGGTAACATACAACATTGCCAAACACCTCTCTACCATACTAGCACCTCTAGTTGGACACTCTGAACACCACATCCATAATTCGGAAGAATTTGTTTCCAAAGCAAAGATCCTGAAACTGGATACAGATGAAACTATGGTCTCCTTTGATGTGTCCTCCCTTTTTACCAGCATCCCCACCACTCATGCTCTATCCGCTGTCAGGAAGAGACTAGAAGAGGACAGCACCCTGGAAAGGAGAAGCCATCTCAACCCAAACCAGATCTGCCATCTTCTGGACCTGTGTCTTAACACCACTTATTTCACATACAGAGGTGACTTTTACAGACAAAAACACGGCTGTGCCATGGGTTCTCCTGTGTCACCCATTGTGGCCAATTTATACATGGAAGAAGTGGAGAAGAAAGCACTCAACACATTCCAGGGAACGGTGCCCACCCACTGGTTTAGGTATGTGGATGACACCTGGGTCAAAATCAAGGCCCAGGAAGTACAGGCCTTCACGGACCATATAAACACTATAGATGCCAACATTAGCTTCACCAGAGAAGACACCAAGGACAACAGACTGGCATTCCTAGACTGTGAAGTCCTCATTGGGACCGGTGGCAAGCTAGAAATAGGGATCTACAGGAAACCCACACACACAGATCAATATCTGATGTTTGACTCCCACCATCCACTGCAGCACAAACTAGGAGTCATCAGGACATTGTCACACAGAGCAGAAACCATCCCCACCTCCATGGATTCCAAAAAGAATGAAAATCAGCACCTGAGAACAGCCCTGAAGGCCTGTGGATATCCAAATTGGGCCTTCACCAAATCTAAATCTACCAGACCTAAAACAGCGACAGATAGGGCTGAGACTCAGAGTAAACGAAAGAACCTGGTCATTCCCTACATGGCTGGCGTGTCTGAAAAGATAAAACGGATATTTGGCAAACACCACATACCTGTATATTTCAAACCCACCAACACACTGAGACAGAGGCTTGTACACCCCAAAGATCAAACTCCAAAACACAAGAAAAGCAATGTAGTTTATGCAATCCAGTGCAGTGAGGAGTGCTCTGAACTCTACATTGGAGAAACCAAACAACCTATGTACAGGAGGATGGCCCAACACAGGAGAAATAACACCACAGGACCAGAGTCAGCAGTTTATCTTCATCTAAAAGAAAAAGGACACTCATTTGAGGACATTAATGTTCACATTTTAGACAGAGAAGATAGGTGGTTTGAGAGAGGGGTCAAGGAATCCATTTATGCCAACTTGGAAAATCCTTCCTTGAATAGAGGTGGGGGCCTCAGGCACAAACTCTCCCCCATCTTCCTCCCTGTGTTGTCTTCTGTGCCTAGGAAGATTAAGACCATTTCAGAAGCTCAACAGCAGCATGGTGATTTTAACGACCCTCCATTAGATGATAAAAGGACTTAAAAATTACATCTCAATATAACCATGACCTAGCCCCAGGTGTAAGGTCACACAGCTACCTAGGAACATATTTAGGATTCCCTTACCAACTTTGCTCAGACTGAAGAAGCTCCTTGGATAAGGAGCGAAACGTTTCCACTAAGAAAATAGAAATCCAGTTGACATGATTCAAGCTACAAACAATTCCACCTGGATGACTGAGAACCTTCATAGACATACTTAATTCAATATAATATTTCTTAATTGTAGCCTGGTTTTTTTAGTTTATGGATTACATTTTTCAGGGTTTTGCAATCCTTTTATATCTCAGATAATAATTTGAGTTGGGCTGAAAGAGAGAGACTGGCCCAAGGTCACCCAGCCGGCTTTCATGCCTAAGGTCAAAGTAGAACTTGCAGTCTCCTGGTTTCTAACCTGGTGCCTTTGCCACTAGACCACACTGCTTCTCTCTCTCTCTCTCTCCCCCCCACTTTTTTTATTTTGAAAATAAGTGGAAAAATTTGGGTGAACAAGATATAGTACATTTAGATTATATTCAGATTCCTGTTAATAGGACAATGGGAGTTGCAAGATTAAACTTTTTAATATATTATTACAGCAAAGACTAGCACTGATACATCACAGAGACACTGGGGTCATCCACAGATATTAGAGTTTGATGTACTGTAGCAGACTGATAATGTCACTATCCTTTCTAAATTCTGGTTCAACAGCACGCCTATTCACATGCACGGATTGATTTATGTATCACGGGCTGTGCCAAAACACAGTCAAAATTCTTTAAACCTATAATGGAATGAATATGCTTTAGGAAACCAGCTGTGTAGTCCATTTATACTGTGCTTAGTTGTAGCAACAATGGATTTTTTAAAGAGCTTTTATGCGCTTTGGATTTTTTCCGTTGTTCAGACTAATATCACAAGCAGAATTCCAACACTGAATACTGACATTTACCATTTACTGTTTAAAATATTTTAATTCATCTCTTTTGTCTCTAGGGATCTAGAGAATGTTTAAGAGAATGAAAAGCATAAAACTTAATGAAACTACCAATCATAGAGCTTTCTTGATATTTCACCAATCCAAAACATCTTACAAGATATTTCTTTTCCTACTGTTCACATATAGGCAGGATGCTGAAGGACAGTAATTTGGAGTGGGGAGGATTCTGTAAGAAATTTTTGTCAGATATTTTCATGTGGAGTTTTGGACTGTTGGTGACTTCTGCAAAATTGATAGACCCATTACATTATCTTCCTTCAGAGATCTGTGTAATATAGTGAATTCCGGAATGCTTAAATAATATGTGATTGATATGGCTGATGATTCTGCTAGACATTCCCAGGTGTCTTCTCTGGCATTCCAGCTGGTTCCTGGTTTACCAAAGGTATAATGGTGAAACAAGAGAGTTGAATGTAGATGGCACAAGTCTGTTTGATTATATCAACAGAGCAGAGGTTGTAATCATGACAACTCCCTTTGCTAGGCTCATTACAAATGGAATTATTGCTTCATTTATCAAAATGTCTCGTGGAACTCATCAAGGAGTGTCTTTTAACACTTCTTATTTTTAATTGATCTGCTTTATTAGACAAACAGATTATATTTTGGATAGATCAGTGACAGAAGTTAAATACAACTGTTATATGACATCCTATATTAAGTCTTATTGATAATGATGTATTAATTTTGGTGTAGACATTAATTGATATTGTACAATGGTTAGCCTTTTATCAGGTTATTCAATTAATTGGAAAAAGCCTCATATGTTTCTGTGGAAATTTGTATTAATTTGGGTTTCAGCTGTTAGTTGAATTATCTGGTAATAATTATTCCAAGGATATTTTTTCATTTGTGGATATAAATATATTAGTATAAACCTCAAAAAAAATTGGCATAAATAGATGCTTAAAAATCCCAGTGAATTTAAGGGTATGAAATATTACTTCAACGTACTTAATACCTAATAGTCTGCTTAAAATAATTTACAACTTTTACATCAAGGCAAGGGCTTGGCTCTATTTTTAGCCATAGTTTTATTGTATTTCTCAATTAAAATGTTTACTTAATTAATTAATTAATTAATTAATTTATATGGCTGCCCATCTCATATACATGACTCTGGGGTGCTAATAATTAAAAATGAAATAAAAATAGGATAAAACCAAAATTTAAAAAACAAAATAAAAAACATCAATAGCATAAAATAGCTGCTGAGAACATTCACAACATCCCACATTCAAATTAATCATGAAACAGACTCATCCATGCTGCCAGGGCCCAGCTAGATGACAAAGCCAAGTTTTTAATGCCTTGAGAAGGGTCAGCAGGGTTGGGGCAGATCTAATGTCAGGAGGGGATGATATTCCAGAGGGTGTACACCATGGCAGAAAAGGCTCTCTTCCTGGGTCCTGCTATATGGAACTCTCTAGTGGATGGGACCTGGAGCATATCTTTCCTGCTGGATCTAACAGGATAGGAAGACACCACTGGGGAGAGACAGTCCCATAAGTAACCCAGCCCCAAGCCATGAAGGGCTTTAAAGTTAACCACCAGCACCTTGAATAGCACCCAGAAACATACTATTAACAATGCAGCTCATGGAGCAGAGGTGTCACATGTGCTGAGCAACCAGCACCCATAACAGCCCAGAGTGCTGCATTTTGCAGCAGCTGAAGCTTCCAAATACTCTTCAAGGGCATCCCCGTGTAAAGCAGTAATAGGGAAGTGACTAAGGCATGAGTGACTGGGCCTTCTGGTCCAGGAACAGGTACAACTGATGCACAGTGCGAAGCTGTGCAAAGGCCCTCTCAGCCATGGCTGCCATCTCCTCTTTGAGCAGGAGTCATGAGTCCAGGAGGACCCCTATATTGTGCACAGGATCTGTCTGGGGCAGTGCAACCCCATCCAGAACAAGAGATAAAAAGATCCCAGAACCAGGGGGTCCTAAAACCCAAAGCAACTAGGGTTTGAACCAAAGTCTGTGTTACTGGTTTTCGAATCTGGAAAGTAAGGTAAAAGTAGATGTACAATTCTGTCAACATCCAAGTGTTTCAGTTACTTTTTCTGGTTCGCCAACTGCAGCCTTTTCTAAGTAGCCAGAGTCAGGCTACAGCATAACCTCCAAGATGACTCTTGTAATTATTGGTCTTGGCACAAAAATAGGCACATTGTACAAATACACAAAAGCACAACATAGAAAACAAGAAAACTTTAGCAGGCATAGTTCACACTTTGCATTAAACCATGGTTTCTTGAAACTTAAACATGAGAGAAAGTTAAATATGACAAAATTGGCTAACATTAGATGTGTTTTATTTTCTTTCATCCAAATTATCCTTCATCTGGCATGTGAAATGAGCCACAGAAACAAGGCCAGAGATTATTCAGAAAATGAAAATATACAGATTTCATTGCTGTTGTTATTGTCATTAGAGGTTTCATGGGAGGGGGAGCAGGTTTAAAATCAAAAGGGTCAGGACCATCTGAACTTCAGGGAGGAGGCTGTTCCACAGGGCAGGCACCAGACAGAGAAGGCTAGAAATCTAGAAAGGTAGTTCAGGTTATGTAATGTATAGTGTAGGAGAAGATAATGTAATAAATTTAAAAAATATTCCTGTTGGTAGGCCTAGAGCAGTAAATATGCTATGGCAAATGCCATATATTTGTCAATGTGCATAATAAATAATTCTCCAGCAAAGGAGATCGTTACCTTGTCGTGGTGCTGGAGCTTGAGCACCTCAATGACACCATGAGCTAAACCGTGAAGGGACACCCAAGACGGGAAGGTCGTGGCAGAGAGGTCAGACTAAATACGATCCGTGGGGAAGGTAATGGCAACCCACCCCAGTATTCTTGCCGTGAAAACTAAATGGATCAGTACAACCAGAGATATGTCGGTATACCATTGGAAGATGGGACTCCCAGGTCGGAAGATGGTCAAAATGCTACTGGGGAGGAACAGAGGATACGTTCAACTAGCCCCAGATGTGATGACGCAGCTAGCTCAAAGCCAAAAGGATGGCTAGCGGCCAACGGTGCTGGTCGTGAATGACGAATCCGATGTTCTAAAGATCAACACACCATAGGAACCTGGAATGTAAGATCTATGAGCCAGGGCAAATTGGATGTGGTTATTGGTGAGATGTCAAGATTAAATATAGACATTTTAGGTGTCAGTGAACTGAAATGGACTGGAATGGGCCACTTCACATCAGATGACCACCAGATCTACTACTGTGGACAAGAGGACCAGAGAAGAAATGGAGTAGCCTTCATAATTAATAATAAAGTGGCTAAAGCAGTGCTTGGATACAATCCAAAAAATGAGAGAATGATCTCAATTCGAATTCAGGGTAAGCCATTTAACATCACAGTGATCCAAATATATGCCCCAACCACAGATGCTGAAGAAGCAGAAGTAGATCAGTTCTATGAGGATCTGCAGCACCTACTGGATAATTCATAAAAAAGAGATGTTATTTTCATTACAGGAGACTGGAATGCTAAGGTGGGTTGTCAAACGACACCTGGAATTACAGGCAAGCATGGTCTGGGAGAACAAAATGAAGCGGGACATAGGCTGATAGAATTTTGCCAAGACAACTCACTGTGCATAACAAACACTCTCTTCCAACAACCTAAAAGACGACTTTATACATGGACTTCACCAGATGGTTGACACCGAAATCAGATAGACTACATCCTTTGCAGCCAAAGGTGGTGGACATCTATACAGTCGGTAAAAACAAGACCTGGAGCTGACTGTAGTTCAGATCACGAACTTCTAATTGCAAAATTTATAATCAGACTAAGGAGAATAGGGAAGACCCACAGATCAGTTAGTTATATTCCTAAGGAATATGCAGTGGAGGTAAAGAATAGATTTAAGGGACTAGATTTAGTAGATAGGGTCCCGGAAGAACTATGGACAGAAGTTTGCAACATTGTTCAGGAGGCGGGAACAAAAAACGTCCCAAAGAAAAAGAAAACCAAGAAGGCAAGATGGCTGTCTGCTGAGACACTGGAAGTAGCCCAAGAAAGAAGGAAAGCAAAAGGCAACAGTGATAGGGGGAGATATGCCCAAATAAATGCAAAATTCCAGAGGTTAGCCTGAAGAGATAAGGAACTAATTTTAAACAAGCAATGTGCGGAAGTTGAAGAAGACAATAGAATAGGAAGGACAAGAGACCTCTTCCAGAAAATTAGAAACATCGGAGGTAAATTCCAGGCAAAAATAGGTATGATCAAAAACAAAGATGGTAAGGACCTAACAGGAGCAGAAGAGATCAAGAAAAGGTGGCAAGAATATACGGAAGATCTGTATAGGAAGGATAATAATATTGGGGATAGCTTTGATGGTGTGGTCTGTGAGTTAGAGCCAGACATCCTGAAGAGTGAGGTTGGATGGGCCTTAAGAAGCATTTCTAAGAACAAGGCAGTAGGAGCTGACGGTATCCCAGCTGAACTGTTTAAAATCTTGCAAGATGATGCTGTCAAGGTGATGCATACCGTATGCCAGCAAATTTGGAAAACACAAGAATGGCCATCAGATTGGAAAAAATCAACTTATATCCCCATACCAAAAAAGGGAAGCACTAAAGAATGTTCAAACTATTGAACAGTGGCACTTATTTCACATGCCAGTAAGGTAATGCTCAAGGTCTTGCAAGGTAGACTCCAGCAATTCATGGAGCGAGAATTGCCAGATGTACAAGCTGGGTTTAGAAAAGGCAGAGGAACTAGAGACCAAATTGACAATATCCGCTGGATAATGGAAAAAGCCAGGGAGTTTCAGAAAAACATCTATTTCTATTTTATTGACTATTCTAAAGCCTTTGACTGTGTGGATCATAACAAATTGTGGCAAGTTCTTGGTGGTATGGGGATACCAAGTCATCTTGTCTGCCTCCTGAGGAATCTGTATAACGACCAAGTAGCAACGGTAAGAACAGACCATGGAACAACGGACTGGTTTAAGATTGGGAAAGGAGTATGGCAGGGTTGGATACTCTCACCCTACCTATTCAACCTGTATGCAGAACACATCATGCGACGTGCTGGGCTTGATGAATCCAAGGCTGGAGTTAAAATTTCTGGAAGAAACATTAACAATCTTAGATATGCAGATGATACCACTTTGATGGCTGAAAGCGAGAAGGAGCTGAGGAGCCTTATGACGAAGGTGAAAGAAGAAAGTGCAAAAGCTGGGTTGCAGTTAAACCTCAAAAAAACCAAGATTATGGCAACCAGCTTGATTGATGACTGGCAAATAGAGGGAGAAAAAGTGGAGGCAGTGACAGACTTTGTATTTCTAGGCGCAAAGATTACTGCAGACGCTGACTGCAGCCAGGAAATCAGAAGACATCTACTTCTTGGGAGGAGAGCAATGGCAAATCTTGATAAAATAGTTAAGAGCAGAGACATCACACTGACAACAAAGGTCCGCATAGTTAAAGCAATGGTATTTCCTGTAGTAACCTATGGCTGCGAGAGCTGGACCATAAGGAAGGCTGAGCGAAGGAAGATAGATGCTTTTGAACTGTGGTGTTGGAGGAAAATTCAGAGAGTGCCTTGGACTGCAAGAAGATCAAACCAGTCCATACTCCAGGAAATAAAGCTAGACTGTTCGCTTGAGGGAATGATATTAAAGGCAAAACTGAAGTACTTTGGCCACATAATGAGAAGACAGGATACCCTGGAGAGGAAGCTGATGCTAGGGAAAGTGGAAGGCAAAAGGAAGAGGGGCCGACCAAGGGCAAGATGGATGGATGATATTCTAGAGGTGACGGACTCAACCGTGGGGGAGCTGGGGATGGTGACGGCTGACAGGAAGTTCTGGCGTGGGCTGGTCCATGAAGTCATGAAGAGTCGGAAGTGACTGAACGAATAAACAACAATAATAAATAATTAGAAGTAGCTCCTTCTTAAATATATTGTGATATTTACATTTGATTCCCAATAGATATAAGCTATATAAAGACGTTTAAAATGGTTTGCTATCATGGCATTGTGCAGATAGCTTTTGATAATCATGGAGTGATCAGCATGAGGGAAAAGGTCGGAAGTTGCCAAAATAAAGAAAGAGAAGGTGATTAGTCAAGAGTAGTTCTGCAGGAATACTTCCATATTGGAGGATAGAAGAATGAGGTGAGGGAATCTAGAAATCTAAAAAGATGGAAAGAAACTGATGAAAAAACACAGTGGTGACCAGGACATTATAATAGTATACATACCTTTCCTTCATGTTTCAAAACACTTATATTAGTTAAGTACTGGAGGTAAATGTTAAGGATAAGTACTGTAACTCATTTTATATCTGTATAAATAATTGAATTGGGTGTATTACTTTGCTCTACAGCAATGGATATTTCCAAGAATTGTCAGCTATAGAACTATTTAAGATAATACATGGAAAAGATTAAAATGTCTTTTTAAAAACTGTCACATATTCTTTTTTTATTATAGCCACCTGTCTAAAAAAAGTAATGAACATTCTGAGACATTATAAAACTTGCTTGTTTCTTCCATCTGCTTTCAACAAGTACTAATCTGTAACAGCAGATTTCAAACTACCTTTGCAGCCTTTTCTCTGCAGAATCTCCACTCTAGGCAGCCAGGCTATTACTATTTTATCACTTCACATGCTACAGAATTTATTTGGTAGATACATTTTAGGGGAACCTCTATAAAGGCTTTGTTTTCTGAGTAGTGCTGGTTTGTTCACTTTCTTTAAACTACCATTTTTCACATGGTTCAATTATTTGTCATTTTTCCCCTTGCTACAATTTTGTAAGCAGGTTCAGTATGTTTAGGAAAAGTCTTTGCCAAGCTATTTGTCATGGGAAATACAAAACTCAGAAAACCATTTAATGAAATGTGCATGAAGAGTAGGAGTTGATGCAGCCCTTTGAGAAAGGGAAGGGAAGGGATGCCATCACACACACACACACACACACACACACACACACACCATTATGTCCTTGGACACTAATTCAGACCCTTCCTCCTTCCTTCCTTCTTTCTTTTCCCATTATGTAGGAACCATTGTAGGAACTAGTTGCAATAAGGAACAGGTTATTTTTTTTCCCCCAAGGTTCCTCTGTAGGTCCATGGAAAATTTGTAGCAAGGAAGAATTAGTTCAACTTCATGAAACAAAGTAGCAGCCTTCCTATATTGTAACTTAAATATATGTTTTTAATGAAGGGAAGGGAAGCTTTGCAGTACTATAGGTTGGGAGTAGGAAAGCAAGGGGCACATGCTTCACTCAGCCTGGACAGAAATGAAAAGGGGGGCCATTGGGAGACGTGAGGGTGCACTGAAGTATGAACTTCTAGGCCTGAGGATAGTTTATTGAGTTAACAGGGCATATTTGGATTGATCACAAAATGGTTTTAAAAAAGCAAGCGAAACAACAGAGAACATAGCCACTAGCAGCTCAGGATAAAATTGCTTCACCAGGCAATGGCCAGCTGCTAAATGGGAGGGGCAGGCCAGGCATTGCAGCCAATCAGAGCTGGAACTGCCTTTAGAACAGAACAAGCACTGGAGACATCCACTCTGAAGGGGTAAAGATAGCTTGGGTCAGAAAACAGACTGGAATCAAACCTGGAAAACATAGGTGCAGGGTGCATTTGCAATGGGAGAAAGATAACATAATCCATTCTTGCACCTACACTGGTGATGGGCCAGACAAAAAGTATCAATTTGCCCTCAGTCTATGTCAGCTGCATGTCTGTCTGTCTGTCTGTCTGTCTGTTCTATCCTGCCTTTATTATTTTTATAAATAGCTCAAGGTGGTGAACATACCTAACATTCCTTCCTCCTATTTTCCCACAACAGCAACCCTGTGAGGTGAGTTGGGCTGAGAGAGAGTGATCGGCCCAAGGTCATCCAGCCGGCTTTCATGCTTCAGGTGGGACTAGAACTCTCAGTCTCCTGGTTTCTAGCCCGTTGCCTTAACCGCTAGACCAAACTGGCTCTCTGATATTTGATATCAGAAAACTGATCTCTCTCCCTCTCTTTCTCTCTCTCGGGTTTTCACTGTGTACAGTAATTTAAATTCATATCTTTTCAATAGGATTAGAATGGGATCATACATTGCATTAACCTGTTGCCTGCTTTAAACCATGAGCTTTTGAATAAGCCAGAATCTCTAAGTCATAAACTATATGTGAGCTTTAGAGTCTACTATGTTCTTGTTCTTCCCTCAGACAGACCAAGATGCTTTGACAATCCTCAACTGCCAGCGTGTGCTCTTCCTTCCTGGTCTGATGGTAAGGATGTTCCTTCCTGATAGCAAATAGATTCTCAGGACAAACTACCAAGCTTATCACAGAGAAAAACAAAAGAAAAATAATAGAAGGAAAAAGAAACTAATAGAGACAAGTTGGGAGATACTGAGACATCCCATATACAGTATATATTCTATGATTGCTCAGGCTTTCCTCAGAAAACAGCTTAAAAAATAAATAGTAAAAGGAACTTGGGAGTTCTCCAGGGAACGTCACATATCACATTTCTTGCAAACACCCAAATCTCCATAAAATAAAGAAGTATCATTTTCTGAAATAGCAGGGTACTTCCAAGCTCCCCTTTCCCCCAAGAAAGCTGTAAACCAACTCCACCTATTTGAGGTGGAGGGGAGAGATAGATTTCAGATGGGAAAGAATTGTGTTTTGTTCCCAATGAAGCAGGGGTTGCTGAAAGTGCAAGAAGTCATAAACTGAAGATGGTTTAAAGCAGGAAGCTATTATTAAAAGAATGAGGTATCAGGCCAGAAACCAGGAGACTGTGAGTTCTAGTCCTGCCTTAGGCATGAAAGCCAGCTGGGTGACCTTGGGCCAGACACTCTCTCTCAGCCCAACTCACCTCACAGGGTTGCTGTTGTGGGGAAAAGAGGAGGAGGAAGTAGTATTAGGTATGGTCCCTGCCTTGAGTTATTTATAAAAATAATAAAGGCAGGATAAAAAAAAATCTAAAGAAAAAAGGAGCTGGCAAACTTACTCCACCATGGCTTCAAAAGCAACTGTTCCCATTTGAGTGAATTTGCATTTGCCTTCTTATAGTCCAGGCTATCATTATAAGGGAAAGGGCAACAAACTTGCCTTAATTTTAAAAATGCATTCTGAGTCTGGAATCCAGACAGTGCTACTGTTAAGGAGAATTTCTTGGGAATCTCTCAGCTCATCAGTATGCTCTGTTTACCTTTTGATATGCACACCTGGGTCTGAAACATATCTAATTAGAGCACATCTGCATTGAAGAGTCGAATGTTAGCACCCCAGCTTGTTTGGCTATGTAGGACTCCTGAGAACATGTAATCCCCGTGATTGCAGCTTTTGTAAATGCTTCCTTGTCAGTTAGCAAGCTTCCAATGAAATCAACCACAGATGCAATTACTTCACTTCAGAAATGCATTTCATTCCCTAGAGAGATTTTCTAAGGCTTTGAATAATTTCCAGTTGCTGATTTATTTATTTATTTATTTTAAAAAAACAAGTTTGATGAAGGAATGTGTGCTTCTAAATTTGTCATTCTATACAGTTTTGTTGATTTGGGAGAGTGGTAGTTGTTGGCTCCAAGGAGATGTATGGCTTTGTTTATTCCTTTTATAATGACTCACAGTAACATTTTCAGTCTGCAATAGAATATTTGTCTTTTCCTAAACTAATTTGATAATGTTGTTAGGCTCTCTGACAACTTTTCTATCCCTGCCCCTATCCCACGTTGTTAATCTCATTCCTGCCAACCCACTAGCAGTTTCTTAGTTTGGCTCATTTGTTTTATTTTATTTTGTTTTATTATTTTATTTTATTATTTTATTATTTTATTAT
Source organism: Charina bottae (assembly GCA_023362775.1). Taxonomy (NCBI): domain Eukaryota; kingdom Metazoa; phylum Chordata; class Lepidosauria; order Squamata; family Charinaidae; genus Charina; species Charina bottae. Next base: position 88,599,335 of record JALMGJ010000004.1, on the reverse strand, counting down.
TTTATTTTATTTTATTTTATTTTATTATTTTATTATATTTCATTTTATTTTATTTTATTATTTTATTTTATTTTATTTTATTTTTTTTATTTTATTTTTATTTTATTTTATTTTATTTTATTTTATTTTATTTATTATTTTATTTTATTTTTTTATTTATTTTCTATCCCACCTTTATTATTTTTATAAATTTCTCAAGGCGGCGAACATACCTAATACTCCTTCTTCCTCCTATTTTCCCCACAACAACAACCCTGTGAGGTTAGTTGGGCTGAGAGGGAGTGACTGGCCACCCAGCTGGCTTTCGTGCCTAAGGCAGGACTAGAACTCACAGATTCCTGGTTTCTAGCCCAGCGCATTAACCACTAGACCAAACTGGCTATCTTTTTGTGATACAGATTTGTAACTTCTCAAGGCTCTGCAGGAATAAAATCAAAGTCCTTTCATAGGCTGTGAAATTTCCTATCCCCGAATAACCTGGGATTGAGATTTTGCAGAGACACATTGGTATATTTGTTCCCTTTCTCTCTCATTCCAGCCTTTGGGTGTATGCTTTGTTCAGCTAGTTCATTGACTGCCATAACCAAATAATCTATAATTTGGGTCAGGGCTGAAGGGTAGATTTGTTGTGTCCTGCAAATCTCCCTGCCTCCTTTGGGGCTTATTGAAGTCAGGAAAGCAATCTCAGATTTCCCTTCCCTGAATCAACATCTTTACCCTGATCTCAAAGTGAGACCTGGTTCACACTAGGGACATTGCCTCAGGGATCCTAAAACTACTGCAAACCATATGGTACTAAATGCTTTTCTTTCCATTTCCATTTTTTTAATTAGCAGAAGCTAGCATAATTCAATATGAATGAAAATGTTGGGGCAAGGGGAGTCTGCATTTAATATAAATTTGACACAAAACTACTTCGGCCTTTATGCAATATTCATTTTGGACTTTTTAAACTTCCAATCTGTCTTGTTTAAAAATACAGATTCAAATTAACGATAGAAATATGGATGAATTTAAGATAGTTTGGAATCCCTTTTTTAAATATATTCAAAAAACGCAAAACATACAATTAGAAATTTAACATTAAAAACATAATATGTAAAGTAACTATTAGGAACAAATTAGTATATAAATATATAATAGAAAATTGGATGGAAAGTAAGAAGTCTCTTTTTTTGGGGGGGGGGGGAAGGAGTGTGAAGGTAAAGTAAAGTAGAATAGAAAGAGTAAGGAAGTGGAAGTAAAAGAAGGGAAGAGAGGGAAGAGGAAGAAAAGAAAGAAAGAAAGATTGAGTAAGTAGGAAGTTGGTTAGGTTGGGCTATTTAGTTAGAGAAGGTTTCAAATAAATTAATTTAATGGTTGTTTTTTTTTGTATTTGTTTTTTTTGGTTAGATAAGTTTAGACTAGGCAAAGTTTATATAGTATATAAAAGGTTATAGTTTAGGATATTAGTTTAATGTCAGGTTATATTTTTATGTATTGTTCGTCTTTGTATTGTATTGTGTGTTGTATTATGTATTGTATATAAGTAGCAGAAGTCACAGTCACTAACTGTTTCTCTTTGCTTTTGCTGTGGTGAATATCAGATGCTTCCAAATTTGTCCAAATCGGTATTTTCAAATTTCTTTGCCTTCTTTTAGAGCTTAAACAGATGCATTAGGAACATGACCTTATTCCACAACACAACACTGTGCAGTTTGAATCTTTGTTGCTCCCCATATCACTGATATGGGAGCAACAAAGTGAACATATATTTGGCTGTATGAAGTTGATTTCTCTATGGTGTACATCAGCAAACACTAGAGAACTAGTTTACTGCATATAAAGATTGAGACTGAGAAACATTTCAAAAATCAGGGTGAATACTTTTTCATGCAAAGGACCAAGAGTCAAGTGCGATTTTTTAACTAAAGAGAGTTTAAAGCTATGTATTCCAGTGGTGGTTAAGGCATCAGGCTAGAAACTGGAAAGCTGGGAGTTCTAGTCCTCCTTAGGCACAAAGCCAGATGGGTGACCTTAGACCAGTCACTTAGGAAGAAAGCAATGGCAAACAACTTTTGAAAACCTTGCCAAGAAAACTGCAGGGACTAGTCCAGGCAGTTGCCAGGAGTCAACCCTGACTCGAAGGCATTTCCCCCCCCCTCCAAAAAAATCTACATTGAATATGGACCTCAAAAGTGATGACCACACATGACTCAGAGAAAGAGTTTGGATTTTATTAAGGAACAATACACTGAAAGCATGACAGGGGAAAGTGACCATGAGGAAGAAAGTAGCAATCAGTGGAGAAATAGCAGAATCCAACTGTTTCAAAAGGTCACAGCATAAGCTATACCTCTAAGTGTGGATGAGCAATATCATGACATACATAAAAAGGTAGCAGAACTTGCATTGTAGTATCACAACACAACACTCATTTCACCATTTGTTCCCTTCCCGCACCACAGCAGTCCTCAGCTACTTCTTAATCACACTGGCTAAGTTAAGATCCAGTCTGCTAAATATATCTGGCCACAGATGGCTCAAAGAAGTTTCTCACCAGGATAATCAAAGGCTTACAATGGAGAGGAAGACTTCAGAGCTAACTACCCAACTGCTATAGTATCCCTTTGAGTGAATTCAGCTAGAGATAGGTGGAAAAAAATCCTTTTTTTCCCCTTCTCTTTCTGCCTTGCCAAAAAGTCTCAGTTTTTATATTGAGCCTGCCCAGTGGGTAATTCATAGCTCATGAGTCATCCTGTCTGTCAGGGCCAAGTTCACAAAAAGCTTCTCAGTTCTGATTGTCTTAAACTATCTAAAATTTGTCTTTAAAATGTCCTCTTCCTCTTGCATTCAAGGTGACCATCACTGGTGGGATTTGCTTTGAAAATGGTTCAGGAAGAGTGCTTTAATATGCACAGGACTGTAAACACATCATTTCTTTAAAGCAGCTGTGCTTTTTTTTTTTTTTTTCCAGATTTTCTTACAAGCCTGAAAAAATGAAGCTGCTTTAATGAGGTTACTTCTCCACAATAGATAATTGTTTCACATTACATCATCTTATTTCAAAACAATTGGCAAATGGTAAAAAAGTGTTCGCTGCTTTTATAGATTTTACCGCAGCTTTTGATTCCATAGATAGAAACATTTTATGGAAGAAATTAATTAATTTAAATATGGAGCCCAGACTTTTATTCCTGGTAAAGGCCCTCTATTCAAATACTTATTTAAAAGTAAGAACTGGTGTAAATGGCTCTTTAACCAAAAGTATTCCTACTCATAGAGGTGTCCGGCAGGGTTGTATCTTAGCTCCAATGCTCTTCAATCTTTATATTAATGATATTCCAGGGTTTATGCGTACCGTAGATACTCACATGTTAAAAATTCATGGCATATTTGTGAATGTCCTATTATATGCAGATGATATGATTTTGATGGCACATTCACAAGTTGGCCTGAGAAGACTCCTGAAAAAGTTGAATGTCTATTGTGTTCATAACTCTTTAACTATAAATAAGTCTAAATCTAAAGTGATGGTTTTTGGTAAAAGAAAAAGGATGAAATATAAATGGCAAATAAATGGGGAGCCTATAGAACAAGTGAATTCTTTCACTTACCTAGGAGTGGTTTTTACTGATACTGGAGCCTGGGACAATCATTTCAGAAGGACCGCAGGGAGGGCTGAGGTCTGTGCCAAAAGGCTATCTAAACTGTATAATTATAAATATCCCGGCACTTTGACCCCTATTCTGAAAGTATTTAGAGCAAAAATTGTCCCAATGTTGACTTATGGTGCGGAAGTGTGGGGTCTTACAAATTCTGCTGCACTTGAATATGTTCAAACCCGCTTTTTAAGAAGTATACTGGGAGTTGATAAAAATACGTCAGCACCCGCAATTAGAGCAGAAACAGGTATCCACTCTATACATAGCCAGACAGTATCAAAGGTCTTTTCTTACTGGCAGAAGGTCCATTCAATGGACCATGATAGGCTTCCCAAATTATGCCTACTTGAACAAATGAGTTTGGATTTTACCACATCCTGGTTAAAACATCTCACTAAAGTTATTACACAATATGGATTTTCCATTCAACAGGTACTCATAACTGCACCGCAGGCAAAAGATATTTTTAAACAGCGAGCCCTGGATATCAGTGCCCAATTGGACATGGAGACATTGGCAAAAAATGGTTCATTAAAATGGTTAGCTAAGAATAAAACTATTTTTAAATTTGAAAAATACCTGTCGATGAGTCTAACACAAAATCTGAGAAGGGCCTATTCCAGGGCTAGGTTTGAATTGTTGGACTCTATGGTTAAATATGGACGTTTTCATCATTTGCCATATGATGAGAGGACTTGTGTATGTGGGGACCCAGCCATAGAAGATATTGCCCATGTTTTGTTCGACTGCAAATTATATGATTCACTTAGGATTAAATTCCTGTCTCCTTTGTTAGAAAGAACAGCACACTGGGATTCTAATCACAGATTATCTTATTTTCTTTCGGGCTCAAATACTTTTATTGTGAATAGGACTGCCAAGTTTGTAGACAAGGCAGTTCACCAGAGAGCCCATTATATGGAAAAGATTGGAGTGCCATGTAGGGGTGATGAACTCATTTGAATTCTGATTAGATATACATGTATTGTATTTATTATTATTTCAGGTTATTCAATTATCTTATTTCCTATTTTGGTGTATTTTTATCAATTTTATCAGTTAAATTGAATTGTATTGTATTCTTGTTATCTTATTTTATCTTTGATATGGTCGTAAGACTAATCAATAAAGTTGTTGCTTGTTGCTTGCTAATGAGGTTACTTGCTAAAACAGATGCTATTTAAATATGATTAATCAAGGTAGCTATTTCCTTTCACAGGCTCACATGGAAGTATGAAAAAGATGTGACTGCTGTAAAGAGGTGTTACATTCACATTCTGAAGCACCTCTTCAAAATTATTTTCAAAGTAATTATAGTATATGAGCAAAGTATGAAAGCTCTGGTGAAATTCAAATGTGCATAAAGTTCAAACTATTAAGTTTTTGTAAATCTTGGGACAATATCAGAGCAAGAGGATTAATGACATTCTAGCAGGATTTGAGAATTTGAAATATGGCTGCAAGGCATTCATTTCTTGAAAAATGAAAGATCAATATTCATTTAAGATCAATATTCATTTTCTTCATTACATTATAGTGGGCATATTTAGACATGGATCCAGCTTATGCTGGTTTCCCTGTTCATAACTCATGAATACATCCAACCTTTGCCAGAATCACAAGAATGCAGTGCTGAATAAATGTTGCAAACTGTTTGAATAGGCTTATATTAGAAGAGACTACAAATTCAGTGTGTGATGGCAGCAGCAGTATTTCAAGTTCAAACTGTTCAAATTTTTGGCAAGTAGTGGTGTCAGTACAAAGTTGTATGTGGAAAATGCCAATATTTGGATCCCTTACATGCTTGAAACACTCACATTCATGTGACCAGCTAGTGATTGTCTCTTCATAGTTAACCATACTTTCCTAGAAACTGCCCTGGGAAAGGCAGTATAACATGTTCCAACCACAGTGCTTAAGACATTGTACAAAAATGAAATATAGCTGAGTACGTTTATAAAGATGCAGCACTTGTTTGTATGATGAAAGAAGGTATAGATTGTCTCAGATGTGAGGGATTATTATTTATCAAGGAAGCCTCTGAGGATACTTGCTAACCTATTAACTTTGTATATATTACAGACCTGTGATATTAATGTGGTGTGTTATATAAATAAGTTTTTTTATTATTTTTTAAAGTTGGATTGGTTTGTAATAGAGTACATCTAAGAAGGTGAATTATGTTCCTTGCTAATTTTCCAACAGCATGACTTTGAAGACTTCATGTAAGGTCTCTATGATTTCCTTTCTTCCCCAATGACTAAAGGACTCAGGGCGGGAGGGGGGAGAAGGTAAATTCCAGGTAAAATCCACACAACTGACTCAAGGGTATCTCTTTAACTGCAGTACAGCATATTTCTTAATAAACTTTTAACATTTTAATAAAGCACGTTACTTTCTATTTAAGTCTATGACTTAAGCCTATTTCTCCTTCCATATCCTTTGGAAACTACATAAAATAATTCTAGAGGAGAAGAATGTGCATGAAATTTTAAAGCCATTAAATGTCAGTTGAGCATCTTTAAAAAGCATACCAGAAAAATTCTTCACTTAAGGATAAAATCAGTGGATAGCTCCATCTTGTCTATTGCCCTTTAAAAAGAAAGTACAAATATTACATTGCAAAGTATATTTTATGTTCAGGGAACACCTGCAGCTAAAACTGTTTTCAATTATCATTGGTCTTTCATCTTTCACAGAGCCCTTTCTTGTCTGCTCTCTTATGCTTCTCCTTCTCTTTTTTTAAACAACCCTTTTCCATCTATCCTCCTCTCAGATCTGTTAGTCCTGTCTTTTCAGCGTAGGAAGTCAATGCAGAAGAGGTTTGGTGGAGTTATTTGAACTTGTAAAATCCATCATGATTTTTTTTCCTAGAAGTGAAATCTCATAGCTATTCTTAACGGGTTTTTTAGCTGCACTTGTTGTTTTTAAACATAGTTATATAGACAATGCACTTTACCTGTGACATACAAACAGCCATTGTAACACACACACACACACACCTGACTCATACAGCATGCTGATATATGGGCCCTTATTCACAATGAGGCTTGGCTGGTAAAACGTCTTTTTGTAAAGCTGCCATTAGGTAGCACTACAGAAGGATTCATTCTCTTCGATTGATTCATTATTTGCCTCCCCCCCCCCCCGACTCTCAGGGGCCCATGCAACCAGAGGGCAGGGAAAGTAAATTTTGTCCCTGCCTCCTCCAAATGGTCTTAAAATCATCCTTGCACATGCACAAGATAAACCAAGTTTGGAATTACTCCCCTGTGTTCCTCTCTTATCCCAGAACCCCATCTTTGCTTTAGATGGTGGCAGATTTTTCCAAATACTTCTATTGAAGGAAAATGTGCAAGTCATGATGGCTGAACAGGAAATGCAGGTCTTTCCTGCAGAGGAGTACAGAGATCACCTTGACAAAGATATGCAAGTGTTGTTAGGAAAGCTGTAAACAAACCCCAAAAGATGACAATTCAATTCTGGGAAAGGAGGGAGTGTGAGAAATAGATTCAAAATAACCCTTTATTTTCTTTGATATAAGAGAGGGATCCTCTGGGATTTAGAATCTTGAAAATGTGTCATGGAAAACAACTCAATATGGTTCCCATGATAGGCATATATTCACACAACACCCATTTCCTAGAAAGGCAAGATAGTGAGGTTAAAAAGCAAGAAACATGCTCCAGAACTATCCCTTCTATTACATCATACTTAGACTCTTGTTTCCTTCTCCTACTAAAACACCTCTCTTCCAATTTCTCACTGCCATCCCCAACCTACTGAGCTGTACTGTGTGGTACACTTTTTTCTTCTTGCTCCCTGGATACTGAGAAGCCAGGAATACTGCCATCTTTAATTTAAAATATGTCTCTGTATCTACTTGAGGCCCAAGGGAATTCAGGAAAATAATGATGATATTATTGTTAGCAGTCAGCCCTTAACCTTGAGTTCTCATTGAATTTTTAAAATTAATCTAAAACAAAGTAAATCACTGGCATCATCAAAGTTTTTTTCTGGACCCAGGAAAGAAGAGTTTGAAAACATCACTTTGCCTAGCTCAGATCATTCTTTTTTGCAGTTTGTAAGCCACCAGAATACCCAAAGTGTTTTATTTAGGATGCAGGTTCTTGCAAAGAAATTGATTTCATTCTATTATTCGCCAGTCACAACAGTATAATCCATATGTTTTCATATATAATAGTGAAAAAGGCAGTCAGTGTGAAGGTTAGTAAGCCTAGATGAATATTTCAAATCCTGGTATAGGAATTATTTTAAACAGTTTTCCTACTGATTGCTCATCAGCTGTCATCTCAACCAAGAATCTCATCTTAGGAAGTAGGCGTTTGTACTTTATACATTTGCTGAATATTTAACAAGACACAATAGAAGCACAAATAAGCAATAGATATCACTTTATTAAAATGATACTGATTAACAATATAGAAAAAACCTTAATCTAAGATTTTATGTGGTATGTAACATAATACTTACATTTTTTTTAATTGATTATGTACCATCAAGTCATTGTCAACTCTTAGCAACCACATAGATAGATTTTCTCCATGATAATCTGTCCCTAACCTGGTCTTTCAGGTCTTCCAACAGTGTACCCATTGTCCCTGTAACTGAGTCCATCCACCTTGCTGCTGGTCATCCTCTTCTTCTCTTTCCTTCTACCTTTCCCAGCATTAGAGCCTTCTCCAGAGAGCTAGATGTTCGCATAATGTGTCTGAAGTAGGATAATTTGAGCCTAAATGCTTACGTTCCCTTATTATAAATAATCACAGAGAAAAGACATACAGTCAATGCATATTGGAACAATTCATCCAGTCAGAACTAGGTGATGTAAATCCTGACTTACTCTCAAAAAAAGTGTTTATATATACCCAACAATAATTTATCCAAAACACATCTCTCCAATAACTCATCTCCATAGAACATGTACAGATAAGATCATATCTGGGTTACAGCCCCCTCTTTTCTGATACCTCTGACATGACAAAATTTCTGATCAATTTAAAAACAATAATGACTATGATTAACCAAAAATATATAAAGGATAAGTTATTTCTCTTTTCTCACAAACAAAAAAGTTGGTCCTAAGAAAACCATGGAAGGTTTCACTTTCAAGGTAGATAACTACCAGTATGTTAGAATTAAGAGGAATCACACACAGAGATAAAGGTGCAAGTTATAAAAAGAATTAATTAACATGAAAATGGAATAAAATATAACAACTGCATTATGTTAGATAGAATATAGACTAGTTTGCAGACTTAATAAAACTTGGACAGCATTAAAAGCCCAAGCTTAACATACAAATGGAAATTGTGTGTTAAATTGTAAGGAGATTGAAAAGAATGATGTGGGTTCAAACACAACCAGACTATGCTGAGCATGTGAGCATTCATCATGAGGTCTGTGGGTTGCCAACCACAAAGCAATGGAAAAGAAAAGTGCTACAGATCTTTAAATCCAAATCAAAGTAGCCCAAAATAAACATATAAAAGAGTGTAATACAAAAATAATGAAATATGCATTATGACATCATGATGTATGCACTGCAAAAGATAAGAATTGTATTGAACAAAAAAGAACCAAGGCACTTAGAACAGGTGGAAGGCTTTAACCTAAGCTATGGAACCAAAGATAAATCAAGGTCACAGAGCAGCATCAAACTGATCAAACAGAATCATACGGAGACTGAGTATGTATAGTTATAATAAAGAGAGGACAAAGTCAAGTCAAGCAAGCATAGTCATGTTCACCAAAAGTGGATCTTAACTCAAATTTCTAAGGTCAAGTGTTTCCAGCAGTGGAAAATGGGAAATGAAAACAAGGCTAGTGTTTGTGGAAATTCGAGATACATTGCAAGTATTTTTGCATATGTTCTATATATTTTCCGATGCTAGGAAAATACCACTGACAGTATTTTTATTCAGCATCATCTCTTGTAAAATCTCAAGTGAAGCAGTTGCATGTCACTGCCTCAGAAATTGCCGTTTTGCTACATATACTGTATAGTGATGCAGGAGCAAAGTTCAAGCACTTGTCATTTCTGATTTTATGACATACAAAAAGATTCAAACTTGCCTTGCAGCCAGGATTTTGGCAACTTAAACTCAGCTCTCTGCCTGTTAAATTTTGCACGACACTATTGCAGGTATAAAGATAGTCTGAAGAACAATCAAATGACAGTATTTAGTGATAGATGGAGATGGAGATAGATTATTTTCATTATTTTATTAGCCTCATATTCTGTAAGAAATTATAATTTCGATTTTACAGATAGAAAATTGAGGGGAAATTATAAGTTAACTTCTTTAGTAAATCAATAGCACTCATAAAATTTTCAGTAATTATAGTCTTTTAGCCTATCCTAACAGCTATTTGCAATATCTGCATGGCTTGAACTATGGAAGGACACTTAGAATAGTAAACTTGAACTTAAATGCATAAGAGAGCCAGTTTGGTCTAGTAGTTAAGGTGCTGAGTTAGAAAGCAGGAGGCTGTGAGTTCTAGTCCCTCCTTAGGAATGAAAGCCAGATGGGTGACCTTGGGCGAGTCACTCTATCTCAGCCCAACTCACCTCACAGGGTTGTTGTTGTGGGGAAAATAGGAGGAGGAAGGAGTATTATGTAAGTTTGCCGCCTTGAATTATTTATAAAAATAATAAAGGCGGGATAAAAATTAAATAAATAAATAACATATTTGAAGGATTATTTGTTCTACATTTTAAAATGAGAATTACCCTATATTTTTCCCAATAGCCTTTAAATTTGAAAGGTTTAGTTTCATTTGATTCTGGTTTTGTCTGTAATCACCCTCATTGCCTTTATCATCATGTCACCCTAGTAGAATCTGTTTTAATGTAGGATCAAAATGTAATATAACTGGAACACAAGGTTATAATCCTTCTCTTCTTTTCATATTTAGCTTAATGGGTAAATAGAATACTTTAAAAATTAGAGAACCAATTGTAGACTCTTATAATGATCTGTAACTTTGTTGTGAAATCTAATTTAAGGCAATGGTTTCCTTAACCCAGTGCTTTCCAAACTCCCGCCATTGGCGACACACCAATGGCGGCAGTGGCAGCGGCGTGCGCGGGGGCAGTGGTGTGTACGGCGGCAGCAGCAGCGGCGGCGGCCTTGTGTTTTACGCTAAAACCCAGAAGTGCTGATGGCACACCGCTGCCACCACCACCACACATGCCACCACCACCGCTGTGCGTGCCGCTGCATCCAACGCACCATCATCACTTCCAGGTTTTGTTGCGACACACAGTTTGGAAAGCTATGCCTTAACCGTTGCTTGGGTATGATTTGGCTTAATGTCTAACCTGACAAACTATAATTAAAATCCCTATTGGTTTGCCTTAGGATATCCCTCCACTACAGCAACTTATCAATCAATGAATCACAGTGCACAATGCATTCTTATAGTAATTTAGCAGACTTATCCAGCCTGATGATCTTAAATATGTTGGGATTCCAGTTGCCAGAATTTCCATACTGCATGGTCATCATTGGTATTTACTCTGGTACCCAGAGTAAAAGGACCTGGATTGTGCCTAAATATTGTAAAATATAAAATGTCACAAGTTGTATTGTTTCCCTCCACCACATCATTTTCAGCCCAATGATGGAGAAAAGCCACAAATGTTTTTATTTTTACTTCTGTGTTATTTCTTAAAGGGACAAGAATATGTGAAGAGTTTCAATCTGTGAAACAAAAGTGAACCTCATCACTTTTTAACTCTGTATGACCATTTGTGATTTTCTTTACAATGAGTGGCAACTTTTGAGGATTCTCTTAGATGTGATTAGTATTCTGAAAAAAGTTCATTACATTTTCCACAAAAAGCAAACAGTAATTTTAACCATTTCCCACAATGGATTGTCTTCATGAAACTAAATCAGTAAGTTGTGAAAGCAAGTTTCTTCATGCTCGCTGCTTCCTACCAAAAATGTCATATGGATTCATTCTATCATGTAAAAGTAGTTCCCATATTTGACTTTAAAAAAAAAACCTGGGGACTTTGGCAACAGAATTAAAGAAATTTGCATCACAGGAAGACTCAATGGTAGAAGTCATTTGTAGGCTAATTTCTATATTGCAGAGAGTATAGAATATAGAGCAGCATCCAAGATGCTGCTACCCCAGTTGAACTAGGTAACCTGAAGAACATCTAGAAATCTGACTAATCTTTTAGAAATGTTGTTCCAAGCTTGGATAATAGTCCTGGATGGTTGAGTCCAGCCGTGTTGAAGCAAATAACTCCACTTTGGCTGAGGCAGATCCAGCAAGCCCCCAGGACTCCCTGCCTGCACCCACTGACAACCTCTCAGATTCTGAGGTTCACCCACCAAGTCCCAAGCAGAGTTGTGCTTTAAAGATACAACAACAGAGGGCTGAGCATCACAGGTCAGAGAGACAGGCCAAGAAGCAGGCTGGCAGGAGAGTAGACTCTAATGAGTAGTGTACCTGAGCTGTGCATCTGGGTGGTGGCTTGGCATGGCTTATTTATTGGCCTCACTCCCTGAGAGAAAAAGCTGACAACTTTTCAAGCCCTTTTCAATTCTGTCATGTTTACTTTGTTGTGCCGTGCTTTGAACTCTGGATTCTACCTCACCATGTCTCTCACCTTCGCTTGGATTTCTCACTTATTTATTTTTATTTATTTGTTTGTTTGTTTGTTTGTTTATGTATTTATTTATTTATTTTATTAAACAGATTCATAAGACCGCCCAACTCACACATGGGGACTCCGGGCGGCTTACAGAATTAAACTTCTTAATTGGATTTGTAGTCTCAACCCATGCCGAACCTTGACTACATTATAGTTCCATCTTTAGCTTTAGGTACTGTAAAAAGGACTCTTTGCTTCTGAAAGTTTTTCCTGAGTTTGCATAACTCTGCACTGTGGCAGGCATCCAGCTTGCTATCATGTTGGCTGGCAGCCAGCAGTGGTGCCAGCACAGAAAAGCCACTGAAAAATGTTGCCGCCCCTTTTGGATTTCTTTTTCATGGATGAACCTGTTATAGGTCTATTTGCTCCAACTTGAGTTTTCAAGGGAAGGAAATGGAATCTCAGTGATAAATTTATAAAAAAGGAAGAGGAAATAGTGAATTAATGAATATTAAATATCAATTTAATGAATTTCAACTCTGCAAACTTAAAATGTAACCCCATCTTATATAGTCTCTTTGAAGCTGGAAATACAATGCAAATTTTATAATTATCAAATGTTAATCTTTAAAAATATTTTTAAATACGTTTAAAATCTTTTCAGAAGTCTTAAATATATTAAAAAATTACAAAAGGTCATACAATAATCACATTGGGGAAAAACTGTGTTGCATACAGTACTAGGGGTTAAACATGCTTACCTTGTTTCCATAGAATGGGTCAACAATGTCAAATGATGGATATGACTGGGTGATTGAAATCCCATCACTTTTTAATGTGCATTGATTGTCCGGTTGCACTTACCATTTTGTGTGGTTGACCCCCCATACCCTCCAATCAGATTCTGTACTCACTGAAAGCTATTCATAGAGAGTGTAATATTCGTATAGGGTACATAGATTTTAATTGTTTTAAAGGAATAGGCACTCCTTCAGATTATGCAAAGTGACTTCTTGAGTTAGGTTCCATAAAAATTGTGATTTAAACTAGAAAAGCTATGTTGACTTAGCACTACCAAGTAGGCATATCTTGTACATAAAATCTCAGGTTTCTAAAACATTCTGGACTTGGTCATCTTCAGTTTTAGTAATTAAATTAATAATAAATGTGAACTTATGGGAGCTTGTAGAGGTGGGCACAAGGATGCTTAACCCCTGATCATTTGCCCTATGCCCTCAGATTTAGTACATTGATCAGCTGTGCTTAGGGAGATGCTGAATGAATACAGAAATTCTCTGAAAACACCTTAAGAATTTATTGTCCACAACACAACACTCTAAGTGGTGTCAGTTGCAGGACGCATCTGAAGTTGAACACTTTCTTCAACCATAGCCACTGGAAAAGTTGCATTTGTAGTAGCACCATGACAAGTGGGCAGACAAATTTCGCACCAGAGGAAAGGATTATTTATTAAAGCAAGGCAAAAGACAAGATTGTTTGGCAATCTCAGAAGTAAGCAAGAAAAAAGTAAACCTCTCCCTCCCATTTTTTAAAAATATATTGCCACTGACATAGGAAAATTCAAACAGATGCAAAAGTTATTGTTTTCGTGGTTTTTGCAGAAGAGTCTGTACAAATTATCCTACCTTCCAGGCTTTTGTGAATTTTTAACCTACACGTACACCTGAACTGTGTTACTTGTAACTGAAGGAACTACTGATTTGGGATGATGTAGTAAGATGCACATTAATTGAAGTCTATTTTGCTTGGAATGACATTACTGGGAAATTCATTAGCTTAAATTGCGTTCTGGATAATTTAAATAATTTAAATAATTATTTATAAATCTAAATATATAAAAATTTAAATGCAGATTTATTTGTCTGAAACCTTTTAATTATCCTGGTCCCTTTGTATCAAGGATACAAAAATTTAAGATTTTATTTAGGATGCTTATGATTACCTTTAAAGCCCTAAGTGTCTTGAAACCATGATGTCTAATAGACTACATGGATCTGTTCAAACTCTGATCCATCACAAACCCATCTTAGATATTCATTGTCTTTAAAACCAAGTGCATGGTGGCTTTCTTAGTTAACCTGCATTGATTATGGGGTACCATCTCTAGCCATTCTCACTTGATATTAAATCAGATGTCATTCCAGAATCGGGTAAATACGTTTTCATTTGTTCAGGTTTAGCAAAATGTGACATTATTGATTCTGCTATTTTTACTTACCCCTCTGCATTCTCCAGTTTTCTGGGATTTTATTAGTGAGATAATATTGTATTCTGGTATTTCTTCTTCTGAGCATGAGAGGACTTTTCTTTCTTCAAAACTGAAAGGCTGTATATGAGAATGAAATGAATTAGAAATGAGATGCATTCAGTGAGGATTGGTACTTTAAACATCTGGCCCAATCCCAGTTCTTTTTAGCAATCTTACACACCATTGTGTTTGTACTGATCTTCCTCAGCATTTGTCTGTATTCTTACACCACATAATGCCATAGGACTCAAAGCAACTCATTGCTTACAGTATGTCAGGCTGTCTAAGTGGGTCAAGCATTGCAAGACCATGTATCCAGCATGGGAAATAAGGTACAACATTTGTATTAATGATCAAGGGCAAGTCAGTTGCTTTTGACTAAAAGTGCATAATTAGTTTTATTTAGTCATCACTCTCAACTTCCTTAAGCATGACAAAAAAGCTAGTTTTAGTCCTTGTTTAGTCCTTATTTTATTTCACCATTATTCTTAACTTTCTCCATTTTGTGTTGTGTTCCTTTGTTTAATTACTTTTTATTTGGTACAATATGTGCCAGCTGTGATTTATGTTGTCAGAAGAAGGAATACATTGCTAAACAAATAATCACATAATTTATAAGGACAACAATTCAGCTCATTGCACTAGTAAACATGGTTGTTTCTCTAATTAGGTTCTTCCTATGTTGATAAAACAAAAGTATCCATTTCAAGTCATAATAGCTTAAAGGGTTGACAGAGTTCTCTTTTAACTCTAGCATAGCTAAAGTGATAGCTTTGGCTCTCTATTTCATGTGGGAGAACTAAGGGGATTGACATTAGCTCCCTGATTCTTGCCATGATGATTAAGGGGATTTGCTTAAATACCCCATTTCATATGGTATAGCTACTGTAAAAGGATTAGCTTGAGATCTCATTTTCATGTGGGATGGCTAAAGGGATTAGCTTTAGCTCCTCATTTCATGCTACAATAACTTAGGGCATTTACAAGAATTGCCCATTTAGATACACTAAGGATGCCTGCATTTTAGAACTGTTTTATCTTCTTTCTGCTGGTAATCAGTTTTTAAAAGAATCTTAATTTGATCTTCTGAGTGCTTTTATTAGGACACAAAGTATGTCATTTTATCTAGTCATAAACTGATTAACTTAACATCCCTTCTGTATACTAACAATATAGATTTCTTACAGTGCAGCTGTCCACTTCTCAGTCATCCCATTACATTCTTTGCAGTTTTTCCAACATAAGCTTATATTTTGGCTGCCTCCAATTTCTCTTTTTTCCTCTTCTGACTTTGTGATATCTGCTGTCTAAATCCTTATTTTATTTCCCAAGTTTATCTTTTTTTAAAAATCCATTTAATCATGTCCGATTCTCGGAGACTGCCTGGACAAGTCCCTGCAGTTTTCTTGGCAAGGTTTTTCAGAAGTGCTTTCCCCTTGCCTCCTTCCTATGGCTGAGAGAGAGTGACTGGCTCAAGGTCACCCAGCTGGCTTTATGCCTAAAGTGGGACTAGAACTGCATTTACATGGCAGACCTCTCACCTCATGAGATTTCACCCCTGCTAATGTTGCCTCTGGGGTATATTGTTATCAAGGGGTAGGAAAGGGACACAGTTGGACAGTGCCAACTAGAGTGATTTGTATTGTTGCAGTGCAAATAAAGTATGTGGGCTTACTTTTCCAAGGTCTTATCTCTATCTTGAGTGTACACATCCTAATTTCAAGCCTAACTTACAATCTACTATTATTTTGCTTGATTAATGGATCACATTTGTAGCCTGCCACAATCCCAGGGAATTTATGGCGCTTCCTTGCAATTCCTTAACTGTTTTAATCACCCCCTTCTGTATTACACAGTTGCTAATCATTGGGCTTTATTATGTTAATTCCTTCTCCAGACAGCATTGCTGTACTTTTGCTTTCCTGCTTTTATCCTTTTCTAAGTTAAAGTGGTCAAGAGGGAAAAATAACTGTTTTCCAGGGCTCCTTGAAATCTACACCTTGGTCACACTTCTAACTTTGTTACTCCTGGTTTGTCCTTTCAGCATAGTTCCTTTTCTCCACTGTCAAATCCTTTCACCAGCCAGTCTCTCTGCAGATCTCCCTTCCTAATTCCACTTGCTCATTTTGGGTTCACCAGTCAGTCTTATATCCTGCCTTTCTTCGGTGACCCTCCTTTCTTTTCTCCAGTAGCTTCGGTCACCCAGTTCCCTTAATACACAAATAGCACCTTCAATCCACACAGGAACAAAAGTTGGTTTAGTCGAAGGCTTTCACAGCCGGAGTTCGATGGCTGTTGTGGGTCTTCCGGGCTGTGTGGCCGTGTTCTGGAAGTTGTGGTTCCTAACGTTTCACCAGCATCTGTGGCCAGCATCTTCAGAGGGCAGGAGCACAGACAGAAGCGATCTCTCTGTGCCCAGCTTCTGTCTGTGCTCCTGCCCTCTGAAGATGCCGGCCACAGATGCTGGCGAAACGTTAGGAACCACAACTTCCAGAACACGGCCACACAGCCTGGAAGACCCATAACAGCCATAAAAGTTGGTTTGCCTGACAAAACTGCACCATATAAATCCTGCCCTAAAAAGCTGATGTGCTTGCTCACGGGTATTCTAATCAAACCAAGAACCATCTAGCTGTCTGCATGACATTTCTCATATATTTGGCAAGAAGACAAAATTCCAACCTTGAGGCAAAGTCACTCTGCCAAAGAAGTCCAGCTTGTAGAAAACTAAAGAGGAAAACATTCAGAGAACACTATCATGATAGTAAAGGGGCTAGTATGATAGTAAAGTCCTCTTAAGAAAAAGCTTGGTATGTGTAGCTTGGAGAAGTGATTTATTTATTTATTTATTTATTTATTTATTTATTTATTTTTATTTAAATTTATATGACTGCCCAACTCCCCCAATGGATTTAAGGAAGCAGCAGCCTTGAAATATCCAATACTTGTTAGTACACCAAAAGAAAGTTAGGTTAATCATTGTTTTAAATAATGATTTCATTGAATAAAAAGATCTGGGATTGTTATGCAGAAGACAGAGCAATTTTATTTTAATGCTCAGAGGAAAGAACTAGAACGAGTGTATATAAATTTTAGGGAACCAACTGATGAGTCCTGGTTTGGCAATGGAACAGAGTGCCTTAGGAGGAGATTGGTGTTCCTTCACTGGATACATTTAAGAAAAATGTGGAAAAACCTTCACCAGGAATGTTGTAGCTGTTGAATTGCTGCCACTGTGCTTCTCTTTGCTTCCCTTGATGACTATCAACACCCCTGAATCTTTCACTTTGTTCCCAATTTGGCTTTTATTTATTTATTAATAAATAAAAGCAAAGTCTTGTCCCAACATCAATGTCAGCCTTTTTTCTTCTTCTTATGTTTCAGAGACATTTGCAGAATGAGGAAAGAAGGCAGTAGGATTGTGAACCACTGACTTTTGCTTATCAGAAGAAGCAGAAAACATTGCTATATTGTGTGTGTTTGTGTCTGTGTCTGTGAGATACAAATGTTCATATAAATAATTTAACAAGCTTGCAGCAGGGCATCTTGATGGATAATGGTAACTCAAAAATATGAGTAAAACATATATTTATGAAGCTAACTGCAAAAAATCAGATAAGTGGAGGATATTTCCTTTTGTTTAAAAATTACTTATAAGGAATAGTTAATTTTTATTCAGAGCTAACATCATAAAAAATCAGTTTAAAAGTAGCCTGAATCAAGAAAATTAGTATAAACAAGATATACTAATTATTTTAAAGATTGGTGAAATTCATATCCAAAGGTTCCTTATGTTAGGGAAAGCCATGACTGATAAACTAATTGGAGTTTCTAATTGTTTAAAAGGTTGATGGTCTGCCATAATGCATTACTAATACAGGTAATGCTTCATTAATGTGGATCAGATTTATACATGTTGGAGGTTCGAGACCCTAGCCCCGCATGACGGAGTGAGCTCCTGCACTCACCCCAGCTCTTGCCAACCTAGCAATTTGAAAGCATGCAGATGCAAGTAGATAAATAGGTACCACTTTGGTGGGATGGAAACAGCGTTCCGCGTGCATCATGCTGGCCACATGACCGTGGGAGCGTCTTCGGACAACGCTGGCTCTTTGGAACAGAGATGAGCACCGGCCCCTAGAGTCGGACACGACTGTGAGGGGGAACCTTTACCTTTTTTTTTGTTCCTTGTGTGTGAACATTATTATATTTTCAATATGGGAAGCCTTATGCTACACTTATATGTTGGTCCTCACTACTGTGGTCACCCTGCAATTTAGAGGCCTAATGGTGAGATGAATAAATTTGTATTGAAAGCTTGCAAAGATGGGACTTGACTTTAGAGCCTTTGGGATCCAGTTATAATATTGTGTTTATGAGATCACATTATTTTTTTCTCTTTTAAAGCAAAGCTAGAAAAAATTGATTAGGTAACATTTTCAACACCTAAAATAACATTTTAATAGGAAAATCTAGATGTTCATAACACTGGCATTAATGTTAAGATACAATGCATCCTGAATATTTTATTATATATAGATATATGAAGAAGAGATATAGAAGATGTGCTACTGCAATGTCTAGGTGATTCTGTGAAGCTTTCTCTTAGAGGTCTTTTATGAACTGCATTTGATTTGGTTATGGATTATTTTTCCTGATTTTTAAACTCTGCCATATTTTAAAGATTAAATTGATAGCTAGATTAAAATTCAAAATATACAGGTTTTTCAAGCTGTCTTGCCATATGCATTAATAAATATTAGTGACAACAATGGAACTTATGTATAAGTAATTAGTTAGGACCTAAAAGCTAATATAAATATGCAAGATATTCCAAGAACATAGGATACAATATATTATAGTTGTGATGATTTGTGAGCTCATATTAGTTTCCATACTGGACATTAAACGGACATTTAAGTGCCTACTAATGACAGTGCTTTTGATATATTGCTACTATATAATGTGCTTTTATTAAAATTCAAAGTACATTTTATACCCTGTAAGTAGAATATTCACAGGAAAAGATATGGCACTTCAGTAAAAGAGCAATAGCTCAGTAATAAAGCACATAGTTTGCATGTATAAAAATTGCTTGCTTGGTGCCAGGATACTCTAAAAAAGAAAGGGATATCAGGAGGTTTGCTGAAAGACTTGTCTCAGAGGCTATCCAAGTCAGAATACACAATACTGACCTAAATAGATTAAAACAAGAACATTGCTGGGTACTCCAAAAATTCTGGACTAATACAAATAGTATATAGAATTTGCCCATCCCTTCATGGGGCGTGGTGGCTCAGCGGGTAAGATGCCAGGCTTGTCAATCGGAAGATCGCAAATTCGGAGATTCGAATCCCTAGTCCCGCGTGTCGGAGTGAGCTCCCGCACTAGTCCCAGCTCTTTCCAACCTAGCAATTCGAAAGCATGCAAATGAAAATAGATTAATAGGTACCACTTCGGTGGGTAGGTAACAGCGTTCTGCATGTGTCATGCCGGCCACATGACCGTGGAAGTGTCTTCGGACAATGCTGGCTCTTCGGCTAACAAACGGAGATGAGCACCGGCCCCTAGAGTTGGACACGACTGCACAAATGTGTGGGGGGAACCTTTACCTTTTACCTCATGGGGCAATTGGAGATGGAAATGTTATGCCTGCCACTTTGAGCTCTTAAAGGAAAAACTGAATAAAAACCTAACAAATAAATTTATACTATTCATGTATGTATGTGTATATATAACATTTATATATAGCACCAAAACAAACATGGGAAATTGAATCCCTTTTAAACCATTAATAGTTCTTCATGAACTATGTCCATTAAATTGCAGTTCAACAATTTATATTCTCATATACAATCTCATACCATTCATTCATTCATTCATTAATTCATTCATTCATTCATTCATTCATTCAGCACTATTAGTATTCTACCCAATCAGAATTATTCTAAACAATACACAGAAGAGCAAATTAAAGGTACATAAAACGAAAGTCTGACACTGTTTTTCATACATCATTACTCCTTAGCTGCTATCTTCCTCATTGGTTACTAGAAAGGACGTGCATTTTCATATAAATATTTTAAAGCCAGATAACCAACCAGATGCCCATATGAAACACACAATCAGAACTTGAGGACAATGGTCAATAACCTTTGTTGTTTTCCAGAAAGCATTATTTAGATGCATGCTGTTTCTGATCCTGGATATAGTCATATAGTCATGACTCTTTTTTATTATTATTATTATACTGTTCACCACAGGAAACATTATTTATTAAAGAGCGTACAGTCCATAGACCAAAACAGAAGGAAAATGTTGTTAAATTACAAAATATCTGGGATAAAAAAAACGTATTTACCCAGGAGTGAAATGTACCTTTATCAAGTTAAGCCCCAAGGGTTTCTGACCACCATTGCTGTCTGCAATCCTGGTTATTAGGAAGCACAGAGTTGCCTGTTAGGAGTATTTAAGAATCGAGTGCAAATGCTTGCTAGTTTGTTTGACTACTTAAAGTAAAGAGAGTTCTTGTACATCGCATTTTCTGGGGCGTGAGTCAGAGTATCAGCTTTCAAAGGGAGAGAGAAAGATCCCAGGAGGTGGTCATTGTCAGAGAGGGAGGTGATATAAAAATCTGTACACAAACAGGCAGTTTGTGGATAATTAACATGTAATCAGGCATGTTAGCTCTTTACCCTTCCAGAAAGTGAGCTCCCCTCCAAGTCTCCTGGGACTGTGCCATTGTAATTTTAACAAACCAATTTAATGGCCAGCTGGGCCAATATCCATCCCCTGTGTTAAAAGCCTTGTCCTTGGAACAAAGAGGACCAAATAGATAAAATCTAGCTAAGTATGGGTGTAGAGCACTGAGGTGCTGGAAGAGGGATTCATCATCAGAACACATCCTAGCATTAAATCCTCTTGCTAGTGCCATCTCTGCATTTGCAATGAAAGGTGCTGGGTTTCTGCATTGAATCAGCATTGGTGTTTATGCCAAGAGGATCTGTAGCTTTCCATTTTCATGAGGGAAAGTGGTTGAGCAGAAGGTATGAGAGATTCTGCTTCCTCACAGGGATATGAGGAAAAACTGAGATGCAACTGGCACAAGCTGTTTGCTGGGATCTGAGGGACCAATATATTTGGCAATTGAAAATTGAGAAAACAACTCCCCCGTGCCTTTATCGCTGACACTGGATGCTGGAGTTAAAATATCCAAATTTGCATTAAGTTATAGTTTTGAAAGAGCTTGTTTTAAATCCTGAAGTTTTTTCAGAATAGCAGCCTCTTCCTTCCTTGAAAATTGAGAGAAAGCATCTATTATCAGGGTTTCTTCTGATAAGATTGTTGATGTTCAGAGCGCTAGTTCTTCTGAGATTGGAGCTTTTCCATCCTTGTTCAAGGCTGTCTTATCAGTGCATAAAAGGTTATCCAGGATAGCTTTAACTTTGTGGGTTACATATTTTGGCACTATGCCTACACTCAGAGCTGGGGACCAAGGAATGTTCCAGTCCAAAACAATGCATCTGGGATAGATTTGGAAGGGAGTAAGGTAATTTTTCATTTTAAACAGAATAAGCAGGATGGTTGAAGTTTTACATTTAATGATTCTCCAGCTGCCAGGAGTGGAAAGCAGTGAACCTACTGCTTCAAAGTCCTCTTGCAAAATTTAAATGAGAAGGAGCTGACTCAGAGAGAAAGTAACTGGGAAGTCCATCTGTGCATGTTATTTCTGTTGTTTCTGGTAACTGGATAAATTATATTTGTTTGCATAACATATGCAGTTGCAGTGCCCAGAGTAGAAGCCTTCCACTTGCTGACTGATGGCGGAATTTCAGCTGCTCTGGAAGAAAGTGGATTAGTCTTCTCCATTGCACAACATCCCCGTTGTGCGATATGATTTAGAAAGCTGTGAAGAACATCTATCAAAATTTACTTATGGTCTAAGACCAAACCACTCAGGATATCAATGTATTATTATTATTATTATTATTATTATTATTATTATTATTATTATATTAAAACATTAGATAGATGACACAGTTTCTGCCACAAGCGAGCATTTCTTTGCTATTAACTCAGACTGTAGGAATGCTGCTGTGGAAGTCTTCTATGATTAGGCTTTCTGGGACATTTCATGTACCTGTTGAATATGAATCTTCTTTTGGAAATAGGAGAGAGTGTATTTCACTATTAATTGCTGTGTGACCGTTCCAATTTCAGTGAAGTCAAGAGGATCATAGTGATTGCTTGTAGTAAAAAAAATTATCCTCACTTACCCTGTTACTGCCTAGAGACGGAAATAGCTCATCAATCATCAGTTGTTTTGGAGCTTTGTTGGGACTTGGGTGCCCTGAATTTGAGCAAGCACTCTTCTTTTTCCTATTGCCCCTGAAGTCATTAACAGAGAGGCTTAGAATATTTGGTAGCTAGTTTCTGCCAAGTGAGAAAGGCAGAAGTCAACTAAAACTCATAAGCTTACTGTGAACTGGCAGTTGTTGTAAGGCAGTCTAGGCTGTTCTGGACTCTTGTTTGATTCCCAAAATTCCCAACTTTTACTTTACTTTACCTTCCCATGCCAAGGTTCCAGAGTAATTGTCCAGTTTATTTCATTGTCAACTGTTGCTGTGAGACATGCTTGAATCATGGATAATGGGTTTCACTTAAAAAAAATAAGATTAAATAAAACAATTGGTACTTTTTAAGAAAAATGTTCATGAAATTCCATGGTATGTTAAAGTGGATGTGATTGAAAGTTTCATGGAAATGTGACACACACAGCTAAAGACATAGGGCTTTAAACATTTTGTGCACACTTTCAAACAGGAATAGTTATCTGCAAATTATTCTGCACCACAAGGAAGATTGCATTTGTTTTTGTTGAGGAAATTTTTCATGCTAATTTATAACTCTTCAGTGGTTTTAGTCTGCTCTCTGAATTCATTTCTTTTCACCTCTATGACTTCATTTTCATCTTCTCTCTCTCTTTCTTTGAGATGCACTCTTTATTCATACCAAATAATTCCTTTCTAAAATTGGCTTCTCTCTCTTGCCTTTCATCTTTTTTCCCTGAACTTGGCAGCTATATTAAGAAGCTTTGATGTCAATAGAATTTGCTCTCATAGGGAAAAAAAAGCTAATTGTTATTTGGCAACTATCTTGATTTGCTGGTTGGTGACCTCTGAATTGTTAAGTGGTTGCTAAATTTTCTTTATGCTGCTGCATTTATTGTCAATGTATCCATTTTGCACTACATGTTGAACTTTTCTTTGGTTTTTAATTTAACCTACTTTTATTTGTCATGTTCTGAGTCACTGAGGTTTTGTCGCTTTCCTTCCAGTTTTATCCACATGAATGCAGTTGATTGCAGCTGAGAAGTGTTAATGTTTATAGGCAGGGCAGGTGAACACACATTATTAATCCAGACAACTTCCCTACATTTCAGGCTGCCAACATACTTTGTCAACCACCATCTCCATAGTTCTTTTATTGGCTGCAGTTTTTTTTAATCCTAGATGATTATGCTCTTTTTATCCCTTTGAACACAACTAGCGAACAATTTACCACCTATACATTGATTGGGTCTGCCGGCATGGTATTCCTTGCCTATTTTTGTTTCTTGGTCTTTCTGACCTGGGATAAGTTAACTGTGTGAAATGTAATATGCAGTACAAACACGGTATTCAAATCAATTTTATCTCCCAATAACATAGGTGCAGTGGAAATGTTGTTTTTCTCACAGTGTTGTTTTTCTCACAGCTGGGAGAAAGCATGAAAATGCAAGTAGATGAATAGGTACCACTTCGGTGGGTAGGTAACAGCGTTCCATGTGCGTCATGCCAGCCACATGACCGCGGAAGCATCTTCGGACAACGCTGGCTCTTTGGCTAACAAACGGAGATGAGCACCGGCCCCTAGAGTCGGACACGACTGCACAAATGTGCGGGGGGAACCTTTACCATATATATATATATATATATAAGCTGCTCAAAAAAATAAAGGGAACACTGAAATAAGACATCCTAGATCTGAATGAATGAAATATTCGTATTAATTACTTTGTTCATTACATAGTTGAATGTGCTGACAACAAAATCACACAAAAAGCAATGGAAATCAAATGTAAGCAACCCCTGGAGGTCTGGATGTGGAGTTACACTCAAAAATTAAACTGGAAAAGAACACTACAGGCTGATCCAACATTGATGTAATGTCCTTAAAACAAGTCAAAATGAGGCTCAGTAGTGTGTGTGGCCTCCATGTGCCTGTATGACCTCCCTACAACGCCTGGGCATGCTCCTGATGAGGTGGCGGATGGTCTCCTGAGGGATCTCCTCCCACACCTGGACTAAAGCATCCCCCAACTCCTGGACAGTCTGTGGTGCAACGTGGCGTTGGTGGATGGAGCGAGACATGATGTCCCAGATGTGCTCAATTGGATTCAGGTCTGGGGAACGGGCGGGCCAGTACATAGCATCAATGCCTTCATCTTGCAGGAACTGCTGGCACACTCCAGCCACATGAGGTCTAGCGTTGTCTTGCATTAGGAGGAACCCAGGGCCAACCGCACCAGCATATGGTCTCACAAGGGGTCTGAGGATCTCATCTCGGTACCTAATGGCAGTCAGGCTACCTCTGGCAAGCACATGGAGGGCTGTGAGGCCCCCTAAAGAAATGCCACCCCACACCATTACTGACCCACTGCCAAACCGGTCATGCTGGAGGATGTTGCAGGCAGCAGAACGTTCTCCACGGCGTCTCCAGACCCTGTCACGTCTGTCACATGTGCTCAGTGTGAACCTGCTTTCATCTGTGAAGAGCACAGGGTGCCAGTGGCGAAGTTGCCAATCTTGTGTTCTCTGGCAAATGCCAAACGTCCTGCACGGTGTTGGGCTGTAAGCACAACCCCCACCTGTGGACGTCGGGCCCTCATACCACCCTCATGGAGTCTGTTTCTGACCGTTTGAGCAGCCACACGCACATTTGTGGCCCACTGGAGGTCATTTTGGAGGGCTCTGGCAGTGCTCCTCCTGTCCCTCCTTGCACAAAGGCGGAGGTAGCGGTCCTGCTGCTGGGTTGTTGCCCTCCTACGGCCTCCTCCACGTCTCCTGATGTACTGACCTGTCTCCTGGTAGCGCCTCCATGCTCTGGACACTACGCTGACAGACACAGCAAACCTTCTTGCCACAGCTCGCATTGATGTGCCATCCTGGATGAGCTGCACTACCTGAGCCACTTGTGTGGGTTGTAGACTCCGTCTCATGCAACCACTAGAGTGGAAGCACCGCCAGCATTCAAAAGTGACCAAACCGTCAGCCAGAAAGCATAGGAACTGAGAAGTGGTCTGTGGTCACCACCTGCAGATCCACTCCTTTATTGGGGATGTCTTGCTAACTGCCTATGCTTTCCGCCTATTGTCTATTCCATGTGCACAACAGCATGTGAAATTGATTGTCAATCAGTGTTGCTACCTAAGTGGACAGTTTGATTTCACAGAAGTGTGATTGACTTGGACTTACATTGTGTTGTTTCAGTGTTCCCTTTATTTTTTTGAGCAGTGTATATATATATATATACACACACACACACACACACACACACACGTATAAAAGTGTATGAAAACACACTTTCATACGTGTGCTTATATATATATGTATATATATTTGGGTTATTGTATATACAAAGCAAAAGATAAAAATGCACAGGGATGCAGGCACAAGAAGAAGATTTTATTTAAGAAAAAAACCTTTCTTACTATTCCCCCCCCCAAGGGCTTTTTATCCCTCTTTTAACATGACTGCTGGGTTGCTGATTTGAAACAGAATCATTTCTAATAATTACTTTTTCTTTCTGAGCCTCCTACTTCTCTCTGTGCTTTTAATGCATGCAGTTCTACCATTTCTCCAGTTATCTGAGATAGAAGGGTTTTCACCCCCAGCTCCCAAATAGCCAATAGGTCTTACTGGCTGTGCTATTACAGTAAAAGGGAGTCTAAAAATACCAGAGCTAATAGTAAGCATTGGCTCATTTAAATGGGCATTATACCTCTGCCTGAGAAGTAACCAGTAACTACTGGAGCAAGCCGGTAAGGAAGTAAAGCAGTCCAGCCCAAATAGACAGAAGTACTTGAAGTGACAAAAAAATAAAAGATTATTTTCAAAGCCCAGCATGAACATGTGCAGGGAGTTGAACTGGCAAAGAGAAGAAGGTGAGTATAGGCTTACATCATCCATTTCTACCCTCAAAAAGTGGTTGCTGTCCCATTCTGGTGATGGGGCAACCAAGCAGTGCAGATAAGCCCTCACACTTGTTTCTAATAGAACAAAATATGCTTTCATATATCAAACCCAAAATAAAAACTTGCTTAGAAGATCAAAAGTCATAATAAGAAAGCTCATAGCCAACATATCAATTTGTAGAAGACAAGGCAAGATGAACATAAGTAATGAGTAAAGGTGAAACTTCACAAGATGAAGTGAAATTCTGGCATATAAGAACTACTGGATATATAAGATTATCAACAAATATCCTTTCTTGAGACTCTAAAATGACATATAATAGAGTTCTTCATTAGGAAGTTGATTTGTTCAAATTCAGTAACACCCAAATAATTCAACATGTTGGTTGTTGCAAGAATTGACTCATTCTTCAATTTACCAAAAGAGTAAATAATTTGCAGTCATTTTGGATAAGAGAACTAAACTACATAGCAATATCTGTAAAGTATTACTTATCGGAGTAAGAAAGCATAATACAGTTAGATGACCAGAAACAAGAGCACTTTCACTGCCATGTTTAGATGCTCTGGCCCTGATAGTGTTGATGAGAAGATTTAATAATATCTTCACCAATTCTTCCCCTGAACTAACTCCAGCAAATGGCAACAGGATAAAACATGTGTGACTCTTTTATTGGTTAAACATTCTCAAAGTCTCTGTGTCTTAGGAAAATTTAAAAGGAAACAAGCACACCAATAATAAAGTGTCAAAACCCTTGAAACCCCATTTGTCCTGAATTTGGAGACAAGTAAAAGTGGGGAGTCTTTAGTGCTCTCTGAGCCTTGTTGTTTTCATGCAGACGTTTCATTGCCAGGCTAGGCAACATCTTCAGTGCGAAAAGGGAGTGGAACTTGCTGTCTGTTTATACTGTATACCCTGGCTTGTCCTGCCTGTGTTGGTGGGGGTCTTGTACTCTCCTTGGTAGTTCTTTGATTGGGCTGTTGTGTGCTGTTTGGGTGATTGACTGAGTTAATAGTTCCTTGATTAAGGTCTATTGTGTTGTTTGATTGCTCCTCTGCTGCTAATCTTGCTGTTAATCTATGCATATCTTGTTGTTGATTGCTGGCCCAGGGGTGTTCTGGTCTTCTGGCTATTCTATTGTCTCTTATGAATGGTATGTAAATGTTGTTAACCTCTATGTGTCTGTTGATGGCTGCTTTGTCTGAGTGCCAAGCTTCCAGGAATTCTCTAGCATTTTTGGATTTGGCCTGGTCTAATATGCTCACAGTTTCCCAGTTGAAAGTATGGTTAAGTCTGTCCATGTGTTGTGAGATTAAGGAGTTTTCATCATGTCTTCTGACTGCTAGTTGGTGTTCGTGGATGCGTTCTGCTAGTCTTCTGCCAGTCTGTCCTACATAGTGGCTGTTATAGTCCTTACACTGTATGTTGTAGATAACTCCTGTTTTTTCTTCTTGGGCTACTGGGTCTTTTGGTTTACTTACAGTGTTCTGAAGGGTTTTGGTTGGTTTGTGTGCTACAGTGATGCCGTGTGGATGTAACAGTCTATTAGTAGTTTCTGATGTATGGCAGTGTAATCCTTTTCATAGCTTCTGTTGGTTTTGCTGTGGTGGGTTGCGTGGTCAGGCACTTTTTGATAAAGTTGTGTGGATATCCATTTTGCTGGAAGATGCTATATAAGTGGTCTGTTTCCTTTTTCTGGTGTTCTGGGTTGCTGCAGTGTGTTTGTGCTCGTCTGAATAGTGTTCTTACACAGCTCCTCTTGTGTGAGGTTGGGTTATTGCTTTGATAGTGGAGCACTTGGTTAGTGTGGGTAGATTTCTGGTAGACTTGTGTTTCTAGAATGCCATCATTTCCTCTACTGATGAGGATGTCCAAGAAGGGTAGCGTGTTGTTGTTTTCTTCTTCCCTTGTGAATTTTATTCCTTTGGAGATGTTGTTGATGGCTTCATGTGTTTCCTCCAGTTGAAACACAGGAAGCCATCAACAACATCTTCAAAGGAATAAAACTCCTTAATCTCACAACATAACATATATATAACAACATAATATATAACATAATATATAACAACATTTACATACCATTCATAAGAGACAATAGAATAGCCAGAAGACCAGAACACCCCTGGGCCAGCAATCAACAACAAGATATGCATAGATTAACAGCAAGATTAGCAGCAGAGGAGCAATCAAACAACACAATAGACCTTAATCAAGGAACTATTAACTCAGTCAATCACCCAAACAGCACACAACAGCCCAATCAAAGAACTACCAAGGAGAGTACAAGACCCCCACCAACACAGGCAGGACAAGCCAGGGTATACAGTATAAACAGACAGCAAGTTCCACTCCCTTTTCGCACTGAAGATGTTGCCTAGCCTGGCAATGAAACGTCTGCATGAAAACAACAAGGCTCAGAGAGCACCAAAGACTCCCCAGTTCAACCCTGAGCTACAAATATTCTCTTCGATTGGTACAAGTAAAAGTGTTAGACTGGGATTTAGGATATTCAGGCTCAACTCTGTTCATCTACTTTAGGCCAGTCTTTGAGCCCAACCTGCCTTATGGGCTGTTGTTCTGAAAAGTGTCATTTCATTTACCAGGAGGAAAGGCAGGACTCTACACTTTTTTATATCTTTTACAAACTCTACATTTTTTTTCTTTTTTCTTCTATATGGGTGACCTCCTCTTCCCATTAGAAGGCCCCAATTTCCTTGCAGTCTTCACCTTGTCTACTAGGAAGCCCCTTATGTCATGAGGTGTGATCTAATTTCATTGTTTCCCCCTTGTTTAACTTTATATACTTTTTGCTCTGTTCTTCCTGTAGTTAACTATAACAATTTGCACCAGTTTCCTTACTTTCCCAACTTTACTACAACTTCCTTGGGTTACATTTCTATTTTACTTTTGTAGAAAAGGGGTAAGTTTCTGTTGGAGAGTGTGTTTTCTTGCACACACAGAGTATCAGAAAGTGATTAGCACTGGAGACTAATTAATGACGCCATTTATTTATTTATTGTTCATATTTCTATCACTGCCCATATCCCCCACAAAGGGGGGCAGTTATATATGTTATATGGGCAGTTATATATGTTACTCAT
The DNA here is from genome assembly GCA_023362775.1 of Charina bottae. Lineage (NCBI taxonomy): Eukaryota > Metazoa > Chordata > Lepidosauria > Squamata > Charinaidae > Charina > Charina bottae. Next base: position 88,569,450 of record JALMGJ010000004.1, on the reverse strand, counting down.
ATAAACAGATAATTGCAGTTATCTTCCAGATCCCTGGAAGTGTTACAAATCCACATAGTAGAAACAAGCAAACAGAAAGAAACAGTAAGCAGTAAGTAGCAAGGAGAGAGTAACAAGTAAGCAAGCAAGCAAGCAAGCAAGGCAGGGCAGGCAGGCAGGTTCTTTTATACTCTTCAGCCTGAATCACATGCTGCCTGACCTTTTAAAGTGTGTAGGTGATTACCTAATAAGGCTATATTGCTGTGACTTACTCCTCAAAAGAATAATACACCAACACTCCTCTTATTATGCTAGAGGTGTAAGTTGCAACCCAATTTTTTCAGTTAACTCCTTGTGTTTTACTGCAGCAAGGGGCTTTGTTAGAAAATCAGCAATCATGTCTTTTGAGTCACAATACTTTAACATGATTTCACCTTTGGCTATGAAATACTTGACATGATAGCATTGTATATCAAAATGCTCAGTTCTGTTTCTACAACCCTCAGACTGAGCCTTATGAATACAAGCTTGATTATCTTCAAAAACAGTTACAGGCTGGTACAATTCCAGAGTCTACCATGGTAGAGATGGGCGGGGATAAATTCAAATAATAAATAAATAAATTCCATACAATCTCATTACAGATTTGCGCTAAGCTATAAAATTCTGCTTCTGCTGTAGAAAGAGCAACAAATGTCTGTTTCTTAGAATGCCAGGCAATTGTTGAGCCAGAATACTGTATTATAGCTCCAGAAGTTGACTTACAATCAGTGAGGTCTGATCCCCAGTCTGAATCAGCATATGCTTGTAATTCTCCTGTCCCAGAAGCAGAAAGCCTCAGACAGTAATCCTTTGTGCCTTGTAAATATCTAAACAATCTTTTCAACCCTGCTTTCACAGTAGAAGTTGGTTTTTCTACTTGTCTGCTTAAAATTGAAACAGCATTATAAATATCTGGGCGAGAATAATTTGCAATGTACAATAAACTTCCAATTGCAGACCTAATCCCATCTGCTTCTGATAAGTCAGGTTCTCCCATATCCTTCTGGAATTCAGGAAGCATAGGGGTTAAGCCTGATTTACATTCCTGCATATTAAATTCCTCTAGGAGTCTCTTGATCTTATTACTTTGGCTCACCAGGAAACTACCATATTTTTCTCTGTATATTTCCAAGCCTAAGTAATTTGTTACTATGCCAAGATTCTTTAACGTAAAATTGTTCTTCATGTACATTTCAAAATCATGTCTCTGTTTGTCTGATGAAGTAAGTAACAGTAAATCTTCAACATACAAACACAAATACATAAAACTTTGTTTGTCTTTCTTAACATAAACACATGGATCTGCCTTTCCTTTTTCAAAACCAAAACTTTGCAGTTTTTCATCTAATTTTAGATTCCAGCAGCAAGCTGCTTGTTTCAAACCATAAATTGATCTTTGTAGTTCACACACTAAAGTTTTACCTTGTTCAAAACCAGGTGGTTGTTGCATGTACAATTTCTGGTCTAACTTACCATACAAAAATGCAGTTTGAATATCATAATGATGAACTGACATTCCTTTTAGTGCAGCAACCTTCAGCAACAATCTGATTGATTCACCCTTTGTAACAGGTGAAAAGGTTTTGTCAAAGTCTAAATGTTTTCTTCGAGAAAATCCTTTAGCAACTAACCTTGCTTTGTATTTTTTAATTTTCCCACTAGCATCCTTCTTTAGTTTGAAGACCCATCTACAACTCAGACAACATTCATTGGGAGGTAGATTAACTAATTTCCAAGTTTTATTTTCTTTCAAAATAAGGAATCTAATTCCTGTTGCACTGCATCATACCAGCATTTTGCAATCTGGTGGAATATCATTTATTTGTTGTAAAGACTCTGGTTCGGAGTAAACATGGAAATCTTTAACCATATCCACCTCAAAACATTGAGGAACACCTTTATTACTCCTCTGTGACCTGCAAGGTAGAACACGGCTAACAGGATTAACAACCTGATTTCCATCACTTTCCTGAGTAGCATCTGTCTCATCAGACAGATTTTCAGCTTGTTCCTCTTGTTTAATGAACTCATCTGGCAAAGAATCTTGTGAAATGTTCTCAGCAAGTTCTTGCCTTTGCCCTGATTTCAAATCAATCTGAGAACTGGAATTTATTTTTTCCCAGTTTTTTTCTGCGAATGAAGCACTTTTGCTTATAATTAATTTATCTCCTAATATGAACCTGTAGCTTCTTTGGCTTTGTTCACACCCAACAAAAATTGCTTCCTTTGTTTTGGAAGCTCCTTTTCTCCTCTGTTGTTTTGGCATGTGAACCCATGCTGCACTGCCAAAAACACTGAGATGGTTCACTTTTGGTTTCACACCATAAAACAAATGAAATGGAGTGTCCTCAATCACACAATTAAACAGTCTGTTCTGAATATAACAGGCAGTTTATACTGCTCCACCCCAAAACTTAAAAGGTAATTTTGCATCTTTAAGCAAGCACATCATAGCTTCTTGAAGCATTCTACCTTTCCATTCAGCAACTCCATTTTCCTGTGGAGTGTAAGAGTTAGAAATAATTTGTTCTATCCCCTTTTCTGTTAGGAATATTCTAAAAGCATTAGAAAGAAACTCCCCTCCACAATCACATTGTAGGGCAGACACAAGCTTTGGAAATTTCCCTTTGCCCATGTTACAAAACTTTTAAATTTATCAAATGCCTCATCCTCATGTTTAAACAGATAGATAAATGTATATCTTGAAAAATCATCAATTATGGTCATTATAAATCTTGCTTGTCCCAAATTTGGAGCAAAAAGACCAATTATGTCACAATGAACGGCTTCAAGAGGTCTAGTTGTAACTCTGTCTCTGTGCTTACTCACAGGAGCTTTCTGTGCTTTGCATTCCTTGCAAACTACACAGTCTAGGTATTTATCACAAGGTTTCAACTTCAGGTCAGCACATAACTGTGGCAATTGTGCTATGTATCTGAAATTTGCATGACCAAGTCTCCTGTGCATCAAGTGTATGCACTGATCATGAATTGAAATGTTGCCAATTACAGCTTTTGCATGCCTTTTAGCATTCTGTACTATGTACAATGAATCTCTGCACACCATGTGCACACAACTTACCATCCTTACGTATCTCACAGCCATCTTTCTTATATATTATGACATATCCAGCTGCTACTAATTGGGATACAGATAAAAGGTTAGTTTGCAATTTAGGAACAAACAGCACATTTTTAACAGTTTCCCCCAAACAAGATAGATACATGTCACCTTGACCCACACTGTCTATTGTAGATCCATCAGCCATAGAAACACTTTGTCTATTAGTTTTAGACAGTGAAAGAAAGGAATTTTTACAATATATAAATGGCAATTAGCACCAGAATCTAACACCCAGAAATCAGAACCATATTTTTCATGCACTTGAGCAATATGTGTAGTTTGCAGAGCCTTCTGTCATGTTGCCTCTTTGTTCTTTTTTCCTGTCTTTCACTCTTTGAGCAATAAATTACAGTTTTTCTGCAAGTGTCCAGGTGAGCCACAATTGAAGCACCAGCAGCTGGCTAGGGCTGTGGCCTCAGCCTGATTGCGCTTCCCTGCTTTTCCACACTGTAGCTTGTCAGAAGAAATGGGTGGAGCCGAGTGCTGTTCCTTTCGTTTCTCCCACTCAGCAAATAGTCGTCCCGAAATATATGAAGGAGTAAGTTCAGCCTCAGGCATTGCTTGTAGGGTGCAAATTAACATATCCCACGTTTCATTCAGTGAGGATAAAATAATGTATGCTTTTCTTAGAGGTGTACATTAAAAAAGTTTGACTTTAGATCTTGTCAAAAATTTGATATCCTGCTTCATCTGCTGAAATTATTTCCTATAGAACACTATTTCAGAGTAAACTTTAAAAATGTGAGATAAATCTTTATGCGGTGATACATCTATTACCTTAATTTGGAAGGAAGGGAGGGTGGGGATTGTGACTTTTTCCTCCCTGAAACTCTGCACAAGTCAGTTAATACCACTCTGCACAGAATTATTGTCAGCTTCTATTCATAGAAAAAACTTATGGCAGTAACTTTACAGCTTGCTAAATGGCAAACCAGATTACTTAATCCCTCATCCTGATGTGAAGAGGCAGTTAGAGGAATTAGTTCCATTCAGACGTAAACTCCACTCAGATGCAAAAACTTATGAAGGCCCTGTATACCAGGAATGTCTCTTTGTTGAAATGAACAGAATGCCCGATGAACTTATAATACTTTTCAAAGAAGATAATTTTAACCAGGAAAATATGCTAATATCTTTAATTTTAGTTCAGATGTTCTTTTTCTAAATAGGTATTCAGGTGAAAGATCAAAACTTAGATTAGGCTAGGTGAAACATAGAAAAAAATATCTGGATTGAAACACTTTTGCTCCAGGCACTGACATATTCCTTCATTGCTAAACAGAAGTTTAGTGTGTCTACAGAACATCTTTTTCCCCTTCCTGCAGCATATGATCATTTATGCATCCTAGAAATGTCTCAGTAAAACATCTCTTTTTAAGTTGCCAGGGAATGAACAGTGCTTAGTTCAGATTTGATTTTTGCAGATTAAAGGATGCTGCTCTCCAAGGACACTGTAGCAGTTAAAGTGTTCACTGAAGAACCAAAAAAACCTCAGTGTTTTCAAGTTCATATTTCCTGCCCTCTGCTCTTTCCTGCCAATCAAACCTGTTAATATACTTAAAAACTATCTACTGATTAATCTGCTTTGAGTATACACCATGTTTCTTTATTCTTTCTTTCTTTAACTTAATATACTACCAACTACCAAATCCTCTTGGTGATTTACATGTTAAATCAAAACGTTAGAACAGTTAAATTAGCAGTTGAAACAAACAAACAAATAAAACTAGAAGAATCAATTATTAAAAAGAACAGTTAAAGGCAGGATATAAAAGCCTGTATAGAAGATGTGTTTTAAGAGTCTTTTAAAAAACAAATAAAGATATCAGATCTCTCAATTCTGGGCCTAGGGGGTGTGGTGGCTCAGCGGGTATGACGCCAGGCTTGTCGATCGGAAGATCGCAAGTTTGGAGGTTCGAATCCCTAGCCCTGCATGTGGAGTGAGCTCCCGCACTAGCTCCAGCTCTTGCCAACCTAGCAATTCGAAAGCATGCAAATGCAAGTAGATTAATAGGTACCACTTCGGTGGGTAGGTAACAGCGTTCCACGTGCATCATGCCAGCCACATGACCATGGAAGCGTCTTCAGACAACGCTGGCTCTTCGGCTAATAAACGGAGATGAGCACCGGCCCCTAGAGTCGGACACGACTGCACAAATGTGCGGGGGGAACCTTTACCTTTACCTTACAATTCTGTAGGAAGGGGTAGAAATAAAGAAAGAATTTCCATCAGATGAACCTGCAGCAACTAGAGGAATGATGAGCAACTGCTATATTCTAAAAATTCCAAAATTCACAACAGACTATATTCAAATTCTAAATTCATATTGCAGACTTCTGATTGCCATTTAAATTATTTTTCATGCTTATGACAAAAAATATTCTACATAACAACTTAAATATTGAAATATATTAATACTTGTCCATCAATTGACTTTATTCCTGTGATATTATAATTCTTCTGTATCAACAACATACATATGTGTAAATGCATATAGCTCAGAAATGAGAGGATGGACAGTGCAACCACCATCCAAACTTACTTCAGTAAAAACAAGCCGCCTTTATGAAGCAAAAATGAAAATTGCAAGCAGTGAGACTCACTAAAATTTCATCTTGAACCCAGATTAAAAACAGAATTCCTTCACTGGAAATTGCAAGATCATAAATTTTATATTGAATAAAAAATAATCCTATAACTGAATGAATTTAATTTTCCTAAAAGCTATTTGGTTTAGAACAGGGGTCGGCAAACTGTTTATGCCGGGAGCCATTTTGACATGCTCGTGCACATTTTGAAATGCTAGAGAGCCAGGGGGCGGGGTTTGCGGGCGGGGGCCAATCGCGTGGAAGGGGGCGGGGTTTGCGGGCGGGGGCCAATCGCGTGGAAGGGGGCGAGGTTTGCGGGCGGGGGCCAATCACGTGGAAGGGGCAGGGGTGAGTTCGGCTGCGGAAGAGCCACACTCAAGGGGCCAAAGAGCCGCATCTGGCTCGCGAGCCGCCATTTCCGACCCTTGGTTTAGAACATTGTAGGAAATTACAGAAACAAAGAAGTTAACAGAAAGAAAGAAAGAAAGAAAGAAAGGAAGGAAGGAAGGAAGGAAGGAAGGAAGGAAGGAAGGAAGGAAGGAAGGAAGGAAACTATACTGGCATGAATTTGCCATCCACATGGCCAATTCTTATTCTGTCTCTGTAGCCTCTGTTCCAGTACTTGCCAGTTACCTCACCTCTATCCAAGATAATGGATCACAAAGCCTAACAGATTTTATATGTTGAGACTACCCTTGGGTAGTATCAGAATAAAGGGGAAAACATTATTTTTATACCAGTACAGCGAAGGATGACTTAAGCCTGTCTCACTCATGAGCCGGGCATAAGATGTAGTCAACACCATGGGACACAGCATAAACAAGGATTTTACACACATGAGGCTACCCTTGAACAGTATCAGAAAATGGGGGGAAATAACTGTAAACACTGGTACAGCTAAGGAAGACTTAAGCCTGCCTCACTCATGGGCTACAGATGAGAATGAAGGCAATATCATAGGCACAAGGCAAAAAAAAAATGTTGCTAGGTTCTATTTGTGTCACAATTTAATACAACTAAGGAAAATCTTAAGGTACACTGATTTCAGGAACTTGTATAATTTATTAACTGCAGAGGTCATATAGTCCATTGGTAAAGGTAAAGGTACCCCCCGCACATTTGTGCAGTCGTGTCCGACTCTAGGGGCCGGTGCTCATCTCCGTTTGTTAGCCAAAGAGCCAGCATTGTCCAAAGATGCTTCTGCGGTCATGTGGCATGACATGTGCGGAACGTCCTACCCACCGAAGTGGTACCTATTAATCTACTTGCATTTGCATGCTTTCGAATTGCTAGGTTGGCAAGAGCTGGAGCTAGTGCGGGAGCTCACTCCATCACGCGGGGCTAGGGATTCGAACCTCCGAACTTGCAATCTTCCGATCAACAAGCCTGGCGTCTTACCCGCTGAGCCACCATGCCCCCCCATATAGTCCATACCTGCCTGTTAATACTCCAATGTATCACATTTATCTGCCTTATCTCTCCATGTCTATATCGTTGAAGACTGAACTTGAAAGAAACATAACCAGTAGGCAGGCTGTTCGAGACAGGAAACAGATTTTAAAAAGCATTGCATTTCCCTTTAGTTAACCTTGTAGGAGCCATCTTAGTCAATGGTAGCAAAAAATCAGAAGGAATCTGGTAGAACCTTTCCTGACTAACAAATTTTACTGAAAGGCATAAGCTTTCATGAACTGCAGGTCATTTCATCAAATCCATAGGGTGGCTAGACTGATGTAGGATTTAATTGAGGTGAGGCAGGGGCAGGGAAGGAAGGGGAAGACAGGCTGGTTATGCCAGTGCAGGTTACATGTAAAACAGAGTACAAGTACCTTATCAATTAACAACTGTAATGTGTTAAAAACCCATTGTGTTTGCTGAGACATTCTGAGATTGCCTGAACCCCTTGGATGCATGTGGGTTCAACAATTTCTTACTTGATGGTGCTGTTAAAGTCCCATTTTTCCAAAATAGTCATTTTGAGGGCTACCATGGAGTGTCCTAGGAGGTTGAAATACTCTGATATTACTTTGTCCTTGTTTTGACTCCTGATGTAGTTTGTCCTATGTAGAAACTAGAGGAATGTTGCTGGCAGTTGATGTCATATATCAAATTAGAGGAAAAGAATATTAAGGCTCCTTTAATCTTGTGTGTGTGTTTGTTGGAGCCTGTGATGGTGCTTTTGGTGTAGATGTGTAGGCATAGTAGACATCTGGGTTTCTTGCAGGGTCTAGTTCCATCATTATACTGTTGTTTCTTGTTGCTTACAATAATCTGCTTCAGGTTGGATGGTTCTTTGTATGCAAGTATAGGTTTGCCATCTAGTGCCTGGGAAACTGCAGTCTCATTGTCCAGCATGGGCTTTAGGTTATTAATAATTTGTTTGAGTGGTCTGAGCTATGAGCTATTGGTGACCACCAGTGGTGTTCTGTTGTTCTGCTTCTCTTAACTATCTTTTAATAGGCCCTCTCTGGGAATTGATCGGGCTCTATTGATTTGTCTTTTGATCTAATTGAGTGAGTAGTTCACTCTCCGGCATGCCTGGTTTAATCCCATCAATTGAATATCTCTACCATGTGTATCAAAACAAATGCAGTTGTAGCATAGAGACAGCTACTGATGATAGATCTGGTGGTGTGTTCTGGGTGGAAGCATGGCAATCTGTAGGTTTCCTGTATAACAAGAGGTTTATGCATCCATTTTTTAGTTTTACTTTTTCTGTCTCTATGTACATACTGTATTGTCTTATATGTCCATAGGAAATTCTGCCATCAGATTGTGTAGTTCTCTCTGATACATTATAGGATCTGAGAGAGAGGTTGGTAGAATGTGGTGCTGGAGAGTTGCTTCTTTGGCTTTCTTGAGTTATTCATAATGATGACTGTCCCGCCTTTGTCACTTTGTTTGATTATGATGTCATTGTTATTCTTGAGGCCTTGGATAGCATCTCATTCTGCTCTGTTGCATAAAGGAACTCACTTCTTAATATTATGGCCATATATGAAGCACTCTTATATACTACTACTAGTAGACTTCCCAGGTTGCCCCAGGCATTTTTTACACATTTATCCTATTGTTTGACAAGAACTCTACCACAACATATAATGTGGATAAATTTTGGGGCAGGGCATGTCAGATAAGGAAGATGTTGGTTCCTACAAAATGTTAATAATATCTCTTTTTCTCTTCATATTGTTTTTTTTTAGCTTTTTTGGTAATAGTTAATTGTGTGTGTGTGTTCCCTTTTAGTCAGTGCTTTTTATACTGATTTGTTTTATGTACTTACATTTCCTTGTTTTATGCATTGTCTAGTATATTTCTTATATAGGATAATTTTATTACGGTTCTAGTTTTATCTGTACCTTATTCATTTTATCTCTACTCAGTTTTGGTTTGCCAATATATAATTTTATAGTCTTTCTTTTTTTCTTATTCTGCCTTTTAGACTTACTTGGATGGTCTTGACTATATTTTGACTGGTTTTGTGTTTCCCCTTGTCATCATATAATTTCTTTGTTTTTTCTATTGTGTTTTTCTATGCTGGTCTTTAGATATAATAACTTATTAAGCAACTTAGTTTGCCATTTGGCAAGTTCACATGATTTGTCATGAAAAAGGCTTCATGTTGTATGCTACAAACATGGGAAACTGCCAAAAAGTATCTATAGCTGATTATCTGCAGTGACTGACAAAACTCTCAAACTGGAATCTTTCCAGTTTATTCAGAATGGCCACCAGTTAAAGCTGGCATCTCCCACATATAAAGAACAAGCTCTATCATTCGACTTCCCTTACCATCAATACTGGAGATATCCTGTGGAGAGTGACAATAAAATCAGAGCAACTTTTGCAGTGGGGATGGGGAGAAATGAATATCCTTGATGGCACTTTTGCTCACTTTTTTTCACTTTCTTTTTCATTTAAGAACAAAATACTGTTTTTGCTTTCTATCCTTTTATATGGCACAAATGCTCTTCTTAAAACTGCATATTGAATCCTGTTAATGCAGATTTTATATCTGGTTGCACATTCAACAATAATTTTAAAAAGCTTGATAGTGTCTAAGAACAGATCTGCCATTTCTAAAAGTTCTGGAAAGTGAACAGGCTATGCAACAATTTTAAAAAAAGCAGAAAGGTTATCCTTGAAAAATGGATAAAGTGGTTAAGGCAACGGGCTAGAAACCAGGAGACTGTGAGTTCTAGTCCCGCATTAGGCATGAAAGCCAGCTGGGTGACCTTGGGCCAGTCACTCTCTCTCAGCCCAACTCACCTCACAGGGATGTTGTTGTGGGGAAAATAGGAGGAGGAAGGAGTATTAGGCATGTTCGCCGCCTTGAGTTATTTATAAAAATAATAAGGATGGGATAGAAAATAAATAAATAAATAAATAAATAAACAAACCTATTTCACCTATGGCTAAAATTCTCAAGGTTGAAATTCAAGGAATATTTTCTGTTCCTAAAACAGTAGCTGGACTGGATTTTTTTTAAAAAAAAAATCTTTAATCCATATTAGACAGAGGTGCACTTGGTCAGTCAAATGATAGATCAAGGAATTAGTTGCTGCCTTGAATGTTATTCTGGAGGGAAGTATAGGCTATAGATCTAAAAAATAAATGTTCTCTGTAGCTTCCCTTAAGCTATGTAATATAATTTGAATAATTTGTAGTCTACCCGCACACTCACAAGAGACATGGGTATCTTCATAACAATATTCTTTACAATAGAATAGAAAAGCACCTAATTTTTTAATGGCCACATGCCATGAATGTGGTAAGAGAAAGTGCAGTCATGTCTGACATTGGCTACTCTATGAAATGCATTGCTACTACAGTTATCTCCATACACACCTCTCATACACTATTTTCTTTTTTAAAAAATACTCTGTATACCAACAAACTGCCCTACTTCCTCCCCCTGGCTTATTTTGCAGCACCAGTATAATTTGCACACTTTCAGTTATTGTACTGATTGTTGTTGTTGTTATTGCTGTTTTTAATATATGTATAGTAATGACTTGATATGTATGCATGGACTGGCAACATAATTTAGAAATCTTAAAAATCTTATTGTTAAAAAAAATAGGATTTGCCTTATGTCACACCTTCAAGCACGACTAAAACATGTGGCATGATGGGTCCTCCAGGGGGACAGCAACTGACCCCACTTGCCACCTTTTGTGCACTCATGCAATTTACAGAGAGAACAAGATTGAAGAATATTGCTCTGCACAACATGCGTGGTTTGACCATACCCATGAGTGTGGGTGTGTAAGTAGGTTAAAGAGGGAGAAAGGGTGCATTAGTTGAACACACAGTAGTTCCTCACTACTAATGAAACCCTCAGTTTATAGTCTGATATGATCTTGGCTTTGTGGGTTTTCAGTATTTGCACTCTAACCACTGCACATACATGTAACAACCACCCTTTTTTTCCTGCTGTTTCCTTCATCCTTTCTCCAACATATACCTGAGGCACTTAGAAGTCGTCCTTAGCTGTTCTTGTTTTAAGCTAGTGTTTGCCCTGTTAAAGAGACAAGAGGCCATGGCAGTTTTACTCTGGATTAAATCTGACGTGCTTACCAACAATTCAGTGAATGTTGCAGTCAGATGGCCTGTTTGGAGATCACTCACTGGCCACTTTAGGATGGTCCAGGTGCCCTTTCCCTTTCAGTTCCTGGGCAGTGTACTCCAAGGCCATTCTGGTTTGTGTTATGGACCTGCTGAAATTGTCTTCAGAAGAAGATGAGGGAGAGGAAGTGGAGCCATGGGTATATAGTGACAATAGTCTGAGTGGGTGGTTCCAGTGGATTGGAACCAATGACTCCACTCTGGCTGAGGCAGATCCAGCAAGTCCCCAGGACTCCTTGCCTGTACTCACTGACAGCCTTTCAGACTCTGAAGTTCAGTCACCCAGCCCTACTCAGAGGTATGTGACAAAGATCCAACATCAGACAGCTAAGCTCCATAGCTTGCCAAGAAGCAGACCAGCAGAAAGACTCCAATGAGTAACATGCCTCAGCTGTGCATTGGGGTGGAGGCTTGGCATGGCTGATTTATTGGCCTCACTCCCTGTGAGAAAATGCAGAGAACAAATTTTCAAGGCTCAGCAATATTGTGTCTACCTTGCTGTATCATGCTTAGCACTCTGGATTCCACCTCACCATGTCTTCTGGCTTTCTTCTTGGATTTGTTGCTTGATTACTGGATTCCTGGTCTTGACTTATGCCAAGCCTCTTGACCATGTTTACATTTGCCATTCAAATATGGCAATAAAAGTAAAGAGTACTTTTTCTTCCAAAAGATTGTTCTGCCTTAGATTTTATATCACTGGGCTGTGGCTGGCAGGCATCCAGCTTGCTTGCTATCTAGTTGGCTGGTGGCCAGAAGTCCCAGCACAGAAAGGTTTTGGCAGCAGGAGACTCCATATCTTTCACACTGCTCTCTTCTCTGCATCCACCATCTCTGAGCTACTTTCTGTTTGGAGACCTGGCTTTGAAAGAGGGATCAAACCATTGACAAATACTCGGGGGCAGGATTGCATGGTGTAGCAAGAGGGAGGCACCTGTGATAACAGGCAACCCTCCTCCCTCCTGTAATCTGTTATGCTACTTGTGAATACAGATTATCACTCATTCCAAAGACTATTAAACCAAGGTTTAAAATAGCCTGATTTAATAGCTGACAGGTACACATGGGCTTGTATTATAAAATGGAAAGGAGCTCTGCCACATAATGCATAGTGTGTGTGTGCGCGCACACACACACATACACACAGACAAGTCACTTGTCAAGCAAGTTTTAGAACAGATTAAGCAGTCCTCTGAAAGAACCCTAAATCTGTGTTCAAAAGATCATGAATCATTGTTTAGTGCTCTTTCATAAGAGTGCTAAACCCATATTTAAAAGTAGGCCACAGAACAGTTGACTGAGGTTGTATGGAGACCTGAACAGTGGTCCCCAGACTGGGAGAATAAACAAGTAAAGCAGGGAATCCAGACTTTTTACTGACCAGGTCTCCACTCCCATGGATCAGTTCATAAAATTAGAAATATAGCAGATAAATAGTCAGTTCCCAGTTCTCCTGCAACCTATCAGCCCACTGATCCGCTAACGGAGCTTATGCAAAGCCTGGAGTGATTTTTGATCAATGGCCTTACCTTTATGGTATGAAAAGGGGCACGGTGTAGTAGTTTCATCGCTATAAAGGTAATGTGATTTCTAACTCCAAGGACTTCAGCTCAGGGCAAAGAGTAATAGCTCCTCATCCAATGTATTTTCTTTATTGAACTCAAGCAGCCAGTAAAAATAAGAGTTCATCTGTTTAAAATGATGAAAATATTAATTGATTTCTGATTTTATCTGTAACTTCATGACATTTGGAGAGTTTGGAATCTCTCTTCCCACACATATTGAAATATTAGGGTTTGTTTTCCTTTTGTTCTTTATGTTGCAACTAAAAAAAGCTTTTACAGGCAGTAATTCTGACTGCGTAGTGAATTCATAGCCATCTTAATTTTTATTTAATATACTCTGAGACTGCTTTTAGCACAAAATATATTTTGAAGCTGTTAATTTTATTTCACTCCCATTATTACATTCTTTCTATTTCTGTATCTTTAAGATTTGTTGTTGTTAAAACACCAGTGCTGGAGAACAAAAAAAAAAAGATAGGATCTTCAGTTCCAGTCAGAGTCTTTAAATGTCATAAACACACATGGTAAATTCAGTTTTGAAGTGGTTCATTCATTATATCTTGTGAGAACTGAATTACTGCCAACTTTCCAATAGAAATTCCTAAATTGTCATTTAATATTAAGCTGAATAGAGGGATTTAAAAAAAAAAATCCTAGCACTATAGACAAAGAAAATCTATTAGCAAAATAAAAATAAAAATGATAATATATTATGTAATAAATCTAAAATATCAAAATATAATATTTAGTACTTTTAATGCATTATGTATATTTGTTCAATTTTATATTTGAGATCTGTACTATTAATTGTTTTTAATTCCCTTTGAACTATTTTCTCCTTTTATGGTACAACAGAATTTCCTTCCTTCTCTCTCTCTCTCTCTCTCTCTCTCTCTCTCTCTCTCTCTCTCTCTCTCTCTCTCTCTCTCTCTCTCTCTCATATAAAGTTTTTCTAATATGCAGACTTCTTGAAAAAGACCACATACTATAAAACCTTCATATGAGAGAGAAAAAAATCCTGTTGGCCATAAAAAGTCCTCCACTGGCGTTTAATCTACTTTTGAGCCATTTGTCTGTTTCTTTAAAAAGTGAACCAGATAGCAAAATATGTAGATCAAATTAGTTTTTTGTGTCTGTGTAGCATTTCTCAATACCAGTAGTTGAATGAACCAGTGAAGATTTCTTCTTTACAGTCCCGTGGATTTTTTAGAGACATGACACATTTTCAGTCTTTTCTTATCATCTCTTTGGAAGGGAGGGGGGGAGTTAGGACTATTACGTATAAAGCAAATTCCTCTTTTTATTTGTCCGCCTTTTAGCTGATCTTTCTCTTTTTCCTTCAATTAGTCATTTTCACATATAACAAGTCTGAGCATTTTTTACTGGTTTTAAAATTAGAAAGTTACAGTTTCAAAACTTTCTAAAATCAAAATAAGTATTCTTCTAAATTTCTACAACTATTTACTTATGAAGTAGTTAAAGGATCATGAATCCAAGATTATTCGTTGATGTCCTTTTGATCCTCTGCAGTTGTATTGATCCTTTTTTCTAAATCAAGCATTTCTTTTTAGCTACATGCCAGAATCTTTGAGAAGTGTTCTCCAAGGGGGAACTGTGGGGAAAAAAAGTTGATTGTTATTAATCAGCAACTGCCATTCTTTATTTCTGTTTGTTATGTTTCTAATCTACCCAAAGCTGTAGCTCTTTGCATGGATTAGATACTAAAAGCAATGTAAAACATACAGTTAAAATAATAAAAAAATAAGTAGCAAGTAGTTAATTCTTGCTAACCTAGCAATTAGAAAGCATACAAATGCACGTAGATAAATAGGTACCACTTCGGTGGGAAGGTAACGTTCTGTGCGTGCCATGCCGGCCACATGACGGAAGCATCTTTGGACAATGCTGGCTCTTCGGCTAACAAACGGAGATGAGCACCGGCCCCTAGAGTCGGATACGTCTGTGCGGGGGAACCTTTACCTTTAAGTAGTTAATAAGTAATTAATAAATAGCATAGGAATATGTTAATATATTCGGTGGGTAGGTAACAGCATTCCACACATGTCATGCGGCCACATGACCGTGGAAGCTCTTCGGACAACGCTGGCTCTTCGGCTAACAAACGGAGATGAGCACCGGCCCCTAGAGTCGGATACGTCTGTGCGGGGGAACCTTTACCTTTAAGTAGTTAATAAGTAATTAATAAATAGCATAGGAATATGTTAATATATTCGGTGGGTAGGTAACAGCATTCCACACATGTCATGCGGCCACATGACCGTGGAAGCTCTTCGGACAACGCTGGCTCTTCGGCTAACAAACGGAGATGAGCACCGGCCCCTAGAGTCGGATACATCTGTGCGGGGGAACCTTTACCTTAAGTAGTTAATAAGTAATTAATAAATAGCATAGGAATATGTTAATATATTCAGTGGGTAGGTAACAGCATTCCACACATGTCATGCGGCCACATGACCATGGAAGCGTCTTCGGACAACGCTGGCTCTTCGGCTAACAAACGGAGATGAGCACCGGCCCCTAGAGTCAGATACATCTGTGCGGGGGAACCTTTACCTTTAAGTAGTTAATAAGTAATTAATAAATAGCATAGGAATATGTTAATATATTCGGTGGGTAGGTAACAGCATTCCACACATGTCATGCGGCCACATGACCATGGAAGCATCTTCGGACAACGCTGGCTCTTCAGCTAACAAACGGAGATGAGCACCGGCCCCTAGTGTCAGACACGACTGCACAAATGTGCGGGGGGAACATTTACCTTTTTATGTTAATATAATATTTATAAACATATAAAATCTAATATTCCAGTGTATAACAGTCACTTAAAATCAAACTGACTACAAACCTAGAAAAATGTTTGAAGAAATATGGGTTATAGATATGCTATGGCAGTGGGGATCCATAAATGAGAGACCCACCCCTGCCCTAACCCTACCTCATTTCACTTAGTGGGGACATCCACACCATTCAAAGGGTAACCAAATGATACATAATTTCTGGCAGACACATAATTTCCTTCTACTTTACATGATGGTATAGTATTGCCAGATAAGAATTCTGAGGGGAAAAAGAGAACCTACAAAACAAGATGCCACAGATAAAGGTCCACAAATTACAAAATCATTCATCTCCTCCAATTTGACTACCTAGAAATTAAGTACTGAAAATGTGCAGGCTTTAATTCAGCCATAATTAATTTAACTTTGGGTTCTATTGTTTCAGATTCCAAAAAACTGTTTTCCCTCTAAGTGTATGTGAGTGTGTGTGTGTGTGTGTGTGTGTTTCAGTTAAAACAGTTCAAAGAAATAGAAAAAACTAAGCTGATTCAATTTCATATTTTATAGAAACCATAAATTTAGGGCAGTTTTCAAAGAACTGAACCTGTGACTGCAAATATCTAATAAGGCTAGTGAAGCTGACTATATGGTTTCCTGGCATAAGGAAAAAAGGAAAGCCTGGTTGGGTCAGGTGAAGGCCCATCTTAGTCTAGTTTTTTGTTTTTCTCAGTGGCCAACCAGACATCTCTGGAGTGTTTTCAAGCAAAGATACAGACTTGACCCCCTCACACCATCCCCTGTAACTGGTATTTGGAAGAATGCTTTCCTCAACCCAAAGGTAATATTACATCTTTAAGACTAATATATCTCATTAAACTTGTTCTCCTTGAATGTACCCAACTGTTTATAAAACTTTCCAAGTTAGTAGCCATTACCACATCTTGTAGTAATGAATTCCACAAGTTAACCATGCACTGTTGGCTTTCAATAAGTGATACTTTAATAGAGTACTCTGAATTAATTCACAAGGCAAGGCACTTCAGTACAAATAAAAGAGTATTTCTACCAGTGAACTAGACTCAAAGGGCACTTCAAACATATAGTCAAGGTGAAGTAGAGTTTCAAAGATTCCAGGAGACAAGCATCACAAGTAGAGTTCAAAAGCCAAGGCAGAAATGTGGTCAAGACAAACCAAATAGTCAAGATGTCCAGTAGAAAAATGATATGGTCTCAAACACACAACAAGCTTTAACAACCCTTAACACAATTTTGGTAAGTTAAATGTTCTTGATCTCAGGTTCCACCCAAGTGTAGCAGATGCCTCTCAATCCTAATTACAGGTCTGACACTTCAAGGCAACATACAATTTATAAGCAATGTTTGTTATGCTATAAGATTCTCTGTACAAATGTCCTTCTATTTTCTGACCGTCAACACAAAACTGACATATTCATGGGCTACACAATTTGGCATCTAATTCAAGAGCAGAATCTATGGAAACCTACATTAATGTTATCCAAAATAATAATTTCAAAGGTATCAAGTCTTGAGCCTTCTTCATCAGCATTGCTAGTGAGGTCAAGAATCATTATGTCAACCTGGCTAGAAACCCTCCATGCCCTATAAAATCATAGGCCAGGGTTAAAATATTAGAGTTCTATCTAGGGATGTACATAATTTTTTCTGTGCTTAATTACAGCAGACAATTGTGTAAAAACATATTCAAGTTGAGATGTCCTCAACACTGTCTGATTTTTGCAGCTTCTCTTGTGAAGAATTTGGGGGGATTATTTTAATGAATAATGATATTTTAGCTTATCAAACTGCCAGATTTGCCTAGTCTTTTAATATGAGTGAAGTTCTATTATTTCATAACAATTTGAAGGGACTGGGGAGTGGAAAGAAAGCCATATAAAATTATCCTTTGCATACATATTAAGTTACTGTGTAGATAGATAGATAGATAGATAGATAGATAGATAGATAGATAGATAGATAGATAGGACATTGTATTAGGTATTATATTGTGGCTCTTGAGGCCCCCAAATTTATGTATGTATGTATGTATGTATGTGCTTAATTTACATTCAATATTGTCCATTGTCATGATTCTATGCAGTTCCTGCCATAAGCCAATCTACTCTGAATCTTCTTTTTAACTGTTCTCCCTCATTCGTCCACTGGCTTCCTAGCTTTGGATTTTAGCACTGGTCAGGAGCTTTGGGAAAGCTAGGCCAGAAGGGGAGTGGGAGCAAAACTCCTGAGCAGGGCATTCTGGGGCAATTCCTGATGAGACCACCCAATCACTCAAACCTTTCTACCACTAGCTGGCCAAATCTCCTAGACAGCATGCCTTAGTCCAACTCTTTGGGGACTTTGGCCAGGAGATTTGGGAAGCTGGTGCCAGAAAGAGGGAAGCCAGGGGCACTTTCCCAGGGTTCACCGGCCAGGTGGTTTGGTCTGCTGGTGCCAAAGAGCTATGGCCAGTGGGTGCAGAGTAGTCAGGGACCTTGCCTAATTCTTCTGCACCAGCACACCGAAGTTCTTCTAGACAGGATGATTTTAATTAGTGCCATGGGATTTATTTATTATTATTTATTATTCAGATTTATCACCACCCATCTGTACAGCAGTAGACTCTGGGCGGTTTACAATAATAATATTAAAATTAAAACCTATACATCTTAAAATACAATATAATAATAAATAGAAAAAATCCAGAGGATGGTGAGATCTTAAAAGGAGGATATTACTAAGCTATTAGTATAGGATTACCTGCATTGAGCATGTATGGAAGTCAGTGGGAACCTGGAACTCCCTCAGTGAGTGCAATATTTCAAGCTCGCTGTATTCTTGTTAGGAAGAGTGTAGTAGACTTGGGAATGGGGCCGCTGGAGAAGGCATATAGAGTTCTCCCATTCCCTGAAATCCTGATGATTAATGCTGTTTCTTCATTGGTAGTTCCAAGAGAAAATCTTTTCTCTGTGTCATTATCATGATCACTGGCAGAATTGGCAGCAGAGAGACAATGGGGTTCTGTGTATCCATGCCAAACTGTAGAAAAGGCTTTATGGGAGCCATAACCATCTGCAGGTTACCCAGACAGGAATTATACTTTGGTAATGTTCTTAAAACACATAATATTTTTACTCAGTTGTCTGATCTAATGAGTTAGACAAAAACTCATTTCAAAATAAAAGTTAGTTTTCTTCTCACTACTACCTGATTTTTGCAGTATTTCTTCAACTGAAATGTTGGGTTTTAATTTTATCAATATGGATATTTTAGTTTCTCAAACTGACACTAAGGTAGTCTTTTAATGTGAGTAAAACTTTTATTATTGCATTAACATTTTAAATTAAAGATGGCAGATTTCTGTTGCCATTTATGGATCAGCAATTTCAAGCTTATGAATTTAAGCAGTTAAGCATTCATAGCTAAATAGATTACCATTTAGTTGGATATAAAAGTGGTGAAAGATATATTGAACAACTCAATCTTACACTGAGAACATCATTGATTCAAAACAGCTGTGAGACTGTATACAGTCTTAGTTTAATTTGCTGCTACCATTTTATTGCAAATAGACAATATCTACAACAGACCTAAAATAGAAATATATTTTTGTTATAGATTGCAATTATTGATTAGATATAAAACAATATCACTTATTTGTTGGAATTTGCACAAAATACAATGCTTTTTAAACCTTGCTGGTCAGTTTTCTAAGATTTTATGCTTTTTTCCACAATACTTGACAGTTATCTTGGGGGCATGTAATATTTTATTTGGACTGTAACCTTTAAAAATACCTGCTTGCTCCTCTGTTACTACTGCAAAATTAAAAATTCTTTTCATTATGTATTCCATAACAAATACAGTACAGTGCTATATAATGTTGGACATTTAAAATATGGAGCAAATCTTAGGTCATATTGGAAACACAGGACATGTGATGAGAGATGCACCCTCTTCAGTTTAGTAAACTTGGTCTAAGAAAATTGCCTGCATACATTTTGCCGGTATGAGTGGAAGCAACACTATAGCAGATGTTTTTCAGTAATCATGCCATATAATTATCATTAACATATAAAAAAGTAATATATATAATGTATATTATATTTAGAAAGAAATATAGAGAACTAGAGGGCAACAGAACATAAAGAAAGAACAAGGGTGGTGGAGATTAAGATATCATTTAGCCATGAAAAGCCACTGGGTGATTTTATATCTGTTAGTGTCTTTCTGCCCAACCTACCTTATACGGTTTCTATAAATATAAAATTGGAGAAAGAAGTAGTGTCTATGTCCCTTGAAGCTTTTGTAGTAAGGTGAGTTATATATAGTATCTAATGGCTACTGAACTCTAGTTCAAAGAAAATATTGTTAAGATTTTATATTAATAATCTATGGATGTCAGTCTCATTCAGAAACCAAAATGTCTTTTTCTAACTGTAAAGTATTTGCAGTTTATTAAAAGGTGAAAGCATTTTTGGTAATATTTTCCAGGCTGAATGAAAACTAACAATATTTTTACTGATGGGCTTTTCATAATAAGAAAATGCAAAGAACTTCCCCATCTCCATCCCCAAGAAGAGTGCTTTTCTGCTGATCTCACTGGTGGCTAAATTTCAGCCAGTAGCTTGTCAGTTTTCTTATTACTTAACCAGAAGCCCAGAAGAAGTCGACTATCTTCTATGATGATGGCAAATCTGCCCCCAACTCTAAAAACGTATTTTCACAATCATAAATGTTTCATGTTTCTTTTCTCCTTTTCACTTCACCCTCATGGGTTGCTGAGAAATCTTTGATGAAATAGTGCTCCACCCTGAGGTAATTTTACAAAAGATAAAGCCAACTGTTCCAAAACAGCAGGCTTTGCATATCTATTTCATGACACCCCAAATGTGTTCCCTAATTCTGCTTATTGGTAGGATTGGCTCTGCAGATTGCTGATTATTCACCTGGAATTGTAAAGCGAATTTGGATTTCCAGTCCTTTATGGGGGTTAGAGGGAGCTTAACTGCATGTTATTCAAGATGGTTTCATCTTCTTAAGAAAACAAAACAAACAGGGACCCAAAAGGATTAATATAAACTATCCTTTTATGTTTAGCTACTATTCCAGCTCTGAGCCCCAATATATTTATCCTGCTACAGTTATTACTTGGTTTATTAACAGAAAACATGTTAGTTTCACCAATGAAAGCAATGTTTCAGTTTTACTACTGTAGAAGTTCAATAAAAAAAATAGGACAACAGATGCATATATTGGCATATCCTGGTTGTTTCTCAGATACAAGACAGTATTCATGACAAATAATGTGACTGTACTGGCTTCTAGTAATATTTCATTTCTGTAATTTTATATAGAAAGATTGGAAATTATTTATCATCAATCTTCTATTCATTCTGTAGAAAGTAAGTTCCAGTAAATTCAATGTATCTGACAGCTGAGTAGACTTGATTAGGATTGTATTGTTCCTGTGCAATCATATATATTCAGAACAAACCTCCTTTATTTCAAAGGGGCTCATTCCCAGTTCTGTTTATTGCCTAAATTAATCCCTGATGGCTCTATTTATTGTACATGGAAATATAATCTACAGTGAAAATATCTTCCAAATCTAACACTAATGGCTGAGAGATACCCTCCAAGACTGTACCAATTTGTAAATTCTCATAAATAAAAATATATTCTCTTGGAAGTTTCTGCTTGATCTCTCCCAAGAGAAAAGTTAAATCTCTCTGTAATTTACCAGAGATCATTAGAAGATTGCCAGGAGAAATATGCACATTATGGAGACCAATTACATATTTCTTTTGCATTTTTAATGTATACATTTTGCATTCCAAAATCTACAGTGTGAGGAATTCCTGCTAGTACATTGGAAACATTTGATTAGGTGTCAATCATATCAAGCTGTTGAATGTGCTCAGAAAAATGGAAATCTCATTGTCCTCATGAGAAATTTATATACAGGTCAGGAAGCCACAGTACGGACACAACATGGTGAAACAGACTCGCTCCAGGTTGACAAAGGAGTGTGACAAGGCTGCATCCTTTCCCCTTATTTATTCAACCTATATGTTGAACATATATTAAGGGAAGCTGGATTGGAAGATTAGTCCAGTTTTAAAACTGGAGGAAGAAATATCAATAACCTGCATTATGCTGATAACATTACCCTGATAGTCAAAAATGCAAATGGTCTGAAAGCTCTAGTAATAAAAGTCAAGGAGCAAAGTGAAAAAAATGGGACTAAATGGGACTAAAATTAAATATAAAGAAGGCAAAACTAATGATAACAGCTAGAACAACCAGCCTTAGAATTGACAATGAAGATATTAAACTGGTGGAACAAGCAGTCAAGAAATACCCCAGAGACTAGCACTTTGTAGAGCAGCCATGAAGCCCTTAGAAAAGATACTCAGATGCCATGATGTGTCTATAACTACAAAGATCAGAATCATGCAAGCCATGGTATTCCCTGTGACACTCTATGGTAGTGAAAGTTGGACTTTGAAAAGTACTGATGCTTTTGAACTTTGGTGTTGTCAAAGACTTTTGAGAATACCATGGGCTGCCAAGAAAACAAACTAATGAATCATCAAATAAATCAACCCAGAGTTTTCACTTGAGGAGCAAATGACCAGGCTTAAATTATCATACTTCGGACACATTATGCAAAGACTTAGCTCTCTGGAGAAGGTTCTAATGCTGGGAAAGGTGGAAGGAAAGAGAAGAATCATACATTTCTACAGTGAAATTTGAAAAGCACGTCATTGATTCTATATTATCGCTAGCATACGTTCTTGAAAATAAAGAGGTGTTGCAAAAATGTTGCAAATGAAAATCCAATATTTCTGATGCTAGAAAAAAGCAATTTCATATACATGTAGTCCTAGGAACATTTTTTTTGCAGTTTTTCAGTGTAATTTTTGTCACAGATGCCACGAAAGTTAAGCAGTTAGTGTGTCCTCCTTTTTCCCCCATTTGTCTTCCTTTCCAATTGTGTGTGTCCTCCTTTGCCTGCTCAGATATCCAGTAACCCTATTCTTGTAAGATCCACTTCACACATAATATTTAAACTATTTTTCCTTTCTTCATTTTCATAGGCAATGTGTGGAATGTTGGCATATATAATTAGCATGAATTACTTTGTCACCTTATGTGGGGGGGAAAAAGCTAAGCCTGCAAATGTGTGGAACAAATATCCATAGATATTAATTCTAGAATGTTACTACTACCACCTATATTGAAATAGATATTTAATTTCTCCTAATTTCAAAGTACCTTCCCAAAGTACTTTACATTCTCCCTCAATGTTCTTTATATATTCTTGTTGTCATGATTATTTCCTCCCCAGGGCCAATGAGTACTACTTACATTTCATTGGTCAGCTTCTCAAACAGGGAATTAGAAATGAAGAAGTTATTCCCTTAACAACCTGATCTGAATCTGCCTGATTTTACATTTAATACAAATACATGAAACAAAATTTAATGATATTTCCACATCTTCAATTTTTATAATGCAGTTCTCAAATAAAAAATGCATATGTTATGGAGTGTACACAAAAATATGTCTGTGTATTCCTTTATTTTAGGAAGAAAGGCATGTAGAGGAATTGGGAATACATTGGGAATTACATATATAATACATGCATTAGGAAAAATGCCACATGAATATTAATTTTTGTGTAAACATTTTAAGAAATATTACACTAAAGTCTTTTTTTTTTAATCCATTCAATCATGTCCAATTCTCGGGAGACTGCCTGGACAAGTCCCTGCAGTTTTATTGGTAAGGTTTTTCAGAGGTGGTTTTCCACTTGCCTCCTTCCCAGGGCTGAGAGAAAGTGACTGGCCCAAGGTCATCTAGCTGGCTTTGTGCCCAAGGTGGGACTAGAACTCACAGTCTCCTGGTTTCTACCCCGTTGCCTTAACCACTAGACCAAACTGATCTTTGTTACTCATTTTTATCTTAAGTTTAATAGTGATTTTTAATCTTGTAATGTGATATATATATATATACAGTGGGGCAAAAAAGTATTTAGTTAGCCACCAATTGTGCAAGTTCTCCCACTTAAAAAGATGAGAGAGGCCTGTAATTGACATCATAGGTAGACCTCAACTATGAGAGACAAAATGAGAAAACAAATCCAGACAATCACATTGTCTGATTCGGAAAGAATTTATTTGCAAATTATGGTGGAAAATAAGTATTTGGTCAATATTAAAAGTTCATCTCAATACTTTGTTATATATCCTTTGTTGGCAATGACAGAGGTCAAACGTTTTCTGTAAGTCTTCACAAGGTTGGCACACACTGTTGCTGGTATGTTGGCCCATTCCTCCATGCAGATCTCCTCTAGAGCAGTGATGTTTTGGGGCTGTCGCTGGGCAACACGGACTTTCAACTCCCTCCAAAGGTTTTCTATGGGGTTGAGATCTGGAGACTGGCTAGGCCACTCCAGGACCTTGAAATGCTTCTTACGAAGCCACTCCTTCGTTGCCCAGGCGGTGTGTTTGGGATCATTGTCATGGTGAAAGACCCAGCCACGTTTCATCTTCAATGCCCTTGCTGATGGAAGGAGGTTTGCACTCAAAATCTCACGATACATGGCCCCATTCATTCTTTCCTGTACACGGAACAGTCGTCCTGGTCCCTTTGCAGAGAAACAGCCCCAAAGCATGATGTTGCCACCCCCATGCTTCACAGTAGGTATGGTGTTCTTTGGATGCAACTCAGCATTCTCTCTCCTCCAAACACGACGAGTTGTGTTTCTACCAAACAGTTCTACTTTGGTTTCATCTGACCATATGACATTCTCCCAATCCTCTTCTGGATCATCCAAATGCTCTCTAGCAAACATCAGACGGGCCCGGACATGTACTGGCTTAAGCAGGGGGACACGTCTGGCACTGCAGGATCTGAGTCCCTGGCGGCGTAGTGTGTTACTGATGGTAGCCTTTGTTACGTTGGTCCCAGCTCTCTGCAGGTCATTCACTAGGTCCCCCCGTGTGGTTCTGGGATTTTTGCTCACCGTTCTTGTGATCATTTTGACCCCACGGGGTGAGATCTTGCGTGGAGCCCCAGATCGAGGGAGATTATCAGTGGTCTTGTATGTCTTCCATTTTCTAATTATTGCTCCCACAGTTGATTTCTTCACACCAAGCTGCTTGCCTATTGCAGATTCAGTCTTCCCAGCCTGGTGCAGGTCTACAATTTTGTTTCTGGTGTCCTTCTACAGCTCTTTGGTCTTCACCATAGTGGAGTTTGGAGTGTGACTGTTTGAGGTTGTGGACAGGTGTCTTTTATACTGATAACAAGTTCAAACAGGTGCCATTACTACAGGTAATGAGTGGAGGACAGAGGAGCCTCTTAAAGAAGAAGTTACAGGTCTGTGAGAGCCAGAAATCTTGCTTGTTTGTAGGTGACCAAATACTTATTTTCCACCATAATTTGCAAATAAATTCTTTCCGAATCAGACAATGTGATTGTCTGGATTAGTTTTCTCATTTTGTCTCTCATAGTTGAGGTCTACCTATGATGTCAATTACAGGCCTCTCTCATCTTTTTAAGTGGGAGAACTTGCACAATTGGTGGCTGACTAAATACTTTTTTGCCCCACTGTATGTATGTATGTATGTATGTGTATATATATATATATATATATATATATATATATATATATATCTCACTCGCTGGATCATCACCTTGTAGTGGTGAGTGGGCTTGTGTGTTCCCAATGAACCCTGTGAGCGAAGCCGTCGGGAGTCATGTACTCCTGGTAGGGTCACCCATGGCGGTAAGGTCCAGGGGGAGGAACCAGACAAAGAACGATCCAAGAAAGTCCTCAACGGCAGAACAGGTGGAAGATAACAAGGTGTATTGTTACAATGGCTGCGAAGGCGGATGAAGGCTGCAGCAGACAAAAGGTCACCAATCGTCATGGTATCCATGCCATTGGATTAGAGCCTTTTTCTGTGAAGGTTGTGTTCTGATCGTTGTGCACCGATCTCCACACATAAAACAAATTCACGCACAGGCGTCTTCCAACCACACCAAACCCAAAACAACCAAAAGTCCCATGGCGATTGACGAATGGCAACGGGGGCAGGACTGTGAAATCCGGAAGCTCCTAGTCATGGACCAGCACATGGGCGGTGGATACGGATTCAGTCGCCCTGACTCAAGGATCGAGGCAGTTGAGTAGTTCGGCAGCTGTATCCACGACTGAGCAGCCCTATTTAGGATCCACTCTGTTCACCCCATATGGGGAGGGGGCTAGAAAAGGTGCCCTAAACATAGTCTGCCTCATTTTCTCCCTGACTGGATTACCGCGACCAGTGGGGTCACCATCTAGCGGTCGTAAAAAACACATGAATTTTGGAACATGGAATATACGGACACTGCAAGACAATATGGATAGTGAACGACCTGAACGTAGGACTGCCATTATTGCAAGGGAGCTGAGACGTTTTAATATTGATATAGCAGCACTCCAAGAAACTCGAAGAGCAGGAGAAGGACAGTTGAAGGAAGAAAAAGGATGTTATACCTTCTTTTGGAAAGGAGTGCCTGAACAAGAACGACAAATACATGGGGTAGGCTTTGCTATCAAAAACGACCTTGTGAAGCTCTTGTCAGAAGTTCCCACTGGGATTAACGAACGACTCTCAACTCTGCGAATAAAACTCGCCAAAAACCAACAGGCAACTATGCTAAGTGCTTACGCACCAACACTAGATGCAGATGAGGATATCAAGGAAAAATTTTATACCCAGCTGGACACCATCTTATCAGAGATACCAAAGGAGGATAAAATTATCCTCCTGGGCGATTTCAATGCAAGAGTTGGGCGTGATTTTGATTTGTGGCCAGGGATCATTGGGAAAGAAGGAGTTGACAACAGCAACACGAATGGAATCTTACTTCAGACTAAATGTGCAGAGCATAACCTTGTCATTACTAACACACTCTTTCGCCAGAAAAATAAATTTAAAACATCATGGAAGCACCCACGGTCGAAGCACTGGCATCTTTTAGATTATGTAATTGTCCGTGCTAGAGATCACTGTGATGTACTTCTCACCAGAGCCATGACAAGCGCTGATGACTGCTGGACAGACCATCGATTAATTCGATCCACGATGGCCATAAAGATTGTCCCTCATCGTAGGCTCCAAGGAAGAAAACCAAGGCGTAAAATGAATACACTGGCCCTTCAAGATCCTATTAAACGAGCTTGCTTTCAATCAACTCTCAAGGAACATCTGCCTATGGAACTTCCTGAAAATGTTGAGGAACACTGGGTTAAATTGAAGACTTCTATTATTTCAGCCTGTGAACAAACTATCGGATACCAGACTAAGAGACATCAGGACTGGTTTGATGAGAACGATAGTGAGATTGAACATATTATTGACAAGAAAAGGAAAGCCTTCCAGATATGGCAAAAAGATATTAACTGTGCCGTTAAGAAAAAAATCTACACCAGTGCAAAGGCAGAAGTCCAAAGAAGAACTAGAGAACTTAAGAACATATGGTGGATAAAAAAAGCCCAAGAAACCCAACATTTTGCAGATGCTCATGATGCACGGGGCTTTTTTAATGCCATAAAGGCCATCTATGGACCAACAAACCATGGTACAAATCCCTTACGCTCAGTAGATGGCGCTAAACTTCTAAAGGACAAAGAGTCTATTGCACTGCGCTGGAAAGAGCATTACTACAATCTCCTTAATCATCACTCTACTGTGGCTGATGAAGTCTTCTTGCAAATCCCGCAAAAACAAATAAGAAATGAGCTTGCAGTACCCCCTAGTTTGGAGGAAGTCAGTAAAGCCACTAAACAAATGAAAAATAACAAAGCTAGTGGACCTGATGGGATTCCTGCTGAAGTCTTTAAAGAAGGCGGGCCTGAACTTACACAACAACTTCATAAGCTCATTGAAAAAATCTGGATGAGGGAGGAGATTCCAGCAGACTTTAGGGATGCCATAATTATCACTCTCTTTAAAAAGGGTGATAGAACAGACTGTGGAAACTATCGAGGCATCTCCCTTCTAGCCACAGCAGGCAAAATCCTGGCAAAGATCATCGCAAACCGTCTCCTATCTGTATCAGAAGACATCCTCCCTGAAACGCAAAATGGATTCCGCCCTTCCAGGGGAACAGTGGATATGATCTTCACTGCACAACAGCTTCAAGAAAAATGCAAGGAGCAAAACCTCCCTCTGTACATTTTATTTTATTTATTTATTTATTCAATTTATTCCCTGCCCATCTCCCATACAAGG
Organism: Charina bottae; assembly: GCA_023362775.1. NCBI lineage: Eukaryota > Metazoa > Chordata > Lepidosauria > Squamata > Charinaidae > Charina > Charina bottae. The sequence continues at coordinate 88,541,415 of JALMGJ010000004.1, read as the reverse complement.
GACTCTGGGCGGGTCACAACAATCAAAGTTAAAAACAATACAATAATTTTAAAAAATACAATATAAATAAATAAAATACAAGATGGGCGACGTAGGGAACGTAGCATAGTGTTGCTACGGGGCTAGCCAACCCCAAGAGGCACTCCCGCCTCCGTTGTCCCAGGCCAGGTGGCAGAGCCAGGTCTTAAGGGCCTTCCGAAAGGTCAGGAGGGAGGGGGCCAGTCTCACCTCCGGGGGCAAGATATTCCATAGGGCGGGCGCTATCGCAGAGAAGGCACGCCTCCTGGACCCCGCTAGATGGAATTCTCTTGTTGAGGGGGTCCGAAGCATGCCCTCTCTGCATGCACGGGTGGGGCGGGCTGACGTTATTGGGACGAGACGGTCCCTCAGGTACCCTGGTCCTATGCCATGTAGGGCTTTAAAGGTGATCACCAACACCTTGAATTGGACCCGGAAGCAAACTGGCACCCAATGCAGCTCGCGAAGCAGAGGTGTTACATGGGCCGATCTCTTGGCCCCCATAACTGCTCGCGCCGCCGCATTCTGCACCAGCTGAAGCTTCCGGATACTCTTCAAGGGTAGCCCCATGTAGAGCGCATTACAATAGTCTATACGGGAGATGACAAGGGCGTGAGTGACTGTTCGGAGGGCCTCCTGATCCAGGAAAGGGCGTAACTGGCGCACAACTCGCAGCTGTGCAAAGGCCCTCCTGGCCACGACTGCCACCTGCTCTTCGAGCAGGAGTCGCGAGTCCAGGAGGACCCCCAGATTCCGCACTGGATCCGAGTGGGGTAGTGCAACTCCACCCAGAACCAACGATGACAACTTCCCGGATCCAGGGGGGCCGTCAATCCACAGCCACTCCGTCTTACCAGGGTTCAGTTGAAGCCTGTTGTTCCCCATCCAGACCCCCACAGCCTCCAGGCACTGAGATAAGGCATTGACCGCATCACTTACTTCACCCGGGATGGAGATGTATACCTGGGTATCATCAGCATATTGGTGATACCTCATCCCGTGGTGACGGATGATCTCGCCCAGCGGCTTGATGTAGATGTTGAATAGGAGAGGAGAGAGAACCGACCCCTGAGGCACCCCACAAGTCAGGGGTCTTGGGTCAGCTCTATCCTCTCCTATCAACACCGACTGGGAACGGCCCCGGAGGAAGGAGGCGAACCAGCGCAGAACCACGCTGCCCGCCCCCAACTCCTTGAGCCGTCCCAAAAGTATACCGTGGTCGACGGTATCGAAAGCCGCTGAGAGATCTAAGAGAGCAAGGATGGACGCACTCCCTCCATCCCGCTCTCGCCAGAGATCATCCATAAGCGCGACCAATGCGGTCTCTGTCCCATATCCCGGCCTGAAACCTGACTGGAAGGGGTCCAGATAATCCGTTTCCTCCAGAATCCTCTGGAGTTGCAACGCCACCACCTTCTCAACCACCTTTCCCAAAAAGGGAAGGTGGGAGACTGGGCGAAAATTGCCCAGGATGGTAGGGTCCAGGGATGGTTTCTTGAGGAGGGGGTGCACCAGCGCCTCCTTAAAGGCAGCCGGGAACACCCCCTCACTCAAGGACGAATTTATAATCGCCTGGACCCAGCCACATGTCACCTCACTAGCTGATTTTACCATCCAGGAGGGACATGGGTCAAGTTGGCATGTGGTGGCGTTTACAGTCCGGAGGATCCTGTCTACTTCATCAGGCCCAACAGGATCAAACTGCTCCCAGATAACATGGCAAGTACGGGCCTCTGGCATCTCCCCAGATCTTGTCTCACGCTTGGAGTCCAACTTGGAATGAATCTGAGCGATTTTGTCCTGCAGATGCTCAGAAAACTCTTCCGATCGGCCCTGTAAATGGGTCTCCCCTTGCTCCTGACCCAAAAGTGATCTTGTAATCTTAAACAGGGCCGTCGGGCGGCATTCTGCGGACGCAATAAGAGCGGAGAAATATTCACGTTTCGCCGCTCTTACCGCCACAAGGTAGGCCTTAACTGCGGCTCTAGATTGTGTCCGGTCAGATTCAGTCTTCGTCTTTCTCCAGCGGCGCTCTAGACGTCTCTTAACCCTCTTCAAGGTCCTCAACTCATCCGTAAACCACGGTGAGTGGCGGGCCGAACAGGGCCGGAGAGGTCGCACAGGCGCGATCTTATCCAGAGCCCTGGCCGCTTCCCTATTCCAGGCCGCGGCCAGGACCTCCACTGGACCGTGAAGCAAGTCCTCGGGAATAACCCCCAGCTCCTTCTGAAACCTCACTGGGTCCATCAGTCGCCGAGGGCGGACCAATCGAGTAGGTCCCACCTCCCTGCGGAGTGGGGCAGCAGAAGAGAGTCTCAGGGTCACCAGGGCGTGGTCTGACCATGACAATGGGGAAAGATGTAACTCTCCCCTCAGATCACATTGCCACTGCTCGGACAAGAAAACTAAGTCCGGGGTGAGACCACTGTCACGAGTCGGGTCACGAATAATCTGAGACAGGCCCATAGCTGCCATGGTAGCCATGAACTCCCGGGCCGCCTCCGAGGACCGCCCCAGGGACGGCAGGTTGAAGTCCCCCAGAACCATGAGTCTGGGGAACTCCACTGCCAACCCCGAGACAGCCTCGAGCAGCTCAGGCAGGGAGGTCGCTACGCAGCAGGGAGGCTGGTACAGCAGCAACACTCCCAACTGTTCTCGTGAACCCAACTTGAAGAACAGGGTCTCACACCCGGCCACTTGTGGAGCAGCGCCCCTGAAGGCCACAAGGGACTCTCGGATGACAACTGCCACCCCTCCTCCCCTACCCCGGTGTCTCGGCTGATGCCACACCCGAAACCCAGCTGGGCACATTTCCGAGAGGGCTACTCCCCCTTCTGGGCCCAGCCAGGTCTCGGTAATACACACCAGGTCAGCCCCATCCTCTGTGATTAAATCACTTATATGGCGTTTATTGATCTGACTAAAGCTTTTGATACTGTAAATCGTACTGCTCTCTGGACCATCCTTCTGAAAATCGGATGCCCTGATAAATTTGTGAACATCTTGCAGTTACTCCATGACGACATGATGGCAACAATCCTGAATAACAATGGCTCTCAAAGCGATCCATTTAAAGTGGAATCCGGCGTTAAACAGGGATGTGTTATTGCTCCAACCTTATTGGCTATCTTCATCGCTATGATTATACACCTTGTTGAAGAGAAACTTCCTACTGGTGTAGAAATTATATATCGAACAGATGGAAAGCTTTTTAATCTTAGTAGGCTGAAAGCAAAAAATAAGGTAATTGCAACTTCTGTTATAGAACTTCAATATGCTGATGATAACGTAGTCTGTGCACACTCCGAGGAAGATCTTCAAACTATCCTAAACATCTTTGCAGAAGCATATGAAAAGCTCGGCCTCTCGATTAACATAAAAAAACCAAAGTGCTTTACCAGCAAGTTCAAACCAATCCCTCCGCAGCGCCATCAATCCAGCTTAAAGGTGTGTCACTAGAAAATGTTGACCACTTTTCTTATCTCGGCAGCCATCTATCTACAAAAGCCGACATCGACGCTGAAATTCAGCATCGCCTGAGCTCTGCGAGTCTAGCTTTCTCCCGAATGAAGAGTAGAGTGTTTGAGGATCGGGACATTCGCAGGGAGACCAAAATGCTTGTTTACAAAGCCATTGTACTACCAACCCTTCTGTACGCCTGTGAAACATGGACCCTCTACAAACACCACCTCCAACTTCTTGAAAGATTCCATCAACGCTGCCTCTGAAAAATTCTGCAAATTACTTGGGAAGATAGGCAGACTAATGTTAGCGTATTAGAAGAAGCGAAAACCACCAGCATTGAAACAATGATCATCCAACATCAACTTCGCTGGACCGGTCATGTTGTTTGAATGCCTGACCATTGTCTTCCAAAGCAGCTACTTTACTCCCAACTTAAGAATGGAAAATGGAATATTGGTGGACAGCAAAAGAGATTCAAAGATACTCTCAAAGCTAATTTTAAAAAGGGAATATCAGAATTGAGAACTGGGAAGCCCTAACTCATGAGCGTTTCAATTGGAGGTCAGCCTTTATTAATGGCGCTATGGACTTTGAAGAAGCACGAGTACAGGGCGAAAAGGAGAAAAGAGCTAAAAGGAAGGCACGTCAGGCAGACCCTCATCATGACCGTCTCCCACCCGGAAACCTATGCCCTCTTTGTGGGAGGTTGTGCGGATCCAGAATTGGCCTTTATAGCCACTTACGGATCCACCATTAAAATTTTACCTTTGGAAGACAATCTTACTCGGCTACGAGTGATCGCCAATGATAGATGATAGATAGATAGATAGATAGATAGATAGATAGATAGATAGATAGATAGATAGATATTCTCAACAACTGGATTGATTTATATAGACTAAGGGAAAATCTTCCAGAACCTGAAACTCATTAATTACAAAAAAGTCACAAGCTACTTTTATTTATTTTTATTTTATTTTATTTTATTTTATATCCCGCCTTTATTATTTTTATAAATAACTCAAGGCGGCGAACATACCTAATACTCCTTCCTCCTCCTATTTTCCCCACAACAACAACCCTGTGAGGTGAGTTGGGCTGAGAGAGAGCGACTGGCCCAAGGTCACCCAGCCGGCTTTCATGCCTAAGGTGGGACTAGAACTCACGGTCTCCCGGTTTCTAGCCTGATGCCTTAACCATTACACCACACTGGCTCTCAATGTCTACTAAAAGGAATCATATAATATTATTTAAAAAATTGAAAGATCAAATAATATTAGAAAAAAATAAAAATTAAAATCATTATACACAACAATGTTAAGATATAGGTTTTAATAATTTGCTACACACACATACATGTTCACGTTCACAAATATATCATTTCAGCTTCTCTAATTTAACCCCTCAAATAGCATCTTCTCAAAAACCTTCCTGTGAGATTCAGGCTTATTGAAGATTCGAACATCAGTCACCCTACCCTACCCTATTTGTCTGTTATCCCATCTTTTTGATAGTACATAGTTGGTACATGCTGCAAATATTAGGAAGCATCAAGAACTGAGAGAAGAAGCAGGGCTGCTTCACTGACTCTGCTAAAAGACTGTCTTCTTGAGCTTCTATCCAACACCACCATACCAATGCTAAACTGTTTCTATTTCAGGTGCTCAGCTGCTGTGTAAGCTTCCTTTCTTTGTTGCACTGAAGTACCTCACTGAACAGTTTGCACAAGCGTATCACCAATTAATTTTTAAAGATAAAGTCAAATTTTAAAATTGATTATTATGCTAATAATTCAGCCGGCCAAAAAAGGCTTCAAACCATTTAGAGACAAAACCTTCAATTATGTAAAATAACATAGAATCTAATTTTACAATACTTGCTATTTCCTTTCATGAATTATGCATCTTTTTCTTTAAATTCAAAACAGCAAAGCATACCAAACTGTTTTATTGTAGGGCTAATCAAGAACCACAGTTTCTCTGACTGAGTGCATTGACTTCATGAGATTTTAAATTATTTTCTTCACCTTTAAGTTGTTTAAACTGTGACCCGGGAAACATTCTGAATCTACCTTCTTATTGAATTCCTGCTCATAGTGTCTGACTCCTAATGCTACTGAAGTCAACAATCATATT